>JAWWEV010000043.1:48098555-48198655 GCA_035583235.1 Hafferia zeledoni
TCTTCTCCAGGCTAAACAACCCCAGCTCCCTCAGCCTCTCCCCATAGGACTTGTGCTCCAGTCCCTTCACCAGCCTCGTTGCTCTTCTCTAGACCCGCTCCAGCCCCTCAATATCCTTTCTGAACTGAGGGGCCCAGAACTGAACACAATACTCAAGGTGTGGCCTCACCAACATGTTTGACATGCTGGTGATGTTTCAAACAGTGACCTGAACACAGTAACCTTGAAAACAGCATTGTGATATCAGGCTGCAACATCCAGCCTCAATGAATCTGCAGATCTCTTGTGAAACAGGAAGTTTGCTTCAAGGAAAGAGATCTAGGAGCCAGAAATTTTGAGGCTGCTTATGAACAATAAATAAATATATTAAAATACAATAATAATTTAAATATTAAATTTGTAACATGAAGAGTGAATAGAGCATTTACCTTCAGTGCACTTTTACTCCTTTTTTATGTTCTTATTGCTACTTTTGAGCATGTTTATGCCTGAATGTAAAAATCTTCTCCAACCCAGCCTAGTTGCAACCACAGTGTCTTCTCAGGTCATATGCTGCAGTTATGAAAAAGTGCTGTGCTTATTACACCTTAAGTTCTACTCTAGGTCACATAAATACGACATGATTTTAGATGGGCTAATCTTTCCATTCCAGATCAAGTGAGAAGACGAGTAGAAAGGAGTGCTCTATTTTAGAAAATTGTTCCATGAATGTAAGGTGAATAGAAAATGTAAAGAAAAACTATTATTCCAGTCTGGTTGCACACATATTTCTAGTTTCCTACCTAAGGAACGAAAAACAAAGTTATCATTGTATATCATTACAGATTTTTTTAAGGATTATCAGAGTCATGACTGTTAATGTTTAAATGATATCACAGAGCCCTGTGGTAACACATGTGTCTAATCAATGACAAGATTACCTGCACTTAACTCCTTTTTTTCTTCACACAGGTTCAGCATTACTGCTGAAGAGAGCTGTTTGCATGAAGGACTTGGATGCTGAAAATATTTCTTTCACCTCAGCCACAAGTGAAATCTCTGTTTTCTAAACTAGAAGTTCAATATTCATCCTTCTTTTCCTTCTCACTTACACTAATTTCTTTCTCTACCTGCTAGTAATTTTCTTTCATTGTGTTATTTAATATAGTGTTTTCAGATATCATTTGTATACTGGCTGCTACATTTTTTACAGTGTACAATATATAATTAGGCCGTAGTGGTCTATGAAGATAGGGAAATTCCATTGGGTTGGAAACCATGAAGGAGAGTCCAATTAGGCACTGTTTTTACCTTTCCTTGGAGGCAGAATTGAGTTGCAGCCAAAGTCAGTGATCTTCACTACCATGCGATTGTCTACTACACAGTTTGTGGATTTGAGTCGACCATGGACTTCAGTTTTGCTTGAGTGCAGGTAAGACATCCCCTGGGGTTGACAATAAAAGAAGAGGAAAGCACGACTATATGTGAGACACTCAGCTGTTACCAGACTCAACAGGAATGTGAATGTGCTAATATCTGTCCAAGTCATTAAATGGCTTTCATCTGCAGTGGATATGCATAACTCACAATGCCCTTTCATATTATTTTATAGAGGAGACTTTCCAAGACTATAGGAACAGTCAATGTTAAGAAATGAGAAAACAGATCATGTCATGGAAGACCATCCTTCCTCTTTGGTAACAACAGTCTGACATAACATTTTGGGTTTTTACAATATTAGAACACAATTAAGCAATTAGAGAAATTTTATTTCCTCCCACAGAAGTTTTAATTTCACTTGCAATAAGTGGGTTTTTTAGTAAATTTAATATGGATTTGTTGGAATGTCACTAAAAAAGTTCTTCCAACTACATGTTCATCCAGTGGATGTCCATAGGTGTGAGAGGAATTGCTCCTTGTATTTATAACATCTTTGAAGATTATCACATACTGGAGATTTCATTCAAAACATTGCAGCAGACCCACTTCTGCAAATCAGAGGGCTAAAGAGGGGTCAATGCAGAGTGTTAGATGATGCACTATGGCTTATTTAAGGCAGGGAATCAGACTAGACAATCATAAAGGTCTCTTCTGACCTGACTGATTATGGTTTTCTCTGAACAAGTCAATACTTGTCAGCTGTCTATGAGCTAAACACCAAAGCGAACGTCAGGAGGACTGGCCGATGCAATTTCATCTTTATTTCCTGAGACTCAGACTCCTGCCTCACAGCACACACAGGCATACAGAGGTGTACAGTTTGCCTGTTTTTACTCATTGCCTCTGAAATTATCTCATTTAGTCTAAGACACTCAAATACGGTGCAATACATGTGGAGGGGCTAGCACTGAGGCACGGCAGGAAAGGAACATTATTAAGTGGGTGTAAATGAAGAAGGGAGTAGGTATGCTAATTAGCACCCTCTCGCTATTATTTATTCTGTTTCATCTCTCTCTTACTACTTACACTCACACCTACTTATAGCCTACTGCTGGTTGTTTTTCTTCCTGTAGTCCTCTTTCCTTTGTGCTCAGTATATGAAGCACAATCTATATCCTATTGAAGCCAGAACAGGCATGTCATATCTGTTTAGCTTCTTCTCTAAATGATCTTCCACTTTAGACTCCTACATGTACAGCTCATCCTTTTGTACAACTGGAAGATGGAATTTAATCAGGGTTTCATAGCTCACATGGTCATGAATACACTGTATGACATGCTGGCTTTTCTTTTCAAGTACTAGGTGCCCATAATTTGGAATGGACCAGCAAATGCTACAGCAGATCGCAGACATGAGCTGAGTTTTGGGCACAGCAGATGTATGTCTGAGACACAAGTAGCCTGCAAAAGATGCAATCTCTGGAGAATGTTGTTGGACTAGTTATCCTGGATATATCCAGACCATGCCAAATTTACAGAGATTGTGTGCACACCATATCCAAGGAACACATTTCTTGATTAAGCTGCTTTTAGCATGCAGCTCTGATGACATTACCCAGGATGTTTTGCCTGATTTAGGCCCTATTTCCTCCAGCTGTGCCTTCTTCTAGCTCCTGCTTTCATCAGCCAGGAAATATTCCCATTGCTACAGCAGAATTCTCAATCAGTTTCAGCATCAAATGAGACAGGCAAAGGTAATTTTGATTTCCTTATCCCAGGGCTTTCTTGTTAAAATTTCTGGAGGCAGAGGTCTTAGAGATATACCTGATAAAATTTTCCTTTTTCCTTCCCACTATCCTACGCACCTACCTGAAAACCAGAACCTATTAAGAACTCACAATGTAATTTTCAAAATTTATAATGGCTTTCAGTGCCATAATTCTAAATAATTGAGCATTTTTGTACCCTCTGCTCTGGAACTCTGAAGCTTTAGTTCTGACTGGGAACCCCTTTCCTTACACAATGCAAGCATATTACAATCCCTTGCACAATGTCCTGCAGCAGCCCCTTATTTAATAAATAGTTTTGCAACAACAAGTGTATGCATTAATAACTACAAGCTTTGACTACTGCAGTTCTTTCTTGGCAGACCTTTCCTCAGAGCTCTTTGGTCACATGGAGCCAAATCCATGTAGCTACAGGTGGTGCCATCAATCCTAGAGACAGCAAGGCAAAGGAACTGCAGGAGCTGGTCATAGGGATTTTAACAGCCTGGAGAGCAGAGGCTGGACTTGAAGAGGATGGATACTGAGATGAGAGGAACTGGAGCTGAAAGGCCATAAAATGACTTCTGTAAAAAGAGAAGCTATTCAGGGTGCTTGAAGCTATGGTTTGGGAAAAGCAATACAAGAATTTAATGGAAATGTCTAGGTCCCAGAAGCTTCACCAGAGTCTCAGGTCAGGGAAGGGAGAGGTTGGCAGATCATCCAAACGACAGTAATTTTCCTGATATTCCTAGGTACATACAAGTTTTCAGGAAGATTTCACGAACGATCTCTACTGACATAGCTAATAATGCTCAGGAGCCATTCCAGAGAACAGATGCTGTGTCCCAATCCATCCTCTGATGCCATGTCCCCTTTACCAAGGGTGCAGGGAATGACTGGTTGGGAAGTCTTGGTACCAGTGCAGTCACTGGCCATTTGGTCACTTCCTTCAGAGGGACTGAGATTTCTCTCTCCTTGTAAACAGAGACAGTAGTAGTTCCTATTTTCTAAGGAAACATCTGAAGGTGAACTGCAAAGGGTTAAAAAAATACACTGGGTTTTGATATGCTGTAAGGAGGAAGGGAAACTCTGCTGCTGCTATTTAAAATGAAACTTATTGCTGAACTTGAAATTCATTAACAAGGCCAACAAACTGTGACAATTTGGATTAAGGGGGCTTTAATAAAGTACAAGATTTTCAATATCTCTTTAGAACAGACACAGTGGAGTCATTCATCTTGGAGACCAAATCTGAACTGATGCTTGTCGGGAAACAGGAGGACAGTCCAAATGCAAACCAGCAGTAGGAAGAGGAGAGCAGTTGAGCACCAGCCAAAAGACAGAGGTGATTCTCTACATTCATCTGCAGAGGTCTAAGGAATTATTATACCTGTTAATTACAAAGGCTTCTTAACTACCAGCTGAACAGTTACAAGTCTGCAGTGTAGAGTAGAATTTCTTTACTGTGCATATCGATTCTTCCTAGAACAATGGCCTAAAATGCAAAGATCTGTTGAAAGATGCTGAAAAATAGCCTTGGTTTCTGTACAAGATTAATTTCTTCCCTCTTAAACTGCTTGAAATGGATAGCTGTAGTGAGAAAATCAGTATGGTACATGAACAGTTTGTTTAGAAAAAGGTGATCCCATTTCTGGATACAAATTAGAGTAATTCGGTCATTTGCAAAAGTACAGTTTTGTTTTGTATGCTTTATCTGAGGCCAGAAAGTAGTTTGTGTGTTTTGCAGATCTTATGACTGCATAAGCTCTACTAATCAGAGCCATGGGTCAATAGATTGTAACCCTCTGATCTTTGGGTCACATTTCTTTGGGGTATGTTTTATTTGTCTATTTATAAATAGCTCAAACTCAACTCTGGTCCCTATTTCCTCCTTCAGTCTGAGAGCCACAGGTTTCTCCTACCTCATATACCTGTCCCCAGAGCAGAAAAGAGTGGAAGGGCATATATCTCTAGCAAAGAACAAGAAGACCTTGAGAGCTACATGTCTCAGATGATCAGTTTTGCAAGACAGGACAGGTTGATTAACATCACACTGTCAACAGTCCACTTACCTTGGCAATATCATACATGATGGAGATTTTAAATTCCCAGTCCATGAACGTGCCATCAGGGTAGGAGATTTTATCATTTAAAACATCCTGTCAAGAGAAGGAAAGTTTTTCAGGGAAAAAGCAGATGAGATATGAGCCTTTCAACCAGCAACTTCAATTTTACAGAACAGATGCTGACTCAAAAAATAGGGAATATGAAATATAGTTTAAGTTTACATAGAGCTAGAAAAGTGGGCTCTCCAGAAAAGAGGCTTTTGTGCAATTGAAGTTAAATTGTGAAACTGTTCTTAAACCTATGTCTTTAATAACACAAAATAACTGTGACACAAATGGTCAAGGTGTGCAAGAGGAAAGGAAAAGATTTTGTGTATTTTGTGCTCATAGTCCATTTCCTACCAATTTGCTCATAACCTTGTAAGTTCAAAGTAGACTCTGCCTTTATCTTAACCTGCCAGTCATTTTTACTATGACATCCATTGCTAAAAGTAAACTTTCCTGAGTATGCCGGTTTACAAGAAAAGAACTTAAAGAGAGAGCTGTTACTTTGCTGCCTTGCTATGAGTTTGTTCCAGACACCACTACTGCTGATGGGAGTCTTTGTATGAACACAGCAGCAGAGACAATATATGCCTGCAGAAGAGCTGATGCCACCATCACTTCATGATTAGCACTGAAATAATATTGGTAATAATAAACCATAAGTCTTTACATAACTTTTGCCAGGCATCAATTTACCATTTCTTTTTATAAACAAAAATTAAGGGTTGTTGTCCCTTACAACACAGAATTTGCCATAGCTGTCCCTTATTAATATGGAATATATTCTTTTCTCTATTGTTGCACATTCTGGGGGCATTTTGGGGTCCCTAGGGGCATCAGCAGAGATGACGGCTAAAACTTGAAAAATTAAGAAGTTAAATTCTGTATTGGGGACACAATGCAAATATTGGCTGTTGCTGTGGCCTGGGCAGAGCTCTGCCTGTGCTTTTCCTTGCCTCAATCTCAGTGCATCCTCTCACTGCTGAGAACCATAAAATTGACACAGCAGCGCCTGGGGAAGGCTGGAGAGAACCAAGCAAAGGATAGAAAACTTAGGAGTCAGAAACCTGCCAACACTTGCTCAGTCCACATCTGCTGCAAGAGGGCCAGAGGCATAGAGGTGGGGATCTTATTTCTTACTTTGAAATTTGATAATTTGGGGGTTGAAGGAGACCTTCAAAATTCTTTACCCGCAGAGAACCTCTTTCGCAGTACTCAATCACCCCAAAGATCATGGTGTCTATCTTCACAGTGCCATAGAACTTGGTCAGGTTGTAATAATCAACCTGTAGGAGCTAGAGCAGAAACATTTAATCTTTTTTTTAAAGCAATCATTGTTAGTACAGAAACACAGGTCATGGATACTTGCATGACATGGCTTTTTATCTCAGGCTCTGATAAGATGTGTGAGTTTCTCTTAAACCAGTGTGTACTAAGGCACTGAGTGAAGTACTTGAAGACGTTTGTTATTCCAGAGCCTTCTGAATCAGGGAGATAAAAGTGGCTGCTGTTGGATACTGCAAATTAATTTCAGAGCCCACTATAGTATCCATTATTGTCTCTCTACTCAAACCTCCCAGCTGACCAGAATAACCATTATGAGAGAAAGAATGTTATGAATCAGTCAGTAAATGAGAAAGTAATAAAAACTTAATTATGCTGCACGATATTATGGACTTTGTCCATAATAGACAACTGTTTGGACAACAGTTGTCCAAATAGACAACTGTAGTTTACTTTCAGGTATTTTTAGAGCTTATTGAATTCACAGTATAGCTGTGTTGTGTAAAAGGAAAACCATTAAAAAAAAATTGCAATACTGCAGCCAAATTCGTCTCCCATGTTGGAAGAGTCTGTATGCACAAGTCAGCAGAGTGTTACTTATATTTAAAGAGCTGTACTTGGCATTCAATAATAGGATTTAACTACAACATTCCACTACTGATGAATTAGCATGATATGAGCTAGAAGAGTGCATTGCCATTTAGCATCAGATATAAAAATGTATTTAGTAAGGCCATATGACAGCACATGAATTACTTCATTCATCCTCAGCTTCACTGGCATACAATTCAGGCTCTGAACTGGCAATGAGATCACATACACAAGGAGGAAGTTCATCAAACAATATCCTTTGAGGAACTCATTACCCATCCACCTCACAAACATGCACAAGCTGTTGGAGCTGACAGTAGAAAGCAATGACTTCCCTCATAGGCTTCATCCCACCCTGCTGTGTCCAGTTGCTACATGTGACAGTTACCTTGTTCAGTTCCATTTTTTGCTTCTCTGAGAAATTACCATCACTGTTCTTGAGATCCTTTAGGATCACCACCTGAAAGAAAAATATCCAGTGGGAAAAAAAATCGTAGGTTTAGTACAACAGCAATTCATCCTTCTCTTCCAAGAAATGTCCATACAAAGAAATACTTCAGAAACACCTGCCTACTGCTTCACTATTGACACTTCAGTTAATCAGCTAATAAGTACCAGAGCTATATTTTCTTCAAAGGATTTACTATTTAGAACTGTCAATTATGCAGATTTTAACTCAACATGAATATACCTCAATCAGGCAGACAGCTCTACTGAATGCGTAAGAATCGTGCATATAAATGGCCTGTCCTCCATTTATCTGTTAATCCCCTCAGTACCAAAATGTATCAGATTTCTGGTCCCTGTGTTTCTGCTTCTGTGCTCCTGGACTGGGCTAAGGGTTCATGGAGTCTAATATTTTGCCTCCTGTCAGTAAGCAAAATACAAACCCACCTGACAGGGAACAAATGGCATATTCCTTCCATAAGATCAAGGCATTTTGCAAGGTCAAGGGAGGTGGAACGATCTCCTCCCAGCAAGAGCCCTCCTAAGGGCAAGAAAGTGAGTGTGGACACTGCAGTCAGGTTACCTTCTTGTCATATTTGCCCTGGCGCAGTCTCTGGGCTGTGTCACGTCTCTTATCTTCATCGATCTGAGAACAAAGAAGAATAATTAACTTGCAATTATCACCTACTCCCCACTTGACAGAACCAGAGAGATTAGTAATGTCTGTGTGTGCCACACAAAGAAGCATGAGCCTCTCTCTGAAGAGAGGGCCACACATGCCACAGAAATCTTGGACATCCATATCACTCCCAGGCCTGCTGCTTTCATGCTCTTGGATATTACAGAGGAATAACAAAGCACAGGGAAATCATTTGTAACAGAGAAAGGCTGGAAATCAATACGCAGCCCATGCCCCCATCACAAAACGAGCTTTACTGACAGGAACAGGTATATTCTATCAGAGAGCAATAGATGGGGAATAATCTTTTTCTTCAATATAGCAAATGAGGGTTAACACCCCCCCCCCCCCCCAAAATTAACAGATCCTAGTTCTACCAGAGCAGAGTCTGTACTGTAGTCAGAGCTTCTAAACACCCCAGCATTGATCATCTTCAGATGGCAGAATCCAAGACCCAGCTTTGGGCACTGTGCTTCTCTTACCTTCAAACTAACATGACTTGTCTCACTGGTTTCCAGAGGCAAGATTTCCTCAGGTGGTATATGGGACCATTTCTTCCACCGGCGCTCATTATCTCTCCTGTACTTCCTGAAAAAACAGGGAAGTTTTTCAGACTGTCCTCCCGATGAACCAAACCCCACAACAGGAGATGAGGACAGGAAAGCTTCTACTGTCAGGATGACACAGGTATAGTGTGTTAGGCTGACAAGCCATGGGCACAAGCCCTCTGGCTCTCATACAGCTTTCCAGTTTAAGGGTACTCTTCATTCCCCTGGCTTTCAGAAAGCCTAAATGCTCATTCAATTCTGTAGCAGAAGACCAGAACAGATGTAGCAGAACAGATGTAGCAGAACAACTGCTAGGCAATTGAGAGTCTCAGGGAGGGTCAGAACAATTGAAAGCACAAAGGGCCATCTGGATTTTACATAGCTTTCTCCACTGTGTTATTGAATGTGTTCAGAAGAGAGGTCCCACAAACAAATGCAAGCCAAAGGCATCAACAGTGGGTAGTAAGAACTTGTGTGAACACAAGGAGAGGAGGTAAGAACAGTGTGGCGATGAGATGCCTTTTTGTAGGTGTCCCTTGTACTCTGCACATTTTGTAAAAATGAGGGAACAGCCCTTGGAACAGGGAGAAAGAAACTGCTGTTTCCTCTGCAGAAATTCAGAGCAGCACTTTGTTGTAGAGAAGTAGAGGATAACTGCAAGACAACTAGTGATTGGAGAGGCTGCAGGGAAATCCTAATGCACTGATGACTGCCGGCAAACACTCCAGATGGGAGAGCACATACTATTGAGTAATAACATAAATATTCCCTTTCCCAATATATTTTTAACATATATTTGCATAAGAAAGAGAAGACCAATAATTGCAGTAAGAACTGTTTTTCTCATTTCTATTTTGTAAGGTGTGTGTGTCACCAGGATGCACTGCAATTCAAACTGGTATCAGCTGGTGATTAAGAACATATCAAACTGAATTAAAATCTATTAGGCCTAATATTTAGTTATATATTTTTCAGGACTTTTGTCTTTGTACTTTGCAGTCAGAACAACACAGGTGGTTGTGGGATAGTTCAAGTGTCCTAGAAACCTAGGAGATAAAGAAGGAATAATGAGGTATTTTGCTAATTTTCATAGCTGAGTTTCTCTTCTCCCTTGCTTCTTAGGGGATAATCCTCAGCAGCAATTATAATTGAGAAGTTTACTATTATTTTGACACCAAGAGGGCGAGATTTACTGTTAAAAAATTCTCAAAAATCTCTTCCATATTTGATGCTTGGGAATATTACAATTATAGGTATACAATGATAATCTAATAATCTAAACAGAATCTTTAGATTTTGTGCATCTGCAAATATGGAAAAGTACAGGATCTTTTACAAGTCCATACTGTCTCCAGACAAATGTTTACTAATTTTCATAGCCATTTCAAACTTTACCTGTCTGTTTATATGTTAGTGCTTAGATGGGGCAATGATTAGCTCCTCCATTTCTTTAGTGAAATTGGATGTGGAAGAGTTGTGTATCTTCACCATTAATTTTTCCCTTGCTTTAGTTAGCAAGGTAGATTGGTCTACTCAAAATAAGAGAGCCTGGGTAGCACCTGTTTCTAATCAAGTTTCTTTAACACCCCATTTTCTTTCTTATTCTGAAGTTCTCTGACATATAACAAAGATATAGACTGAAAATGGATGCACAGGTAGGACAATTTTTTGAAGATTAAGGAAAACCATATACTCTGGAAATGGGTGGGATTTTTTTCCCTCAAAAGGAGAGATAATTGATTTCCATTTCTGCTTTTTCCATCATGATAAATCTGGACTGCATTATATTAATGAAATTCCAAGCTCTTAGAAAAATTGTTATGCAAAGAATTGGACTGAGCCAAAGGAATGGATCCAGGCAATGAAAACATCAAAACCTCATGGGTTTTGACTCCTACAGTGACTCAAAAATAATACCTCATTCTAGATCGAACTTTTATGTCACCAATAGGATAAAGAAACAAAGTGAACCCCAAGAAAGCTAAAGGTGGGCAGTAAAGTGGAAAAAGTCTGAAGATTGGTCTAGTTCTGTTTCTCTGTATGTATCAGATTCAGAGCTTTTTAGCAGATGCAAGAACACTGAGCCTTGCTGTGCCTTCTGTCGATTATTAACCTGTCATAACAACACTAGAGATGCAAGCACTACTTGGCGTATACTAAAGAGGTCACACTGAGGGCAACTACACAGGTATGTAAGGTTAAGGTAAGCTAATGAATGGCTCCTCGAGGAGAGATCAAAGGCATTGCCCTAGGAGGAAAACTGTTCAAGGACAAACAAACAGAAAGCCAAAGGGGTTGGTACCTCAGAATCAACAAAGAGATGATCAGAACCAGAATCACAATTCCCGTGAGTGTAAAGACAGCAATAGTCAAGACATGGGGGCCTGCAGAAAAGAAAAAATGAAAAATAAACAAGTTGACAGAGGATGATAAAAAACAATGTTGTGTTTAAGAAATTACTCTCGCTCACAAATGCACAAGTCACAATAGCTGACCAGGGATAATTTTTGGTCACATTCAAATTGAGAGTTTTGATCCTTTTATCACGGTTGTTTAGTGATGACTTTCTGATTCAGGCTTTATAGTGTTTGCCTTTTCCTTTCCAGTCCTGCTGGGTACCCAACCAATGAACTCCTGGTGGTGAATTTTCCACAGCTACCCATACCTTTGTCATTCAGAGCCTTTACTGATACAATTTGCTTCAGGATGGGATACACCTGAAGCTTCCACACAGAATTTCAGCTGATACGGAGTACAGCCACTTATGGATTTGAAAGGCATTTCTCACAGGAACTTGTTATCCAAGAAGAGGTAAGGAAGGAGAGCATGGTACAGCTTTCTGTGGACTCATTTTGAACCCTTCTGTAGACACTGTGTTGGGATGACAGTACTACTGAGCACTGAAGTCTTCAGTAGGAAATTAATATCGTACAGAGGGAAATTAATCTGGTGGCAGCACAAACTTATTGAAGTGTCCTTGGAAGCTGCCAGCGCCAAACAATTTGAAAATCATGTCACCCAGGAATCTGAAACTAAAGCCAAAATTACCACAATCACTTAGACCCAAAAACCACAGAGCACATGAGGGTTCTAATCCTGAGCAAACAGGCAGGATGAACAAGGCTGGGAACTGACTATTTAAGGCTGTAGTTTTGATTGTCTTAATGTAGAAAAGTGAGCTGAAACCTGTCTTTTATCTGTTCTTGGAGCTCAGGGGTACTGGGAAGGAAAGCTGGCAGCCACCAGCTTCCTTTGAAGAGTAACAGGCTATTAGTGAAGAGCTGCAGCTGGTGTACCTGCTCCACTGAACAAGCCTCTCAGGCAAAGAAGGCAGAGCAGAATCCAGTTTTGCAGACTGCCATATTGGTTATGGACAATAAAAGAGCTGAGTTACTCAGCCTTACTGAGGCTAACATACCTCTGTCTGTGCCCAGAAACAGAAATAAAAGCATGCATAAAAATTAATAAATAATAGCAAAATTATATACACTAGCTGCCTTCAGAATCAGGAAGCAACTGAGGAAGGATTTTCAACACACCAGTTTGTCTGCATCTGACATAGATTCAGTTTATTAACTTCTATGGATTTTGGACCCAGCTTTCTGTGTGTTTGTCCAGACCTCCTAGTAATTTAATATTAGTCTGATCCTCTCTATTGAAAACCATCAGTACCACTCGTTTCCTCCACAAGGAAGGGCGTTGTCAGTACTATCAATCGACAGATACATGAGAATGTGCAAACGCATTTTGTAGGAATTCTCTCTTAAGACTTGAGGTTTGTGAATCGTGGCTTGCAGCTCAACAAGGAGCAGGTTGCAGTTTCCCATGAAAGCGCTAAGGGACCGTAATTTCCCTTTCCTGAGGCTTTGCTACCACCTTCTGGCTCTTACTATTACAACACACAGACAGGGAGTGCATGACAAATTAACTGGTCCTCTGGAACCATAAACGCTTGTGTATTGAAGACTAATCTTATCCAGGTTTAGAGTGAGGGCTAAAACTCTGTGAATAATGGGAAAACATGGATGAAGCCCCTTTGTTTTTCACGGGATGCCAGGAGGAAGGTAGGCAGCAAGACTTGTTCAGCTGTTCTTAGTTACAGTTTAGGAAGGAGCAGGGCTCCGGTTGCTCTGTCTGTTCACCTTCCTAGAGGAAAAAACACATTTCTGGTTGGAAAGTTCTGACTGGCTTTGGCAAGGCATGGTGATTACTTAAACTTTGGCCATCATCTTTTGGGGGAATATATTTATTTAGAATCACAATGAAGAAAGGTTTATTTTTTGAAAATGTGAAAACAAAATAATCAAGTACCTGTGGGAGGAAGTTTTACTTTAGTTTATTATGGCTTGGCCACAGTGTCAGGCCTTCATTAAGCACTGGGTGTTAATCTACTGGTTTGTGGACTCTTGGCTTTCTGCAGTTCCCATTTTTCTTTAACCCTTGTGCAGCAGCTTCAAGCGAGAACATACTGAAGGGAGTATTTGAAAGATATGCAGATCAATTGACAAGACAGCATGTTGTGTGGGCCCCAAGGGATGGATTGGAATGGGACTGGAGCCAGAAAGCCCATGCCTCGGGGAGACCCCGTGGCTGACGTGTGCAGAGCTGCTGTCCCTGCACAGGCAGGACTCATGCTCATACCAAGGGACATCAGAGAGTTGACCAGAGATGAAAACTGAAAGTTCCCATGCTCCCTCTGCTCTTCCTAGAACTGTCTAACTGGAGCCTTATCAGAGCTCCTGCCTTCTCCTGGCAGCTCCCATGTGTCCCTGGCAATCAAACACTACTCCTGCTTCTCTTAGAAGGGGTAAGACCTAATTTGAGGCCATATGATTTACTTTACTGAGAAATAAAAATGTTTTAATCTATTTACTATCTTACTATGAATGGATGCTTACAGTTAGCAGAGGGTGTTTGTTTCTCCAGTTGTGGAGGTAAGCAGTACAGGAAAATAATGGGAGGCCTTTGGCAGAGATCTTTAACTGCAGCATCTTTGGATTCTCACTTATGGGAATGACTCAGATGAACAGTAACACACTGTGCATTAACTCTTGCAACCACTGCCACTGCAATAATTTTTATTCTGCGTATCATACCTGAAGCATATGCCCTTCCATTGCCAATCACTATGTGGCAGCAAGTCTTAAAGGGGGAAACAATCTCAATGTAATGAGACTGACAAGGCTGTACCCTGCTATGCTGAATAACAAGGGGCTTCATCCATTCTATTCAAGAGTCACCAAAAACTCAGAAGAAAAGGAGATGGTGATTTCTGGAATTTCAGATTTACACTTTGCATGCAGATAGAGCTATAACCTAGTTTCCCACTGTCTTTCCATGAAAAGTCAACTCTTCTCAGAGACTCCTCAAGAGATGCACCCTGAATCTGCACAGCGCTGTGTCCTCTCCCCAGCTCCCTACAGAAAGGATAAAGGGGCAAGCAGAAGCCACCATGCTCCATCAGCAATACAGAAATGCAGGGTCAGATAACGCATTGTGACCTTAACTCTTCTGCCTTTCCTGAACAGACTTTCAAGCAACTCACACCACAACCATCTTCTAGTGAAGCTTATCTGTTTGGGGAGTGACCTCTTCTGAAACACCCCATGGTATTCCTCACAATCACTGGTCCAGTATGGAGTCTACAAGAGACTCAGTAGCAGTGCCTAAACAGAAAGGAAGGTTTACAACAGGGCTGGATGCAGAGAACACTGGGGGATGGGGCAGGAGAAGGAAAGATGCTGTTCTTCACCCAGCTCCTGGCATCACTGGTTGGGGGCAGTGTGAAGGTAACATGCTGGATTGCACAGCAGGTGGATCTTAGGCCTGTGTGACTTGTCTTCAGGGAAGAGGTAGGTTTAATGAATGTCTCACCAGTCCCTGGAGTATCACTGGGCAGCTTGTGGTTCTTCCATATGAAATCCGGACTGTTAGTAGCCTTGTATGTCTTGTTGTTTTGAGTGTTGAAGTACAGAAGAGGTTTGAACTATGGACGTAGGAGGGAAGAAATGCAGTCAGCAGCTGTGCTCTCCCTCTTTTGTCCCTTGCTTCAGACTACTCTTAATAAATGTACTGCCTAAACTCAAAGTAATTCTTGCTCTTTCTGCTGCAGCGGTGCATTTCTCAGCATAGCCATACGTTCAGCTGCCATGTTCTTTCTCATTCCTCCCCTCTCTCTGAAAATAAATTTACCGATCCCACAAAATACCAGCTGCACTTCACTTACTGAATCACCAGATGACATCAATCCTGTCAGTCTCCAGCACACCTCACATGACCCCTTCTGGCACGTACAGCATGCCTTGGCACTCCACCACTCCTGCTGTAGTTATTTTCATCTTTCTTATGCAATAGTATAGGGCACTTTGTTTCTCTTTTCACATATAAGGTCAGACAGTTGCTCCCTGGCCATACGTACATGCTTTGCAGACTTTGATGTGTACAGCAGGGTCAGGTTGTTATCAACATCTCCAAATTCATCTAGAGTCACAGGACCCAGTACACCTGCAGACACAAGGAATTAGTCAGAGAGCTTGCATTCTCAGAAGCACAAATGGGGCAGGAAGGATGGGATAAAAAAAGCATTTCTGATACTCCAGGTATTTTTCTTCTTCATGTACATGCTAGAATATGTATCAGCTCAGTATGGCACTACTTCTCTGTTAATACTACACTACATTTTCTCTATAAAAATGGTTTCAACTGACTGTACTGAAGAGGAAAGTCTCCATGTAGCTATAGGAAAATATATTTGTCAGGTTTCTTCAGCCTAACAAGAATGTCAGACTAGCCTCACTTGAAGGAACCATTTCAGAAGTGAGAAGGGAAATTGTCTGTTTCCACCTGTAGTTTGAATCTATCAGCTAGAAAGGAAATACAAGGATACTTTCATTCCCTTTAGTCTTTTGGAAACTGCATGCTTGGCTCTAATAATATGAACTTGGTTGTCTCAATGAGAGCACAAGTTAAGCTAATACCCACTACTCCGGAAAGTCCCATCTTCATTATCCCCCTTCTTTTTTACAGGAGGGTCTTTTTGATCAGCTTCAGATTGCTCTTTTGCTGCTCTTGATGATGACTTGTTTTATTTTTCCTAAAGTTCAGTGTCATTATTTTAGCTCAGGAACTACCTTTTCGCTTTTCACCTCAAAAACTAATGCTTAGTTTTTCATGGTGCACCTTCTTAATATCAAAATAATTATTGGATGAAATCCCTACTGTATGAGTGTCCATCACAAGAAAGAATGAAGGTGATTCAACACTTCTCACTTTTAGGATTTTTTTTTAACTAAACCTATAAGTAATGAGGAGCATTGCAGTGCAGTATTTCAGATAAGTAAAAAAGTTTGTGCAACTTAACTTTCAAATTTAGAATTAAACTGAAGAGATGAGTTTACTGATACTCAAAAATGGATGCTGTCTCCAGGAGGAATTAGTAAAGTGTATCTTGCTAGGTATGGGGATACCATGGTTAAAGCAAAGATAGGACCAAAACCTGTTAGGCCCTCTTCAAAAAAATCTGGGAAACTTCTACACATGTGTTTGTTGAACATACTTGAGACATAAACAGAAAACTTTGAGTCATCATTTTGGTGCAGATCTCTAACGTGAAACAACAGCTGCAACTGTACTCCCAGAAGGGTAATGATGTCACTTCTTTGTGTAAGTCTTGCCTCTTCTTTTTCCTAATGATTAAATTCTGTGATTTTAAGCGCATGGCCTACAAAATAAAAGCCCACTGGTGCTAGAAAACCTGTGAGAGGAACCTGTGAGAGAAAGCTGACTAAGAAGAGTCAACCCATTTTGAGCTGGCCTACACTCAGATGCAGGCACCCAGGTCTACACGGCTTTGTAAACTGGAAAAGGTTGAAACTACTTCATTAAAGATTAGCTTGTTGACTTCAGAGTAACTTTGAACATCAAGTACTGAAGATAACATCCTTTTAAAAATTACATATATATATTAAAAAACTCATTAGAGGGCTTGGACTTGTTGAGTGTAGAAGTGACTTATTCTAAGAGTGTTTAACTCCAAGTTTCTTTCCCCTCATCGATTTAGTGAACTCTGCACAGCACTGTACTTATTTTACCTTCAAAAGTGGTATTTCGGAATTCATTGATGAAACTGAGAGGTGACACTAGGCTCTGGGAGTCAACAAATTTCTTGAGAATATGTCCAAACAGCAAGACTGCATTAAAATAGCCAGCAAGAAAGTCATCTTCCATCTAGAAGAAAAGAAAAATAAAAACAGCAGTTTGAGAGTTCATGATTCTGCCTTAAAGCTACAACAACTTCAGTTGTCTGCATCTGGCAGAAACTCCAGCATGGAAGACCAGAATCTGCTGAACACTGAGTGAATACATGGCCAATGCCACACTAGTGTTCTCACTTGGAAAAATAAAGGTAAACAAAATATATGTTTGGTGTATGAAGACAGGGGGGTGGTGAAAACTCATAAGAGGCCAACATAAAGCTCTGGCATGCTGATCCTGGTGCAAAGAATTCAAGAAATTCTACACTGTAGGTTCTTGACAGGTCGGATCTGCTCAGTGTCTCCCAAAGACCCTGGCTTTGGATTACATTTTCTGTGCAGATAATTCAGTGTGGTGCCAGCAAGTCTGGGCTTCCAGATGGCCACAGCTAAGGGGCAAGGAGCTATGCCAGAATTTCCAGCAGCCTGCCATAGAGCTGGCACCCAAAAAATATTGAGTCCAGGCTGGGGGATCTAGAAGCCTTGTAAATCCAACCAGAAGCTTCAGGCTGCCTCCTGAAAAGCTGGAGCTCAACACCACAAATCCTGGGAGGAGCTCTACATGAAGGGCCTGGTTCCTAGGCAGATGGCAGGAGTATCAGTTTCACTAAGCAGATACAGCATTTCCACAGTTATTGCTTTTGTGGAAATTAAAAATATGTATTTCCTACAGGGGAAAAAAAGTTTCCTGTTTATGAAGTTTATCTGAAAAGCCCCTGGACAGAAACTGCAATGGTTGTCACCTCTTAGGCATATCTGCACAACTAAATCAGTCAACAATTATTAGTTCTGGACTTTCCATGCTCATATCTCCATTACACATACAGAACTTTCTTGAGTGATGCCTGTAAGATTGTCAGTCACTCAGAAGTGGAGTCAGAAAGCCATGTACCTGTAAGTCTCCCTCACACTCCATGAATATGGCACTTGCAGACCAAATGAAAAGCTGGAGTTGAACTTCACAAAGCAGGAACATGACAGCCTGCATGTTTGCCTTACAATACTATATTTCTACATCATTACCTCAGGACAAAATGTCATCCCGCAATAATACAAGAAAATACCAGCATAGAAGCATGACAGGGGATGATAACAGCTGCATTTTTAGTTTTCATTTCCTAGTGCAGGAACACGAATGAACTGAATGCAATAATCAGATATAAAATAGTTACCAGGATGTTGTCCTCAGTCTCTGTGTAGTCTTTAATTACAGTATTGTAGCTGTAATTAGCTGGTGGCAGAGTCAGGACAAGTACATTCTGCATGTAATCGGCTGAGCTGTTCTTCCTGAAGTACGTGTTACTGCAAAGCAAAGCACAAGAACACCACAAACTCTCAACAAAAGCGTCAGTGGTATCCATGACCTCTTCCCAATGGTACTGTTATTTAACAGGTTAAAACAGTAGTTCTAAAAGTAAAATTTCATCATGCACACAACTCTTTATATTGTTGGTTCCCTGATACCAGCTTTTGTGATTAAATATATTAATAGGTAATATCAAAGAGATCTGGCAATCTGACACTCAAAGGTTGCAGCAAATTATTGTTATTACTGTAACTGTTTGATTTCTGTCCTGCTTATTTCTTGTTTTTTTCAAGCAGAGTTTATATTTATTAAAACTCAGTCTCTTCTTGGAATCCACACTATTGCAATCATAGTTTCTTCATGTTACTGTGCCTGTTTCTGACCTTTTTGGCACTTTTTTGCATGTTCCTTTAATTTTAATAATTTCTGATAGAACTGAGCAGAGCAGCATTTGGCCTAAAAGCATTTAACATGAGGGCATGAAACAATCAGAGAGGTGCAGAGAGCAGCTTATTGATTTATTTGTTTAATTCAGTGAGATAGGAAAATCAGAGCAAATTGTGTGAACTTGAAAACTATGCTAGAACAAGCAAACAATATTGTAGCTTTCAGGTCTCCTTGGTTTCATCACCCTGACAGGCCATCTGGAAGTGCTTCACAAGCTGGCTACCACTGGATGCACATATTAAAGAGGAATGTAGCAATAGATATTAGTGTCAAGTGGCAGCAACTGTCATTGCTATAGCTGGATCAATAAAAAGAAAATAATTGCATAATCCTTCTCTCATTATTCATGTTTGATCATACTTTTATTTTTTCTGTCAGTACTGTACTAAGACATTTTGGGCACCACAGGCTCTGCTCCATGGTCATCTGATGGGATTCTGACACCAGAGCGCCAGCCCTGCCTTTTACTAAACCTTCTGACTTTTATATTCTACTTTTTACCCTGAAGAATTTCAAACTGTTTTTCATCTAGGCTTGGACTGAACTAGCCAGTTGGAAAGGATACTTCATTAGATTCCACCAGACTGGATAATCCTACGGTATTCCACCTTTCCTGAGGGAGGCTTAAAGACTGTTTTGTGTCCTGGCTGCCAGACGGCTCGAAACTGAAGAAAATTTAAATCTATCACTTTGTCTGAGGGACTTCACTCCTGGAGAAGCATGGGACTTTGCCTACTATAGCTTTAGTTTCCATCTAACATGTGTCTGTAGTTTGCTTGTTTTAAGAAAAATAGCATGATTTGAGGCACTCAGCAAAATCAGGGGCACGTAGCAAATTTGAGGGCAGCAGCACATAAAACAGGCTGAGGTGACAGGGTGTGTCAGAAGGATGCACATCACAGCAGAGACGCCCCTAATCACCCTCACCTAATGCAACCATTACCCGTGCAACACCGGTAAGTTAAAGCACTCACATATTTAGTCCCCACTGTGTATTTGCAAAGAAACAGGAATTGTGGCAGTTGCCTCAGGAAAGCAACTGGGGATTCGGATTCCTACTGCCTGCATAAAATGGTGGAATGCCTAAAGCTCTTACAGGCACTTCTGAAAAACATATGTGGTGAACCTGAAAGTGTACAGGACAGAGTAGAACCTGTTAGAACCTGAGCCACAGGATCCAGTTTGGACCCAAAGGTTAAATGTCTGAAGTCATTAATCTGAAGTTCCTCAGACCTGACTTGCCAAGGTCAGCTTTAGACACGAGGAAGTCCCACAGGCCCTGGAAATTCATGGATTCTTTTTGCTACACCAACAGTGAAATAAATAAAATCAAGACATGGGCACATACATTTGCTGTGTGATCATCCATCCATTATGCTGCCAGCACAGTCCTGGGCATATTTTGGTCTAGGCCAATTAACTTTTTCCCAGACTGTGACTTGCTATGGCAACTGGAGCCATACCCCAAACCCCCCAGTTTAGGCATCTGTACATAGCCGTGCCGATGTGAGCTGTGCTCTGTTGCTTTAGGCTTCAGTCCAAGGATCAGCTCTCAGTCCTCATATACAGCCCAAGCTTCTGAGGCTACCACTGATAAGGCCAGTTTATGTTAGTCCTCACCTACAAAGATTTTTGTAATTAACAATATAGAGAGGAAATTAAACAAATCAAAACTTAAGTTGTATACTAACAAACTTCTCTTAAAAGTTAGATTTATGTGGTCACAAAGATGTTCAAGAGATAAAGTACAAGATTTATAGAGCGGAAAAACAGTTGTATCACTCATTTAAATAATTTTAAAATGGAATAAATGGAGCCTAGAAAAATATACTGTAAGTCACATTTACATAGTTGGCTGGTTGGGCAGAGTGTATGAAAAATGTACAATACCTCATATGAACAGCTCATCACCATTCTGACTTTGGACTCTGTACTTCTCTCATGGCTTCCTGCACTGAGGAGTTAACCCTGCCTGCTCTGTCACTGCCTTAGAAAAATTTTATATGGAATAAAGGGGATGTTGTAGAGCATGTGCCACAAATTAAACACTAAGCAGCTTAGACAAATGGTGAGACATGAGGAAAGACAACAACAGAAAACATTTTGTAAAAGAGCATTTCTTCAACAAAACAAATCCAGACTATTTCCATTATCTGTATCCATCAGTAAACTGCAGAGAAAAGATGAAAAGCAAAGGTGATACTTTACTTGAAGAGATCTATCAGGACGATAACAATGTCATTATCCACTTTTCCCGTCCCTAGGTCTGTCCTGACATCCTCTGGAGACCCACACATGATGATCACTACAGATTGGGAAAAAATGGAGACAGATTGGTGAGAGACAAGAAGAGGACATTTACCTGCTCCCCTATGTTTGAGTAGCAGGTAGTAGAGCAATTCTGGGCTAAGGCACATTTATCTGTGCTGCGCTGGGACCCAGGCACAGAGCTACAGCCTCTCTGCACTAAGAGTAGGATATTTGAGGTAAGTGGTGAAAGGTGCCTCAACACCCACACCATTTTCCATCTGACTGCACCAGAGCACTACCTTTATCTCACTCAAATACGCATTAGGAGTTCTGATGCCATATGGGCTATTGAAGCTGAACTTTTCTAGGTTAAATGGCATTCAAGTAATGGTTTCATTAGCTTGCTTACTCTCACACTCACTGGGCCTGCTGATGCCAGGTGCTTAGTCTTAGGAGAAGATGAGGTATTTAGTCATCCATTTTTTTAGTTTAGATGAGTAATTTCCAGAAGTGCCCCTTGATGGCAAAACAAGGCCCATATATGTATCAGGGCTGCAAATACATGAATGATAGAGAGCTTGTAGTATCTATGTTCTTGTAGTATTTAAAGCCCTTCTTAGGACAAGTTGTGATTCTTGGATTTCTGAATCTTTCAGAAAAAGGAGCTCGTGCCTAGATGGGATAATTTAGAAGCTCTCTGGAACCAGGATATTCCCATATATTTTATGGGGATAGACAGAGGAATCTAGGAATGTTGTGCCATTTATGTTTACATCCATTTAAAATATCTGTGTTTCCACCGTTTCTGGTGAAAGGCCATCCCTAAAACCCAACTAAGGTGCAAGTTTGATTTCCTGTGAAAAGCAACTTACTTGCAGAGACAGTGCACCCTCAGCCCCTCCTTACCGTTGCTCTTCCGGTTTGGATTTTTCACAATTTTTTTCAGCTGCTCTGGAGTCCTTAAAATATCCTTGAACTTCAGTTTTTCAGAGAACTTAGTGATTCCAGCATCTAAAGCATTCATGTACCTGACAAGGGAGCACAGATATTGTCAGAAAATTGCTAAGTCCTCACATTCTCCTAAATCAGCCACAGTGGAAGACAGGCTGATTCACAGCACACAGGAGTGTTTAGAAGCTGGTATGAAGCCCTTTCTGCAGCAATAAAAGTGAGAAAATCAATACATGGCATGAAAGACACAGAAGTGCTCGAAAAGTCAACCAGAGCTATTTGAGCCTGGTGGTGCAAAGGATGGATTTGGAAAATACAATGATGTAACAAGACATTAACAATTAAGGGGAAAAAAACAGAGATATGGGAAAATTACGGTAAATCAGACTAACAGGGAGGCAGAGGCAGGAAGTGGTAATCTTAGAAGACACATGTGAAGGTTCAACTGAGTAAACAGGAGCTGCAGAAAGAACCAAGATAAAAAGCACACTTGTACCCTGACTGTGAAAGAAGCAAAGGAAGGAAAGTAGTAACAAAAAAAAGCCTATACAGAGTCAGTTAAAACTTGAAGGGAAAAATGAGCACAGCAAAAAAAGCAATGAAGTGAGTAAAAGCTTCCTAAAAGATTAAGGAAAAACAGTCAGCTCCTAAATCCTATTTTTGCTTCAGCTTGTTGTGCTTGAGAAGAAAAATTCTGTTTGAAATAAAGTTTCTGCAGAGGGAAAACCAAAAGAACTCTCTGAGTTTTCAAACTACGTAGCTTTTGATCTACCAGCACTGAGATCCCAGTCCTAAGAACTACTAAATATCTTTTGCTTCTTTTTCTTTTTTTTTTTTCCAGTAACAGAATCATTAACTATTAATTTACAGGAACATAAGCACAGTTGAAACATAATCTGATTTTGTTATCACTGTGGGTATTCACTTATTTTTATACGTATATGGGAAAAATAATTAGCCCATGAAGTACAACTTGTGCTTTAGACAAAATGGATCTTTTTAAATTAGACAGTTCAAAAACCTTCAAGTTTACAATTTTCATTAAAGCAGAATGAGATGCATAAATTAGGATGAAAAATGGGCAGAGATACAAAATTAATTTTAATTTTTTTTGTTAATCCAACAATAAGTTTGACCAATTCTGAAGTCATAAAGAAGCTCCCAAACAGAAGTATTAAAAAAGGTAAGGTAAGAAACACTTGGAGAGGTTAGAAATAACTTACATGCAATTACTTCCCTAAAAAGTATGAAACCTGCAGGGTTAAAGGGATTTAGTTAGTGTGTATAGAGTATTGGCAATTACAGCTGCAAACATGGAGGAACAGGGACTGTAGTAAGAGATAAGCAAAGTGCACTGATAGTTCAAAACATCAAAGAGAGGTAATCATAGCAATTACATCATGTGATCAAATTGCTATCTATACAAAGAAAGAAGGAAACAATAAAAGTACCTAAATACATAAAAGAGAGTGAACTGGAGATCAGTTTTAGGTCCCTGAATTCAGAAAAAAAAGAACTAAGTATTATATCCAAAATGTTCCATAAATATATGCTTATATCACTCTGAAGCCAATACAGTCATAAATTTCGCTTCAAATTCTGCAAGCTCCTAAGGTTATCAATTTGAAATATATATAACAGTTATTTCCATGAACTTTTTTCTGCCTTTAAGCTACATTTATAAAATTAATAGGAGAAATGAGATTAGAATCAATCACAGGCTGATGTTTCAGGTCACAAAGTGAAAACTGTCTCCTTTGCTCCAAACTGGTAAGAGCATAGCCCAAACTCTGCAATCACTGGAGTCATTTTGTTTGAGGAAAGATATAGTTTGAACAATAGTGCCCACGGATTGAGGCCATTCATGTGGAGAAACACTGTTGGAGCTTGGTAAGACCCTGCTATGAGCCTCTCATGACACACAATTTACATCAAAGAGGCCATAAAAAGGTATTTCCATCAGAGACAACATGTGGGCTATGTTGTCCACAGGAAAAGCCAAGGCTTGCAAATATTTAAAATAGGCTGAAAGGAGCATTCAGGTATGCACTACAGCTAAAGAGTATCATTCATCTTTTCCTTCTCTCATTCCTTGGCAGTTGTAAGGCACGTCCCAAAGTGTAAGACTCAAAGAACAGCTTGTAAGAACCATGTCCAAGGGTGGAGACAGCGTTTATCAACAGCTGGGTCAGAGGTGAATCCAGATCTTACCAGAGGCATGCCTCTGAAGTTTCAGTCCTCTTGTAAATGTAGACAGATTCCCAGGTAGTGGTTTTGAATGGCAGCTGAGACTCTTTCCAAAAATAAAAGAAAAATTCATTCACTTTCCTGGCTGGAGTCAGAAGGCGGGTTAGGTTCACTTTGTAGTCACAGGACAGTCCAAAACTCCCTACAGAGATCAGAGGCAGGCTCAGTACTGTTTCAAGTCTGAAGGAAGAGATAAGAGGACAAGTCTGAACAGATTGCTGTTGCACCAAGGCAGCTACCACACTGTTTCCATCCTCCAGTCCCTCTCTTCTTTTGCCCTGCATTAATTTAACAGCAATTTAAACCTGAGACAGAAGGCTCCTCAACAATACAAGCAGATTTCAAGTCTGTATTGGCACCAAAAAGCCCTGTTGAGCCGGTCCAGGCAGCTTGTCTCACTGCCCCCAATTGCCCATGCCCTTCTGAGTACCATGCACCATTTCAGCCCCAAGGGTTGTGACAGGAGTCCAAAGGCTCAAGGACCCATCTGCTTCTGCTCCCTGGCTGCCATGGATTTAATGTCATTACTGGGACAGTGCTGCAGGGTCACACCTTTTTGCCATCCAAAAAGCTTCACTCCTACAACTCAAAGGAAAAATCCTTCAGTTTCTCTATGGAATATTTCAGGAGTTGTACAACAGCAGCAGTCAGGGAGAAAAAACTACAGTAGCCCTCTGCTGACAAGGAATTTGTTAGACAAAGACATTTTTATACGCAGAAACAATAAGCTTTTAAAGATAAAATATTTTCCTGGATGCTGCAATCTTATCAGACTAGACTAAAAATATTTCAGTTCTTGTGTGTTGTCTTTTTATGACACTGAATTTTGCCTGCAAAAATCATGGCCATAAGAGTTGTTGGCATTATTGTGATAAAACTTCACCTTCCAGGTAAAAGCACACTCACCAACTTACAGGGTTTATACTTGTTGCAGCAGAAACAGAGAGAGATGATGTAATAAGTAATGCCAGGAGGGTATTTCACTAATTAAATGGACATTTTTCTGACAAAGTTCAAATAGAATTGAATAGAATTGAATAGAATCAAACAGAATAAACTATTCCAGTTGGAAGGGACCTACAGCAATTATCTAGCAGCACAACACCCACAGCATATTTCCCACACTCAAATTGTTGTGAAGTGCTTTTAACTGAAAGAGGGCAGGTTTAGATTAGATGTTAGGAAAAGATCTTTACTATGAGGGTGGTGAGGCACTGGAACAAGTTGCCCAGAGAAGTTGCGGATGCCGCATCCCTGGAAGTGTTCAAGAACAGGCTGGATAGGACCTGGTCTGGTGGAATGTGTCCTTGCCCAGGGCAGGGAGTTGGAACTAGATGATCTTTAAGAGCTCTTCCAAACCATTCTATGATTCTATAAAAGTAAGGCACTTGTTCTGGTTTGCAAGGCTATTGCACCACAGTTAGTGTTCTTCATTGCTTTTCATAAACTTCCACTATCCACACTTTTTACTGGTCTAACTGTGTCAGAGTCCAAGGAAAAGACTTTGGCATCATTCCGGGCATCTCCATATCCATCAGACAGAAAAACAAACATTAAGTTAGGAGACACAGTGAATAAAATAGTGTATCCTGCATAATATTTTACCATGGTGCTATACACGTATGAATTACTCTTGATTCTTCTATAAATCAATTGCATGCCTTCACCAGTATCGGTGTATTCACTTCTGGCCATGCCACTCAAAAGTATAGAGCTAAAAGCAGACAAAGCTTGAGCTAAGGTGTCTCAATTCCCCCAGTTTCTGTCAATGAAACCAAAAGGTTACCAGAGTTTAAAAAGGGAAGTGATTCACCTGGGTAACCACATGAATTTGTACATCCTAACTGATTGGAGATTTTAAAATTATTTATGCTAGAAGTCCAGCTTACACTTTTGCTGGCATCTGAGAACGAACATATTAATGTATAATATAATATAGAATTATGCATGTTCATGTCTAAGACAATAGTAGAGAGTTTCATTCTTCAAGAATGCTTCCTCAGGCAGAAGAGTTCAGATGACACTGTCTGCTCCCTATCTAAACATTTTTTACTAAAAATAATTGGGGTTTTTGGATCTTCTCTTGGCCGATGTAACTCAGGCCCCCCCCTCAATGACTGAACACCCACCCAGAAGGAGCCCTGTTGCTGCAGTACTGCAAAGTCTTCGTGCCTCAAGTTCGCATCCCTGACCTGCTGCAATTGCTAAAGAGTTAGGGCCTTTTGAACCCTCAATCAAACCATCAATCAATCAATCAATCAATCAATCAATCAGTGTACTGTCAGGAATTAGAATTTTCCCTGCTAGCCCCGGGATTTCATCAGTGGGTTCTAGAAGGGGATTTTCTTTACCCTCCCAAACACAGTGGCTATGCGTGAGTCTTACTGCCTTGATTGTAAACCTCAAGATGTCTGATGTCTTCTAAACCCAAATGTCTCTGCAGGTTTGTTGTTCACAAAACAACGTTGTTCAGCATTTGGTATCTTTAAAGGTGGTACTTACGAGACCATTTGGTAGGTGGCATAAGTGCAAGCAGGTCCTATGACAGCACAGCCCAGAGTGCCAGAAGCCTGCAAGGGATCAAAAAGGTCTTTAGGGGGCAGTGCAGAGAACTGGCAGAGTGAGGAGGATGGGAGAGTGAAGAAAATTCTAGATTTGAGGAGTCACACAATTTACCTAGAAAAGGCAAAGAAAAGAGCAGGAAAGGAGCTACAGAAGGTTTAAAAGAACAAACCTAGAGTGGAGAAGGAAGAAATCACAGAACGACAAAAAAAGGCAGAGGACAAAATAGTTCCTGTGAGTGTGACCTTCCTTAAGACACAGACAGCACATTAGGATTAAAATGTTTCTACAATTGCACATTTGAAATGACGCACCCCAGCAGTGTTTGCATTTGCAGAAGACAGGGTGGCTGGAATTCCAAGGTACTGTGTATCAGAGAAATTATTAGTTACATGCATATGAAGCTAGTATCAAAAAAACCCCTTTCATGACCACCAAATGAGGCCTGACCAGTATCTTTGTATGTCATGAGGGACAATTTCTTGGCAAAGACTATAGCATGTGCTTATAGGTCACTAGACTTGAGAATTCACATTGGATTGACTAAGTTTCACTCAAAGGTGAGGATATCCACTGAAACAGGGCTTCTTGCAACGCACCAATTCTATCTGAAGCTTTTCCTCATATTAAGGTATTCACATGGTTTCTCTCACGTGACTTCTGCGATTTCTAGTGAGAAGCAAGCCCTTCATCTTTGCCCTTTGGGCATAGTTTCATATCCATTTCATTGGTAACAGTGCCAGCTAATGATTTCTCTGCCCACGTGTTCCCATCTTCACAACAGCTCTTTCTTTTGTGTACTATGTAAACTGATGGTGAACCAGATCAGGCTCTGATCCAGTTGGAAATGGACCTTTGTTTTTTTTAATGGACTTTTAATGGATTGCTTTGGCTGTATGTCTACACAAAGAGCTGTGCAGATATAAAAAAGAGGACAACTGAAGCATAGGAAAAGGAGCCTGAAGCTGAAGGCTGACAGTCTCTGGGAAGCATTCATAGAATCTCTCTCCAGTATTTGCCTGCTTCTCTTCACAAAACATACAGAAACATCTTCTCTTTGAAAACTTCACTTCCCTGTCAGATTAGTTTGAAACTGAACAACAGGATGAAAATTTAATAAGGAAAGACAGAGACACACGTGTGCACACACAGGCAGAATGAAAGAAATCTGCTACTCACATAAATTGTCTTGATGAGCTCCACACCTTCACAGGTGCTCGTACGACAGCCTTGTGAGACATAGAGTGATGAGGTAAAGGTGTGGAAGGTGGCATTGACTGTAACATTTTCTCCTGAAATGCAAACATAAAAGTAAACAGTGTCATGAGGTGCAGATAACAACTAATACACTATACCCCTCATCTTTTGGCACAGTCAGAACAGTCTTACACTAGGAGATCTCCCAGCAAAAAGCTTCTACAAAATCCACCTAGAACCTAACCCACACTACTATGGGGATGAGTCCATCACACAAAAAATTTGCTCCAGTGTGGACTGCTGACTTCTGATGAGTGCTAATACCTTTAGCACAAAGTACTTTTAGTGTTGGTCATTACTAGAGACATTTTTTAAGGTTCAGTAAGGAGTAACTGAGATCACTTTCCAGTAAAATTGGACAAAATATCTTCTACTAGAGGGCAGAAAGAGAATAGATATTATTTCTTTGGAAACTCTTTTTCCCACAATATTCTAGAAGGTGACAGTAGATTGGTGATGTTGAAAAGAGAGGTAAGACACCAAAATAAATACAACCATCATGATCCTAAATGAGGGAAACCATAAGGACTGCAGATTCCTCACACCTGAGGTGTGATCAACAGATGGGACTAAGAGGAAAATTAT
Organism: Hafferia zeledoni; assembly: GCA_035583235.1. Classification (NCBI taxonomy): domain Eukaryota; kingdom Metazoa; phylum Chordata; class Aves; order Passeriformes; family Thamnophilidae; genus Hafferia; species Hafferia zeledoni. The sequence goes on from JAWWEV010000043.1 coordinate 48,127,198, forward strand.
TTTCAGAAAGTAGAGACTAATGCAGTCAGGAGAGGCAGCAAGGACATCCCAACTACTGCACTAGATGCATCACTGATCTTATCTGATCCAGTTTAGCAATTCCCATATTCCCAAGTCCAGGAGCACATCTCCAGAAAAGCATGCAGGAAGAGTCTGCCCAAACACCAAGAAAACATACATGGTTCTGCCCATCTGTCGAGCACTTCTCTATTTACAGAGAGAGGCCATTATTTCTGTAAGACCTATATAAGATGAACAGACAGGCAAGGAGCCTGTCCAAGGAGCAGCTTGCTGAAGGTCAGATGAGTATAAAACTGAGACATGAAGTGTGACAAGAAACCACAGCAAGAGAGGGGTAACCAAAACCCGTTGCCTTACCTGTTGTCTGGAATTCATTTTGTACCCTTTGCAAGGCTTGATTCACAGCTAATTTCAAACTATCAGTACTTGATGGGAAGTCCGAGTAATTCATGAGCATCACATTGATCACATAACTATTGTTGCTACAGCGATTTGAGCCAACTTGCTGCAGCAGCTGGAGCGAGGAAACCAAAGGCCAAATGGCCAGAATCAGTATCTGTTGCTTCATTATCACTCAGTTTAGACCCATTGTGTGTTCTCTCTCATTTCTTTTTCTCTTCCAACTCTCTTTCTTTCAGATTCTCTACAGTGATTTTGTTCCTGGATAGAACAAATGAGATCTCCACTCTGTAGGTGCAAAGACAGGCTGTATGATCCTTCTCTCCAGCACTTCCCTATCCCCGTCCCTGCCTTCACCTATGCCCGCCCCTCCGGTGTGGCACTTCAAGGTGAAAAACTAGCAACAGCAAGACTCAGGAAAGGAGAGAGGCTAAAGGTTGCTGTGAATGTTTGCTCATGGAAAGGCTGAGCCTATAAAACTGAAACATTACCAGAAACCTTGCCTGATAAGTGCACTAACTCTTCATCACAGGGATAAGCTGAGAAAGGGGAGGGGACAAATCGACTGTAAAGATAACTCTTTAAAATGGAAATAAAACATAAGGTCTCTTAAAGCCTAGAGAAAAACAGATGGTTACTTCACATTTGCATTGTCCTACATCTCTGGTTACATTGCCACACCATCTCTGCAGGCTGAGCTCATAAATCAAGGGTGTATTTTCTTCTGTGATAAGCTACCAATTTCATTCCTTTAGCTTATAACATTGAAGTACTTTTCATGTTGGCAAAAATGTCCAACTTGCAGTTCTTCAGACCAAAGCCTTTGTTCTACTTACAGACTCAACACAGATTGTCCACTCATACTCACCGAGCACTGTGCACCACAGTGCCCCAGGTCTGCCCCAGGCAGCACAGGTCTCATTGCCCATTCACACCTTGTCAGGTGTCTCCTCAAATGGACAGTCAAATATTCATACTTTATGTGATGAACCTCTTGCATCAGCTAAGGATTAGCAAAGCTGAAGGCCACATCTAAGACCTGTGTGATCAAAGCTAAATTGCAACGGCATCACTAAAAGACACACACTAAAGGACACCTCAGTGTTGTTCCCAGGTAGGGCTTTCCTGAGTATTTTTCCTTAGAATGGTCTCAGGAAAGGTAGGCAGAATGAAAGGAAGACCAAAAAACCCAAACCAAAACAACAACACCAATTCCACAATTTCTTTCAAAGCCTATATTTAAAAGGTGCTGGATACACTTCAGGTATATTTGCACAGATCTTTTTATATGATTCTATTTTAATACTGAATTATTATTGTTTGACTCTTTCTTATACCCAGAGAAGACTATAAGCCACTATTTAAAAGTAGATCTCGAACACCTCAGCATATCTAACCTAGCATTTGTAATTAGTAATACAGTAAATCTAAATTAGCAGGGTGTCATGTAGACAACTGGACTAGTACAGCTTGCTAGAGCCACAGATTGAGAATGGAATACAGCTTTTCTAGTGGAGATCATCTACTCATCACTGCCTTGTCTTACAGGTATTTCCAAAATCCTTGAAACTTATCCCATATAAGTCAATAAGAAATATGTCATTAACTTCAGCAGAGCAGGATTTGCATTTTTATACTCTTCTTAGCCTGTATGAGAGAAATAGTCAGCATAGATAATGCAACTAGAGCTGAGTATTTTATCTTGCTGGTCACACAGGGAGTATGTAATGACACTGAGGTCTCCCTAGCTTTATATCTATTAATGTATTTATTTGGTTTTCACAGCAGCTTAAAACTATCCTTTAAAAACAAAAGATAAAATCAACCATAGCCTTAGCACAGCATTTCTTTTTACTCTCTCCCTTGGCCCTTGCCTTCGCATAGGGAGTCCCCAGCCAGAACATAGTGAAAATTAATTGTTGACTTCTCATTTGAATTGCCTAGTGCCAAGTCTCAAGATGGGAGCATGCTTTGAGCACCCGCTGACATGGAGCAGCAGGGGGTGAGGCAGGAAACAGCAGCTGGGATGAAGCAAGCTCTCCCCAAACCTGCCACACTTTCCCTTGTACCTTGGGGCTTTGGACATCAAACACAGTTGCCTGGCAGACTGATCAGTAACATCTGCTTCATGGGATAAGAGAGACAAAGAAAAACTGCGGCACTGTACTGTAAACATGAGAGTTACTGATATTACAGATGATCCAGAGGGTGGAGAGAAGAAAAGGTAAATGAATGAGTCAGGTGAGTAAAGCACAAAATTTGATGGGGCTGCCACAAGCAAAAGCAAAAGTTCCTGTATGTTTGTGTTTGTTGCTCTCAGTGCCAGGGGGATGTTTAGTCCCTGAGGAATAGAACAGGTGAGACACCAATGCCAGTCCATTCCTAGTATCCTGTCTGCAGAACAAAGCTTAGCTTCCAAAGATCCCAGCCAACTTCTAATTCTTTCATAATGTCCAATCCAGCAGTTTATAAACCCAAGAGGTTACCAGTGATACAAATCAGACAGATATCTAAAAAAATTTTCCATATCTCTCCAGGTACTGCCTCTGCTATTTCAGTAACTTTTCTCCACTTGTGAGCAAGATCTCACACTTCAAAGATTGCTCAGTGAAGGATACAGTCCAGAAACCCAGAAGTCAAACAATGGGGGCAAGGAGGGGAAGCTTTTTGACTCCTACAGGTGACTGCAGCTTTAACTAGAAATCCTGGCTTACAACAGAACTATGGGTAATGGGAGCATACTGAAGGCAAATGCAAATAACTCTGCCTTTCCCTGAAAGAGTGTGATGACATGGAGAAGCAGAGCAAAAGATTCAAACACAAGCAATATCCTGCTTAAGGTAACTTCTCCTGACAACCCACAAAATTCATCCCAAAAAGCATCTTCTAGAACTACCTATTCCCTCTTAAAAGTGTTGAGGAAGGAATAAGGAATAAGGTTCTAAGAAACTGCATCTGACATCCCCAGTGCATCCTTTCTATCAGTGGTTTCTATGCATCAGCTACTGTTATTATCTTGTCAGAAAGGTTAAAAAGATACCTTCACTGTCTGTGCAAGTGTCTATCCAAAACGTCAGTTTTTAGATGAATATCAACTTGAGTACCTCATCTTTGTGATCCCAGCATTATTAACAGCCAATGGAGGTGTCCTCTTGAATCACTGAATATAAACCCTGTAGTTTGTATCACTTATTTTGCCTTCAGAAGCAAAGAGATGATTAAGATTCAGATAGGCAGGCCTGTATTTACTTGTCAGAAGACAAAATTCAGTCCCTCACCACCACCACCATTACCAGTGTACATATTGCATAGCTGCAAAACACCATAATAGTTCTCTGTGAGTGTTCTTACAATCTGTGTAAGATTAGAAACACCAACTCAAATTAACTCACAGAGAACTGTATCACTGGTTTTAGTGAAAAGAGGCTTCTAGCATCTGGTTCTACAGCACTTTAAAGCACTGTGTTTGTTCTACTCTCTCTGTTTTATTGGATAATAACCAGACATTATTTGAAACTGATAATCAGCACTGACTTCCTGATCTAAAACTACTCTGAGAAGTTCTTTCAGTCTTCCAGAATATTCAAGGACACTCAGTGTGGCTCAACCCAAGACACTCAGAGAAAAAGAAGAGTAAAAAATTCCAAAGATTTGCTCCTCTAAGCCTCTTGGCCCATGTAAGATAGTGCTCTACAGAATGTTTTCCAGTTCTTTTTCAAGTGTGCATGTGACAGGGCTTTCCTCATTTCAGTGGCTTCTCTCTTTTTTGTGCTAATCCTGAAAGTCCTGAAAAATGGGAATGATAGATCAACCTGGGCACCACAAAATCCCTTTGTCTATCCAGCTCATGTTGTAAAATTGCAACTATATGATGCACTGTCTTTTACCACATTAATTTTTAGTATCTTTTTACTGGCATGCAACCTAATCTATTTTGTACTTAATTACAAATAATAAAAATAATGTTTTTCCGTCTTTTAAATTATTTTTACAATACTTCTACTATCCATATTTAGAAGACAGTAATGTAAATTATTATGAACACAGCTGTATAATATACATATATATCAGTTCTGTACATGTATTGCAGTTGCATAGCAGCTATGTTAATTTTTCATAACTAATCTTTTTTTTTTCTTATTTACTACACGAGAACACAAAGAAAGACTTTGCAAACATTATTCTTTGGGACTGGAACCATCTACTGATTAGCAACAAGCCTGTAAACCAGCATATAAATATGTAGGTCAGGTGATCCATGATCCCGATAGTACAGCGTGATCCTGAATATATTGCCTTTCCCATGCACTATTGAGAGTTTAGGTTGCTGCCATAATTACCTGCCACAATTTAGTTGCTGACACAGATTACAACGAAATTATACAGCAAAGCACTGACTGTTCTCATTAGAAGTTACCAATCTAGTAAGAGGAAAACTACAGACAAGGATAAGGAAAGTTGTAATTGGAATTGCATCATACCCCCAGCAGCTTGGGCGGTGGCCACATCCTCCCATTGATCTTTGTTGCCACATATCAGAAGATGAAGCTAAATATGTGATGTGTCATAAATATCTAGCTCAATTGAGAAAGTCTTCTTGCTTTTAACCCTTTCCCAACACATACACATTTTGATGTGAATATTATTCATCCACCCAACTTCTCTGCTACCAATAAATAGCAAGAAGTATCTCCTCTTAACTGCTGTTTTCTATCTCTAAAGAACTTTGCTTCTTGAGTGACAGGGCATATTTTTCTTTTCAGCATAAGGGTTTGCCTCTGTTCTAGACTCCACAGGATACAGCTCTGTCAATTGACAAAGGTAATCTATCTGGCAAACATTTGTTCTGCTTTTCTTTAAAAAGGAAAATGGTTTGAGTGTGTAATAATTTATGTCTTGGACATATATTTCAGTTTCCTCAAACTCTTTTCATTAAACATTATACATGTTTATACTATGTGATGGGATGGAGTTATGAGATCTTCAATCTAGTGCACACTTGATCCCGTAAATCCAGATGGCAGTGGAATACTGTGCAAATATATCAGCACACATCCTGAACCAGTACAACTGCATTCTCTGGGATGCAGAACTTGCAATGATGTGGCTTTCTGGTTTGGATAAGTTTGTGCAGATCCAGTTAACCATGCATTGCATTTTCAGTTCCAACACTGACTTGTGCTGGATCAGGGGATTGTCTTGCCTCCCTTCCCTTAGTTCTACACACATAAGCTTCTAAAAACTTACCTAAATCAGATGCTGAAATCAAATACAAGGACAGCTTTTAAGTTACTGTTGTTACCTTGAGTGAATATTGATGACAGGTTGGGTGCTGGAAGTATCAGGAAAATTCTGAAGGTGCACTTCCCACAGATCCATAAGATCACAAACATAAACAGCAATGAAAACTAAAGAAAGAGTTTCCCCTTCCAAAATACAGATAAAAACTATGAATTTTCATTTCACCATTTGGAGGTCTTTAACCAACATGGCTGTTGTTTGCTTTCATGAGCTGAGCAATAGAGACCAGACGAAAGTGTTAAAGGTGCACATGATCTGTCAACTTATGTATTTCTCTCCTCATGGGTGGCCTATCCAGGGTAGAACAAGGCTCAGAAGTTGCTGATGCCATTGAAAAAGAAGTGAGTACTCTTCAAGTTCCTTGCTTTTAAAGGTATCATTTCCCTTTTTCTCATCTAAATGGATTCCTTTTGAACCTTTGGTGGGGAGCATTTCATTGCTCTCACTTTTACATATCATTTATCTTGAAATGTTGTCAGATGCATTTCCAAAGGCACAAGATGCAGAACAAGGTGAAGCTGAAAGGACATGATCTTACTCAGACATTATGGAAATTGAAGCACATGATTGTTGCTGATACAGAGGTCACGTTGTAACCTCTTGCTTTGGTTATATGATGATTTTTTCTCACTTCCTGTTTTTCCTTTCTCTCCCTTTTTTTGTTTCCTTCCCCTCCTTCCTTACCTTTTCTTAGATCTCTTTTCCCACTCTCTGATTTTTTATTTAAACACTCATTGCACTCTCTGATGCTTATCTTGGTGTTTAGTCATGGGTCCATGATTTCACTTTTGCTGCCATCAGTGTAAGTCAATTCCCATTTTCCCAGCAATTCTGTGTGGAAATAAACATGATCATTAATCATTTTACAGCTCACAGACTCCAAGATAATGGCAGTGGTGAAGGTAAGAGCTGCAACAGTGTTCCAGTATTACAATAGAGTGACCAACTTCTTGTCATGTCTTTAATTTATGAATTTTCATCTTAGTGTTTCATATGAGGAAAAGATTATAACATCTCCACCTACTTTGTTCTGCATCTTAATAATAATTTCTATGCCAGACATGCTAAAAATATTTTGGTCAATTTGACAATGCTAGCACTTTTAATTGACACTGTCCTTCCTGTGCCCAGAGAAAGCCCCTGGCACTGCACATCTGTTAATTCTCATGCATTTTCCAGCTTTGGATCCACCACATATGAATTCAGGAGACAGAGAGAAATGGGAGAAACCATTGGAGCAGCTGGGAGCTTTCTTCCATTTGAGTAAACATTTTAGCTGTGTTTAATATGTTGATTCTTAGAACAGCAGGATCATGTGAAAGAATCTATGTAAAAATCTATGTAAAAAAAACTGAAGAAAGCAATGTAGCAAAATCGTATTTTCAGTTTTTATATTTTTCTTTGTACTGTCTGCTTGCTTGCACTTCAGTAACAAAAATAACACCTTCATCAGTGACACCTTCTGTTTCTTCTGGTTTTCCCCCTTTATCCAATTGACTTCAGCATTTCTATAGTAAAAAACATCTTAAATCAAAATCTTCAGTTTTCTTAGTTTATTGTGCTGAGCCAGAATATTCTATGGCACAATTGAAAATTACTGCAAGGTATTTACAACCACTGTCATTTCCTTTCAGTTTGAGCTGAAGTACTTCTGAGCCACTGTTTCAGATATGAAAGGAAAAAGGCACCTCAATATCCTTGTCAGTCTAGATGTTTTTCTTGATGTCACAATGTTCTGATAGAGGAGACTCTTAAGTCTTCTAGCCTGATGAAATTATTTTTCTGTTAGATAACAGAAAATTCTAGAAGACTGATAAGAGGACAGATATCTATATTATATGAATTAGTCTATATATACAGCCTTGACAACATAAAAAAACACTTTAAATCAAATCTCTTAAAAGGCAAATAATTTCAGAATTATTTATGGAAAATTGATTTTCTCCTGACAGAAATAATAGAGAAGAGCTATAAAAGGAGGCCAAACCACTGGCATATATTCTTTAACACTTTGAACGACTAACTGAAAATTAATTTCTTCCAGAGAAATCCTTTGTGGATCAGTGGATTATTTGCCTTCCTTCTTTATGGCCTGTGGTATAAAAGCACGTGTATGAACAAGGGACACTGTCATGGTGTTGTTGTGGCTCCTGGTGCAGAGTAACCTCTCAGAGACAGTTGCAAGCTGGGCGCATTATTCCTGGGTCAGGTCATCTTGAAGTGATTGTGAGACAGTGAATAAGGAACCCACACTCTGAAGAAGCAGCACACAGTTCTTTGCTGCTGGCCTGTGTTACAGATGATTGCAGTATGACAGGATATATTTACTAATACAAACAAACAAAAAAAAATCCCTTTTTTTAATGATGAATTTTCTTCCCAAGAAGTAGGAAAAATGGTAGAAATACAGATACCTCATAAGCCCTGTCCATGGACATGTGGTTTTTAATTAGAGTAGTCAGCAGTAGTGTAGTGTATTGGTCCTCTGCACTGTAATTTCTAATCATAGAATCAGTAAGGTCAGAAAAGACCTCTAAGGTCACTGAGTCCAACCATCAGCCTAACACCCAGGTCCATCAGTTACCCATGTCCCCAAGTGCCACATCTACACATCTTTTGAACACTCCAGGGATGGTGATGCCACCACTCCCCTGGGGAACCTGTTCCAATGCTTGACCACCCTTTCAGTGAAGAATTTTTTCATAATGTCCAATCTTCACTTCCAATGGCACAAGTTGAAGCTGTTTCCACTTGCTCTATTGCTTGTTACCCGGGAGAAGAGACCAACCCCCACCTTGCTACAATGCTCTTTCAGGTGGTTGTAGAGGGTGATAAGGTCTCACCTGACCATCCTTTTCTCCAGGCTTAACAACCCCAGCTCCCTCAGCCATTCCTCATTATGCTGCAAAATGTGGAATATCTAAAAATTTTCTCAAGAAAGGATGTTCTTTGATGTTTGATCTTTGTGTACTTTCACGCCTAAATCAACAAGAAAGGATATTTAATCCATGAAACAGCAGCTAACAAGCAAGGTCTAAGTGATGTCCAGGCACTAGAAAGCCAAATTCCTTGTTGGTAGAATTATCTCAAGGTTTCGAGCTTGACATATTTCAATGATCTCAGACCTAGTGGGAGGTTATCAAAGCTTAAGAAGCAGGATGCCCACGGACAGTGGACCCAAGGAATGCAGAATTTATGGGCCACAAGGACATTTGGCAGAACACCCAAGACAGCGAAGAAACTAATAAGGACAACTCAGCAACTGTGCTCAATCAGCACTGATTGGGTGAAAGGTATTTCTGGCAGGGGGAGGTCACCACCAACCCAAGAGAACCACCAACTCGAAAGAAGAGAAAGACTGAGGATGTGGACTAATTAGTGTGAGAAGCAAGAGAATAATTAACCAATAGAAGATAGAACATAATTAATAAGAGAACTAGGTAACTTGCAGACAATGAACACTAATGTCGTTTTTTGCTAAAAGGTGTGAATAGTAAAAAGTTTTGGTAGTAGCCATGCTGGCTTTGTGGATTGGCCACCCAGCAGCCCCTTCCGCACAGCACTGTAGATAATGTCGACTCAGTGTGTGTTTTGGCCTCCTGCACACCGGCTGCAAGAACCCATTTTGGGACAACATTAATTAGACTTGTGCTCCAAACCCTTCAGCAGCTTCACTGCCCTCCGCTGGGCACCCTGCAGCACCTCAGTGTCCTTCTTGTAGTGAAGGGCCAGAACTGGACACGGGATTCAAGGTGTGGCCTCACCAGCGTACAGGGGATGGCCACGCTGTTCCTGACACAGGCCCAGCCGCCACTGGCCTCCCTGCCCACCTGGGCACGCTGCTGGCTCGTGTTCAGCTGCTCCCAACCAGCATCCCCAGCGCCTTTTTCAACGGGCCGCTCTCCAGCCCCTCTGCCCCACGCCCGTAGCGCTGCCTCGGACTCTTGCGATCCAGATGCGGGCCCCGGCTGTTGACGAGCCAGACCAAAGGCAGGGAGTGGACGAGCCCGGCAGTCCTGGGGCCGGACCAGGGCTCACTGACTGAGAGGCCGCCGCAGCGGAGGCGGAACCCTTGGGGCGGGCCCGGTCAGCACCCGGCGCCTGTTCGCCGCCGCCTTCCGCCGCCCCGCCGTTACCCCGGCAACGGCGCCGCGGAGCGCGGGCCCGGCCGCAGGATGGTGAGCGGCGGGATGGCGGGACGGCGGGGGGCGGCGGGCGGCGGCGAGGGCGAGGGGCGGCGGGACGGCGGGGGGCGGTGGCGGGGCGGCGAAGGGCGGCGGAATGGCGAGGGACGGGAAACGAGGATCGGGGGCCGGAGGGCGGGGGCGAGGGGCGGCGGGATGGCGAGGGACGGGGAACGAGGGTCGGGGACCGGTGGCGAGGGGTGGCGAGGCGGGCAGCGCCACTGAGCGAGGGCCTGCTCTAACCCGGCTCGGCTTTGCTCTTTGCCCAGATGCTCTCACGGGCCAAGCCGGCCATGGGGGGCACCCCGCCACCGGGAGACAGGCGAAGAAAGAAAGGGAAGGAGATGCCGCAGCTGGAAGAACTCCTGGCCCAGAGGGACTTTACCGGCGCGATCGCCTTGCTGGAGGTGACGCTTTCCCAGAAGTCCCGTCGTTGCGGGGCGATGGCAGCCCTTCCCTTGCCTTGCGTCCCCCTCGCCTCCTCCCGCAGCATTTGGGCCCTGCCGCGGCAGCTGCTGCCCCTTTCTTAGCAAAGCCGGGTTTGGCCTGAGAGAGCTGCCTGCTGCTGCCCTCAGAAATGTGAAAGCAGCTGCACCCAAGTAGCATCCACAGCTGTCAAACCATCCCTGATGAATGATAGCCTGCTATTGCTTTGGTTGTCTGTGGGGCTGTAGAAACTGTGTGGCACCTGACAAAATTCTTACATTCTTTATTCTCTGCAAAGTTTAAACAGCAAGTGGGTGAGCAGGAGGAGGATGCCAGCCTTTGGATTGGATACTGTGCGTTTCATTCGGGTGACTACAAGAGAGCTCTGGAGGTAAGGTGGGGAAATGCCGCTCCACAAGACTAGAAATCGGGATGTTGAGATAAAGCAATGACAAGGGGAAGAAGATGGTCTGTAAATAAAGAACAACCTGTTAAGGTATAAGTGTTAAGTAATAAGGCAGATGCTCTGGAAAGCAGTTTGGGTTGAAAAAAAAAGATACATATGAAAATAGAACTTTTTAAATGTTATCTACCATCTTGTTTAATACTAGGCTCAGTAGCCTGATTTGCCCCTTTTGCATGTCATAGTTAATGTCCAAAATCAAGTTAATGTTCAGTCCCTTTTTGCAGCTGGCTTTCCGCAGTTTTATTTGTCTTGTTTTATTTTGATTTTGTCTTCATTATGTAGCTTATCTGTGATTTGCATGATAAAATTCTTTCTTTAGAGGTTGATGCCCCTGGCCATTTAATGGTATGAGGTTCAACAAGGCCAAGTGCCAGGACCTGCACTTTGGCCACAACAGCCCCATGCAGCGCTACAGGCTGGGCACAGAGTGGCTGGAGAGCAGCCAGGCAGAAAGGGACCTGGGGGTACTGATTGACAGGAAGCTGATCATGAGCCAGCAGTGTGCCCAGGTGGCCAAGAAGGCCAGTGGGATCCTGGCCTGTATCAAGAATAATGTGGCCAGCAGGACCAGGGCAGTGATCCTTCCCCTGTACTCAGTGCTGGTGAGGCCACACCTCGAGTCCTGTGTCCAGCTCTGGGCCTCTCAGTTTAGGAAGGATGTTGAGGTGCTGGAGTGTGTCCAGAAAAGGGCAACAAGGCTGGTGAAGGGTCTGGAGCACAAGTCCTATGAGGAGTGACTAGGGGATCTGGCGTTCTTTAATCTGAAGAAAAGGAGGCTCGGGAGACCTTATCACTCTCTACAACTCCCTGAAAGGAGGTTGTAGCCAGATGGGGTTGGCCTCTTCTCCCAGGCAACCAGCAGTAGGTCAAGAGGACAAAGTCTTAAGCTGTGCCAGGGGAGGTTTAGGTTGGACATCAGGAAGAAGTTCTTCACAGAAAAAGTGATTGGGCATTGGAAAGGGCTGCCCAGGCAGGTGGTGGAGTTGCTGTCTCTGGAGGTGTTAAAGAAAAGACTGGGTGTGGCACTCAAAGCCATGATGTAGTTGACAAGATGGTGTTCGGTCATAGGTTGGACTCAATGATCTCGGAGGTCTTTTCCAACCTAATTGATTCTGCAATGTACTTTATTGCTCTTTTTTATGTTTTCTTGTAGTAGGTAATTCAATTAAACAGGACATTCTTATTCTCCAAAAGCTTCAAGTCACTAAAATACATGTTAATTATTCAAATATGCCTGCATTTTAATACAGTTCTGTCCTGTCTCTTTCAGTGTGTGAGTCCATAAGCAGTTAGTTCTCTTGTGTCCATTTGTGTCTCCTGTGAACCTCAATTTGTTGCCAATCCATTTGTTTCCAGTGTCCCTGGGATCGCTTTACCTTCTCAGCAGTCCCAGCATATTTCTGTGTAGGAATCTTAATGAATTTTTGTTGTCTGCCTTGCTCTGTACCTCCAAGGGCTGGAATTAGTGTGCAGAACAGGGAGACATGTGGTGATATCCACAGGGCTGTATATAACCTAGTGAAGATTTGAAAACAACTCGGTCTGGCTGAATATTGGTTATCTCTATTGCACTGTTCCTAAGGTGTGAATTGCTGGATCCACACAATGCTGTATTTGCACTGTTTAAGGCTTACTGGTTTCTGTCAGTGTCAGCTGGGACATCTCCATCACAAGTCACTGTGAAGTGTAACTGAAGTATACCTGGTTTTGTAGTCTTTAATTTGCTTTCCCCAGAAGAAATTTTAAAAACAGATGATAATTTAAACTGTTAACAAAAGAAAATAAGAAGAAAGTAAATATAGAACAGTGATGATATTTTCTCTTAGATAAAATGAGGTGTCACATGCATGAGATGTGTACGTGAAGTGAAAACACTGAAGCTGCCAAGAAAATTCACAAGGCACTCTGCCCTTTAAAAATTGAAGAGGAAACATCCATTTGAGATGTTAGAAATGCTAGTGAATTAAACTGACAGTGTACACAGTATAGAATGTAAATAAATTTGAAATAAATTCTGCTCTTTGGAATGCCTGGTAGGTGCTTTTATAGCCAGAGCAGATTTTATATGCTTCCTTCAAAGGAAAAGGAACAACTTTTTTATTATTAATTAGTTTTCACGTGTGGTGTTTGATTCACCACTAGGTGATGCTGTTGATTCAGCGTTTTACAATCTGCAACATAGCTGTCTTTTTCCCATTTTTCCTGTTTTTCTGCCCAAGTAGGGACAATAAAACATTTGTATGAATGGTTTGTGCATTGGGTTTTTGTGTGTGTGTTTCAAGCGAGAGATCACAGGGCCTGTCTTTCCAATTTTGACTGATTTTTGGCACTGTGATGAGTCCTGGTATCTTTGTCACTTTTCTGGTGCCATGTGAAAAATGAGCCTGTGCATCTCAATGTAGTTACTTTGGGGACAAAACACTGTAGTTGTAATTCCTAAGCCTGCAGGAATCACTCCACTGACTGTGGAGACTGAAGTGCCTTTCATTTATCAGCCTCAAGGTTGAAGTATAATGCTGTATCTCCTCTGCTGTGTTACAAAGACCTTGTTGCTGTATTCTCAAGGACAAATTCCTTGATTATCTATACCCTCAGTATCTTGGAGCATTTTTTTAGGGGTGCCAAGAGCACTGTAAATAAAATACTATGGCTTTATGGAATTCTGCAGAATTCTCCAGAATGACACTGCACACAATCTAAATGATTCACTCTCCTATGTGTGCCTGCAAGTAACAACACAGTCTGTGTACTATATTCACAGTTCATGGTTTGTAGTCCATATACTTGATGAGGGTCTTCAGAAATTACGTTGTTCAATTCTTTTATTTATAAGGACACTTTTGTAGTGTTGATTGCATACCAGCTTTTGGAGAAGCTTGGGCAGCCACCACTGGGAGAAATGGGGGAAAAGTGAAAAATACACAGACATCCAGCTCCAAGAATGTCTTAAGAGGGAATGACAGCAAAATCTCTGTCACATTCATGTGAGAGAATTCACATTCTCTTACCACAGGCACACAAACAACAGTCAGGTGTGCTTCAGGTAGAGCACTAACCTCAGCTTCACTAGGGTCACACTATCCCTCTCTTAGTAGTAGATCCCTTTGTCTCTGGTGGCATCATCCCTGCTGCTGTACCCCAGTTTACAAATGATATTGCACTGGCCTTGACTCTTCAGCAGTCGTGGTGCAGCCCTTCCCTGGGGACTGACTGGCTTCCTTCCCTGAGAGACTTACTAACACTGAGTGGCTTGTGTCTTCCAGGCATCATATGGCAACCAGAGTGTCCTTTGTGAATGGCGGCATCTAATGAGTTTTCTGGCATCTTCCACATGTGCTATCCCTAACAGGGAAAAACCTACCTGTCTTTTTGCTGTGACTTGTTCACAGCTCTAATGTTAAACCTTTCCTGAAAAATTTTTCAGTGTCACCCGAGGACCAGAATCAGAGCATCAGTCCAACGATTCTGTTTCTGGGCTGCCTGATCTTATAAATTTAAGCAGCTGGGGCCTAAGATAGGAAGGGTATTATGATATCTATATAATACTATACATATATATTTGAGGTATTTAATATTAAAGAGAGGAATTGGCAAGGGCAGGTGCACTGGATTCAAGAACAAGTTTCACACCTGCAGTCTGCACCCTCTGACTGGGCTTTAGGCACAGACTGCTGCCATGGTACAGCTGTTGGACATGGTAATGCCATTTTGGCCCGGCAGCTGACACACGAGAGCAAACCATGATCCCTGGGCCAGAGCCTTCAGTGGATTGTTTCTGTCAAAGTCTCACAAACTACATACAGACAGTGACAGACAGACTCTCCAATCTGCCACCTCCATCCTACTAGCAGAGAAGTAGGAATCATTTCACCTCTTTACTGGACAGGACCGCTTGCCAACCCTGACTTTGCTCAGGATAATTTCAGTCAAATAGTAACTCCTGGAAGGAGCAGGACTGTACTAGGGTAATGGTTCATCCATAATCAGTATCTGGCCTTGCTTGAGTAATTCTGTGGGAAGTGTGATAATACAGTCACCCTCAAGTTACTGACAGCTGAAGCTAGAAATTAGAAGATTGATTTTTAGGTCTGGGAGTTCTCCAGGCTTCTCTGTTACGACTTGTGGGGCAGTGGTAAAGATTGGCCTGTTTATTGACTTTTCAGGATCTATGTTTATAGGGTTGGAGAATCCAGACAAGTCATAAGGGCCCTGAGCTGGCCTCAGCATTGTCAGTAGATGTGCATAGTTGTAGGCAATCATCCTGGCAGCCTGCTTTTGAGGAAAATTGCACGTGTCTCATGGTAGGGGTGTGAGGGGGAGAAGGGTGAAATAGCAAGTTGTTACACTCCTGGATGGCAAAAGTATGCCACAGGTTGACTGTCAGAAAAACTTTCAGAGTAGTTCGTTTGTTTGGGTTTGTTGATTAATTTGGAGGGGAGGGGGAAAGCCCTTGTGAGGTAGTCTGAGAGACTGATGTTGAATACCTTTCAGTGAGAAAAGGGGAAACAGCACATAGTCTGGGCACATGGCCAAGAACTACAGGATAAGGAGCACTAATAGTCCTAATTTTTATTTACTGTGTTTCCATAGATCCACACTGGTACAGCTCGAACGCTCTTTATTTGTTACTTGCTTTGAATGGCCAAGCCAGAACGTGATTTGTGTTTATGTGCTTCGTCTTTTCTAATTAATCTGCCTGAAGCCCTAGCTGAAAGAGACCTTTGGGTGCATTTAATCTGAATGGGTTTTGAAAGATGGTCCCAATAAACAGCAGTGGCCCATTTCTCAGAGCTCCATGACATGTCTATGTCAAGATTAAACTGGCCTCAGTAGGAAAGATTGGCCTCTATGTAAAAGTTTTGTATTATCTATCTATCTATCTATCTATCTATCTATCTATCTATCTATCTATCTATCTATCTATCTATCTATCTATCTATCTCTCTCTCTATCTATCTCTCTATCTATCTCTCTATCTATCTAACATATTGTTGGACAGCTAGTCCCTGAAGTGTCAGCAAGACTGAACTGGCTTTTAAGGGCATTCCTTACCAGTGTCTTCTCTGTTTGGGAGTGCAGTTTACTTTCACTTAGCAACAACAGAAAAAAGATTCTTTTTGCTTGCACACTATAAACTTTGTTGTCATCATATTTGCATTCTTGGGATTCACTGTCCTTTGGGCATGGCTTATTTTATCTAGTGCTGTGTATACATACATATGTATATATATATACACATATATGCATATATATATATACACACACACACATATATATATATATATATGTACGTATGTGTGTGTCTTTTTTCCCCAGAGGTAAAAAGTCTCCAACCTGTAGTGGCTCAATCTCCTAAACTCTCTGTAGGCAGAAGGAAATTCCAGTTCATATGTTTGGAGGACAAGTACAGAGGCAGCAAGGGGTTGTGTTGCTGGGAGGGATGAGAGTCTGGTTGTGATTGGGAGTATGTGAATGCCATTCTTTCAGTGGGTTCAATCCCCATATGGGCCATTCTCGTAAGAGTTGGACTTGATCCTTGTGGGTCGCTTCCAACTCAAGAGTATTCTGTGGAATATCTGTGGACATGTAAGAAATATCAGAATATGCTCTCTAGTGGCTTTCTGTAGCTGTTGACTGTAAATTTTAAAATGGGAAACAGCAAATTTAGGTACAATTTAATAATATTTACTATAATTTACTAATCTTTGTCTCTAAGGAAATCTTGAATTTGCCCAATACGGACTTAATAAGATTGTGTTTTGATGCAGAGGCCTCCAAACAATTTTGCTCATGCACACCTATCAGTAAAAATCTTTTGAGTACACACCCCCAGTATATATTCAGACATCTATACATATAAATCATATACATGGACTACTGGATTAATATGTAACTATAAAACATACACAAAAATATAAACAAAAAAAAAGGATGAGATAAGGATTAAATAAACACTATTTTAAAATACTTCTTTTCATTATTAGTAATACCAAAACAAATTTTCTTCCTGTACTTGAGATATTATATTGCATAACCTCAGGTTTAGTATACACCTTGGAGCCCACAGGTTTAATATACATTATAAGCCTACTGGTTTACAAAACCATGTTTAACACTTGCTGCAGTAAATATTCACAGAGATTTCCCTGGTGTTTATGGCTCCCAGGCTTGGACTGGAGAGAACTTAGGAAAGCACCAGAAGAGCCTGAAAAAAAGTTGGTTGTATTGATGTCTTTTAACTTACATATTTTGGGTTTTATGAATGTAAATGGTACTTCTACAATATAAATATTTTTATATCTCTGGAAGTTCAGTTTTGACAGAAATCACTTTCATACAATGGAGATTCATAGCACTGCTTGTCCCTGTGATCTGTTATATTGCTGTAAACAAAAAAAGAGACATATCTTAGGTTAAGATGTAGTAGTTCTGTTTTAAGAACTGCAATGAACTTAAGAATAAGTAGTTTGATCTCAGTAATTTAACGAGAAATTGTAAAATGGTGGAAGAAAAATTATATTTGATACCTATATGTGCTATTACACATTTTTTGAGAATCAACCCTCTCTTTTGTTACAGGAATATGAAGCCTTAACCAAACAACCAACTTGCAATCCAGAGGTTTGGGTGAACCTTGCCTGTACATATTTCTTTCTGGGGATGTACACGCAAGCAGAACAAGCAGCTTTGAAAGGTGAGATGTGTCTCTGTTGGAAAGGACTGGTTACTGACTGGAACACTGAATCTGATTTCCAGAGAAAGTATGTAATGCTTTATTTTCATAGAAATAAAGGATACATCTGAGCAAAGTTGTTTGGGGTTGGGTTTTTGTTTGTGGGTTCGGTTTTAACTTTAACAGGAGAGTTATGATGGAGTTTACTTCCTAAAAATACATTGGGCATGTGGAGCAGCTGGAACTAAAAGAAGCATCTGAAAAATTATTCCTCATATTAATTTCTAAATACAAAACCCAGCATATACCAAGTAGCAACAAAAAGTTACTTTTATTTTGACTGATTCTGTGTCTCTGAGCCAGTGCAGATGAAGCGAATTAGGCTAGCAAATTATCAAAAAATAAGCATCTGAGGGAATTCAGTATTCTTTCTCATGTGGACAAGAACTCTATTTGTGTAATTTGAGTGACTTAGTGGGTGGTTTTGTGCTTCATAGGTCAGATATGAGGTATCTGAGTCTTCTAGGGGTGAAGTTCATTGCAGTCTCATTATTACAGTTCTACTTTAGTGTGAATATGCATGGGATCATTTAAAGAGAAGGAATGGAAATTAGATTCCAAGGCAATTTTTACTGCCTAAAGCTGTTTTTGTAGTTTAATTTTGTTGCCCATCACTTTTTATGTATCTTAGTGGTTTATGTTTTTTCCCATAACAATAGTATCTTGGTGCTTTCTAAGTAGAACTAATAGGAGTGATATCTCAGACAACTTTTGACTCTTGCCTTTTTAGAATAAAGCCTTTATTGACGTATGGGTTCTCTTCTTTCTTTCACTAGTTTTCTTGACTTGAGCTAAAAATTGAGTAGGGAGAAAATAATACGTACTTTCCTCTGCTGTGAAGCAGTACCTTCCAAAAGGACAGCTTTGTAGTTTTTTTAAAAAATAATTAAAGTCTCATATCTCTTTAAAATCCTCAGAAAGATCATGCTGAGCTCAAATCCCACAACTGAAAATGTGTTGTTTCCAACTGTAAAAAAATCTCATGTGGAGGTTTGTGATTTGTATTGTTCAAGAGGTGTGCAAGTTTCTAGTGTTCACAAATAATCCAATCTTTAATGTACAAAAAATTTGAGCTTTAGAGATTGCAATCTAGGACTTGAGGTGAAATCTAAAAATAAATGGGCAATAGAGCTTGATGTGTCACTGTGACCTAAACCATGGAGGAAGCAAGCAGCTGCATCCTGTACCAGCTGGAGTCATTGTCATCATCATGTGAATTGCAGTAATCCATTCTAGAGATGGCATTTACACAGCTGGGCATGCACCTTTATTAACTGTGAGCTGGAAGTGAGGGAAGGTTATTTTTTTCATGCCCCTTCAATTAGTTCATGGTAGTCTGGTGGGTGGCAGGGTAGGGAGTGCAGTGAGTGGTACTTGGGTGCTGGGGGCAAGCGTAGGAATATTAAGGAGTGCAAGGCACAGGGAGTGTAGCTGAGGGAGGGAACAGAAAACAACTGTTTACATTAGTTCTATCAGTTCCTGATTTTATGTAATTGTTTAAGAAGGACAGCATGCCAGGTTTTAGAATCAGGTGCTAATCCTTTCTCGTGAGTACTGTAATACTGATGATTTCTGGCTACTTGAGCTTGGTGGTCTGGAGTCATAGCTGAAAATTTGTAACACTTGTCCTTTCTCCACTGAAAGCTGCCAAGTGTGGTATATTCCCCTTTCCATTCCCATCACTGCAGTCTTTCTTACGCTGAGTTTCAACCATTTTATTTTTGTTTAAGTCGGATCCTCTTTTGGTGTTTTTTGACATCTTAGGATTGCATCAGTGATAGCTTTTCATAATATATTATTGACAACTGAGGCCATATCATCTTATGGTCTCTTCCATGGTTTTGCAAAGATCCTGAAGAAGCAAAATATTTAAATATTTGTGATATTAACACAACAGGTGAAGTCTTTAGAGGAACACCATTTATCCAACACTGCATTGAATACTACTGAAAAAATAATAGGTGGTGTTAATGTTAGGCTGCTGACTACTGCTATTTTGGGATTATTTTGCCTGAATTCTTTTGTACTTCGTGCTGCTTATTGCTCCAGTTAGGCTGAGCCCCTGAAACTAGCATAGTGCTAAAACAAATTAAGGAGAACTAATTTAATTTCATCTATAATTCTAAATTTCTGTAGTAATAGAATCTCTGTGTGAAATGTAACATAAATGTCAGCTAGCTTTCTGGAATAGATATTCCACACAAATATGTAAATATCTAGAAATCAAATCAAGTTCCTTCTTGCCATGTACTCTTGTTTTTACTTAAGAAAATTATTGTTACCCATCTGAGGAAAAATATGCGGGATATTTAAAAATTAGAAAATTGTTGTCAAAAGCCATGAGGTGATTATTGCATTTGTAGTCCACAATCTCATGTGGATCTTTTGTATTTATTTTATAATCGTTGTGAAGTGTTCTTTTAGTTGTCATTACTTAATTAGAAGTTCATGGTACAAAGAGGATGGGGAGGTGATTTGGGACAGCCAGCACCGCTTCACCAAGGGCAAGTCCTGCCTGACCAACCTGGTGGCCTTCTATGATGGAGTGACTACATCAGTGGATAAGGGAAGGGCTAAGCTTGAGAAATGGGCCCACCTGGGCTGGGGAAACACCCAGTGTCAACACAGGCTGGGGGATGAACAGATGGAGAGCAGCCCTGCAGAGGAGGACTTGGGGGTGCTGGTGGATGAGAGGCTGGACCAGACCTGGCAATGTGGGCTCACAGCCCAGAAAGCCAATTGTACCCTGGGCTGCACCAAAACCAGCGTGGGCAGCAGGCTGAGGGAGGGGATTCTGCCCCTCCACTCTGCTCTGGTGAGACCCCACCTGCAGTGCTGCATCCAGCTCTGGGGGCCCCAGCACAGGAAGGACATTGACTTGTTGGAGTGAGTCCAGAGGAGGTCATCAAAATGATTAAAAGAATGGAGCACCTCTCCTACAAGAAAAGGCTGAGAGAATTGGGATGTACAGCCTGGAGAACAGAAGGCTTCAGGGACACGTTATAACACCTTCCAGTACCTAGAGGAGGCTTTCAAGAGAGCTGGGGAGGGACTGTTGACAAAGGCATGCAGTAACAGGCCAAGGAGAAATGACTTTAAATTGAAAGAGAGTAGGTTTAGATTGGACATAAGGAAGAAATTCTTTATTTTGAGGGGACAAGGCACTGTAACAGGTTGCCCAGAGAAGGTCTGGATGTTCCAACACTAGAAGTGTTCAAGTTGAGCAGATCTAGTGGAAGGTGTCCCTGACCATGGCAGGGTGGTCAGAACAAGAAAGAACAGATCTGTATCAAAAGTCGTATAAAAAGAATTACTGCAAATATAACTTAAGAAGTAAAGTAAAAAGGCAATAAAGAAAAATCCCTCCTTGAAGGTTTTTCATTACTGTTGTGTTTTACCTCCTCTAGGCTTTCTTCCAACTCCTACCAGATATTTCTGGCTTCTCCTTTTTCCCTGCTGTCTGCTTACATTACAGTTACTAATGTTCCTGGATCTGAGGTGAAGGTAGAGTTACTTCCAAGTCAGCTACTGTTGTTTTGTAGTCATCCCATAGTAAAGCTGCCAAGTGGTGCTTTGTTTACTCCTTTTGCATCTGTGCTCTCATACGTTGGCTAAACATGTTTTCCATGCTGTGTGGAAGAGCATGAGAGAATGAGCCTGAAAGAATTAATCTTGGTTTAGTAAATAATAATAATTGTAACAAGTTACTATTTTTTAATTATAAAATCTAGTACTCTTATGTTGCACTCAAGGTTGCTGTGCCTTGCAAAGGCCAAAGAGCAGAACCTCAGCCTGGCACGCTGGGACTGTGATCCTGGCAACTGATGGCAGTGTTAGAAGCCTGCAGAGTGCTCTCAGGAGCTGTTGGCTTGCACTGCGTTAATAAAGACAAGAAAACTAAAAGTGTTCTTTTAAACCACAAAATGTGCACATAAGTGGGACCACAGTTAAGTCTGTTATGAAAAACAGTCTTTTTAGGATAAATGGAATTTTGCAATTAAATTTAGGATTTGTGTACAGACAGGGTTATATTGTTGAATCAGTCATTAAAGTTGAGGGTTTATGTCATCCCTTCTAATTTTTTATGGAAAAACTTTGCAATTGCTTTGCTTCTTTACAACTCTGCATGTGCAGATCTGAATGTGGTTTAACTGAACAGAGAACTTCTCATTTTACAGTCTATAGTGGAAGGAGCAATATTGTACAAAAGCAGAACAGAGATGGGTTAGTAAGAGCAATGTCATTTTCCAAACCATGTAATAATGTTTGCCAGGTGTCAGATAGTTGTCACCAGTGAAAATGTGCAGCTACTAGTGGGCATGGAAAAGTTACTGGGTTTTCTTTCACTTAGGATTGCATGTTCACCTACATGCAAAGTCATCTGGTTGCTGCTTGTACTGTATTTCTTGAGTACAGTACTTATTTTCAGTTCATTTTAGCTGTGGTTTTGAACCAGCAGTATCATATACGGAACCTTCAAAGTGCACAAGTGAAAATACCAATATTTAATCTTTAAAAGCTACTAACCATATTTTCTTGTTTTGGTTTTTTAAAGTATAGTGGAATCTACAGACCAGGAATAATTAATTTGATGATCATTAACTTACTGTGCTTGGGCGTGACTGGAATGAAATGTGTATATATTGCAAGGAACTGAACATAGCTGACCTGCCCTTTAAGTATTGTGGGAATGGGAACATTTCAGTGAATGTCCTCTGTAAATTTCATTTGAGAAAATTCTGAACAGTTGAGCTGTTCCAAGTGCGTGTAAGTGTGACTCTCACTGCTGGACCATGGGGTTTTTGAACATTTCCCCCATACCCCTTGCATTTTCCCTCCACCAGAGAAGCTGTGGGTTTGAGGCACAGAGGGCTCCGTTCACCCACTGTACTGGGGTGAGCAGGGTGTTCTTTCTCAGGGACAGGACAATAAGGTTTCTTCTGGTCATATTTTCTACTGTCAGGATGGAGCCTTCTCAGCCCTGCTTCATTCCTACCAGCTCCTGCTGTGTGTGTTTAAGGTGTGCTCTGTGCCTGTGGTGTGTGAAGTGCTGCTATAGCATATGCATTATTGTCTGCTAATTGGAATTTGTTAATGCTGGATGCATGACCTGCATGGCCTTGCACTCTCACAAGAGGGCACAAATGCCAGATTGTCCATGACTCTATCCCATCATAGTTTTACTGTCTGAGGCAGCAATATGAAACCTACCAAGAGTCTGAGCTGCCATTTCTAGTGAGCTTAATCTTTTGTTTAAGAATTAGTGAAGAGAACCATCTTCATTCTTATTGTAGCTGTTTAGTGTATTTTAACAAATATTTCACTAAGTGCCTGTCAGTGTCAGTACATAAAATTATACAGAACATTTTTAAGATCCATAACAGCTATGATGTTAGCACCTGGAAAGACAGCACTGATCATGACAGAAATTCTAGTGTAGGAGAATCAGTGTGTTTCATAGATGGAAAGAGATATATCCTACCCAGCTCCCTCAGTGCTTCAGCACAAGGTCAATACTAGACCTGGAGCAGG
This sequence comes from Hafferia zeledoni, assembly GCA_035583235.1. NCBI lineage: Eukaryota > Metazoa > Chordata > Aves > Passeriformes > Thamnophilidae > Hafferia > Hafferia zeledoni. The sequence goes on from JAWWEV010000043.1 coordinate 48,150,260, forward strand.
GTCCAGTTTGTTGCTGTGCAGCATTGTCATCATGTTTGTTATAATCCCTAGTACAAAAAAGTGCAGTTATCATCTTAAGATTGTGCTTCATTGTAACATTAATAGATCAGTGACAATAAAATTCTGTAGCAGCAGACAGTAATAAAAGAACAAACCTAATGTCCCTTAAAAATCATTGTCTCCTATGAGGCAGTTATATCACTTCTTGCTCCAGTGATTGACAGCATCTTTATCCAATATTCATAACCAAATTCTTTCTGGAAACTAATCTGACATTGTTCATGTGTTTGCTTGTCTTTCTCAAAAAATGCATTTGGCACTGAGAGAAAAGAAACTGTTGATATTGAATGTTTCTATATTTCTATTTCCTGTATCAAGGGGGCTGTATTTTTGGGGGGTTTAAGTGTCTTATTTTAAGAATATCAGATAGTTCCATATAATATCTTACAAAGCGGGACATTTCTTCCTCCCTCGATATATCCATGCACACCATCAAAACTCAGATTTCATCTGTTGCCAGTTTTTAGGCATAAGTAACATGGGCTAAACCTCCAGCTTTTGCCAAGAAGTCAGTAATACTTTTTATGTCAGATCAGATGCCAGGTTTACAAAGGCAGCCTGCAGTCATTGGTTGACCAGCGAAACAAGAATTCTTTGGTTTAGGTTCTTGAGGGAGTATTGCTTGCAAGTGACTGTTTTCACAGTGAAATTAATGCTACAACCTACTCAAAAGGAAGAAAAAAAAATAAAGGAAGACCTACTCAAAAGGGGAACATTGGTGTCTTTATCCATAGGACTGTGATTAGACAATATATTATTTTCAGTGTAAATCCCGGAATCTGCCATGCTTGTAGTTTTGGAGTTTTTGATGATCAAATGTTTTGAATTGTGAAGGATGGTTGTGGTTGAAGTTTCACGCAGAAACACTTGTGGGGTCCATGTGCAACTCTTCTAAATTTTTATATTAAAAGGTATCAGTTAATGCTGGGGCACATGTGGAGTGAGGAATATGCATTTAAATGCAGGTATTCTCACTTTCTAACTTAGTGGATGAAATATCCATACTATCATGTCAGTTGCTGCCTGTACAATATTGATTGTAGATCAGAAAAACATTCTGTTCTTTAATAATTAAGCTAATGAGAATTTCCACATGTATCCTAGACTGAAGACCATTTAGCTTCTTAATAACCTGATGCTCTGTTAGAAGTACCTTACAAGATGTGGTTTTGTGAGAATGTTCTCATACTGCCTTTGTATTTTGGGACTTCTCTATTCTAGCAGCTCTCTAAAGATACAATCCACTATCCTCCTTTTTTCTAGGAATATGGTTAAATAACACAGCTTGGAAAAGAAGAAAGGGAAGAATTAATTGCTTTACCTATTAAAGTAGGTGGGCAGCCTTGCACTGCCAATCTGATCAGAATCGTCTGGGTTTTGGCATTGGCCAAGTTTATTTACTATGTGGAGAAAGAGTAAGAAGTCTGGAAGTCTGGAAATCTCTCCCTAAATTGCTTAAAAAATTAAATTCCATCTTCAGGGGAGTGGTGTGGAAGAGGGTTTGGTGGTTTGAGCACTCTTTCATGGTTTAGGATGTCAGAAGAATTATAGCCTTGTGTTACAGGCCATTGCTTTGCCTACTCTGCACTTCGTGGCCTTACGAACACAGTAATTCTGCTTTTTGTAAAGATTCCATGTACACCCTTCCTGTGGAACATAGGAGGCCAGCTGGTTTGTCTGAGAGTGCTCATTAACTGAGAAGGCTAACAAAAATTCAGGAAATAAGGGAAAGCTTTTGGGGAGATTGCTTGTAAAAGAAATTAATATCTGTGTTGGACAAGGACAGTTGTCGCTTTCGGTGAAGGAAGAGGCTCTGGTGACTTGAGGCTCTAGTGACTTAAATCTCTGCAATGAGCAATTTCTGTCATATGGAGTGAGTTTAATGGAATTCTTAATCCTGCCAGAGTGAGAAATTTCAGGAACTTTACTAGCTCCAGAAAGGAGATAGATCCCTTAAATCTCTCACTATATCTTAGTTTTAGTCTTATATGCTCTTATGTGTGCCTTTTGTTCCTAAGGACAGGAGAAATCATACAATCACAGAATATTTCAAGATGGAAGGGATCCACAAGGATCATTGAGTCCAACCCTTAGGCCAGCACAGAAGTCACACCACGTGCCTGAGAGTCTTGTCCAAACACTTCTTGAACTCTGTCAGACTGTGCTGTGACCACTTCCCTGGGGAGCCTGTTCCAGTGCCCAGCCACCCTCTGGGTGAAGAACCTCTTTCTAATATCCAACCTAAATCTCCCCTGACACCATTTCAGGCCATTTCCTCAGGTCCTGTCCCTGGTCACCACAGAGAAGAGATCAGTGCCTGCCCCTCCTCTGCCCCTCACAAGGAAGTTGTAACTGCAGTGAGGTCTCCCCTCTGTCTCCTCTTCTCCAGGCTGAACAGAACAAGTGACCTCAGCTGCTCCTCATACGGCTTATCCCCTTCACCATTTTTGTTGCCCTCCTTTGGACACTCTCTAATAGCTTAGTATCTTTCTTATTATATTGTGGTGCCTAAAACTGCACACAATGTTCAAGGTGAGGCCACCCCAGTGCAGAGCAGAGGGGGACAATCCCCTCCCTTGCCTGGCTGGCGATGCTGTGTCTGATGCCCCTCAGGACACAGTTGGCCCTCCTGGCTGCCAGGGCACTGCTGACTCATATCCAGCTTGCCTTCGAGGTACAATATAGTGTGCATACATAACAAAATAGTAGCAGCACAGGGTGTTTCAATACACTGGAAGTTGACAAGATTCCTAGAATTATGAATCACAACTTACTTCAAATGTGACACATCACAGAAGGACCCTTGGTCATGAGTTTATCTGTTGCTGCTTTTTATTTTGAAAAGGTGCTCTGTTTATGTATCCTGAAAAAAGCTCCCAGAGAATTATCCAGAAGTCCCTGCATGGAAGTGATAGTGCAATTCCTAAAAGTTTTAAGGTTTGTGGAAGACAGAGGCCAATGAAAAATCATTTTCCATAGAGATTTCAAAAAAGAAATGGTCAAGGAAAAAGGAAGGAAGAAGTCCTTTAAGCCACTTGAAATTAGTGGAACCTGCCTGAAGCATGACCTGCAAAGGCTTTCAATAGAAAGACTGTACTTGTGCTACTTAATGAAAGAATATGGGTGCATTCTTATCTATTGAGACAGAGGGTTAAAAATAGACATCCTGAGTTGTTCTGTACAGCAATACTTACTGAATTTTCCTTACAGCACCTAAGAGTGGTCTGCAGAACCGTCTGCTCTTTCACCTGGCACAAAAGGTATGATGTGTTTTCTTCACTTGTGCTTTATTTGATTTCTTTTCAGTTTGGTAATGTGTAATTTTTGCTGGCAACCTGACAGAATAATTAAAATGTCTGTTGTGGCAGAAGACAAACGTTTTCCATAACCATGATCCTGTGTTAAAGTGTGGAGGAGCAAGTAAGTGTGAGCACATCATTTCAGAATAGATGCCCTCAGTGTGTTTCTAAGGAAGGTCTTACTTGTACACCTCATATAAGTAATGCAACAGGAACTGATGGCATTTTTGATCCCAAGGAACCTGGAACCTTAATAGAATCAGAAATGTATAAGTCACTATTTTACTTTTGGGGGTTTTATGGGGGTTTTTTGGAAGTGCACCAAGTTTTCCTAACTTACAGCTCTATTATACTTGGTAATTTGACCAAAATGGTGTGTATGTTATTACTGATCCTCCTTAGTAATTCAGTATCCAGGAAGTCATATTGTTAATAGCATGAAATTTACTTTAATTTCAAGAGCAATTAAGTGCTTATTTCACTTACCACACATAGCTATCTTCCTTTAAATTAAGTTTTGTACCATCCTGTGTAACATTTAACAAGTATTCTGCTACTGAACACACTGAGTTGAAAGAAAGTAAAAATCCTGAATGTTAGCTTTGATCTCAGATTCTCTTTACTTAAATCTCTCTTAATAGAGAAATCTTAAACCATTTTTGTAATGGCACTGGCATTTACAGATGTCTGTGATGAACTAGGAATTACTCAGCTTCTCTTTATCTATTTAGTAATTTGAAAGAAAGGGGGTTATGAAACTATGAAGCCCATTGCCTTTAGTTCTGTTAAGCAACTTATCCTGCCTTTTAACTGGAGTATCATTCTGTGATTGGCTCAAAGAGAAGGGAAAAGAATTGGAAGAAGATTGAGCAGACTGGTGGAAAACAAATACGTAAGATGAGAATTTGTGTGTAAGAGAAATTCATAATTCCTGTTGCACCAGCAAAACCAGCAAAGGGAAGCACTGGAATGAGTGATTTGAGTAGACTGCTTAGGTAAATAGCCTCAACTTTACTATTGTAATACAAATATAATGTGTATGCTTAACTGTGTTCCTTGTTTTTATCTTGTGTGTGTGTGTTATGTGCTATTCAGCAATGCTTTTAAAAATAAATCATTTAGTTAAACTGGAATTTTAAGGGGCCAGTGAAAGAGAATTTGTTAGTGCTGTAAAGAAGTCTTGTGAAAATCAGGGCTTGTGTGTTGGCAAGTCTTGCATTTTTCTACTGTGCAAGAAAAATTAGATTTGGATCTACAAACAGCAAAATTTTTGCTGGCTGAAATAATAACAGTCAAATTTTGTGTTGTGAAATTATGTTTGTGAAATAATTAATTCAGCTCTTTCCTTCTTATCTGTCAAAGCATGTGACATGTAATTATACCTAAATCACACCTTCAAGGAAAATGTGTGCTTAGTTTTAGCTTAGCCTTTGCCCAGTTTCAACTGAACTGCTTCTTTCATGTTTGGCTTTCTCCACCGGTCCAACGAACTTTAAATTAACAGAGGTTTTCCAGATGTTTGATATTAATCACCTGCTCTTTACCAGCAAGGACAAAATTAATCTAGCTCATTAAAATATTTTTCTTGCTGAACTCTTCTGTCACACTCTTTTTAGTTCAGAGACGAAAAGAAACTGATGAGCTTTCACCAGAATCTGCAGGATATCACAGAAGATCAGCTTAGCCTGGCATCTATCCACTACATGCGGTCCCACTACCAAGAGGCAATTGATATCTACAAACGCATTCTGCTGGAGAATCGGTGGGCATCTCCCAGCCTCATTGCAATGTCTGTGCCATTGGTGGTATTGAAATTCCATACAGTTGTTTGGTTTCTGAAAGTAGGCATTTTCTACAACTACTGTGTCACTTTCCTGTCGCAAAATGTACACCAGTTGCAGCCCCTCAATTTTGTTCATTGCAAAGTAGTTTTGAAAAATGAATGTTTAGAAAGAAGCCTTCTCTCTGTTAATTTCTTTTAGTGTTACTGCTGTGTAATTCATTCAGATATCTCTTTTTATTTTGTTACTTTTTTCTTCTGAAATTATATACAGTTATGTCCCTGTTTTGTCTTTTTCTTTTTTCCCCCCAGTTGCCACTCCGGTGACCCTTTCTTGAATTACTGACTTCTTCACCTCTTAGCCTTTCTAAGAATGGTTCAGTTCTTGGGTTTTATGTAAAGTTCCTTGCATTCCTTTAAGTCTGAAATTCTTTCCTTTTCTATTTATCCCCTATGACACTTGTTGATGGCTTTTCCTATCATGTTCTGCAAATTTTTAATTCAGAATTTAACAAGGAACAAATTGAATTCTTAAGTGGCTGAAAGTATTGTTTAATAAAATAGAAACTGCTATCCCAGAATCCAGGTCTCTTTTGGCAGTATCTGCTCTTGAATGTTTCAGAGAAATCCTTAATAACGTATATAAGTATGTCATGTAATGCTTGGGGAAGAGATTTTAACTTCCAAGTCCTGCAGAAGCAATCACTCAAAGCTAAATGAGTAACCTTTGTGACAATGATCCTTTTATTTACAGTTTTCACAAATGCTTGTCTTATTTCTGTCTCTAGTTCTTCTGGCTTGACAGCTTGTAATGACTAGGATTTTTTAAAATAATTTTCCTTGGTACAAACTTCTATGCGCATATTAGATATATTGTTTAGAAAATCCTGTTCTGCCAGGCCAGATACAATGCTCATGTTCTGTGCATTGCCACCATTTCCCAGATTTGTAAACAAAAAGTTTTGTAGGTAATTCATAAAAACTGCAGTAGCTGCTTTGAAAAAAATAATGTGAGTCTTGATCTGTGCAGTCACAGCTAGCAAACCAGAGAAGCTCTAAGCATTCCTCAGAAACCCGAAGTTTTGATGTGCTTGTAAAATACGTATAGACATGTGAGAACTTTATTGCTGATTTTAATGCTCTGTAGTGGGAAATGTTAAACTACCTGGTGGGACTTAAATGTTCTCTTTAATCCCCTTTCCTGCAGGGAATACCTGGCTCTGAATGTCTATGTGGCCCTGTGCTATTACAAACTGGATTACTATGATATATCACAGGAAGTGCTGGCTGTTTATCTTCAGCAAGTTCCCGACAGCACCATTGCTCTTAACCTTAAGGCCTGTAACCATTTCCGACTTTACAATGGGAAGGCTGCTGAGGTATCTGTTGGACACACCTTCAATTCACCTTTGTTTTTTAGTTTAAGATTCTATACATGTTTCTTTTCCTTGTTATGTGTCTTAATCAGTAATGTTGATAATGGCCTTTATCTTGCCATTGTGTCCTCCTTTTAAGCCACCTGCTTCAGTTTCCCTGGCATTAACCCATCTGTCCACATATGTGCACAGTGGTCTTACCATTTTCCCAGTTCACTTTTGATCTTGTTTATACATATTATCCAGTTTCTAAAATCATCACCAAAAAGTGGGAAAGCAAAATCTTCCAGTGACCCAACACTGATGGAGATATATTTCTGTCAGCTTTGGAGCTCAGTTGAAGCTCCACTTCTGCTTCAGGGCTTTTTTGGTTTTGTGTTAAAATTTTGGAATGTGTGTAATTCCAGGCAGAGCTCAAGAACTTGACAGACAGTGCCTCATCATCTTTTGAGTTTGGCAAGGAGCTCATTAAGCACAATCTGGTAAGTAATGCATTTCTGGGATTTAATATGAACAGCACACATTTGTAGAGCTTTTCATGATGATTCATAAAACGAAATATTTTGGTAATTGCAGACCTAATTGAATCTTTGCTGCCATGTAAGTCCCATTCCAGGAATCCTACCTGTATAATGAATGTGCCATCAAGCGTATTTATTTTTTCTCTGGCAGTTTGAGACTGTCAAGAAAAATAGTAACGCTGTTGTTTTTAGACCTGAAGGCGTATTAGAATAATGTATGTGGTGTAAGAATGCCTTTGCAAAATACTTTGTAGAGCCCAGTCAATAAGGACACTGTAGAAACAAGTCAGAATGTATGACCCTGAACTCTTCATTTAGTATCGCAAAAACGTGAGTGGAATTAAGATAACCAGTGAAAATGGCCTTCATCTGAGAAGTACTAAGCAAGGAGCTCTAGGGAAAAAGCTGCTGATAAAAGCCAAAATACTTGTGTGATCTGCAGTGAAAGAGTCACTAATCACCAGTTATTTTCCCCTTCAGTGGTATTATTACTTTGATGAACAACTGGTAGCAGTAGATTGCTCGTATTTAATGATGGGCAGTTGCTTGCCTTGTGGTTTTTCATAACAAGCTAACACATCTTTCCCCAAGAATTAAAACTGTTTTCAAGCTGGACTTTTGTAGGTTAACATTGTTTATTTTGTGTGTTGATCTTTTTGCCAGTGGTTTATTGAATAAGCCTGTTAGATTTTGTTGGAGGAACTGTCATGTGAAATTGAGGTATAATCAACTGGTCCTGATCATTTTAGAATCTTTCTAAATAAATGTAGAGTTGTTAGTCTGCTTTTTGCATTGAAAACATCATAAGCAAATTGTAATTTTCTTTGTGGTCCCTTCACTCTTGTTTCAGACAATATTATTCTTTTAAATCTTTGGTATATAATGTATCACTGTTTTGATCTGTAAAAGCTGAAATAAATTAATCTTTACTGATGGATCAAATACTTTATATTCTTCAGAATAAAGGTTGTCACACTTGGTAATTCCATAGCTATATTAAAGCAGGAATTATGCTAATGCCAAAGCCACTAACCTTTTCCTACTGTTAATGTGGGAATTTAAGAATTAATTTCCTTGAATTAAGATATTGTAGAAAAGATTTTGAAACATGGTTATCATTGTGCTGCTTTTCTCTGCAGGTGGTTTTCCGAGGAGGAGAAGGGGCTTTGCAGGTCCTGCCTCCTCTGGTTGATGTTATTCCTGAGGCAAGACTGAATCTTGTGATTTACTATCTCCAGCAAGGTAACTACACCTTCCTCTGGCTTTTCCATACTTCAGGGATGACATTCATTCATCTTATCTCAACTGACTATTCAATGAAATACTTTTTTTCATTACAGGAAAACGTAATGTATTTCATTTTCTGTTCCTCTGGAAAATAGTAAAGTAAGAGTTCCCATGGCCTGCAGAGAGAGGGGCTTTAACTGTGTGCAGTCAAATAAACCTACTTCCCCAGAGTATTGGGGGTTCTTGGGTTGCAGGAGATGGCTTTGGGCATGGTGGTGTTTACGTGTTTCTGGTGAGATGACCTCTCCTCTGCCTGAATGTGTGAGAAGGATAGGTATATGTGCTGTGAAGGCAAGGACAACCATTTCTGTAAATACAGCACAAACAGGATCTGAGTCAAAGTGGCTGTGAACAAGGCTACGGTTTGTAAACAAGACATTGTATTAAAAATCTACTTTACAACTCCTAAAGAACGCAAGTGGATAGCCAGAATCACTTGGACAGGATTTTCCACTAGTATTTCCCCTTCACTTGCCAGCTTCTTTGAATTTTGTGAGGTTATCAGAGCCATTCCTGTTCTCCCATTGTGTTCTTTAATTCAACAGTGAGTTGATTGGCTGCGTGACTCAAGCCAGGTGCAGTTAGGTCATGTTGCTTAGAGCCTTGTCCAGACAAGCATCTGGTCAGAACTTCCTCTGTTCTGCCTTGTGTCTGCTGCCTTTCATCTCACTCTGTGGAACCTGTCTCCCATCTTCTCTGTACCCTCCCATAAGGTAGTTGGAGACAGAGATAAGGTCTCACTTGAGCCTTCTCTTTGAGCTAAGCAAAGGCAGTTCTCTCAGTTTCTCCTCAGCCCACTTCCTGCCTTGGGAGCCCTTGCATGGGCTCACTCCAGTATTTGAATGTCTGTCTTGACTGACAGATCCCAAAACTGGACATAGTACTCCAGGTGCAATCTCACAAGTGTCAAATAGAGAATTCCTTCCCTTGCCCTGATGGCTACATTCATGCTACTGTGACCCAGTGTACAGTTGGCTTCCTTTGCTGCAAGGCTGCACTGTCTGCCAGGCTGCCTTTTAGCCAGTCAGCTCCCCACCTGACTTGTTCCTCAGGCATGTTTCTAACTCAGCAAGATGCAGGACTTGCATTTTGCCTCCACTTATGAGATTTCTTTCTTTCAGCCCATTTTTTCAGCCTGCTGAGCTGCTTTTCAATAGCTGGGAGCTTTCTTCAGAATCTTTTATCATTTCCAAACTTGCTGAGAATACTCTGTCCTGTCATCTGGATCATTAGTACAAATAAGACATTCAACAGTGTCAGTCCCTGGGGGATTCAAGTAGTAATGAGCCACATGATGGATTTTGTCTCTTGGTAGTCTAGCCAGTTTTCAATCCCTTTATAGTCTTACTTAGCCAGTCCTCTCTTTCAAGCTGGTATGAGAGGCCATGTCAAAGACCTTGCTGAAGTCAGGGAGGTATACAGCATCCACTGCTGTCCCCTTATCTATACAAGCATACAAGATTGGGTTAGTCAGTGCACTTTGGCATTGGTAAATCTATGCTTGCTGTGTCTAGCCACCTTTCTGTCCAGTATAATTGTTACCACTTTCACTAAAGGTAATAGTAGTATTACTACCAGTGACCTTGCCCAATAATATTGTTAAAAATAGTACATATGTTTCAAATCAACTTCTACTTACATGGAAGCAAAGTGCATCTTGTTCATCACTTAAAAATCAATCTTGTTTACTCATTTTGCTGTTAACTTTGCAGTAATTTTCGTTAGTTAAGTTCTGCACTTCACTGTGGTATACAAATTACTTGAATGCTGACAAAGAAGGTCAAGGGAAATTAGGATTAAAACCTCTTTCTTGGTTTAGCTGTTTCCATTTTTAAGTCTTGCTAGGGTAACAGCACCGGTTAGGAATGTGAGAAATCATTACTTCTAATGACTACAGCTGTCTCTCCAAAGTTAAGAGTAGGCTTGTGTTAATACATGCTCTGCACTGAAATGACTGAGGCAAAAACATCCATCCCTTTTTTTTCTACTCTTCTGAGTAGTGACTTTTGGCAACGTTTGGGGCCTGTTGGTATCCTGTTTATAATCTGCTCCCATGAGATTTGCTAGAGGCTTCTGTTGGAGCCTGAGAGCATAGTTCTGTGTTGATGGTCTACACTGATGAAAATAAGGTCTGCTGGCATTTTTTTTGGTGGTCATGGTGGTCTGAGCTAGCCAAAAATGTCAAAAAACCCCAAAGCCAACAATTTCTACTAAAAAAAATTAATTACTACTGAGAGTCTAGCAGCTCCAATGCATATTGCCTTAAGTGGCTGAATGGATGGTATGTACTAGTGAATAAAAGTTTTATTTGGTAAGGCTTTTTGTGGGCAGCTGGTATAATTCTGTCCTAAGAAAATTTGCTAGTAAAAGAGCGTCTTCAGTAAGTTGGTTTACAGACCCAACCATAGTGCCAACATCTTGTTTTGATTTAGGTAAAGTTTAGGATCTTTTCAGTTTATGTAATTCATGTGTGGGAAGGAAACTGTTTGATTTCAAACTTAACATCTAAACTTCTATGCTAGCAGTACTTTTTCCGTGTTAGAATTAGGATAAGGTAAGAGCTGCTGGACAGATACTGAAATATTGATAAGGAAAAGATGGAAGTTTCCCTACAGCATCATGTTACCCTGTCCTCATTGAGGGGTAATTAAATAAAGAGAAAAGAAAATACAGGAAGATGTTGGATTTATTATTTTGACCTTGTGCGATTGAGAAGGCAGGCACTGGGTTATGAACAAGGGGGCCAAATCGTCTCTCCTAGGAAAATTGTAATAATAAAGAAGCTATTACTCACTCCATGTTTGTTATTTAAGTTGTAGAAAACCATCACCGTTCTGATAGAAATTCACAATGATTTATAGTTGCCTTTCTTCTCCTGTCTAAATGGTTTATTTCTTAGTCTATGACCATTGGGGGATGTTGTAGAGCGTGAGTGACTTGTTCTAATACACTGTGCTATGAGTTGTCATGCATTCTGATGTCTGGCATTTCAGATGATGTGCAGGAGGCTTATAACCTGATTAAGGACCTGGAACCTACAGCTCCACAGGTAATTGGAAACTGATGTCGTGGCACATAAAGACAGAGGTTATAAATAGATGTGAAACCTGCTACATACAAAACTGGTATCCTGAGGACGGCTTGCCCCATTCCCACTCTTAAAACTTCTGTGTTTTCCATCCCTTCATCAACAATAGATTTAATGTGCATGCATAAAGTATTATATATGTGTATAAATGAGTCCTTAGCCTGTTTGTTACTGTACCACCTAGGGTCAACTAATAATAGAGCTCTCTTGTGTGCAGCCTTGATTTTGGGGAGCTGGCCATTAGTGCATAGATAAAAGCCCTCTTCCAACTACAGCTGCTTGTCCATTCTTCCCTGATGATGGTTACCATCCCTCAGATCTGCTAGCTCAGATGCTCATATGGTTTGTCCTGAAGCCATTTCAATAAAGATGAGTTAAGTTAGATTAAACAGTTTAAATAAATGTTTTTTTCTAATCCCATCACACTTTGGCTGCCATGAGAGAAAACTGCAGTGTCCCTTGGCTGCTGCTGTAATTTTGTTTTGTGGCTGTTCCAGCAGTGTTAGTCTCTGATTTATTCCTCTTTGCAGTTTATTTTCCAAAGGTCACATAGCTGGGCATGAAAGGGATCTTTCATGAGTCTGTGTGAGGAATTAGATGGAGGGAGGGAAAAGGAAAACCTCAAGAACAGAGATCTGGTGATTTTGTGCTGAGGAGGGTCTTCTGATGTTGCTTTACACTTCTTGAGTTTTTCAGTATTTGAACAGTTTTTTGCAGCTATTGGCCCCTTAGCTGCTGTTTTCCCCATATACATGTCTAAAAATTCTTGAACACATTTTGAAATGAAAGTCTTTATGCTTTTTTTTTTCCATTTTTGCTTACACTTGTAAGGAACTCCCTGCTAAGACTTGCAAACCTGCTTGTATAACCTCCTTGAGTATTTATCAAATTCTTCATCACAATGCCTGTAGGATAATAATTTGGCATCTGTAAGAGAGTTGGTGTGCTAAAATGATCTCTAGTACACTAGTACTCTCAGATTGTTTCCTTGCATTCCATTGGTCTGTGTAAATGCCTCTTTCTTTTTTTCTGTGTTTACCTCTGTGACAGGGCTGTCCAGGTTTATCAGGAGCACCTATTAAAACAAGTTTATAGCTATAACTCATTAAGATTTGGATAAGGCAAAAGAGTCTGTTAGAGGCTGAGAAATCTTACTCAGCAAGGATGTTAGTGGTTGTGGTTAACCACTGTGCATATTTGAAATGGGTTCTGTGCTTTAGTATAACAATATTGTACTTATTGGTCATATGATGGTGAAGAAAGCAGGGAAGGATGTTACCATGTTCCTTCTGCTGCATTGTCTTTGACCATAAGACTTACCAGATAACACAGTACTCCTGTGCATCACACGTATTTAGTAGAAGTGACTACCTAGCAAGTAGAATGTTGGGGGGCTAAATTAGTACCACTGTAATTAAGCATCCTCATAGTAACCAGCTACCTACTGAACTGAGTTGGGATAGAGTTGAATTTATGAAGAAAATAATGTACATATAGGCTTTTATGTGTTTTCTGAAATCTTCACCTTGTCTTCTCTGAGCCTTTTTACAATTTTTTTTCAGGAGTACATCCTCAAAGGAGTAGTAAATGCAGCACTTGGACAAGAAGTTGGCTCAGTAAGTGAAGCCCATGAAGTTCTTCAGCTTCTCCAGAATGAGAACAGATCTGTAGGGACTGGATTGGACTGAACAAGGCAGTCATTTCGCATTTAGACTGTAGGATCTCTGAGTCTCAACCTCCTTCCACACAGCAGTCAGTCCAGAAGGAGTGAAATGCGAACTTCCATTGCTGGTCTTGACACAAAATTAGGCTGAATTTGGCTTCTCTATCCTGTTTCCAAAAAACCTGTTTGCTTTCTACAATGTTCTTGTGTATCTGGGCACATAGAGTGGTATATTTACCGTTTCTGTTTTTCCCTCAGCCCTGGTTTGTCTATTAGTTGCTCCCCATCTGTTCCTCAGAGTATATTTTCTTTGTGTATTGTAGCATCAACTCTGAATTCATGTTGTATTTATTTTTGTCTTTCCTCTTCCAGAGAGATCATCTGAAAATTGCTCAGCAGTTCTTCCAGTTGGTGGGGGAATCAGCCAGCGAATGTAGTATGTTTGAACTATTCTTTCTCCATTATGTAAACCACCTTAAAATATCCAAATGTATAATATCATATCTGTGTCTAACTGCTAATTGTTAGCAGGACTATTGCTAGGCATTTTGTTGCTATAGAATGAATATCAGGAAGTCTAAATTATAGTCTAAAACAAATTTGCAAGTTTAAGTTAGAAGGCTCCATTGATTCTAAACCTTACTGTATGACTTTGGCTGGAAAAGAGACTATACATCAAACTGCTAGTCTTCACTGACAGAGTCTGTGGCAGCTTGCCTTGGACTAATAATCCCCATTATAGAAACAGAAGACAACAGCCTGATTAATTAGATGAAATGTGTGGCTGAAACCTCACAGGTACAAATCTAGGACCACTAATGAAAGCTTATCAACTACAGAGTCCTAGCATGGAGTATGCACTGCAACTGAGGGTGACAAAAAGGTAAAGAGGAATTTGGCTACAGACAACTAGGACTAACTCCTTGTTTGAATCAGAAAAAAAGCATGATAAAATCCAACCAAAAAATATCACCATATTTTCAATATTTCCTTTCACTTATTCAATAATAGACCAGACCAAAACCTTATCTTCCCTTCCCTTTACCAAAGCCAAAAATCCCAAATAAAAAGAGCCAGTAGTTATAATACAGAAATTCAGATGAAATAGGGCTTCCCAGTTTCCTTTGTAGGCATTGTCACTTAGTACTGTTTCTTTAGGTGGGTGACTTGTGCATGTTTATGGTGCAGATAGCTCATGGTCCTCAGAGACACAATGCTGTCTCCTGTGTCCATGGTGACTAACAAGAAGGAGCTCAAGAGAGCGGCAGCACTGATGAAACTTTCAGAAACGCTGTTGAGCCGTTCTATTCTGTTCCCCTGGCAGGCCTGGTACTGTTGAGGTCATGCAGCAGAGAGCTTCATGTTGGAACACTGGAAAGGGTTCCATAGATGGGATGTCCCTGACTCATTTCTTTTGCATTGAGGCTATCCCTTTGGAGTTGGGATCCCAAATAACAGGAAGGAGCAATATGAACTATAGTAGTGGAGGACTAGGTTAGTGGGAATATAGTTAACTAGGTTTGTGATGTCAGTAAAATCACAATGTGACTGATAGATAGAGTGGTGGTAGACTTTTAATGCCTGTAATAGTCACGCAGGTGTAATGAGTGACCATAGCACACATGGATAAAAATAATACAGAGATAGTCTGAGAAAAGATATCCTGAAAGGATTTATAGTAAAGATATAGCCTGAAACCAAATTTAAATTGTTAGGAAGACAAAAGTCTGAATTTCACTGTGAAATATTTTTAAACCCATATGCAAAATAAGATAGAAAACCTGAGACTTCAACCTTGCTAAGGTTGAGGGAGAGCAAAATGGCAACAGAAATGTAGTACAATTAGGAAGGTGGATTAATTGAAAAAAATAAGCCTGTGGGAAGGATTGGTTCCAATTAGCAGCAAAAAGAAACATCAGTACACAAGCATCTTACCCTCTTGGTACTTTCATGTAAAAATGCTTTGTCATTTTCTTAAAAACTTATGGGTGAGAACTGCCATACAGATGAGCACACAGTTCAAGGTATCTCCTTTAAAGGCAAAAGAGTGTGAGGGAGTGTTTTTTAACCTGAAATGAAGGACCAGTGGAGATCAACAAACTGTAGATTGGAAATAGAAGAGGCAAAAAGAACCACAGAATATGCTGAATTGGAAGGGACCCACAAGGATCCAACCCTTAGGCCTGCACAAGACCATCCCCAAGAGTCACACCATGTGCCTCAGAATATAATCCAAACACTTCTTGAACTCTGTCAGGCTTGGTGCTGTGGCCACTTTTCTGGGGAGCCTGTTCCAGTGCCCAGCCACCCTCTGGGTGAAGAACTTTCTGATATCCAACCTAAACCTCCCCTGACACAACTTCAGGCCATTCCCTTGGATCCTGTCCCTGGTCACCAGAGAAAAGAGATCAGTGCCTGCCCCTCCTCTGCCCCTCACAAGGAAGTTTTAACTGCAGTGAGGTCTCCCCTCAGTCTCCTCTTCTCCAGGCTGAACAGACCAAGTGACCTCAGCCACTCCTCATACAGCTTTCCTTCAAGGCCTTACACCATTTTTGTTGCCCTCCTTTGGACACTCTAATAGCTTAATATCTTTCTTAGATTGTGTCACCCAAAACTGCACACAGTGTTCAAGGTGAGGCTGCCCCAGTGCAGAGAAGAGCGGGATAATCCCGTCCCTTGCCCGGCTGGCGATGATTTGCCTGATTGCCCCCAGGACACAGTTGGCCCTCCTGGCTGCCAGGGCACTGCTGACTCATATCCAGCTTCCTATTGACCAGGACCCCCAGTCCCTTTCCATGGCACTGCTTTCCAGCATCTCATTTCCCAGTCTATCCATACATCCAGGGTTGAGCCATCCCAGATGCAGAATCTGGTGCTTTCCTCTGTTGAACTACGTGTGGCTGGTGATTGCCCAGTCCTCTCATTTTTTCAGGTCTCTCTGCAGGGCCTCCCTGCCTTCGAGGGAGTCAACAGCTCCTCCCAGTTTTGTGTCATCTGCAAACTTGCTTAGAGTCCCTTCCAGTCCTGCATCCAAGTCATTTAGAAAGATGTTGAAGAGCACTTGTCCTAAGATGGAGCGCTGTGGAACCCCACAAGTGACAGGTCACCAGTCTGATGTTACCCCATTCACTATTATTCTGTGCTCGACCCATGAGTTAATTGCGTACCCACCCCATGGTGTGTTTATCCAGCTGTGTGCTGGACATTTTGTCCAGAAGGATCCTGGGAGAGACAGTATTGAAAGCTTTGCTGAAATCCAGAAAGGTTACATCAACTGGCTTCCTTACTAGGTGAGTTACATTGTCATAAAAAGAAATGAGGTTCTGTAAGCAGAACTTTCCTCTCATGAAGCCGTGCTGGCTGTGTTGAGTGACTGCATTGTCTTTCAGGGGTTTTTCAATGCTTCCCAGAATAATCTTTTCCATGACTTTACCAGGCACTAAAGTGAGAGGCCTGTAGTTTCTGGGGTCCTCCATCTTGCCCACTTCTATTTAGGTAGGATATAACAAAAACCAAACACATAAAGCCCAAATATGTAAGTGTTTTTATACAAATACTGGATGTTTTAAAAGAGGATGAGTAAAGTAGAACAGCTGGTTTTAGAAGAGGAAGATCAAAACCTAAGATAATTTTTTTGATGTGATAGGAGGAAGGTAACATGTAAGATAATTGTTCTGATTTTATGTACAATGAGAATTTTAAGTAGATGATGCCAGTGTAGAAATGGCTCTAAACATTATAGAAACCTTCTCTCAAAATAAATTCTGTTTTAAAATACGTGTTTAGATAGGCAGCTTGCCATACTGAGGCCGAATTATTCACGAGCCAGCCTGGATGAGAACAACATATTAAAGAGTTTAGAGATTTTATATAGAAAGATAATTAAATAATAGTTGGAGGCTTCTCTGCTGTCCATATTGACCTAATGAATGCAATGACATGGCGTGATAAACAGCATGAACTTTTAAATGCTGGTTCCATCTTTCTTAGAGAAGGCACAGGTGAACAGGTAACTCTGAAACCATACAGAGATTACACAGAACCTGGTCTGAAATGTTATGATGAAACTGCAGTTCTGCTGTGGGCATCTGAGTATAATCAAATTCAAAATCTGTGTATTAGCAAATACCTCAAAAAATTTCCACAATACTGATTGCAAGAAGCTACATAATAACCTTCCTGATTTCTAACAGAAAATTTAGAGTGAAATAGCAGTGAAAAGGATAAAATGCACCTGATTTGAACACTTGAAAGAACCTTTTGTTTCCCTAAAGAAAGGGCTCGAATTCATAATTAATGAGCTGTAGGATACAAATAATGACATGACTGGGTTTGCCAATGGTACAAAATTACCCATAGTGGTAAAAACAAAAGCTTCTAAAATGGTGAAAGATATGAAAGACTATATAAGACTGGGTAATTACATGCAAATTAAATTTAGCAAAATTATTTTAAAAGTTGAAGAGAATATTGGGAATTCCTGCGGAAAGAGAGAACAAAACAAAAGTAATTACTGTGTCATTGTATACAGATGTGATTCTTTTCCTTGAATACCGTCTGCAGTTCTGGTTCTTACATTGCTTAAAAACACCTGGTAGAACAAGAAAGGGTACAATAAAGACAGCAAGGATGATCAGAGAAAGGGGATAACTTCTTGAACAAGGAGAGATTAAATAAAGGAAGATACACGGGCTGAAAAATGATGGCGGAGTTTGATTATGTGAATCATAAATGACAAGGAGAAGAGGAATAGAGAAGGATTATTTACTGTACATTACAAAAACCAAGGAGCATTGACATCAACTATCATGCAAAACAATAAAACAGCATGAATTATTTTTCACATAACACAACTTATTTGATAGAGGATCTTAAGAGAACAAGAAAGTAAAAAGAAATTTGTAGATAAAACATCCATTAGCTGTTTAACATGAACTTTTCAGTGATAATTAGAAGTCCTCAGTGCAAATTGTTGGTAGCTTGGAGAAGCTTTAGAGGAAGTGACATTACATGCCACAGTATGTATTATATGTGAAATCAGAATATATTCTTTCTATAGCTATGCATTCTTACTCAGCTTCTGAACTAGACAAACTTTGGATCCAATACGATCATTTTTATGTTCTTAGGTAACTTAGCATATTAGCCACTGTGTTGAAGACTTGTGACCACTTTTGATCTGCTCCCTTCATTTTGCTGGATTTAACAGAGAACAGAATTCTTGCTGTTTGTATGCTTGGGCTTTTCCTAAGTAGCTGTCCATGCTGTTCAAGCATGTAAGTCCTGCTTCAGCACTTCCCACTCGGCCAATCCTTGCAAGGAGCTACTGTCACTAGATTGTCTGTTTAAGATCTTTATCAAGTTAGCTGCTTTGCAGAGTTACATTGCAGAAGTAGGTTGGTGCTTGCTAGAGTGAGGAAATCCTTTACTTGCAATTGGGCCTATGTCTGGGTTTTACCTGAGATAGAGTTAATTTTCTTTTTAGAGGCTGGTATAGTGCTGCATTTTGAATTTAGTATGAAAATAATGTTGATAACACACCAGTGTTTTAATTGTTGCTAAGTCATGTTTACTTTAAGTCAAGGACTTTTCAGTTTCCCCTGCTCTGCCAGTGAGGAGCTGCACAAGAAGTTGAGAGGGAGCATGGCCAGGACAGCTGATCTGAATGAGCTGAAGGATTGTTCCATGCCATAGAACATCCTGCCCAGTACCCAAACTGGGGGGAGTTGACTGGGAGGGGATGGTTGTGGCTCAGGGGTGGGCTGGGCATTGGTCAGGGGATGGTGAGCAATTGTATTGTGCATCACTTGTTTCTCTTGAGTTTTACTCCTCTCTCTCTTTCTCTTTGTCCCCTTTTCGTTATTACTATTGCTGTTAATAATAATATTTTATTTCAATTCAATTATCGAACTGTTCTTATCTGAGCTGACAAGTTTTACTAATTTTTTAGGGAGAGGGGATGGTGTGAACAAGCAGCTGAGTGGTACTTAGTTGCCAGTTGGGGTTACACTACAATAGTCACAACAGTCTGATAATGTGGATTAACAAAAAATAATGGGTTAAATGAAAATGTGGAATATTTTTTCTGACTTTCTTTTGTTAACTGTGGAAATCCCATGACAGCATTAAGAAAAATGGAGCAACATACAGTTTAGGAAGTATAGTATCATTTACTTGTAAAGTCATTAGAGTCATCAGTTAAGGCCTTTGCTGTTTTAAATTGGATCTCTGACTTGGAGGTTCAAGGAACATAGAGCAAACAGAGTTAAGATAAAAGTCCTCTCCAATAAATGTACACACTTCATCTTATGATGAATGTTATAAACTTTAATAGGAGTAGGGACACCCAAAACAAAAACAATCCAGGAAGCACTTACAATGTAGGAATAAATATTCATCCTCTAGCAGCAATAAATAACACCCAAAACAGTAGCTTGGTTACTGGGTTTTTTAAGCTTAATAAAAATTTTTAATCCTAGTGATGTGAAATGGAACTGACATTACAAAGGAGGATGTAACTAGATTTTTAGAGTTAGTTCTCATGCTCTTCTACCAGGGTCTCAACTGATGGGGAAATTAAACAGATCAAATTTCTAGGTTAAGTTGAGGATGAAATGGGACAAGAGAAACATCAGTAAAAGTAAATTAATATTTCCATTAAGTGCAGTTCTGATGCCTAATGTAAGTCCTACAAACTACTCCAAAACCACTGCAAGCATAGTGAAGACGAGCACCTATTTTGTTTTCAGTAGACTTCCTTTAGGACGAAGTCGGGCATGTCTGATGTTGGGTGGGAGGAATGAAACATTTCTTCTGGACTTTGTGCAGTCTTTTCTTTGAGATACTCCTATGTGACCCTAAGCAATTTTTTTAAATGACAATTTTTTCCTCTTCCTGAATGAGTCATATGGGGTGAATTAGAACTGTAAAACTCTAGTTTTTCATTCCCTAGTAGTATTCATCACTGAACTGTGTGACATACTCAGATGTTTTACTTGTTTTGGTTTTTTAATGAAATCTTTCACTAGGAGTATATGGAGGATAGTGTGCTGGGATAAAAAAATTTTCTGCCAAAATGTGGACACAAGTACTAAAACTTAGGAAATCTGTAATTATATATGGGAAAATTGTGTTTCTAGTATTTTGTTACTGTAATTCATTTTTACTAAAAGTGTATCCTTAGTTTTAAGTCTTCTTTGCATGTTGTTTCAATCTGCTTAGATACATTGCACAAAGAACTTAGATTTGAATATTTTCCCAAATTAAAAATTAAACAAGTTATCTGTTAATTTCACAAACTGATTTTTTTTATTTATTGCTAAAAGATGCAGAGAGAGAGAGAGAGAGAAGAAATAAGAAAAGGTTGCAAAGACACTAAGATTACCCTTAGAAGCAAAGTAAAGCTTACCACAGAAAAGTTCCGTTCTCTGGCATGCAGTCAGGCTGTGTGGAGCTGTTGCTCACGTGAAGCTCAGTCAGAGCCACCCCAAGCCCAGCAGGGCCAGGTCTTGATTTAGCAGAGGAAGAACTCACGCCTGGAGCATGGCAGATCTCAGCTGTCCTCAGGCCGGCAGAGCCCCAGTCTCTGATGGCAGGCAGCTTGGTTGGCAGAGAGAGGAGATGAGGAGGTGAGGGGTGGAGGGAGGCAGGAAGAGAGATTCTCAGCTATGGTCATTGGTTATCTCTCTCCTTTCTCCACATACCCTCCCCTAATTTCCAAGGTGTCTTTTTTGAGGTTTTATAGTGTTCAAAAGAGCTTGCATGTGGGTTTTGGCATGTAGCTTATTCAGGCGTTTTGAAGACCTCACAATGGCAGGAAATTTTATGGCTTTAGCAGGAAGCCTGGTGAGAGCCTCTGGCAGGATGTAAGAGCTTTCTGGCAATCTGCTGACAAAATTTTTTGATAGGATGTTTTTGACAGAGGAACAATGGGGAAACATTATTGTATTTCTGTATTATCTGAGTGTCACACATGTTCTGCATTTTTTAAATTTTGTTTAAATTGTTGCGAGTTTATGAACTTATTGAATGTCAGAGAAAATGAGCATTTTTTATTTACCCGCAGTTCTCATTACCCAGTGGTTTCTCACTCTTTTTTTGTTGCAAAACTGTTTCTGTTACTGTCCTGTAAAGGCTTATATTTGTCATGAAAAGTATGCATGCATGTAAAAAAGGACAGATAGATATACAGGCCAGTTTCTGCTCACAAGTGAACACTTAATAAATAACAAAATAATTTTTGGAAGTTGGAGAACTGAATGATGTGGTTCAGATATAGATAAGGATTGATTGTCTCTATATGGAAATGACAAGATACCCAAGCTCAGTATCTTCTAGTGCTAAAAGATAAAAAATGAGGCTACTTCACTTCCCTTTGAAATGTATTTTGGGCTCTTATATAGAGCTTTCCACAAATAATTACTACCATACTTTATTTAAAGGGGAATATACAGTTTTCCAGTGGAATGCTCTATTTTGTGTGGTGGTGGTATGGAGTCAAAATATTGGTCTTCAGTTACATGAAATTTCTATATACAGGAAAGTTATTTTTAGTGTGAATGGATTAATGGTAACTCACATTGAGGAGCAGATGCTTCAGGAATATTGGTAGCCTTAGGATCTTATCTCCCTCCACCTTTCCAAACTGCACAGAGCAGGGTGGTCTCCAATGATCATTAGATGGAGTAAAATAGTAGTGAGTTGACATCACTTGCAGTTAGGCCTTCCCAGCTACTACTTGAGTTCATCCATCTCTTCTAGTTGGGTCTAAGAAAAATTAGTGCTAGTAAGCTTGCTTCAGAATCTTTGAAGAGCTCTGGAATAGTTTTTCAGTAACACAGCTTGCACTGTCAGAGTAGATGACAGCATAATATGAGTGCAGCAAAGTTTGTGATGACATAGCAGCAAAGTTTAGTGACCCTCATTTGAACTATATGTCTAACTTATTTATGGCTTTACCAGTGAGCAATGTGGTAATCCCAAATGCATGGACATTAATTTCCATATTGTCTGATATCACTCAGTATTGTTCCTGTATGAATAATTTTTTTTGTAACAGTATTTTCAGAGTATCAAATTTACTCTCTTACTTCAAGTAGAATTAAAATACGTAGAGCTTCTTTGTCCAGGATAACTGAAAGACATAATTTTAAAGAAAGAAGACTAATGAGGTTAGAATAACAAGCTCAGGTTTGTATGAAGTGTCATTTCCTAAGAGTAAGAATAATTCATGGTAAAATTATGCTACATAAATTGTGTCATGGAAAAGGCTTGTTACTTAAACCATTTGTCTCTGTAGAGTTTGCTGTTGAATAAAGTCTTGCTACAGTTATTGGATGCCGTAGAGAAAGATGACAAGATGAACTAATAGTTTTTTCTAACCTCTAGAATGGTCTTTTGCCTGAAAAGGCAAGCTACACTATTTTTAGAAACTATCTGCTTTCATAGTTTCCAGCAATCTTGGCAGTGATTTCCATTACTGTGTGTTTTTAAATTCTACAAATTTGCATATCTTTTTTGAATTTTAGATACCATTCCAGGGAGACAGTGCATGTCCTCCTGCTTCTTTCTTCTTAGACAGTTTCCTAATGTCCTATTTTACCTCGACTCGATCAAGGTTAGTATTATTATTTAGTATTGGTAGTATTGTAATGCATAGACTGAGCTACGTGAGAGACAATGGAAACACGAGAAGATACAGAAACAACAGTAAGAACAAAACACGGGAATGACAGTGGGACATAGTGGTCAGTACAGCAAATGGATCAAAGTGTAAAGAAGCAGTTCAGAAAACAGCACCATGCAGGATGGTGGGCATGATGGCATCATCACACTTGCAATTTAACCATCATCAGGCTTTCCATACCATTGCAGAAGATGAGGAAGATAATTAAAGGAAGACAATGAAAAAATGTGTGGATATTTATGGGGTGGGCAGCATGGAGGAAAAAACCACAAATGTTTTCTTAAAACTTATGAAATGAGTGATGGAGATTGTTGTCATTGGTTAATAATTGGGGACAACATTTAAATGAAGAGGAGCATGTGATGAAAATAGGACATGAAGGACTCTGAAAATAATAACACTTACATTTTACAGAGAAACCAGTCATTGAAGGCCTAAAAAAGGGCAATATTACAAAAGCAGTAAGTAAGGAATAATATTTTTGCAGAAGTTATCTGAGTTGTAACCTGCAGACAATGTTACATCTTTCAAAATAAGAAGTTTGAAGTCAGCATCATGCATCATTATCAGATTACCAGTATTCAATGGATAAAATGGGTATAACTTGCAGATACACTGTCACAATCAGATGTGAGGAAAGAGGGAGGCTGGAGTGTGATTGTGAGTTAAATGATTGCAGTCTTTTTCCAGTGATTTGAAACTAGAGTTGTAATGACTCTATCTTTGGTAGGAAGAGGAATGAGAAGCTTAAAAAAATTATTTGGCAGATACACAAGATGAGCAGAATGACAATGTCCTAAGGAAGGTGAGATCTAAAGAAAAATGTGATTGTAAATGTGCCAAAAGCAGCTGTTGAGTGAAAAATTATGAAGGTGTAATGTTTTTAAACTTTGTCTGGTAAGAGACCTTTGAAGAAATCCCAGTGGCTCCAGTGTAGTGGGCTGAAGAGACGTACCACTGCCACCCCAAACTGGAGTGTATGTGTACTTAAGAAAAGGAAATTAACAGTGAGAATTTTTTTGCCTAACTTGAAACATCTAAAAGTCAGATTTCTCGTTAGAACTGGTCATCTGATCTCAGTTTACAACCAGTGGGTATAGATGGTAATTTCCGGAGAATTCACTGTGCATTTCTTACACTTACAGTGCAATGAATCACCCTACAGATATACTCAACTGTTTCCATTTCTTTTAAGAAGTTCTTAAACAACTAGTTCTAACCTGAAAAAGTCAAAGTTAAATGCGATTACAAACCACCTCCAAGGTATATGGGACAAAAGTTTACTGCCTACTAAAACTTTTCGTGCATGGTCCTTTTGAAGTAATTGATCATTCTCATAATTTTTTAGCTAGTATGAGCCATGATCAGATTTACTTAAGTAATTTCTTTTCCACTCACAGGGATGCAAATAATTCTTCCTGTACCATGTTACAGGCAAAGGTTTGGTGGCTTTACAGTTTTCTGTGTGTTTCATTCACAGGAATAAACTTCAGTAGAATCTCTGCAGCTCTTAAAGTGGAGCATGAACTCTGTAAAGGTTATTTGCATGATATTCTCTCAAGAAGCACCACCTTCATCCATGATCAGTTAAAACTTCTTCAGGCATGAGAATGTCTCAGATGACACCTTATATATGTCTTGCCAGCTGCCCTGAGGGTGACATTATAACACTGTTAGGGATCAACTGAGAAAATAACCTGATTCAGGCTCAGCTGAGTTGTAGCTGCAATGGGAATTCTTCATTGTTCTGTTGAGTATCTGAGTATCTCATTGAAATGGACATCACTCAGAGACAGTTTTATGAAAAGATTGAAGACCTCTAAAAAGACCACAAAAGAATGAAGTCGAGTACATATAATGTGGCCAGAAAAAAAGAAAACAAAACATCTGGCTGCTCTGAATACTGCTATCAGCAGCATTTGTTCATTTCTACTGTTTCTGGTTTTGCAGTAGGTCTGGTCTCTAGTACTTATACGGGCATGACAGAATGACACATTTTTTGAGTTTGGTTGCTGACAGAGTTTTTATTCCATTTTAATTAAAAAATACAACAGGGACTACTTGAACAGAAGAAACCATTCACACTGTAAAAGTGCATCTGGCTCACCAGCTTTGCCTAACCTGGGATTTGTGCTGATTCAGTTGAAACTACTATTGAGAAAGAATACTGTAAAGTGTTGTAATCCTCCTAGGGTGATACCCATTAGTTCACCCTGAGGATACTGAAATGTCTTCACAAACTGAGCTTAAAATTTACCCAGCTGGTTCATCCTCATGCTGTCACACAGCTTGCTATGTTTGGCAATTTGTGGACCCTAACATAGACTATTTTACTGAAACTTAAGACATTTGGCACATGGTGGCAGTCTCTCACCTTTCCTTTCAAGGCACTGCCTTGATGTAGGTGGGTGGACTGGCTCAGTACACCTTGTTGACTGCCTATGACAGGGAAGGGAGGAGCCTCCTCATTGTCCCTACATCATGAAAGAAGACACCACTGAGAAAGGGATTTGCCCCTTGCTTCCCATATCTTTTGTACAGTCCCAGCTGTGCTTTTTATCTCCCTCGCTCTTTAATGAGGGAACAAAACAAGATTTGATCTTCATACACAAGTTCTGTTTCCTTTGTAAATGTTATGTAAGGGAAAACATCTTTGCTTCCCTCCACCTTGCTGTTAAGCACCCAGGAAGGCTTTTCTTACGCTCACTATAGTGGATAAACCACTCTCCTTTTTTCCCCATGGCCTTTCATAAGCACTGCACTGGTCCTGGGCAGGAATCCTCAATCCCATCCATGCGTGTAACTGTGGTGGTGTGTTCTGCCTTACCTCTACCATTTCTTTTGGCACAGCAGTGTGGGACAGTGCTGAATGTAGAACACAGCTGACTTACGGTCATCTGAGTTATATTTCAGTCTGGACCTCTGACCATGATAAAATCTCAGTTCTTCAGGTCAAACTCAAACATCAGGCTAAACTGTACCTAGAGTTACGTTTTCACAGCTAGATCAACCTCGTGTGTCCTAAACCAGATGTGTCATGTCTAGTATTATGGGAGAGAGAAACTTTGTGTTGCACTTCAGCTAGAGAGAAGGGTGCCTGTGAGCCAAGTTTGCTTAAGGCAGTTCTATTACAGGCTGTGCTTCCTGCTGCAGCCCCATAGCAGCACAGAACAGGCTGTGGCTCCACCTTCATCATGCAATCAGTGTGTCACATAACCAGATCCACAAGATCTCTTGATGAACCTTGACAAGT
Source organism: Hafferia zeledoni (assembly GCA_035583235.1). Classification (NCBI taxonomy): domain Eukaryota; kingdom Metazoa; phylum Chordata; class Aves; order Passeriformes; family Thamnophilidae; genus Hafferia; species Hafferia zeledoni. The sequence continues at coordinate 48,176,272 of JAWWEV010000043.1, forward strand.
CTTGGAAAAACAAAAGTTTTTATCTCCTTAAAGACTTTAGGGAGTCAACTGCCTATTTACCCACCCTAGTGGTGAAGTAAGTGTTTGGGAGGTGAGAGACCATGGCAGCACAGCATGTCTTCACGTGTTCCAAGTGAAAATTATACCCACAAAAGCTGCCACTGCAATTTTGAGCTTGGAACATTTTCCAGATCTCGCACAGTTAATATTGTGGAATGTTTCAGCTGTGTTTGTAGTCATGAATGTAGGATGGAAAGCCAGTCCATAATTTTTCTCCCCACTGTTTATAAATACCGTATGTCCCTAATGTGGGTTTTTCTTTTTCCTACCCATTGTCTTTATATGGTCTGACTCAGACTGGGGGGGTGGGTGTATTTTTAATGTTGTTATATCATGGAAGGAGGGAGGGGTTTTGTTTTATTTATTTCAGCTTTATCCATGTGGTTTATTTTTCAGAGTTACTTCTACAATGATGATACTTTTAACTTCAACTATGCCCAAGCCAAAGCTGCAACGGGTAATTTTAGAGAGGCTGAAGAGGTATGTATTTACTTTCTTTAAGAAACAGCAATGGAAACATTTCCCACATATTCCCCTCTTTCCTTCATTTTCTCCCACCAGATCTTCATGTTGAGAATAAGCACATTGTGTAGCACATCTTCCCCTTCGTAGAGGAGCTGAAACTCTCAGTGAACATTATTCAGAGAAGATTATCTTGCTAGTCATGTAGTGTGAAGTACATGGGGAGTAAGTAACGCTGCCTGTGGTGCATCATAAGAGTGCAGCTACCTCTAACTGATCAAAAAATGGCATCCTTAATCAGATTTCCTACTCTTTGTCTGGGATCCCAGGCACTCTGTTCAGACGGAGTAGGGCATGCTGAGTAAAAGACACTGAATAGTTAAAAGCTTTTAAGTGTCCCTAGAAATTTGTGTTTAAAAAAAAATCTTCCTCTGGGAGATGTGGGAGGAAAAGAGGAAGTGCTCACTATCTTGTTCAGCAGCATCCAGATGCAGCTGGAAGAGATTAACTTCTACACCCAGTATTTTTTATGTCTATATGCAGCAGAAACTTAATTACAACTAAAATATGCAAAAGCAAACAGTTATTATGAAGATGGAAGCAACATTTTCCACAAGACCAAAAAGAAGAAAAGCCACAAAAAAATCCCACACCATGTAGTCTAAAGTGAATCATATAGGTTGGTTTGGTTTGGGGTTTATATTTTTGTTCTGTTTTTCCTGTCTTTCTAACTCTTCAGGTTTGTCAACAACAGAACCTTCCTGGGTTTACAATTTGTCTCCCCTCCATCCTGACCCCATCACCCAGCACCCTTGCCCCTTAAGTTCTGTGACCTGAAATTGCATGTCTTTAAGAAAAATATCCAAGACTGTCAGGAAAATGAATAGATATTTGAATTCACTAAGTTTTAATTGACTTAGCTTAATGAAAACCTTTCAAAACGATGCTAGTGGGCTATGCTGATTCCTGAGACTTCATATAAATGTTAATGTTATGTTAAGTTTTAGTAGCAGCCAGGCAACAAAGAAACACAAAGGTGTAAGCTGCTGTTAATGTACATTTTTCCTCTTACATTTTTTAGAAGTTGTTCTATAGAAACTTGTGGTATATAGCTGATGCATTTAAATAACTGAATTATGTAATTAAATTGATTCATCTGGCCTCATGTTTGATCTCTGGTTGTGATGACACTTCCGTATAAAGATCAGCCTTCCCCAGTGTCTCATAAACTTGTAATACATCCCCACATATAGCACTTATTAAGTTATATACAAGCATAGCTCCCTGGACATAATGAAATAAAACTTATGATAAAGTGCTACTCACAGTGATAATGCCACTTTTTGTTTAATTTCTTCCCTATTACGCCTTCTCCCTCCCCTCAGAATTAGGGGATCAGCAATGTTTAAGCAATACAAATGTTAGCAATTTGTGTAACTCACTGTTCCAGTACATCCATCTGCTCCTATAAAGGTATTTTGAGTTTTGCCAGTAGCGTCCAGTACATTTACAAATATACTAGAGATGCATAAATATCTTCTTTTTTTCTGTGAGCAAAGCCAGAGTACATTTTAAAGTGTATAACTTCCCCCCCACAAATCCCTTTAGATGTAGAGTGTAATAAACCTGTATTTGTATGGTAAGTTACAAAAGATGAATGCTTTGCCTCAGAATCCTACTGAAAACAAAGTGATTAGAAATGGTTTATTGCTGACCTGGAATGATCTCTGACATGTGTGGGGAGGAAAGGCTCATCTGTATGTGAAACTTCTGGTATTTCAAGAAGATGCTAATGTAATTGCTTGCATTGCTCTCTAAACAAACACATTCCAAATAGCTTTTCCCACAGGCCCAGTGTTCCTTTGTGCTGTTTGTGTTGCATGGCCGCCCACTGGCACTTGTTCAGAGCAGGCCGCACCCTCCTCTCAGCTTGGCACTCTGAAGCTGCACAAGTCCCTTGACAAGCAGGCACTGTGTGAATCCTCCACCCACCCCACACAGAGTAGGAATGCCCCTGCACTGCACTTGCATTCCCAAACTCTTCTCATGAAGCAGTTGTTTGTGTGGCTTAAGCCTTAGCTGCATGTTGAAACGAGATAGGTCTGCCTTTTGTTTTTTTTAAAGTACATGCATGTATAACCTTCTATTTTCCTTCTTCCTGCAGGTGTTCCTTTTGATCCAGAGTGAGAAGATAAAGAGTGATTTTGTTTACCTTAGCTGGCTAGCTCGCTGCTGTGAGTCACTTTACTCTCAATATTGCAGAATACAGGTCCTCCTCTATTGCATCAGTCTTGGCAATCCACTTCCCTAATTGAATATAATGTTGTAGGTGGATTCAGGACTATGAAAGTGAAAAGCTGATTGCACTAGTTATAGCGTAGGTGGTTATTGCACCTTCATACATCTGGCTTTTATAAGCAATTACTGCTTCAGTGCAATGCTGTTATACTACTGTCAATGCAGCTTTGTCCTGACCAGTGACCCTTTTTCTTCTCAATTGTCTACCCAATTGCTTGAGTAAAGACTCTCTGTCTTAAAAGACCGAGTTACAGCTCTAAAATATTCAGGGTAAAACACAAAATAGAAGCATTCATACAGGGTCAGGCTGAAGGGTCTGTCTGCCTCCAAGGGTAGGCAATGTCAGATGTCTAGGGAAGAGAAGAATCAGGCAAGTATATGCAATATTTTTTTTTCCTACCGTGTTACTCTACATGTTGTCCAAACTCCTGTGCCTGAGGGATATCCTTTATAATCTCCAGCATGTTTTTTCTTCCAAAACCTATTCTTTCCTTGAACCAGAAAGGTTTTGCTGTGTTTAATATTCTATGGCAAATTTTACTGACTTTTTCTGAACCAGTTTTTAAAACATTGCAGAGTACACCTCAGTACAGATACACAGCTACAGTGCCACATACAAAATAGTGTAGAGGTGGGCTTTTCTAATGACTCAAGTCTGAGACTCCTTAGACTCATTTGTTTTCCTCAATACAAAAATGTTCTCTTATGAAACAGTTTTTAGTACCTATACCCGGAATGTAAATACGTAGCTTTTGGGACATTATGCCATATTGCAGATGCAGTAAACATCTCTTAACATGATCTTTCACAGAATCACAGAATGTTCTGAGTTGTAGGGACCCACAAGCATCCTTGAGTACAACTCAGCCCTGACAGGGCCATCCCCAAGAGTCATGCCATGTTCCTGAGAGTATTGTCCAAACACTTCTTGAATGCATTGTCCTGCATAAAAAACTTCTCTAATGCTTTCCTTTCTTTTCCTGAATCAAATCTGAAATTGTACGAGTTGTTCTTATTGCCGTGAAATATAAATTGCGATGTAAAGACCATAATTATTCCTTGTGACATTGGTATTCTCTGATGAATTGGCTGTTACCACGAGTAAGGCAGAAGATAAGGACAAGTTCCCCTTCCCAGCCTCATGCTCATGGCAGAGGCATACATTATTTACATTAAGCAAAGGAATATAGGAACATCTATTCCACCTGCCATCGAGTATTGCACATGGCATATTCTTTTCACAGTTCCGGCTTTTTCTTGTTATTGCAGATATTATGAATAAGAAACCACAGTTGGCCTGGAAGCTCTATCTGAAGATGGAGACCTCAGGGGACTCCTTTAACCTATTGCAGCTCATTGCAAATGATTGTTACAGAGTGAGTTTTCTCTTCAGAGCTTGGTTAATTCAGTGATTGTACCAACAGTCATTTTTTAGGTACTTTTTATCATTGTCATCACTACTGAACTTTCTTTTATAACAGCAGAATGTCTAATAATGTGGATGAGTTGGCAAGGATTACTCACTATTTTAACCTACAGGCCTTCTTGGTAGACAACCCATTAATCAAAACATTGGTAAATTACTGCATGCTTAAGCTATCAGTAATGATAACAATTTCTTCTGCTAGGGATTCATTATGAGTAGAAATGACAAAAAACTTGTAAGGAAAAAAATCTAGCATAGATTTGGCAAGGAACCTCATACTGCTTTTTTTTCTGGGACAGTGTTATGTTTTCATTAAAGCTTGTAATGACAATGGGAAATTCTCCTTGTAATCTCAAAAGCATTATTCTAAAGCTGAGAGAATTATCTCTTGCACATCTTTCAAGTACTCAGTCCACCATCTCACCCTACAAGTCTTATTGCTCAGGCAAGTGCCTATGCCTCTGGTGTTTCCCGTAGCTGCAATTTGTGAAAGCAAGTTGGCAAACAGACCTCATGTAAAATCTCTCTCTAGACTGTTTAAAGTCTCACTTAAATCAGTTGATTGCTTTGTGTAAATTCTTCTCACATGTTATTGTACTCAAGAGGAGAGAGAGACCCACATTTTGGATTTATCTAGAGCTCTTATAAACTGCACTTATAGGACTAAATTTTTCAGCCTAATTACGGGTCTACATTTGGCCATAAATGACTGCTCCAAAGGCCAAGGAATTTAATGTCAAAAATTGTGACTATCGTGTTATAATTTGTCTTTCTACACTAGGAGCTGTTTGTACCTCTTCCACCAAATGGCAAGGTCCATGTTGTTTGAATTTATGTGGCATTTTTCAGTTGTTTCTAAAACGTTACATTATATTAGAGGTCCACAGACAGCACCAGAATTGTAACTTATGAAGGCAGTTGCAGTAGGCTTTGCTCCACAGAAAGCAGAATGAGCATGGAAGAAGCAAGGTCAACAGTGTCCTGAGACTAGGTGCAGCTGAATGCCCCACTGCTGTGCTGATGGAAGTTGTTCAGTGGGGAAGCTGGGATGCAGGACTTCTGGCTAATATCTTCATGCTTTTTATGCAAGAGCCCATCTTGTCCATATAGGGAACAGCACATGACCTGGGGTGAAGCATTTCCTGCTTTAATGTCAGGTAGAAGAAGGAGGACATTAAACATGTATTTGCTTGGTAGAAGTAGATCAGATATTACTTTGGATAGATCAGTATTGATTTTTTCTTTTTAGCTGACACATCTGATACTGTTTATACTCACTATCTTCATTCCCATCCATTTAAGCACTTGCCAGTTATCAGTGGTTTAAATCAACTTTTATGTGAAGAAAAGAGAATTATTACTGACTGTGTTGTACCAGTGTTTCTCTGACTAAAGTTTCCAAATGTAACTCCCACAGCCTACCCTTTTTTCTCTGCAAATGCAGGCTTCCAGCCAGCACAGGATGGGAGGTTGTGTTCAGCCTACCTTCTGTGCTCTCTCATGGGAAGACGCTAGTCACAAACCGTATTGCTATTCAGGCTTGCCTAGGTGGAGGACACTCACAGTCATAGATACAGCCCATGAGTTATGCTGACTTCAAAATCCAGGGTTAATATGGTCGCTCCTTTTGCACTGACTGTTGCCAAGCAACTTCCTTCTGGTTCCCAATCACAAGTAGAGAACCTAAGGCAGAAAAGATAGGTACAGAGTGGATTTTCTTATGATCAGGAAAATTTTGGATTATAGAGTCACTGAATCTTCTTTTGTGTTGTACTGTGACAGTGAAGAAAAAGATTTAACTGTTAAATTAAACCAATAAGACATACAGATATGTGACCATCTTTACATGAGGAAATGTGGTTCTGTTTTCAAGTGTTTTGGACTACCTTGAGGTATTGATATTCTGTTGAGGGCTTTGGTGTAGTTGGTACAACACTAGATAAGAGCACCTCAAAAAAGATGTTATAATACCACCTTCATAGAACTTAAATGTCCCTGTTCTGTGTCACTTACTGCCTGCAGAGAAACAGGAAAATGCACATTGCTTCTACGACTTACTGCTAATTTCAGAAAACTGAGCTCAATGTTTTTAATCCCCTTGTGAAAGATGGTCTTACAGTCAGGAACAATGTTTGACTTTCCATGCAGATGCGTCAGTTTTACTATTCAGCCAAAGCGTTTGATGTTCTGGAGAGATTGGACAATAATCCTGAATACTGGGAAGGCAAGAGAGGTGCTTGTGTGGGTGTATTTCAAATGATCTTAGCTGGCCGAGAAGCAAAGTGAGTATTCTGTGTTGTATCTGGATTTATTTTGCTCTTTTCCTGTTTTGAGGTAGTGGTAACCCAGAATCATAATCTTAGCTTTAGGACACTGCCCATTCTTTATTGACCTTTCAGAGAGTAGACACTCTGGCCAGTGGTTCCATGTGCAGTTTCCAATTTGAAGTATATCTTCCACACCAATATATGGTGGAGAATATCTTAGCAGTGAATGCCATGAACAGTAAGATACCAAAATACATTAGTCATCATCCTAGGAAAAACTGGGTTATAAATGTAGCAGTATGTTCATGAGCTGGGGGAAAACAACCTTATTTTATGTTGATGGCATAAGAATGGAAAACTGTCACATGACATTTTAAGGTTCATAGAACTAAGGAAATGTTTACTCAACAGTGTAAGAAGGACACAATTTCTCCAAACAGTGAGTAGATGAGACTGTGTTTTCACTAAATTTGCTTTCAGAAGACACTGTCCATGTGAGACAAATACACTTACTTGGTGAAAGCTTAAAGGAAATCATCTGTGTTACTGATAATTTTGTTTTCGGCCCATTTCACTGTATGGGAGAATGAGAGAGAGTAGTGAGGCTGTATTTAAGGACTGCTCCCTTGTGAATATTCTGCTGTGATGCCAGATGGCCATTGTCCTCTGGCCAAAGCTGCTGTTTCCTACGTGACTGACAGGTGTGTATCTTGCCTTTACACCTTTCTTCTCTTCACTTCTCTGCTGGAATAATCTCGTTAATTACTGCATCTTTCAAGTGTCCTTTCAGCAATCCCTGCAGCAGATGCAGTAAAATACACATAGCTTGTCTGTTTTTCAAACAAAAATATGCAAAAAGTTCATACTGCAAAGTAGCTGGCTAACTGCAGCAGGATACTGGTTTAAACTATTGCTAATGTTCATTTCCATGTTATTTGTGTTTATCTGTAAGGTGCTTTGGAAGTATTAGCTAGATGTTGCCATACTAAAGACTAGCAAATAACATTAAAAATGAAAAAAAGGTTTGCTTTGTTCTGGGGAACTATTTAGCAAGAGTAAGGATTTATATATAAATAAATACACATGTGCACACTAAACTGTAAACTAGCTACATTTTGCTGATTTTTTTTTTTTACTTTTAATTTCTTTACGATTATATAGAAGAGTTTTTTGTTTGGTTGGTTGCTTTTTGTATCTGGGATCTCATCAACTGTGCATTTTAACCTATTCCTGCACTGCAGATGAAAAGACCTCTCTGTCTAGGAGGAACCATGTTTTGCAAAACAGTTCGATGTGGGTAGTTTATTGTATCGCTTGGGTCTTACCCTCATTTAAATCTTTGCTTTCCACCTTTGTAGAGAGACTCTGCAGGAAGTGCTGCATCTTCTGAAGAGCACTGGTAATTCTCAAGTAGAATACATTGTCCGCATCATGAAAAAGTGGGCCAAGGAGAACAGAGTCCCTGTGTAAGGCGGTGCCACAAGATGAACCGGATCAGTTGCTGCTGTATGTCAGGCTGCAAGATGTGGGTCTGGGTTTCTCCTCTACATTCTGTCTCCTTCGTTGTAGAACTTCAGACATTCAATCAGGTTTAGCCAGCTGAGGAAGAGTGTACTGCAGTGAGATTGCAAAACATTCAGCAAGTTGGTTCTTTTTATAATTAAAACTTTTTATCTGTATTCCTCAAAGTTTCACTTTTTCAGTAGTAATTTCAACTGTCCACAAGTAAAGTGCTCCTCGAATATTCCCCAGATTTCTCCATAAAAGTTACTGAACTCTTTGTGGGGTTTTTTTCCAGCAAGCCTTCTGGCTTTTGGCGAAGAACCATTTGTTACATGACTGAGACAAACCTATTTCAACAAGTGATAGAATGTGGCAAATAGAGATGGTAATGGTGATAACCAAAAGCCCCTACTAGGATGTTATGGGAGAATGCCTTTTTTCATCAGTCCAGCCACCCCCACAGAGCATTTGCTACCATCCACAAGTCAGTGCAGAGGTAGAGTATTGGCCACTTCTCTCTGTTTCAGTGATATCTAAAGCAAGCTGGACAGCTTTCAGCTCTGCGTCTGCATCCGACTTGATTCACCTTGTCCCTCAGTAGCTTCTGCAATTCGCCATATAGGGCTCCACACAGCAGCTTTCCATTTTTGGTTTGTCCTTACAATACAACAGGAAACATGAGTAAAGACAGCATATCACTTTCCATCTTCTGGTAGCTGATTATATGGTGGGGCCTCCTCACCTGCTCCTCTCGCTTTTCGGATGATAGTCTAAAATTCTCACCTCCAGGCCAGTTCATGATGATGTCCAAGATCTCTTTGTGATTAGGATTTCCTATCCATGCTCACTGTGTGATCAGAGCAATCCACTTAATTCACATTGCATCAGTGGCATGATGTGTGGGAGGAAATTTTCCTTTTAACATCCAGCTCAGCAGTGGCAGTTGGGGTGTCAAGAGGAGCTGTGTTTCAGTGCCCATCGCTTCTGAGGTGGCCCAAACCCCTTCATAAGCTGCCAGTATCTCTTTTACTGTTGGGATGTAGCAGGCCTCAGGTCCTTTTTATCCCTGACTCCACAACCCCAGAGGTTTTCCTCAGGTCTCCCCAGGCAGTTTTTCCAGAGGCTCCAGGTAGGACCATTCTCCCTAGCTGTGATGTAGAGCATGTTTTTTACAGCCTGTCCTTTCCTGACTGGCCCAAGGGCTACTGCATGAGCAATCTCTTGTTTAATCTGTTCAAAGGCTTGTTATTGTTCAGGGCTTCACTTGAAATCAATTTTCCATGTCACAAGGCAGAGGGGACTTACAATCCAACAATACTCTAGGATATGCATTCTCCAAAAACCCAAAAACTCCAAAAACCTAAGAAAGCCTGTGTTTCCTTCTTGCTGGTTGGTGAGGGCATAGCTACTATTTTGTTAATTGCCTCTATTGGAATCTGATCATGTCCATCTTGCCACTTCACTCCTAGGAACTGAATTTCCTGGGGAGTTCCCTTGACCTTTCTTTGTTTAATGGCAGAACCAGCTTTCAGGAGAATCTGGATTATCTTCTCCCCCTTCTCAAATATTTCCTCTGCCTGTTCCCGCATACAACGATGTCATCAATGTACTGTAAGTGTTCTGGAGCCTCACCCTTTCCCAGTGCAGTCTGGATCCATCCAGGCAAATAGTGGGGCTGGGTTTCCCCACCTTGGGAAGTTAGTTCCAAGTGTATTATGAATATTCATGGGTAAAGCTCCACCCCCACCTTTGTAACCATAACAATAGTGAAAAAACAATTGTATATTATTTGTAAAATTTTATATATTTGTAAAATACTAAAGTATTTTTTATCTTTTTGGAGGAATTCTGAATGCCATATTCTCTACTGTCTGCATTGATTAAAGCTCTTAATTGAATGTCTGGTTGGTCTATGTTGCTTCATACTGCAGCAGTTGAAACAGTATATTCATTTTTCTGTGGAAGAAGGCAGGTTTGTGGCTGGTCATTAAGTGCATGTTCATTAATCAGTCAAAGTCAAGACAATGGCCTTGGTCCTGATCTTATGGTAGTTTGCTGAAAATAAGGCAGCTAAGTATATATGGAACATACACACCTCTCTGCCATTTAACATGTCAGTGTTTTTACTGCTTAAAGCAAAAAATCTGGGTATCATCATTCAGGTGTCTGGAAGTACAGTGATAGTTGTGGCTACTTGCATTTGCATCCAGAAACCGATCCAGCATACAATAGCACAGCCTTTAGCAGGGGCAGGGATTATGTTACACTAATTCAAAAAAGGTGTGAAGGAAGCAGCATTTTCCCTAAAAGCAGTTACAAAGTATGTTTCACTTGTAAATGGCATTTTTCTTTTCCATCCCAGTTTAATTAACTTGGAAACAGATCGGGAATACAATTATGAATCTTGGTACAAAGCTTCAAAAAATCATGTTGGTAGCTTTGTAGCAGATGTTAAATGCATCTAATTACTCCCTTTATTGAAGCTTAACCTGCAGGACAGCTGAAGAGCATCCAAATCAATTACAGACCATTTTTCATGTTAGTTGAATCTCCTGAAATAAGTCTGATGGCATTGAAACATAAGGGGCTTGGGGAGTAATTTTAAATTCTCTTGTCTGTGACCACTGAAGACGTTTTTTAAAACCTCACCTTTTTTTACTATAATCATAATGTCATATTTTATATGCTAACTAATGTGGAGTTTAGCGCAGTGCATTTTACTGACTGGTAATAAAGCTTTTGTCATTTAAGATATAACAGGGGACTGCAGAACTTTGCCTTGAGCAGTGATGAAATAAAAGGTACATTACGTATTGTCTTAGCACTTAGGTCTTGGTAATGGAATAGAAATGTAGGTAATATTAAAATGCAGAACAAGAAAAGTTCTGCAATACTGGTGTTTATTTTACCTTAGAAATACATCTAGAATGTATCTCCCATTGTTTAATCTGAGATGGCATTCAAAGAACAGATGTGAGAATAGGAGGTACCTTAGCTGATACAGAAGTAGAATTTAATAAAGTATATCTACAGCTGTTCCTCAGATAGTTAACAAAATTTTATCCCTGCCCATTTCCATATTTCCCTGAACTGTGGAAATTTAAGGAGTCAAGGTATTCTAAAAAGGATGTCTAGGAGTGAAGGTAGATGTGGAGGAAAACAACAAAAGTGACCTATTGAGAAAAAACAGGCAGTGAAGAATGCACGCCCAGAGTCAGGGAAACAGGTCAGTTTATTGGGTCAGGAGTAAGTGCATTACAAAACTGAAACAGTGGCATTTCAGATAATGTAGTGCAAGGGAGGCTAAGGTAGAGACAAATTGCTGCATCATCAGAATTTCAAGGAAGAGTGTGGAAATTACAGCTATTTGTTATATTCTGAATAATCATCTGTTTCTGTTTAAAAAAAAAAGCTACAGAGAACACACAGAAGGTACTGTGCTAGTGATCGTATCACTAGTAGTGACCGGTACAGAAAGCCAAACCCAAAACAGCGTGTAATTGCTTTTATTTGGGTGTTAATCCGTTCCTCATGGATAAGGAAGTCACCCTTGAATTAAACTTGGTAATACCTGAACATCTATGCCAGTAACATCTAAGTGAATTACACTGCAGAGGAGGACATTAATCCTGTCTGCTGCTGTGAGTTCCAGAATAACATCTGCTTCGGCCAACATCTGAACTGATCCAATATATCTTGGTTTACTTCTGGAATCCAGCATATATCTTCTAGTAACAGCTGGAGCCAAAGAACATACTAAACCGGAGGTGGCAAGTTCATTGTGAAAGAAAAATCCTGTCACATTCCAGCTCTGGACTGTAGCAGGCATTTAGGTTTATGTAGTTCCCTCAGCTTGAACATTGCTCATTGATCTTCCTAACAAAGCTGTCTAAGGTTGAATGAGGAACTTGGCCATTAGGTAGTAAGACACAAAGTAAACAATTACATATATAACTGTTGCTACATGTAGCTTCACTTTATAGGAGCTCTACTTATATTGAAGAAAACATCTGGGTTTTGCCTATCGGTTTACTTATTAACCATTTTCCCCCACTGTTATCTCTAGAAGTAATTTCCACTCACTCTTTTTGGAGTTTCGTTTCCAGACTTCTCTGTTCTCTTTTAATCTATCCATATGATCATTGAATAAGTAAATACTCACATGAAAGTGTTACCAGTAACCTTAAAATCAAATAATCGACTGCTAAATAACCTGGCCTGACACTACACACTGCAAGATGGTAGATTTCATCAGCAAATCTTTGTGTTGAATCCAATAGCTAACTCAATTTACCATAAAATATTTGCCAGAAAAACATTAAGAGTCTTAATTTAAAGGTGGATAATGAAAAATCCATAGTTCTACTTTGCAGTTTACTCAAATGGTTAAATCACATTTGCTGTTTTAGAAATTGTACCTTAATTCTTAATTGAACTTGTTTGGCCTTGCTTTCTAACATTTGAATCTTTCAAGGATCTTCATTTCTGTTAGCCATTAAAGCCAGGCATTCTTTGGTTTGGGTTGGGGTTTTTGGTGGTTTTCAGTTTGGGGTATTTTTTTTTCATCTTTAGGCATGCATAAAGCTCAGGAAGCCAACTCTCTCTGTGTGAAAGACAGCTCTCTTGTAAGGGTATTTTCCAAGCTGGAAAACTGGCAATTGGTTTGTCAACAGACTTTTTTGCAAAACATGGCTGTGTAGCACTGGGCATAATTTGTGACTGTCCATGACACTGGAATATGCTCCTCCATACTGCTGCTTGCTGTTCTCCTACTCACAGACTGCATTCACCCCTTTCATCATATTATCACAGGGGAAGCTTGCATTAAATTGCTTCTCGACTGTGACATGACATCCAGGTTTTCCCCTAACCAGGATTTTCCAGGATGCAGCCTGTCCTTCAGAAGAAACAGCCTACTTGTAGTTCTACAAAACTCTATTTTGTTTGAATGGGCTGAGTTTTCCAGCTTATGCAGATCACGCTGTGTGACTGTCTCATCCTCACTAATTACTAGCCCATTTCTCTGTGGACATTTATTAGTGTTGCTTTACATCTATATCTGGATTATCAAGAGGTCTGTTGGATCCTCCATCCTTCCAGGGGCCCCAAAGCATTCTGTTAATGATGACTGATGGCTACTTTTCATCATCTGTCATTCTCAATTTACTTAACAGGTACCTTATGAATACTGTATTATGCTATTCTTGTAAATTAGGTATATGACATCAGAAATATGTATGTTGGGTTTGTAGGAACTGCAGTATTGTTGTTTTCAGGTAAACTTGTAAAAGATCCCTATAATGGGAGATAATACTTTCCATTAATTTTTTATTAGATGAACCTTAAAGCATCCCAGAGAGACTGATGGAGTCCAGCAGTTCAAGTCCTTTTGCAGAATTTGAAACAACTTTTTCTTGCCCATTTAATAACATTTAGCCACACACTAAAAGCTTACTTTTTAAAAAACTTTAATTTGGAATAAATAAAGTAGGCATTTCACATCTCTGAGCAAGGGATGGTTCCCAAATTCCTTACAGGTCTTGATTACTTGATGAATTATGCTAATTTTAATTTTACAATAAAAGTCTATATTTAGTAAGAGCTGTGACTTTTGAGAAGACATAATGTATTCTTCAAATAAAAAGAGAACTTCTGTTTCAATTCATACTTACACATTGAATTGTGCTTAATTACTCCACATTATATAATTAGGAATTCTTTAGGAGAGTTTAAAATAACAAATGCAGTAAAATAAGTCATGGTCTTCAAAATGTTTTTAAATTAGACCTTCAAGACCCTGGGTCTTCTGTTATTTTGATAGGAAATATGCTATGGGATTGTTTGCAGCAGTTGTCAGATACAGCTGAATCTAAAAAGTGAAATACTACCTATGCTGTTGTGTCTGAAGTGCACTTTCGTGGACCTTTTTGGAAGTCCTCAAACCACACTTTAAGCTGGCCCTTAACTGGGAATGAGTGATGAGCCTTAGACTCCACCATCTGCTCCTTGATCACTGTAAGCAACTTCTGTGTGGTCACTTCTGTGAAAAGACACACATAACAGTGCAGAATTATATAATATAGAATAACATTATAAGAACACATATAATAATGTTAAGAGTGTTTACATCCCCTAGAAAAGAACTGTGCTTCAGTTCTAATAGCTACATTGCTCATTGTAACAGCTACAATTTGCTTTGATGATTTTGTCCTTCTTAGCATAATGGGATCATTATGCCCATCTACTCTAAAACTACTAGTAATCTTTTCCTTGCCTGACATTAGTGGGCAAGGCCATTAAATGAGTAGTCATTATGTGACAAAACTCAATGTCTTATTTTGCAGAGCTGGTGAATCAATTCATATCACATGAAGTCAATGTGTCTCATGAATATCAATCCATGTGTGAAAGGTGTGTCTAAGAAAATGTTACAAAAATCAAATTATGAAACCTGACAACCAAGTCTTAAACTGCCTGGTATATTCCCAGTAGTGGTGATTATCCTCATATTTGTATTCTACAAGTTCAGTCTTACTTTTGTCTGACTTACTCATGATGCCGCATGTGCTGAACTTCGTTATCTCTGGACAAACCGAGACGCTGGTTGTTTATATAAAACAATGATGGCTGTCCCCACCATTCCAAGGCAGAAGAGCTATTTTCCAGTCACAACAAAGTAATTTCTGAGGAAAGCTTTGCAAGACTCCCCACTCAGTTTAGCCAGGTATTCTCAAACAGGTTTAATCGCTGTGTCCACTTTTAATTTCTGTGCATTTTCCTTCCCTACTGAGTGTTTTCCCTTCCCATCCACACAGAACTGTGACAGGCCTTACAGGACTACCCCTGAGTACTGCCAATGTACTGCTGTTTTCCACTTGCCTCTTCCTGCCCCTGCAACACCTCTGAGCATGACTTGCTTTGGCCGCACTTTACAGCCATTCAAGACAAGATTTTTTCATATCTGTAAAATGTTAAGTCCTATGGCAGACTAGAAATCAGCATGACACCAAGAAATAACTCAGTATCTTAAATTAGCGAGGAAGTATTCAGGTGAGAATAGACTGTACAATTACTTAGCAATGTTGGGGTAGTTCTTTTTAAGGTCAGAAAAATTACACTTGAAATAGTACTGTTATACAGAAAATGTAGTTTGTTTTCACAAGCAATTCTACTATGTAGCATCCACTCTGTTCTTAAAATTATCACTGCTATTGCTGCTATTCTACATGTGTTTTAATATACTTTAAAAAGTTTACATTTCTTATGTCTTCTTAAAATACAACTTGAGGTGGAAAGAAAAGTTTTATAAAATTTCATTTGTCTATTTAAACTATTCTTGTATGGAAAATTGTATTTCATATGTAATTTTTGAGGTGCTATTTTTAATGCTGTGGCAGTTCAAATGCAGCTTTGTGTTGAATCTGCAAGCTCAGTATGTATTTAATTCTCAATGATAAATATGTGCTTTGCTTTTGGAAGGCAATTTGGCTTGGAAATAAAATCATGGAAGTATGAAAATGCTGAAATGCACATGCAAAGTATGCTTCTGACTATTCTGATCATAAGCTGATATGAATGTTAAACATGTCATAATTTGTTTATGCAATCACCCTCAGCTGTTTGTGATAATATGCACTTACTTTGGTGAAGAACTTTATTTATATAAGTAAAAGCTGTTTCCAGAGTGCTGAGAGGCATCGAAAAGCTTGGTTAGGAAATTGGAGTTTTGGTAAAAACAGTCTGAAAGTGAAAGGAGTAACCAAAAAAAAAAAGAGAAAAGAGAGGAGAGAGAAAGTAAGGGCAGGGGGGAAAGGGAAGGGGAAAGGGAAGGGGAAAGGATTCCTGCAAGGTGACGGTCAAATATTATGTTGTATGTCTTTATATCTTCTAGGAGGTTGTTTTTCAATCCACATATATGTATTAAATTAAATTCTCCTTTTTGCAAGAATGAATGTTGCTTGACAGTTGTTTTCTGAACAGTAACTATAATAATTTTTCATACATTACAGTATTAAATTTCCGATAATTATTGAAATAGTTATAATTCACAAGAAACTAGACAGTATCACCGTGGCAAGTGACCAAGGCTCATCTAGGCTGTAGTCTGCCTGACTGCTCTCAAGGGCACCAAGAGTGTCTTGTCCTTGGTCAGCACCCAGAAGAGAAACCCTGAGCAAGAGCAATTCTGTGGCACATTTGCTTTTGTACTGCTGAGAATTACTTTCAGTCCATTTTACCTCATTAAACAGCATTACTGCTTTTAGTGTAGAAATTGCAATTCAACCTGAGACCTCCCTACCTGGGCAATCCTCCTTATTCGTGTTACAGGTGGGTGGGAGAGCTACTTGAAATTGACTGATATTCTTGTGTAGTTTTACTTAACTGTTGGAAGGAAAAACTAAATAAAACCAGCAGACAATAATACAGAAATAAGAAAATAACCTGAGTCCAATGTTGCAGACAGGCTGGTAATCTCTGGCTGCCTTCAGGGGTGCAGACCTGATGGAACAGGCTTTTCATTGGAGATGAGCATCCCATGCTGCAAGTACAAATGGTGCAAATGA
This sequence comes from Hafferia zeledoni, assembly GCA_035583235.1. NCBI lineage: Eukaryota > Metazoa > Chordata > Aves > Passeriformes > Thamnophilidae > Hafferia > Hafferia zeledoni. The sequence continues at coordinate 48,192,852 of JAWWEV010000043.1, forward strand.
TGAAAAAAGTGAGGGACAGCTCCCCAGAGCACATAATCCCTCTCTATCTCTGTAAACATCTAAGTGTTTTTACATTTTCAGATGAGCAGGTGTGAATCATAAAAGAGCTAGCATTTAGGAACTCTGTTATTTTCAAAGACAGCACCTCCTCAATTTTAAACTCGGCATAAGTACTGTTTAAGTGACATTGTTAGTCACAATCAGCATGTAACAGGCAGATGCTCCTCAGTTTAAGCTTCTTTACCAGTTCATTGAAATCTGCTCCCTTTCTATACACTTGTATTTTTAAAGAAAAAAGCTTGTGTATGTATGTTACTGGGTACTCCTCTCCAAAATCTGTGTTTATTGCTGATGTAACCCTTCTTGATATTCTTTGTATCTACAGCAAAAAAATCCAGGATTTTAGCTAAAAGGTTATTTTAAAGAATCATTGAATCATTCATTGAAAAAGACCTTTGAGTCCAACCATTTATGCAGCACTGCCACATTCACCACTAAACCATGTCCCCAAGTGCCACATCTAGACAGCTTTTAAACACCTACAGGGAGTGTGACTCAACCACTTTCCTGGGGAGCCTGTTCCATTGCTTGACAACCTTTTTGGTGAAGAGATTTTTCCTCTTCCAGTTTTTCCTCTTTCCAATTAAAACCCCCTCTGGCGCAATTTCAGGCCAATTTTCTCTTGTGCTATCGCTTGTTACTTTGGTAATTCGGTGGCTCTAATTTTCTTACGATCACTTAGAAAGTAACTAATTTTTTTTTGTTCTATTTCTTTCTCCTTCGTAGAAAAGTAAAGAGTAAACCTGCAAAGAGAAATTTCCTAGAGTGTAGACCTCTAACTAATCTTCACTGCTTGGTAGGGAAAACTTCTCAGGGGCTGACATTCCCAAATTAATGTTAGTTAAGACACTTCACCTGGAATCATATTACTGCAGAAGTTTACAGCTTATTTATCAGCCTCAAGTGAGTTCACCCTTAACATTAGGAAAGCTTAAAGACAGGAGTTATCTCCTTGCTTCACCAAGAAATCCTGACACCAGAAGCAGAAACAATTATTAAGTAAAAAAAAAGATGTAACTAGAAAAATGTTATTTACCATTGATTTTGCTACTGTTATCCAAGGGAACAATTTACCTGTGTTCTGCTTGGTAAATGCACCTACTTAAAAGCTGATGTTTAATGTCTCAGTATTTCATCTTCTCTCCAAGATCGAAAGCTGTTCCCACAGCAGCTTCTTCAAGCACCTTGCCCTCCTTGGCAAGGATGTGGTTCTTTCCTTTTTCTCTCATTGCTTTTTCTTCCTAACCTGCTGTTCTGCCCAAACCCAGCACCTGAGGCTTTGAATTATTCTGAGATTCCTGTAAGTCAACAGTCTTACCCTATTTATTAGCTTAAAGAATGTTACAGTGTTCTATAGAGCATAGAACCCACCAGTCATACAGAAGTTGTGTCGGTTTTGAACATCTTGAGAAATTGCACCTGAACAGCATGGATGATGGATAACACCCCCACTTTGACTGAGGAATTCACACTGCCATGACACACCCACTTCTGTAAATCCCTTTACTTTTTCACAGAAAATCTTGCCCTGATTTCTAGTTTGTTTTTCATGTGACATAAAAGTCAACATTTTGTTTTTATCAGCTACCTACCAGATACATAGTCATGCCATTCACGTTGTCCTGACACACAATATGGTGCTGGAAGACCACTCATCATCTCAGCAAATGAACAAAAGATGAACCTAAACTCACCTCTAAAGGTAAAAAGCATCTCCAGTTACAGGAGCAATAACTACCTTTTGCCTAAAAATTTTCTCCACTCTTAAAACATCCTATTGCCATTGAAACCTTGCACTTTTACTTAGGTTTGTTCAAAGCTTTTCTTGAAGCTCTGGAGAGGAATCCAGTGTCTCATAGGCTCAAACTTTCATTCTCCAAGAAGTAAGATTTGACTAGTTCACAGGGAGCACTATAGCAATGCATGGGGTAAAGCTCACAATCATGGTTCCTCTTCCTCAAAATTGTGACAAATGAGTATTACTGCCCTGCTAAACAATACCCTAATCACCTGAAGCTAATGCATGCTCTCTTTCTAGAGTGAATCTGGCATTTCTCTACCTGTCCAAACACCATTTACTTCACTGAAAAGTATACTTTGGACTTTTTAAGGCTGTGCTAGAGTTGCAGCTAACTCCTAAGTACATGTGCCTGAGGAGAGAATGTTCTGCATGAAACACTATTTTTACTTTAAACAACGATAAAAATGAAAAGATAAGGGGGAAGGATCCTATAAATTAGTTTTCTAAATGGTTTGAATGGCATTGGTGTTTGGCTTTGGAAAGAAAGAGGGCAGTGGTTTCCTTGATCCTGGATTAGGCCGGAAGCAACTTGGTAAAGCTGTAGGAGGGAAGAGAAGTTAAAAAAAAATCACACTTGAATTCAGAAAGCATCATTAAAAAGAAAACCAGCAATGCCAGCCACGTTGTTGGTGCAGTGGATTCTTGCAATGCAACAGCAGTTGTAGTAAAGGCTGCACAAACACCATCCAGCTGCAGCTGTACCATCTCCTGACACAGCAGTGGAAGTTGCAGGGGCTGTGGCAGCAGCTTCAGTGAAAGGACCATGAGGATCAACAAGATACCTGGTTGGGCCATAAGAAACCGAGGAGGATACAGTGACCAGCAACCAATGGAAAAACATAGGTGCCAGTGCTCACCTGAAGCAAAGCAGAAAACAAACTGCCATCCCACACCACCTAAGATTATTATTGATACAAGCAGAACATACTTTCTCCTGCATCCCTGGCCAAGGACCAGAGGCTCATAGCTCATGGAAGTGAAGTATTCAGCCTTTGAAGCTGAAAGCTCCCTGGAAACAAACACAACTGACAAGAACACCTGTGCCTTCTGATGGGCCCTGGGCTTTCTGCTGCAGCGTGTCCAGTCTACAGGAAGCCACAGATGCTGCACGAGAGGGCCATTAGGCCCATGAGAACAGCAAGCGCTGGTCTCTTAACAAAACAGGGTACAGCTCTGACTCTATCTCAACCAACACTAAGAGCCCAAAAGGAAGACAGAGTGCTACAGACAGAGAAGCCATGCCAAAGCAGAACAGCAGGATCCCACTTGCACCAGGGTAGAAGCCTCTGGTCGCTTGCTGCACTGTCTCAGTTGTGTTCTGTATTTGAAGGAAGGTCAGGTCAACAAAGTGCCACTCACTGATGTGACTGGAGCACCTGTAGTTTTGAGCATCTGCTTTGTCTGATCTGCTCATGCTGGCTTTCACCAGTGAAATAAAAAGCAGCTTCAATTTCACCTCAAAATTACTCTTGTTCTGCAGTTGGTTTATTGTTTTAGACCCTTAATGTGCCTCTTTCAAGAGACACGTTCATTACTGTGTCCTTCAGGTAACATACAAAGGGAAGCACAGTCATATCCAAAGAGAAAGCAAAATAATTGGCAAAACATCTCTAACTACTGAAAAAAATAGTTGTTGTTTTTATTTTGTGTTGCTCTGAGCAGTGCAACATGTTATAAAATATGTACAAACAATACCCGAGACAGGGCTTAATGCAAAAGAACAAAACAGGTAGCAGAGCAGGGGAAAAATGATGAAAAAATCACAATCGAATTCTTCTTGAAACTGTTTGATATGGCACAAGCCTGGAACACTTCTGGTGTATTCAAAACTAATTTCCTTGAAAACTTAAGATCTACTAGATTTGGTTGTTTTCTTGTCTTTCCTCACTGCTTCTAGTGCCTTAGACCAAATGTAACATTAACATATTCCAGTTATTGCCCTACACTGTTTTTCACTGCAACCAATCTGAAGCATTAGCCTGAGATAATTGCACAACTCATTTTCTGCTATACACTCATTACTTCTGAATATAGTCCCCTATATCTTAGGGAACTGAAAGACAGAATAGATTTTGAGGTTGGATACTTAAAATGCACAGCATATCTTCATCACTTTCCATGGATGCATCCAAGTACTACCTGTGAACAAAATACCTGTTGTACTTATTTCAATGTCTAGTCTCCTATCTTGTAATTGAAAGCAAGCATTCAGCAGAGCTGCAGGAGAGCCTGTGACTTCCACATAAGATTTCTGTTTGATGAGCAATAAATTGCTCTTTTCCTGAGCAAAGGGCCCTTTTTACCATCACAGGGTTTAATGACATAGACTACACAGGAACTTTGATGAGAAGGAGAATCTTCCTGGCAGGATCTGCAGGTCTGGAGCTCAGCAATACTCAGTTTGAATCTAGAAATACATTGCCTATTCTGTGCATCACCAGACAGCTGTATGAAATTCTCAACAGAAAAGTGGGATCACCAAATTACTTTATTCATATTTGAGGAATACCTCTAATGAGCTTGCTAGTCATACTAGAACATGCAAGGTTTTATGATAAAACAAATCCCTTTGACTATAAAGCTCGATGAAGCCTTTCAAGCTTCAAAAGGAGACAGTTTACATTTCTCAGATCAGGTCAGCCATTCCAGTGATTTCATGCTGCAAGCAGTATTCTGTCTGAAATGCCCTCCATTCTCTGTTAGTGATGATGTAACTTTCAATAACATCGTTCTAGTGTCAAGGATCTTCTCTGGAGTCTGGATTAAAGTAAAAAGATTTCCTATGCAAGGAGAGGAAAGCATCAAGCACGGCGATGAATGAAATTTGGGAAGTGGAGTAATGTGATGCAAACAACAGTCTGCTATAATTATCCAAATAATACACAGACGCGAATTGTTTGCATAAGATGAGTGCATTTTTTAAAAACAAAACCACTTCTACCTAGTATTTCTGAGGCTAAAAAACGAAAAGAAAAAAAAAATGAGACTTTTTCTCTGCTCCAATTAAGCTGGAGGCTGCAATGTACTCGAAGATGTTCACAAGCTTCCTGAAACTTTGCATTGCCTTGGTGGCACACCTCCATCTGGAAATACCAGCCACAGTCTGTCAAAGTAGGCGGTGACAGCCTGAAACGCTTGCACTGTTTGCAGGCAGCTCCTGCTCCTGAGGGAAGTGTCGCTGCTGCTCAGCCCCTGCCTTCGCCTTCCCTGCGCTGTCCCCTCTCTGGAGGACAACCCTTCCTCACCCATTCAGAGCTGCTCCTCCCTGTAGCCAGAGCTGGTGCCCTACAGACCAGAAATGGCCACTGACCATCCCCCTTTCCCCGAGGACAGACCGGCGCCCAGAGCCGCGGCTGCTGTTGTGCAGCAGCATGTCGGGATCAGCCCCGTGCGGCGGGCGCGATTCTGCCAACCCGCGCTGTGCTCGGCCGCTCCCTCGGCGGGGCTGCAGCCCCCGAGCCCCGGCGCGGGCTGGCACGGCCGCGCTCCCGGCACCGCGCCCTCGATCCAGGCCGGGGATTAGAGCTTTTCTCCGGTGACCGACCAGCCGCCGTCCCCCCTGAGCGGCTCAGCGCCCCTTCCCTTCCGCTCCCGGGCAGGGCCGGTGCCCGCTCCCCGCCGGGCCGCCATTACCCCGCGCCGGGCCCGGCGTGCGCATCGCCCTGGCAACGGGGGCGGGCGCGGCCGCGGGCGGCGTGACGTCCGGGGGAAGCTGAGCGCTAACAGCGGCGACGGGGCCGGGCGCGCCTGCGCGGCTGCGGGGCTGCCTCTATTTATGTGGGGGGGCGCCAAGATGGCGGGGGCGGCGAGGAGAACGTAGGGGGCAGCTCCGACCGGCGGCGGAGCGGGAGGAGGGGACAGGGAGGAGCCGCGGCCGGGGGGAGGGAGCGCAGAGAGCGGTGTCACCGAACGCGTGAGGCGGGGGCCGGCGGACGGGGGCGGG
>JAWWEV010000043.1:48198866-48213370 GCA_035583235.1 Hafferia zeledoni
CGACCCCGGCCGGCCCGAGCCGCCGCCGCAGCGGGAGCCCCCCCGGCCCGAGCCGCCGCCGCTGCCGCCGCCGCCGCGCCAGAGCCAGAGCGGGCGGCAGGAGCCGCCGCCGCCGCGGGAGGCGCTCCCGCTCCGCCAGACGGTCCGCCTGGAGGTGGTGCTGAAGGACCCCACCGAGGAGGGCTGCGTGGAGTTCAGCTACCCGGAGCTGCTGCTGTGCGGGGACTCGAGGGTACGGGACTTCCCCTTCTCCCTCTCCCCTCCCGCTGGCGCGGCCCCGCCGCGCATCCTCCTCCTCCTCCGCCTCCCCGCTGCGGGCGGCCCCGGCCTCCCCGATAGCCTTATCGGCCACCCGGTGCTGCTCGGGGGTGGTCCGGGCCCGGCGGGAGGGGCGGCGTCCTGGAGGCAAGTCTGGCGGCCTCGCCGTCGCTGCGGGCTCCTCCTGGTGCCGAGGCTGCGCCTGTGTCCGTGGGCCAAGGGAGGCTTCGCACTTGTCCCTGAGCTGGCCGAGGTCTCCTGGCCTTTGCTGCGTGCTCAGGCGGGGCAACGCCACTGTCTTGTGCCCCGCTTACCCCGGCTGCCCTCACCCCCGCTCCCTTGCCCTGCCGGGGGCGCCGTGTTGTTGCATCCTCCCTTCCTGGGGAGCTTTTTTCCGGCAGCTGAAGGAAACTGTGATTCTGTCGGTCTGTGATCGGGGTTGTCTCCAGGCTGTGTGCAGGTGATTGGAGAGTTATGAGCCCGGCTCTCTTACGAGCCTTGAGAAGCTGTGAAGTGAGCAGTAGCAGACTTGGAGAGGAGTTTCTGTGGTCTTGGAGGGAAGGGGGATAAATGAGAGTTAATGCTGAAACGGTAACCTTACCTGTTACTGTAAAGAACTTAATTCAAGAAGAAAATGTACTCTCCTTTTCCCTCTTGCACCCAAACAGAAAATGTTTAGTGCTAGAACTACTTTGTTTATTAAGGAGCAAAGCTCGTGAGGCAGCTTTAGGAAGCAAGCGGCACTAACCAATCAACAGGACCGTGTTCCGAGTAGGAAGGAGAGACGCGTGTCCTTAAGCTGGTTACACTTGAGCCACTCGTTCTTAGTTGAGGATACCAGTGAAATTGCACTTGATTTAAATAGTTGTGACTTCTCTTAATTCCAGTACAGAATTGTGGAGAAAGTTTGCCTCATAGTGGAAAAGGCAAGGAGCAAGTAAGAAACTACTACTGAGAAGATTGTGAAAGATCTGCTGATAAAAGCAAGCCTCAAATACCAGTACTGATACTGCTGTGGCGTTATTACGTCCAGCACAAACTTGAGAATGGTTAAAACTTTTTTATGAACCAAAAATGTAGGTGATGATGCTGCTGTAACTATACTTGGCATCCTGCTCACTTTTTTCTGTAGTAGGTGGAATTTATGTACACACTGGATTGTGTTCAAATATAAAGACAGAAAAATCGGTGACTGATCTTAATCCCTCTGTGATCCTGTGATGCAAGTTAAAAGGTTCCCTCTGTTCATCCTGTCCTACAGCTGTTGTGTGCAAACAGTGCCAGTTATAACTCCTCTGAATTAGTGCAGCATAATCAGGCTGCGCTGTGAAGTGCAATCTTTTTGAGCAGTTCTTGTATGAAGGTGAAAATTGTGTTAGTTTTAGAAGTGGCTCAGTATGTGGAGGCAGAGTTTTCCCTTTGGCAGTTCCCAGTTCCATAACTGCTGCCTTTTCTGTAGGTTGCCAGTATCTTAATCACGTAATCAGGGGAAAATGGCTTTTTGTAATGTAGTTCTGATGCAAATTCTGTCTTCTGGGAATGAGAGGAGGGCATCGATTTGGGAGATTTTGCTGTATTTGGGATCAGAGACTGCTTTGAAGGTAGAGAGGGTGATAGAAATGCTTTATATGAAACTGTTTGTCAGCTCTGTGGAGTCCACATTGAAATGAGTAGATCATAATGGCCTGTCAGTTGCTGGACTGTGTGGAACAATCAGCTGATTATGTAACACAGTCATAAATTATCATCCCTTTAAAGTGATTCTGGACTTTCACTCGTGTTTAAAAACGGTGCAGACTTGGCCTGTCAGTTTCTCTTCTTGCTTGCTGTATGAAGAAGCTGGAAGAGCTACTCTGGTATGGTGGGAAAGACTTAAAATCTCGAGATTTGCTTTCTCCAAGTAGATAGTAACTAGCTGGCAGTTCATGTTGTGGAGTTTTAGATTTCCAAATTTGTTGTTTTAGTAATGTTTCAGTTCAAAATGTGCAGGTCATAAACTTTATTTTTGCTATGCAGACTTTTTGCAAGGTGAAGAGAGATTTGGTTTTCTGAAAGCCGTTGCTGACTTCTCCCTTATAAGAAGTTGCTCAACTTTCTTATAACATTACCCATTGAAGTTTAACGTTACCAAGTGAGGAGCTTGCCTTTCTAGCTTGTAGCATTGCAACCAAGAAGATTGTCCAGAGGCAGGCTGTTCTGAGAAGGCAAGGACTAGTGCACAGGAATAACTTCAAACATTCCTTTAATATCTCTTGATGGAATGATAGAGAATCCCCAAACTGAATTGACAGGGCAACTTCTATTTTTTTGTTTTTCTTCCAAATCTGAGTTCCTATCCTGAATCAGAAGCTGGTGAAAATATTTATTTTACAAACTTGTGCTGTCCTTGTCCTTCTGTTTTGCCTTGATACAAGAGAACATCCTTCAATAAGGTTGTTTGTAGAGTTCATCTGTTGGTAGGAATTATCTGTGTAAAGTTTTTGGATGTGAGTAGTAAGTTTGTGGTTGAAGTGTTCATTTGCCTCTTAAATGCTGGCAGAAGTCAGAGTGTGCCCTCGATTCTGTTGGTGTAACTGAGGCTTAGTGCATAAACACTAAGTCAGAGTGGGTGAGCCAGAAGCCCAAGCGGCCTTCTGTCAAGCAGACTGTAAAGATGCTGAGTAGTAATGGCTCAGTCTGAGTTATCCATCCCTCAGAAACGGTCAAAACTAAAATTTGCTTGAAGTTGAGTTTGCAGTAGTGCTTATCTAATCAAATTCATTGTCAGCTACAACTTTGAGAAGTTGGTGGAGGGGAGGCAGGTTAATACTTAAGTACTAAATTTTACTTGATCCTTGACCTCAACCTTACCTCATTTCACAATTAAAGAAAAGCCACATATGTCTAGCAGAAGATAAGGAATAGGTTTTTCCAACCAGAAGTAGAGAAAATTATATATCATGAATTGAGCGGTATTTGATATTTAATTATGCCTGCAGAAAATATGCATATGACTTTAACTTATGTTTCAGGACTAACTATAGCCTTTGCTAACTTCCTCTTTCAGTACTCAGTCTAGAAAATGTATGATAATCGTGGTGTTTGCAGTTTTGCTTACCTTCCTCATTATAGTGGTCTTGATACTGTGGAACTGGCTTGGTCACCATTTAGTCAATGTACTGGCTTTTCAATACTGTGAAGGAAGGATCTTGCTTTTCTGAACTTACTGTTACTTTTTTGTTCTTAGCCTATTGTAAATCTTCATTTGCTCATTGATGAGTGGTCCATGTGCAGTACAGTTAGTTGCTATCCATAAAGTTCCATAAAATGGAATTCCATTCCACCATATTTGATCATCCAAAAAACCTTCCCCCCTTCCAACAATTTACTGTATTTTATGTGAACTCTAATTTGAAGGAGGCAGCCCTGGTTTTCTGCCATAACTTATTCCAAAAAAAGTGCTATGTGCATTGACCTGTTCAACACTTTGTGTTAGTGAAAACCTATTTCAAAAAAAAAAAAAAAAAGGAATGGGGTACTTCCTGCTTGTTTGTATAGCTGGAATATTAAATCTCTGTTGCCCTTGTGGCTCACATAGCAGCAATCTTCTGTAATTCGTGCTGTGATTACTGAAATTAACTCTTGCACTCTTGTTTTGTTTTTTTTTTCTTTAGATAAAGGAGTTACATTAGTTATGGTTGTAACTTACTGAGCTTTTTAGTCTTCTGGCTGCTTCCCTGCTGGTCAGTGTACCAGGTAGATGCAGTCTGTTGTATCCAGAGGGACCACAGCACCTGTAAGAGGCACCAGTGGAAACAGAAGTGAAAAGGAGTTACATTTAGAGACAGTTCTTTTGAACCTCAGATGGCTGCAATTCTCTCTTATGCTTACACGTTCAGTTGAGGTTGTAGTGGAATGCTTGGGAAAATACAAATCTGAGTATTTCTTCTGGCCTTTCCATTGGTGTTCTCATCAGAAGCAAAGTAACCAAATGGTAATTAAGTGAGCCAAATTAGTTTTAGTAAGTATTTGGATGCAGTATAAATTCTGACTACTTAGTCATCAGAGCATTGTTTATTGACATTAAATAAATATTTTATCAGATGCACTCTGTGGTTCTTGTGGGATGAATGTGTAACTTCTGTGTTTTTCAGAAGAAATCAGTTCACTTGGAGGATCCATTTAATGATGAACAACGTGAGCGACATGAAGTAGAAATGCTTGCCAAGAAGTTCGAGGCAAAATACGTGAGTTTCTGTGCTTTGTTGAAATACACAAATACTGAATAGTGATAACTGCTGATGCTGTAGAGATGTTAACACCACGGTTTGGGTTTTCCTGAATAAGGTTGCTGATAGAGGGTCAAGTGACTTCTTTACATTTCAGAGATGACTGTCTCACTGTATTCCATTTAAGCACCTTGAAGCTGCAACAAGATTATCGGACAAGTCTGCTAAATAGATTTGTCTATAGATGTTATAGCTTGTGAAGCTATTCTTGGAAAAGCCTCCTGTATAAATACAAGTAATAGATGCAGGTCGATATTCATGCTAAATACTGTGCTGGAGGAAGGAATTTTTATGGAATGCTGTTTGTTGTGCACTATTGAACAGCTCTTCTGTTTGGGCTAAATACTGATGAATCTTGATGAATTTCTGATTAGTTTGGAGTGTTTCCATAGGAAGTTATTTGTTGAATAGTAAGACATTGCTTGATGAATTTCTTTTAGCTGCTGTCTGCCTAAAGATGCACTGCTGGCTCCTGAAAGGGTAGTGTGAGTGATTGAACAACACTAACCAGTAACACTAAAAGGCTCACACTAGTAAATGAAGGTAGAAATCAGAAAATGTTGACAAAAACCACACCCAAACTAGTCTTTAAGAATTCATATGGGTAGGGTTGGGTGATTAATTCTGAGTTGGCAATCAGAGCTCATCATCATGCTGAGGCATGTTGTTATTCTGGATTACTAGTAGAGCACCTCAATAAAAAAGAAGGGAAACGAGCAGTCACTTGTGTATTTTGCTATTAATACACATATTGAGATCTATCTTTCCTGATCTTTTTTTGATTCTTTTTTTCCCTAAGTGCCCCATCTATATGTTCTGTAGAAGTAATTACTATTTCAAGGGATGTTAGCTGTGATACATAACAAAATAAACACTTCAAATACAAATTTTCATCTGTTGAAGGGCTTGACGGAGCCCAGTATACTGAGTGAATTGAGAAGGCAGTTCCAGGATACTGCTTGCTTTTGATTTGAATGTTAAATAATACTTTGAAAGTGAGAGAAAAATGTTTCAACTGTGCTTTTTTAGAAGGCTCATTTCCATAATACAAGTTAAGGATTTTATGATGTCCTGAAACAAGTAGTGTAACTACAGTAGATGAAAGTCAGTGTAAAGCAATATATACAGGAGGGAGTGGTAGTGGAAGCAATCTAATTTTATATATACATTTATGCATGCATCAAAGCTAAGCGTGTACATTTATGGACAAAACATGTTATTAGACTTAGAAAAACTAGAGTTCAGTGCTCAGTAGTCAAAAAAAGGGGCAAATAGATGCTTTTAACCTTTAGAAAGCCCAAGGTAACAAGAAAGTACAATTTTCAACAGTTTAAATTTGTGGTGCGCTTGTACCTTGATTACTACTTGAATTTCTGGTTTCTTCCCTTTCATTCTGTGCCTTAGCTCATGCCCCTCAACCCCATGGAAGGGAATGTCTTTTGTATTGCAAACAACTTACTAGGTTAGAGCCACTGAGCATGAAGGGTGGTGAGGGATTAAGATTTCTTGAGTTAGGTATTCTCTGTCCTTTCTCTCTTCCAATATGAGAGTCATCAGTCTCCACCTGCCATCCATGCTCAGAGGAATTGCATCTCTCTAGCACTGACCCAGTACAGCTGCTTGTTCTGGCAACATCCAGCCGTCCTCTGATTCTTGTGGGGAGGTGTTTGCTCCTTGGCTTAAACCAGAGCAGGGATCCCAGGTAGAAGGTGTCCCCTTCCCTCGAGTGAGTGAGTGAGTGTCTGCACAGTGCCGTTGCCAGCTGGAGTTAAGCCATGCCATGATGCTCCTTAACAGAGCTTTAGTGTAAAAGTAATCATTGGCTGTATGAGAGAAATAGAGGTGGGTTTGGTTTGGTTTCAGATTTGCAGCAAGTACTGTATCCTCCTTAAATTATTTGGGTATTACTTACCTATATCCATTTAAAATGGAGTCAGACAATGTTTTTAATCACAGTATGAGTGGCAGCACTCCTGGTAAACTTTATATGTGAAGAACAGTCTGCCTTGAAGACTTTTTACTTGTTTTCAGATAAATTGCTGTACTTATAACCAAATCATTACATTTGATAAATTTTCAAGATACTAAGAAAAAGCCTGTGAATAATGCATTTTTGTAAAACAAGGTGCAAACATACCATTTGTTTGCTTGATTATTCAAAACTGTTTTGGAATTGCTGCACATTTTAAATACCAGCATGAAAATGTGCTCCAAAGAGTTCCTGTTGTCACTGTTTTGACTGCTGTTATTCCCTAGACAAAATCAAATACTGTTGTGAACATGATACTGAGCCTCAAACAGTATTGTACCTGATGTAAGAATTTTTCTTTGGTCAAAACAAAGGTCTGTCTAATAGATGGGAGCGTAGTCCTCTATCACTGATGGAATCTCCTGCTTGAATGTGCCACAGAGCAAGTGTGCATTGATGTTACCTCACTTTACCTGTCCAGCAGTCTGTGTTTTAATTTCTCCCAAAGCCAAAGGCTGTGTGTTTAACCTTTTTATAACTTTCTGCTGTGGATTTGCCAGATCATTACTGGATTTCTGTGTTCCATGGCACTGAGTACCACGATGACAGTCATATTAAAACATACGTTGTGTTAAAACATGATGAGTTCACACGGTCCTCCATAGTTTCTGTATTGTAAGAAACAGTGAAATATTTCCAGTTCTCCTGCACACTACCTGTGATTTTGGTGCTATCATCTAAATCCAACCCTTTCATTCTCCAGCTTTAGTGTCTTAGCATTCTGTTACTGTATGGAAGTGGTGGGGTTTACCTTTAAATATCCTTGTTTTGGGATTGCTGTTCCCTTTTTTGTTCTAATTTCTTTTTTTAAATTAAAGGATATTAATGGTATGATGCCCTGATTTATCAGTGATATGATGGTGACTTGTGTTTTTTTTCCTCTCTTCTTTTTTCCCATAAGTCCCAATTCTTGCTTTTTTGGCCACTCTTGGTTGTTGAGCATGCCACAGAACTGTGCAGAACAACTTCAGTGCTTCCTGAGCAACATAGCAAATTTGGGGTGTACTGTATTTTTTCCTTGCTTGGATTTTACTTCCTTTGTGTGGATTACCTTGCTTTTATTGATACTGAATTCATCTGACTACTTCTCATACTAAATTTAGAGCAACTGGGAGATCTTTCAGTGTTTCTTGAGTTGTCTTTTTCATTATTATCCTCAGTAATTTGTCATCTTACACTGCCACCCTCTGCCAAGTGTTAACCCTCTCTGTTGCTTCTAAAGATGAGGGGGAATACACATTCCTTAGTGATTTCACTGATCACTTTCTTTGCCGGAATAAAATATTTATTTCTGCCCTTTCTTTCCTAGTCTTAAATCAGACATCAATTTGAGTGGACCTTCTTTATCTCCTGACAATTTCTTGTCTTTAAAGATCTTTGGACCTTTTTTAAAGCACTTAAAGTACTACTTGTTTCTACCAAAATTCATTTCTGCTCTGTAATGTGTATTCTTATGCCTGCTGGTTCTATTGTTTATAATTTTTATTAACTTACCCAGTGTATAGACCATGTTTAGTGGTTTATAGATTCTGCTGTGGCCCTTCTAAGATTCTGCAAATATTGGCATTTTATTTGCCACCAACCTTCTAGTCCTGTTGAGCAAAGGTTCTTTAAACTCAAGGTTACATGCCACAGTTAATTTGTTGAAGTCCTATTTGGCTTTTTTGAATACTTGAATGAGTAGTATTTGCAGCTTCAGGAACTAGACATCTTAATTTTCTCTAGTGTCATGACCAGACTACTTGTGTTCTGGGATTGAAAGGCTGGAGGAAAGTTTCAGTAGCAAAACTCCCCTCAACTGTTGCACAGTGAGCACTGACAGAGACAATCCCTTTAGTTCTGCTGTAGTTTTGTGTCCTTAACATCTTGGTCATATGAACTGTCAACACAGTTCCTTAAACATACCTGGGTAGAACCAGGCCTGAAGAAAACTCTCTAATTTTACATACAGTGGTTCAGGTATTTTCAGATGTCTGAATACGGGTTACTATTTTAATCCTGCTTTTATTGATTCAGCTATTATGAGACCTTTTTTTTGCTATTGACTTTTTTTCATGTTGATTTTGTGATTATCAGACAGTCAGAATGTATTGGAAGTTTTACTGTTTTGGTTTTTTTTAATCCCCTTGTACTGCAATCATAGACTCATAGGATAACCATTGCTGCAGAAGGATTTTAGACTCTCAGACAAGGCTGTCAGTGGTTACTGGGGCCCAGCAAGGTTTGCAGTACGGAGGTGGATGGATGGCATTGCACATTAGTGAGATCAGGACAGGGGAAGAGGTGAAGTGTAGCTTATGGAGCATTCTTAGCCTGCTGGGACTTAAGTCAGAATCATGAATTAGATAAACTTTTGCACTGGATGCACTGGAGTTTAATCAGAATTCTGCCTTTATTTTCCTAAATTAATTAATTTATGTTTTCTTCTCTCATCCAAACTCCTCTTTTTGAAAAAGAATAGGTACTGCATGTTTTGGGAATGTGCAGTCATTCAGATATTATACCAGAAGAGCGACTGCAGGAAATGATAGGACTGATAGAACACTTAGCTTGGAATACAGCTTGTAAACCTCAATTAAAAACAGAACTCGCTTTTGAGTTTTTTCTCCAAGGACTGTTGCATTTATTTAACTATACATGAGAGATTGCTGTTTGCTTGCAAGAGCACATGCTTTACTTCATTGCAAACCTGAATTCTTGCAAAACATTGTTAAAATGGAGGTGTTCAGATGCTTACACTTCTCTTGGAAGAGCAGTGGTGAAGCCTCCTTTGAACAGTGTCTGCACACTCACAGTAACAAGTGGGCTGTGATATTTGGATATTGCAGTGGGAAAGGTTTCTCTAAGCATGCTCAGATCAGGCAGTTTTCAGGAGAAAGTCTTTTTGAACTCATGGCAGAACACCTGTTACCATTTTAGTCCATCTGGTGCCTTTTGGAGAATTTTATCTTTTAAGACTTTATGTTGATGATTTTGACAATACATGTGAGGTAGAAAACTAGACCTTCGATCCTAAGTAGACTTTTGTATAACTCTTCAGTTTAGATTTCTTGAATATTTGAGCTGACTGTGAGTTTTTACTTGACTTGATTCAATAATGGAAATTCCACATGAAAAAAATACTTAGAGATTAAAATTTATTTTGCTGCTTCCTGGAGGTGAGCCCATCCATAGTCTGTGATGCAGCTTCTGGCTTTAATACTCAAGTAACATTTCATGTTTTAAAACCTCAGTGTTTTATGTTCAGTCCTGTCAGCTGAGGTGACTGCTCTTGCATGTCAAAGGATTTTATCTTAATATGTTTTTTCACAGTTATGTCAAATGAATGCTGTAACTTAAACTCAGGCACCATATCTATAAGTACTAGATCAGTATGTTTTTCTTTTGATTTAGGCTTGACTTTTCTGTAGAAAATCACTCCCTCTTGTGTAGGGAAACACTTTACTGAGTGCTAGGCTGTCAGTATTTTCCCTTGTAATGGCTCTGTAACATACTGAAACACTCAACACTTTCCAAATTATCACAGCCCTTCTATCACCAACAGTCCTATCACTATGCTTTAAAACCATAGGGCAGTGAAACTCACTAAATGAGAAATCAGGAAGATCTCAGTCATGCAGAAACAGGCAGCTTGTGAATACTTTTCAGGGATGACTCTGGTCAGGCCTATCTGCTGGAACTCATCCCTGGGTGAGTGGTTCAATTAGTCATCCAGACCATCTTCAGGGAAGCATCTAAGAAAGCAAAACTGCTAATTCTCTGAGTGACTGTTCCTCCAATGCCTTCTGGCTTCAGCTTTTCTCAAGTTGTACAATGCCTTCTTTGTTTCAGGGTGGAAAGCCCCACAAACATCGGAAGGATCGCCTGCAGGACCTGATTGATATAGGTTATGGTTACGATGAAACGGACCCGTTCATTGATAACTCTGAAGCGGTAAGTGAGCCTCGTCAGAGCTGCAACAAATCGTAAGGCAATGCTTCGGTTTTCTGATACAGAAGAAAGGTAAGGGAAAACACTTTGTGCCCCTGTATAACTGGTGTGATTCCAAAAGGCATAATCTACTTTGGGAGTCCAGTGCATTATTGTATTTGTAGTCTTCTTCAGATATCATCATGCACTGCAAGAATTAAAAAAAGCTGTTCCTAGATCAAATATTTTTCCAGTTTTAGAAATGAAATTATTTTTATTTGTGCTTTTCATTTACTGTTGACTGATACTACACTGGATCTCTTTTGTTTCTTGTGTTAGCTGTCTGGATTATTAGTGGATTACTGGTGTTAGGTTTCCTGCATCAGATCAGGAAGCTGTTCTGCTCTTAAAAACCAGTAAGAATAGGATGGTTATTCTAAACATTCACTGAGTATGTCTGAAAAACTGGAGATAAAACAGGTTGGGTAAACAGCAGGATATTACAGCTTATTTTGTCTGAATATTTTTCAGAAATGAAAACACATCAAGGTAAAAGAAAAAGGTTATTAGTTGGGTGTAGGCAGTATCTGCAGTATCAGGTGGTTTGCAAGGGCATTTGAAGATATGTGAAATTATGAAAATGAGGAAAAACTTGGGGAAAAAAGATGATTAAAAAGCTCAGAAATCTCCTATAATTCTCCTTTATTAAATGTCAGAAAGAAGTAGGTGTATGGTTTAGTCAAGTAAAAAAACCCCAAACCAACAAATACCAGCTGTCACTTGCCAGCCTACAGTTTCCTCCAGTTCTGAGTGACACTGGACAAAGCAGCAATGATCTGCCACTCTTGAGGAGGAGGGAGCTGGAAGTCTGAGTGGGAGAGGAGAGATAATGGAAGAGTTGTGAGATAAGAGTAAGAAAAGCACAAGTGCATTGCTTAGCATACATTATGTCAAGCTTACATTTAAGTTCTAAAACTTTAAAGTAGAGAGCTGTGAACTCTGATCTGTGAGGTTTCTGGCATACAGATATTGCAATGAATGATCTTACAAACTGTGTGAGGTGCACAGCAGTTAACCACTAGTTTGCTGTAGGGGCTTATTGTAACTTGTATTAATTTGTCCTTTTTCTTGGTCTAGATGAAAATTTTAGTTGAACCTGCCAATATTAAACTGTCCTATCATTATCCTGCAACTTTTGCTGTAACAATATTGTGGCCTCAGCTTTTGTATGTTGTTCCCAAAGGTCAGGTTCTGGTCTCCACCTTGGTAGGAGCAGATGGGCCTCATTTCCACTGAGAAACCACTGGAGCCTATAGCTTTATATGGTTTCTCACTATTGCTTAAGTTAATGTGCTGGTTTAAAGGTAAACAGGAGAAATGAACCCAGCTCAAGAGAGATTACAACTCAGAGGTACAATTTACTAAAAAGATCACAGTAAATACAGTGATACAAAGGAAAACTGGTTTTAACCCACAAAGAACAGATGTATAACCCAACACCCTGGAGCACAAACAGAATGGTGTTCCTTAGTCCCTGTGCTGAGCACCACATGGTCACCCTGACAGCAGAGTAAAAGGAAAACCCGTTGGTGAGGGTGGTGGTCCCAGTCTGGTTGAGAGTGGCAGTCGCAGTCCTGTTGAGGTTCTGGTCCTCCTCTGGATCCAACAAGTGGTACCAGAAGTCCCAAACCTCAAGATTATATATACTCAATTTCAGGTGAGAATGCCCAGAACCTCCCCCTCCCTTCTCCGCCACCTCCGGACAGGGAGTTTCACAATGGGTGATTTAACTCTGTGAGTCATGGGACGTATTTTGAATCTTTGATGGCCCATAAGCAGACATGACCCCCCAGGGTGGGTGTGAAGGCGTTAATGCCTCCCTGGAGGGGGAGGGGAGTCATCACTGAGCCATTGGTGTGAAGACACTATCTTGCAGGGTTCTTTAACACCCAGCTCGTAGCCTGAGGTGTCAGGTGTGCCCTGGGCAGCTGCTGCAAATGATCCATTATTAACAGTTCATGAGAAATTATGTAGAGGGTGTAGACAGTTTTGGTTACACCCACACAGTGATAAGCTGGTCCTGGCTGCTGTAATGGGGCAGTTAACTATCCTCACTTTTGAAATTTTACGATACAGGACCTAAGTTCTATCTTGAGCTTCCTGGACTTACTATGATCTTTCGCAGATCTGATAAGAGATTCAGAAGACTTGCAGTACTCATAGTACAGCTCTCTGTCCAAGTTGTAGTCTAGCAGGGTTGAACACTCATTGGTGTATTAGTACTTGCCATACTGTACCTCCTTCCAGCACTAGTGCTGTTACCAGCACCAGATATGTTAGATTTGCAGGAGCATTTACTTCTGCTATTTTGCCAGAGTCCTTGCAAAAACGTACAAAAGGCAGTTGTTAGAGGACCAGATGGTTCCATCATGTGTTGGCCGTTGGGGAGAATGGTGTATTTGCTAAAGATTGCTCTCCTCAACAATCATTATGCCTTGTGTGTGCCTTACAAATACAGACTAGTGAGAGGCCATCTCTGTTTTGCTTTTATCCCCCTTTCTATATAGAAAAGGAGAAAAAAGTGTGCCATCTGCAATCCAAGTGGCTCTTGCAGAGCTTGAGTGTCCTGTAATGTAGGAGTTTAGGTTCAACAAAACCTCTCATTCCATCTTAGGTGCAAATGGGAAGTGTTTAGAAAGAAAATCTCCATACCTGGCTTGCTCATTTTCTATGTTGAATCACCATGTACCCTGAGAAATGTCACAGCCAAACCCAGCCTGGACTTCATTTTGGAATGTACACTTTCTTACACATAGAAAGCAATAGTATCTTGGGCACAAACACTTGGAAAATGAATGCAGGTGCCTCTTTAATTGCTCCAGGATTATCCCAGAAAAAAAAATTGAAAGCTTCCATATAATTTTTGTCCTTTTCCTTGTCATAGGTGTGAAAGAAATACCGTCACATTTCAGTCTTTGACATTGAAACAGATTTATTCCATAGCTTTAGAGATGTTTTCCTTCTAAAACCAGATTTTGAGGTAATGCCATCAAATATTATTCAAGACATCAAACCAATAAGACTCTGCCTGGTGTTAGCAGGAGTTAAGGAGTTCTGCTTCCTTTTGATCCATTTCTGGTTAAGCAGTTTTGTAAATGTAACATAGATGCATATATGATAAATAGCACATGTAACAAAGCATTTGGGTCCTTCAGGGATCCAGGAAGGCCACTGCTCTCTTGGTTTTCTCAAGGTTAGGGATCAGGCACAAGTGCATGGAATCTGCTAGTGGCATGATTTGTAGGTAGTGGATTTTAACAGGGCTGGAGTACAGACAGGTTGCTTTTCAAGAGGAAGGTTCTTGAAAAGTGATGACAGAAGGGAGCTTCTCCTGAGCAAAGAGATTCCTCTCAGACATCTCAAAGGGCACTGGTACCTCCCCTGATGAAGTGCAGTGAGTCTGGGACAGCTTGGGAGGCTAGAGGCATTGTCTACTTTCTATAAAAATGAAAGCCATGCATGAAATTGTTACAGATTAGCTGTTATTGTTTACTTGGGAAAGAATCAGTACTTTCCTGCAGCGTAGTAAAGACTTTAGCAGCATGGCTGCATTAAGACCCATCAAAATGCCTGTGAAAATTGACAAGTAAGGGCTCCTGAAGAGTGATTCAGTGGACTCAGACATGGAGCCAACTAAAGGAAAACACTGTAGAAATAAGGATACTTACAGAATGCTCTTTGCTTTGATGTATTTAGTATATATGCTGTTCAGTATGTACCTTGCTGTCCTCCTTGGGAAACTTCTGGCTGGTTCTGTTTGGAAGAAGTAGCTTTTTCTCTGAATTCATGTGGAGGCAAGTGGGAAATCTATGCATAAGTCTATAGAGTAGATATTTTTGGGTTGAGCATTTTGTCTGTAGTCAGTGGGTTGTGATAATTTCAGGAAAAAAGAGTAAATCAAGGCTGTCTTACTATTGTTTCTAACTGCTGTGTAGCAGGTAGTCTGATGGCAAGTCCTAGTCTTTGCTTATAAAACGTTC
>JAWWEV010000043.1:48213470-48261529 GCA_035583235.1 Hafferia zeledoni
GTTCTGTTTGGAAGAAGTAGCTTTTTCTCTGAATTCATGTGGAGGCAAGTGGGAAATCTATGCATAAGTCTATAGAGCTCAACCCAAGACAGATAACGGAGGTTCCACCGAGATTTGGACTCGGATCGCTGGATTCAGAGTCCAGAGTGCTAACCATTACACCAGCGGCGCCCAACGTGGGGCTCGAACCCATTTTGTCTGTAGTCAGTGGGTTGTGATAATTTCAGGAAAAAAGAGTAAATCAAGACTGTCTTACTATTGTTTCTAACTGCTGTGTAGCAGGTAGTCTGATGGCAAGTCCTAGTCTTTGCTTATAAAACGTTCATAACCTGCAAAAAAAGCTGTTCCTCCTCAGTGTGTCTACTGCTTTGATGTTCAAAATAGGTTTAGCTATGGCATAAGCTGCCCAGAACTGCATTGCTTGTGTAATGGAATTCCTGTAGATTTTTGTCCTCTGTTCTTGCCACATGCACATACACACACACGTGTCCAGCCAAACCAGGCTGATTACTTGCTCTTATGGTGACTTCTGATTATTTGGGTGGTTGAATATCCTGACAGTGTAAGCTTTATATAGATGGAGAATTCTGGGGCATCTCAGTGCTCTCTGAACTTTCTGCTGTGTGGTACAGAACAGGGATCTGAAGTAACACGTGTTAGTGAGAAGGAATGCAGTTTTCTCTTCTCAAAGGTAACAAGGCTCGTGTATCCAAACCAAAGACTTTTCCCATTCCTAGTAGATGAATGCAGAGAAAGAACCATCCACCTAGAAATCTGTAAGCAGTGCGATCTGTCTTTTCAAGCAGTGATACCAGGTAGCCCCACTGGCAGGAACAGAAGCAAAACATGAATGCCAAGAGCACTGGGAAGTGAATATTTCAGTAATTTGTATATCCAGGCCCCTCTATATTTGACACAGTTTGCTATTTCATGGTTCCATAGTAGCCTTCTAAACACAGATGTAGATAGTCCTGTGGTGCTGGGTAGAGAAAACCAGCCTACCATTGGTTTCTCTTACATGGAAAATTCTCCAAAACAGGTACTTCAGCTTAAAGGAAGAACTTATTTTTCACCTACATCTTGATTCAAGAGCTCAGACCCTCTTAAGTGACAACCTTTCAAAAACTGTATGTTGATTTTAGCAATTCTGGACACATGAGTAAAAGTGTTGTTCTCTTTCTATCTGGATTCCCTAGAATACTTTCCAAAATTTAAAGGCTTAGTCTCTGCAAAAATTCTGTGTCTGTTGTTTCAGGACAACTTGATAGTGTCCTCCCATTCTTCCTACTCCAAGGAGCTTGTTTTATGCATAGCTATGGGAAGTAGTATAGTTGCTTTAGAAAGATCATTGTCTCTTAAAAAAAAAAAAAAAACTGGAAAAAAAAAGCTATCAACCTGGAAATGTTATAAGTGTATACAGAAAAATGCCTCATAGGATCCATTATTAAACATACTTTCACATGGTACCAAGAGAGAAATTGAGCAGTGGCCTTTTTCATCTGGAAAAGGCTCCCTCTGTGAACCTCAGTGACAAACCTCATCCACACTGAATATGTGAAGGTGCATTAAAGAGATTCACTTGCCAGCTGTTTCGTTGGCTAAGGATTTGTGTGTTTGTATTTGTATTTCTGTCTTCCTTGTTCGTTGTCACTTTGCCAGCTTGGAAGTTGTGTGGTTGGGAACTCGTGCTCTCTTAGCTGAGTCTACTTTGTCACCTTAATAAAATGTCTTGCAAGATCCCAGGTGTCTCCGGGGCAGATCTGCTGGTTGGCACCTGACATGTCATGTGCGTTCAAGTGAACACAAGAGCAAATTTCAATTTCGATAGTATTTGCTTTTTATCCCACTCATCCCAAAATACATCAAGGTATAAAGTGGAGTGTCAAACAAATAAAGCAGCTACAAGAGCCAGTATGGCTAGAGGAACAAAGGTAATTGAATTTACAGAGCACATCTGATGTTTGTTAAGGCAATAGTAATGTTTTCTTGCTCCTTCTACACAAAGTCTTACCCTTTTTTAGGAAAGAATAAGTAATTTCTTAAATTATTTTTTTAATCCCATATTCTGGCCTAGATTTCAAGCAGGTAGTTTAGGACTGTTCATGTATTTAATGGCCTCTGGAACAACTGTGAAACTGAAAGCACAGGATCTGCATAGGCACTTGAAAAAATCTGAGACTTACATCCTGACCTTTTAGTACCACTGTTTAAATTTGTGTGCATCAAGAACGTAGGAGTAAGAAACAACTAAGAAATAATAATGAGTATAGCAACTTCCTATTTTTTTCCTAGATTTAATTTTTTGAAGAGCACAAAATCACTTTTCAAAGTAATCTGTGCTACTATAGGGGTAGATAATGGCCTAGGATCAGCTATTCCCCATGAGTGTTTAAGCAGCACAAGGAGTCCAAAATACACAAACAATGTAATTATTAATATAATATAAAGGGAGGTTTGTAACATGCCAAAATAACAGGTTTTTGATAAGAGCATTTGTCTTAAGTGTCATATATGGAATGTCTGCTCTTCATGTTAAATCAAGTGAAAAGGAAAGTAACTTTTTTTCCACAGAATCTTCTAGTAGCTCTGTAACATGAAACCTGGAGAGATTAAGTAATACATTACATAATTATTTGACGCTGAACTAGATTTTCATTGTGGGTCAGGTCAGAGCTCAAGCTCTGAAAGAATTGAGTTGTACAGATAAAGGTTGTCACATGAGGGGTCATATGTTTTATAACTATGGCTGAAATGTTTTCAAGGTGATAAGAATGTCATCTTGTTGCACTGAAGGTCACTTAAGATATTCTAATAGCCTGACTCTGGTGACTGGTGGAAAGGTGTGAAAGGTCTGATGGAAGAAAACAGGACCACAGAGGTGTACTGGTACTTCTGTCAAGGCACTCTGGTGGGCTGACAGATTGCAATATCCTGACTACTAGACTAGGATTCTCCTACAAGACTGTTGTATTATGCTCTAGACTACTCTGAGGCAAGTATTGTATCTTTAGTAATCTGTTAGGCTTTTTTCTGTTGAGCTCTGCCAGCTGTCCTCTGCCTGAAGGTTAAAAGAAAAACAAACAAAAACCTCCCAACTTGCTTGTGCATTTTGGAAGAGGAACCTCCTTTACCCTGGGAAAGCTCTTTGTGCTTGCTTTTTGATGTCACCTTGGATTAGCAAAGCAGTGTGTTGTTCCCCCTTAACCTTTTTCAGAATTTCGTTGTGTTCCATTATGCTGTATTTTTGGAATGATGGTTTGGAATGAAAACTTAGCCTTGAAGGAGAGCAAAGCCCAAGAGTGGATTTCAGTTCTTTGCATCTTTAAGAATCATAGAGATCAATCCACTATGTGTATTTAAAATAGCTTGAAATGTGTGGTGAACTGTGAATATTCAGTCCGTTTGATTGAAGCAACTGTATTTGACATAATTTCAGTAGTTTGGCTTTTATTTAGTGGTTTAATGATGATCTAAACTAAACAGCTCCCTCCACCCCAGGCTAGTTAGAGCTACCTCAAAAATAAACTGAACAAGGAACAGAAATTATCCCTGCTTATCTTTTAGCTAAACATTACCTGTTTCACAACAAATAGTAATAAGCTGCATTTGATAAAACATTCAGACATGTTTGCACCAAATCTCATTTCCAGGAATTAGTACAGAAGTGTTAAAAAAACTTTTTCACATGTATGCTTTTGTAGGTTGTTGGCTGAAAGGGAAATGAATGAGGAGAATAACAGTCAAAATACCTGGACCCAAGAGTAGACAGTATTAATTTAAAATACTGCTGTGGGTGTTGATTTCAGAACTCAATTTGTATAATCCATAAAATTTAACTGTTCTTGGTATAATAATGCACTTGAAACCCATGAACTTCTTTTCAAAAAGCCTACATTATCTCTCATACCAAAGCATTTAATTGGATAAATGGCACTAGAAGTATAGTAATGTAGCTCAAGGACAACCGTTTGAAATAACTTACATATGGACCTGCTTTTACATGGTCAGACAGTGTATCAGTCTTATTTTGTTATCTGCCAAATGATTCCATAATATTTCGTAGGACCAGTCTGTGTTCACAGGTGTCAATCATGTATCAATTCCTGTCTGTTGGTAGGTCTCAGATCTTTTGATCCTTAATCTTGAAATGTACAAGGAGGAGCAGAACACTGTAAAGGGCTTTAAACTTATTTTCCTTAATAAGATAGTTCTGCAATTTCATACATGGAAAAAGGTAGTGCAAAACAAAACTAATTAATGAGAAGGTTTAGAATTTGCAAGAGCCATATTCTGTTTAACTGAGAGTCCTGAAGGCTCTGTAAAATGAAGCTTAATCCAGCTGTTGCTATATACAAACATACTCATTTTCTGGTCAGTTAGAGCAGTAGAAAATAGTAGGCTTAGCTCAAAGGAGACAGTTCTAGCTACATTGTGGCCTGCAGGCCCCTATTGATAAAATTAAACACTGAGTTATCAGTTAGACCCTGTTCAGTAGGCTGAGTGTGAAAACAGGCTTTGGCAAAGAAAAGTAGTCTCACTTAAGGATTAAGAAGAACTGAATGTTGAAAAGGTGTTTGACAGTCTGGCTAAATTCATAGTCCTCAGCAGAAGCTGTTGAGTCCTCAGCTGCTTAGTTACACATGCACATCTTGCTGATCTTACTTTCCTTTTGACTGTTATGGAATACATTCAATCTGTATATTGGATGAATTCTGCCTGTCTTGTTTTCTTGTTCCTATGAATCTGTGCCACACAGCATGTTGATCGTTCCAATAATTTGCTGTAATTCCTGGCTTCCTCGTTTGTGGGACTGTCTTCCATCCTCACTTTTGTGTTACTCAGGCCTTCCTTTACTGCTCTGCATCTTAAGTTTTTAGTGTGTTTCCTTTTGCTTGTTGTTCACTTCATATGATAATGGTTTGACTGTGCTCTTTCTACTTCAAACTTGGCAACTGCTGTATTCTTCTGTTTTGATCCTGTACTGCCACAGCCTTGCCAATTGAGTTCACACCCCGTCAGTTCAAAAGGAAAGTGCCTGCTCTTTCTGTTAAGGACTGTGGATAATAATCTAATTTATCTCCTTTCATTTTCCTTGTACCTAATGACGCTGGTTCTGAGAGCTGTGGAAAATAACATCAAATTGCTCTGAAATTCTTACCCAACCTTCACTCTCCAGTTTACTTTGCATGGTCCTCATGATCTCCTGAGACCTATGGCAAGTCCACAACTAAGCCACTTTGCTTGTGTTTTGTCCAGTTAGTAGTTTGTCCTGCTTTCTTGCACTAGTCTTTCGTATCATCTTAGGGTATTTCATAAATCCTGTCACCACTTTTCCTTTCCCATTTTGCTTTTCTATACTGCTTGTTAAGCCCTCCATTCTGGGAAGATAAAAGGTGAGTCTATTTGCTCAGATTAAATCCCTGAGTAGGTCTGCTGGCTCTTTCACCAGCTTCCTTGTTGAAGTGTATATTTACTGTTCTACTCTTCTGGATAACTCTCCTTCCTGTCTAAATGCTTTTGATAGCCCAAACTTTTCAGTTCTTAAGCCATTTTATTTTCAGTATATTTTGCCTGGCATGGAGAGGGAAATGAGAAACTAGCTGGTAGCTGACACTTCACTTTGCACTCTGTGTGTGTGCTCATCTTGTGTAGGTGATCTCAAGTCTTCAGTTCATGTTGTGGCAGTTAAACTTGTCTACTAATTTATTCAGCCTGTTGAATTTTATCTTGAGACTTGCAGTAGAGGGCCTGCTGCTTCCAACTGCAAAATAAGTCACACTGTTTCCTTTGCAAGTATCTCAATTTTTGATCATTTGGCTGTGCTGCAAAACATTTATTGCTTACAGCCCTTACTCAGAAATTACTTTTTCCTTTGCCAGAGTGCAGACCTTCCAGGTGTGTCAAAATCCTACCCTTTGTTTTACATGGGCAGAAATTGATTCTTAGTCATCACGCTGCTCCTGTGTCTTTCGGATACTTTTGTCACACTTTCTAGGGGGCACGTGTATGTATGAGGAGTTCTGTTTTTGATTCCAGAGTGTAGCTTCTGGAATTACATTTGTTGCATATTAAGCATGCCATGGTACAATATTGAGTGTTTAAAAAGTAAGACTGTGATACTTCAGGACATTGCCCTACTGTGCAGTGCATTGTCAAGGCAATCCTTCTGCAGTTCTCTCGCAAACACTTCCATGGCCTGTCTTGTTCACACTTAGCACAGAGCTAGAAGGAATCTGTTTGTCCTCCCAGCCTTTTTGAGAATTTGCTGTGAACAAGATACTTCCTAGAGATATCAGTTTTAACAGGAAACTTGGAGAATGTCATTCTGAGGAGACTGATGGTCATAAAATAATGAAATTAGTATTGTCATCCACCAGACTTACCATTGACTGCTTCTTCTATGTCTTCGGCTTTCAATATTTTTGAGATACAGCTTTGTAACTCCAATTTGGAAACTTTTCGTAAATACTTTTCAAAATAAAGTATTTTTAAGCGTTTGAACATTTTGTGGTTTTAAAACTATCTAAACAGAGTGAGAATATGTTTGACTTTAAATGAAACAAGTCCTGGTATTTGTATAAGAGGCAATGTTGTATTAAACACCTAAAATTGGGAATAAGGTAACATACCATGGCCAAGTTTGTCATGGCTGGGATAGCATTTTTAACAACAAAAAAATTTCAGAGAACTTTCTAAGAGAAATAGGTTTTTGAGCAGGACACTGTGGTTAGAGGTGGTACTAAATGTAGCATGTGCTGGAACTTCTGAACATAAAGTGCACTGCAGAGATTGGTATTAATGAAAACTCTGGCAGTCTTGGTGAAACAAAGTGTATCATCTGTGAAGGGGCTTTTTATGCTTAATTTGCAACATCATCTCTGCTATTTTCAGTCCCAGTTCCTGGATATAATATCAGTTCTGTAAAATTCTCATACAGATCAGGCTTCTTTCACAGCAGTATAGTGATTGTACAGACTGTCATCTTTTTAGAAAATCTGGAATAATATGTTCTAGAAGTAACTGTAGCTGTCACTTACAGATAACTTAAAGGGCCTGTGGTGAAAGTGCATGTCTGATAGAAGGTAATTTGAATTGTGCATTGTGTCATAAAATTTAAGAGTATTTAGTAGAAGTGTTAAGCTTTAAATTTTAAATTGATAGAGGCAGGTTTTGTTGGGGTCTGTTTTATTTTATTTGGTTTTATTTGTTTATTTGTTTATTTTTATTAGTTTTCAACCAGTGATGTTGATGTTTTGCCTGTGTATTAGGTTGAGGTGGCAAAATGCCAAGTGCCCAAACACAGAAAGGCAGTTCCCTCCCCCTGCCAAGAAAAGGGAAAGGGGAAAAAAACCTGAAAGTTGAACTTAAAACAGAAAGGCTTATATATTTACACAGAAGAAAGAAAATTAAAAGGTACAACTACAATATAACACATATATACAAAGGTAAAAAAAAAACACCAAAAAAACCCACCAAAAACCTTAACTCCCAGTCAACACAAATCAGAAACCACTCCAGACTCACAAAGCACCCCAAAAAGACACCTCCCAGAAGAGCTCAACCTTCCCAGAAACAAACCCAAACAGAGAAAATGGATAATACAAATTTCCTTCCCTAAGATAACACAGTAATGAGCCGGCACTGGGCCTGGTTCTCCCGTCCCTCCCAGGATGGCCCAGTGTGTCCCACCAGGAGCACAGCCAGGGAGGAACTGTGAGAACTCCTCCTACTCTGCTGTATTTGTACTTGAGGTGACATCAGAATATGGTGTGGGATTCCCTTGGCCTGACCCAGCTCCAGTCAGCTCATAATCTGAGGCTACTCTGAAACTAAAGCCAAAATTTAGGCCTGGCTAAACCCATGACATCCTGTAAGGTTGTCAGAGATGAAAACAAATAGTTCATTATGTGCCTGCCTACTTTTTGGACAGAACCAACCAGTGAGCAGTCAAGTGAAGTTGCTCATAGGCTGGTGGTGCATCATTGTTCATATGGTTTATGCATCTTGAGATTTAACGTTTAGCGTAATGTAACATGCTGTAAGAGACAGAATATTGGGTGAAAAAAGCTTAAAAGGTTTTGGTCTTTTTGTCCTCACACAGCTGGGGGAATGTATCTGTGCTCATCCTCGTTTCCTTCAGAAAACAGTACTTTTAATGCTGTAATCCTGTCTTTCCTTACCAAAAAAATAAGAGCATTGTTTTGAAAGCTGAAAGATTACTCTGCTGTTAATGTTCTGTGCCTTGGCCAGTAAGTTTTAAATAGCATTGCTATCCTGTACCTATTCTAGCAAGCTGTGCTGTGAATTGGTGTGTAATTTTTCATGAGTAGGGACTGGTAAATGAACTACATGTTCATTTTATTAAGAAATGCTGACAAGTTCATCTTTTTTCCTGCCCAGTATGATGAATTGGTTCCTGCATCCCTGACAACCAAATATGGAGGGTTTTATATCAACACTGGTACACTGCAGTTCCGCCAGGCATCTGAATCAGAGGATGAAGACTTTGCAGAAGACAAAAAACACAGGCCACCTAAAGTGAGTGATCTTAATTAGACTTTTATACAGAACTAATACCTAGGTGGACATTGGAAATACCTGATAAACTTAGAATGGTTCAGATGAAGAGACCAAAAGCAGAATGGTGCATGGTACTGTCTTACTGCATTTTCTGTTTTGTGGCTCATGTGCTGGCATTCAGTAAATAGCTCAGGATGTCCAGCCTAGTAAGACTAACAATCTGTTTAGGCAAGCTAACAAGTTGTGCCTTCCCAATAGATGATTCTGTAATTTGATAAGAATTTAATTCTATGAGATGAGGACTTAAATTCTTTAATACTGGTTTTATGATTTTTCACAAAACTTGCATGATTTGAAATTGTTCCTAATATTCAGAAGAACACTTAAACCAAAATATCTGTTAAAATAAACTCAGTGCCTAAGAACAGCTATTTTAAAAATTATGTATACAATTTTTTCCCAAGAGCGTGCTGTTCTGTAAACTTCGACAAGTTACAATTGATGCAAACATGATTACATACAGCATTCACAGGTTCCATGCTGTTCCAAGAACTTCCTGTTTGATGTCCTTTTTTGCTCTGTAATTCTTTAAATTTAACATAATTTTGAGGTTCTTACATTGGGCCTGACTGGGATGCCACTTTCTTTGTGGCAGTCCATATGGTGCTGTGGTTTGGATTTGTGACTAAAATAGTGTTGATAACTGCACTGAACTTTTCCTGTTGCTGGGTAATGTTTGCACAGTGTGAAGTGTTTTTTTTCCCCAACACTGCACCATTAGGTAATCTGATGATCAGCAAGAACTTGGGATGGGAGACAGCTGGTCTGTATTGGCCAGCAAAGATGTTCCATACTGTGCAACTTCATAGTCACAATGAAACTGTGGTAGAAAAGGTGGAGGGAGTTGGTCTTCCAAGGCTGCCATTGCTTGTACTGGTTTGGCATCAAACCTTATTTTTCTTATTGAAAACTCTAAATTCAATAACTATTTAAAAATTGTTGATTGAAACTCCCCAGTAACTGCAGTTGCTGCTGGGAATCCAGTCGTACCATTTGCCCTTATGCACATTGAGGTGTTTTTCCTGGCTCTGAACTGGAAAGTGTAAAGAAAACTACATGCTTCTTGCTGTAAAAGTCCTTTAGGGTGGAAGAATCATTGTCCTTTATTTTATCTCTTTTTCTAGATAGCAAAGTTAAAAGAAAGTGAAGATCATGGAATGAAGAAGCGCAAGCGGAAAGATGAAGGGACAGAAAAGGAGAAGAAGCCTCGGAAAATGAAAGTTCCTAAGCAGTTGGGGTAGGTTTCTTTCTTTAGGAACACCTGAAGTATATGTGAGGTTTGGTTTCAAGATTGTGTGCCATAGTGAAATTATCACAGCTCTTTTGAATATTGTACTTTCAAACTATAATTAATAGCTAGTAGATTTTGTTTCAGAACTTGTGTAGGGGTTTTGTATGAATCAGTCCTATAGGCTAAATTTTTTTGTCCCCTGAAATTCTGAACAAGGAATAATTAAGGAAAGACAAATCACACAAAAGAAATTTTGAGTCTTATGACTTGCATTGTCCTTCACTGTCCTACCCAGCATCTTGGATAGCACTAAGAATTAGATCTTCTAACGAAAAATAATTTTCTTATCCCCTTACTTCTAATCTGGAAAACTATAAATGCAGCTTAATTATTCAACATGTTGCTTACTGACTTTATGTGTGCATTCCTGAGTTCTGAGGCTAATGTAGAAGGATTAAGGTGGTGGGTTTTTGAATTGGCTTCTAGAAAACCATCACTGAGTGGAAGTTGTCCTATTGTGAATGTTCATGTTGGTATTGAGAGTTTATTGATCTTATTTTTCATCAAGGTGATGAAGGTGGAAAATTCTCAGTTTAAGTAGCATATAGATGTTGAGCCTACCTATAAAAATTCTTAGCAATGAAGAGAATTTTTCTAATGTACACGATGTGCCTAAACTTTCAGCAACCTGCCACCATTCAGAAGTCCGGAGAGGCAAGTTAAGTGTTTTAGTAGCGTGAGTCTGCCATGAGTTTAACTCTTGTGCCAACTTCTCTGTAATGAAATTGAGAAGTCAAAATGAAGTAACCTTTGAAATAACCTAATGTGTACAAAACTTAGCATAACAAATCAGATGGAGAGCACGAAATCACATGACCACCAAAGGTTTATGCTAATTGATAGAATAGTCTGAGGACAGAAGCACAAAGTACTTGCTTCTTCCTCCTGATAATTCTTTAACTGTACTAAAGTTTGAGGGTTTTTGTTAAAGGTTACTAAAGCTTCAAAAGTTACATGCATGCTAATGAAAGATTTCTTTCCTTGGCAGAGTAATGGCCTTAAATTCACACAAGTCTGAGAAGAAGAAAAAGAAATTGTATAAAGACTCGCTCTCTCTGGCTGCCATGATCCGTAAATTTCAAAAGGAGAAGGAAGCCATGAGGAAGAAGGAATCTAGTCCAAAACCTCCAGTGACTGTTGCAACCTCTACCCCTACTAAAATTCCTTCCTCCTCTCTCAGTGCAGGAAATGATATTTCTGACTTGAATCTTAAGATCAGTGATCCTGTCCTCTCCATTTTTGGTAGCACAAATGAACCTGAGCTCCTGCAAGAAACTGAAAGTGCCCTGGAGATGTTGGGAGACATTGACTTTGACAAGTTGCTTGATGGCACTTCTGATGGCAGCCCGGTATCTGAGCTGTCAGGAGAAAATGGAAATGTCTCTCAAGCAACCTACACCTCTCAGGTCATGACACCCAAGCAGGTGCCTGCCCTCCCAGAAGGTCTGCCTGTGCTCCTTGAAAAGCGCATTGGAGACCTTCGAACAGTAAGTATGAATTCACTGGTAATGAATTGCACTCAAGAAATCTGAGAGAACAGGGAAGAACGATTAAGACCTTGGGTGTCATCCTTGAATTGCTGGCTGAAACTTTAAAAATGAAGAATTCATCTTAATGACTGTATTTATACTCAGTTGAAGTTGGGCATGGAGATGATGCAGGACAATTATTCAAGCAGTGTTTGTTTCACAGTGGAAACAAGGTTTTCTGAACATTCTGTGGACAATAACTTGTAATGTTCATTGGGGTTTTTCTCCATAGTGGAAGTGTCAGTGTTGCTTTAAATTGAATTATTAGTTGGTGAAATGGGTGGGCATTTCATATATTGGAGGAGGAAACCTGAAATATGCCTGCAGCCTACAAATCCATGTATTGAATTTTTGGCTTTAACTTGCCAGTTGGAGAAAAAAAAAGAAAAAAAAGGGGGGAAAAAAATCACAACTAAAGCAAGAACCCAACAACCACAAAATTGAACTTTTTTTTCTGGAAGGTCTTTTCAAAAATGATGATGAGGAAAGGTATTAAGTCAACAAGTTACAAACATCCCAGTATCTTACTGAAAGAGGTCAGGGCTGTTAAGGTATCATATCCTCCTTGTTTCAGTTGTGAATGTTACCTGAAGTTGAGAATAAATTTGTTGTTTCATTGTCCAGGTTATGATATTAAAGCTTTTCCTTACTTAGAATATTAAGTGCAGCCTTTCCTTACTCAGACTAAGTTTTGGAAACGTAGTTTAAGTTACAACCTGTTTTGGACAAAAAGTAAATAATTTAAAGAATGGCAGAGCTTGCTTTGCTGCAGGAAAGAGTAATGGTAAAACATGATGTTTATCTTACCTGTATGTAAATGTCTTCTACTTTTCTTATAATTTTTCAGCATACTAAACTGAATACAGCCAAGGGATTAATATTCACTAAACTGGCAGAGATTCTGTCTGCCTTTGAATATTCAGGCTAATTTTGCTATGAATCAACAGTAAGCTTCTAGCAAATCTGCAGACTGGATTAGGCCAAAAGTCAGAAAATGTTAGTGACTTTCCCCAGGTTGATTCATGTTGCTTCACTGTATGACAATCCCCAAGCAATTGGAAAGAACCTTTAATTCCGTGGCTCTTGGAAAACATAACTCTTCATGGAATGGTTTGGGTTGGAAGGGCCCTTAAACGTCTATTCCAACCCTCTGCTTTGGGCAGGGACACCTTCCACTTAGACCAGGAGGGAACTCTTCTCTCTTTGGCTTTTGACAGTGTCTTCTGGAAGTCTGTTGGCTGAGCAGAGTAAGTCTGCCCTTAACTGGGGAAAAACTAGAGTGTATGTTGACCTTAAGATTGCCACTTCCATACTTCTGCAGATTGAAATCTTCCCTGAAGCACTAAAAATAAATGAGTCTTGTCAAATATTTACCAGGTTCACAGCTTTAGCGCTCTTCAGCACAAAGAAAAGAAGTTTATAAAGCTGTAGGTAAAAGCCAGTGTTCCATGAATGGTGCATAATACATCAAGATTAAAAAATAATAAAATTAGAAAGCCACTGACTAAATACAATAAAAACTTTCTCACTTACTTTTGTAGATTAATGTGTTTTAGTTCCCTAAGTGGGCAATCCTGAACTACCATGGCAGAGGGCAATATTGTACAAAAGCAGGAAAGTAAATAAAAGTGTTTTTTTTATAGTTTGAAGGTAACTGTCAATATCTGTGGGAAAAAAAAAAACAGCCACAGTTCAGTAACAGTGATGAGGTTTTTGAATCTGCCAGTGTTGCTTTCTTTAAAAGCCAACAGTACTGTCCAGTATTGTAGCTTAATGCTGGAATTGCCTTTAAGGTCCACCTGAGACTGAAACATCAAACCATGTATTTCCTTCCACTTTATATAAACCAGAAGATGATGCTAATCCTCGTGTTAACTATGCTTAAAGATACTGGATTTAAGTCTTTCAAACTTGTCTTTTTGGTATCCTATCATTTGTAAACATCTATAACCTTTCTAATTTTTTTAGCAGGACAAATACACTTCAGTATCTTTTAACAGGTAGTACCATCCCCTCAGCAGCTGAATTTATGGTAGAAACCAATGAGCAGAATGCAGTCCTTGCAGGAACTTAAACTCCAGTATCAGTGTTCATGACTGAAGCGGTAAAGCATTCAGACAATGGACTACCTTATGGTTTTGATAGAGCATCACATTCTTTTCCCAGGCAGTGTAGAGTTCACAATTCTATAAAATATTTTTCTCGCAAACTTAAATGGATTCAGTTACAAAGAGCAAAACCAGTAAGTATTTAATAGTAATAAATCAATTTTATTGACATTTGCATTTATTTGTAGTTTTTAGCTATGTTGTTCCAAGTCACTAAGTAATTTTTTTTAAAGGACACAATTAGACATTCTTAATTATTTGAATATTCATCCTTGTAGCATGTTGGCTGCCTCTAATGTTTGTCAGTCACTATAATGATACCACACTGGCCTGCTTTTTGCATGCATACGATTTTTCAGCTCCTCTAGCTATAGCCAACATCTAAGATGACAATACCCCTGTTAAAGTGGGGCTCTTTTTTCTCTCGGGGTATATGAACACTAGAGAGAAGTTCCTACTGATTTTTGTAGAACGGTACAGAGAATTGGCTTTGTCCTCTAAGCTGTCATTGTGAAAATAAGGATCTAGGTGATAAGAATAAAGATAGATGGATTCTGCATGGGAGTTCCTGTTAGATCAGTAAAAACTTCTAATGAAAGGAAATGTATATAAATAAGGCTCCTTTTTTTTTTTTCCCTACACCACAAACAGACCCAGGAAGAGACCAGGCAAAAATATTAGAGATATAGCCTAAAGATGGCAAGAACACTGAACAACACCAGAAGAGAGGGATGAGGTATTCCTCTAGCATACATAATCCCATTGAAGAAATTGCAATAAAGGTTTGACATGGATGTGAGAAAGCTGTGAAGTTGTAACTGAGTGAGGCACATAACAGGTAAAAAAAGATGGAGTAGAAATGTGTTAGTGCTCTTGCCTGCTTGACTTGTCAAGCAATGCTCCTCTTTGTAAAGCTCAGCAGTGGTATTAGAATGTTGCTGGTGGTGAGATAATAAAACATCTCTACCTTCTCCTTTCTTCATGGTTGTTGAAAAGAGGAATATATTATCATAAGTGATCTAGGCAGGTTCTAAATAGAATAGTTGTTTGCCCTAGAGCAAGATGTTTGAGTATAAAAATAATAATCTTTTTCTAACCAGATGAGTATAGCTTGGTTTTGTTTATTCTTTTTCCAGTAATGTTATCTGGAAAATAAGAATGTCACACAGCAGTAAAAGCAAAGACAAAGATTATTGGGATAAAATGCTCTATGAACTTGGACACTCTTTTTTGTTGTATTTTCAGGCTGCCAAGATGTTTGATGAAGAAGGCAGAAAGAAGTTTTTCACGCAAGACATGAATAATATTCTTCTGGAGTAAGTGCTTATCTGTACAACCTTCCCTTTTTGGAAAGGGGGTAAAAGGAAAAGTACAGAAGAGGAAGTATTATTGAGGTTGTTCCAACAAAGCCCTTAAAAGTCAATGAAGGTAGATCAGTCTAAGCTAGTTATTAGCTAAAAAGATTTATATATGAATACAATTCCTGTCATGACTGTCTGTCTTTATCCAGTGTAAAGTGTTTTGTAGTGCCCTGGTCTTTGACTTCATGTGTAAAATTCAACAGAACTGCTGTTACTTGCTCCTGTCCCCCACTTTTGTAACTTAAAACACCTTCAGCTTTCATGTGGAAAAATGTCAGCTTTTTTTCTCTGTAGTCTTCACCTAAGTGTTTAATATAGGAGGTTCTTTGTTCATATTCTGAGTAACAAAAAGTAATCTAGAAGACTGTAACAGTCAAAATGTATCAATTTTCATTTGTAATGGTAGGTCTAAACAAAATTTGACTGAGTGTTCAACACTGCTGGACACATACCTATATGAATGGTTTCTTGCCATCAATTAAGACTTTCTTCTTTTATGAAAAAGCTTATCTGAAAATTTCCCAAACCGCTGTCTTTAGCGTGCATAGCTACAATTCGCTGTGCTTACAAAGCTTCGGTTTTGTTCAGCTGTCATCTTTATCCTGATGTTCCTCACTGACTGACTGTCTCCTGTTTGTTTGTCAGTATTGAGCTGCAGCTGCAGGAGGTAAATCCTGCCATCCGCAATGGGGTGTACTCTCACCTGGAGGCTTTTGTGCCGTGCAATAAGGATACACTGATAAAGCGCCTGAAGAAGTTACACCTCAATGTCCAGGTAACGATGGGGCGATTCGCTCCACATTAGTCAGGTACATGACAGCGATGAGAACTGAACACAGGAGAGTAGAACAACAGTCACGCAGCCTCAGATAATGCAAAACATTTTGGATCCGTTGCCAGATCAGTTTAAAAGCTTTTTTCCATGTACCTGCTATTGTCACTACATTAGGAACAAATTTAGGTGTTTTAAAGTCTTTATTTGAGAATGAAGTGCTTTCATCTTGAAAGCTTAGTACAGGCTGTGAAGGAGTGTTTCTTTTGTCATCTGTGATTATTGCTGTTGTCACAAGGTATATATCAAAGTAGCAGAACTAGAAAGCCACCATAAACATGGTTATGACAGGCTAAAAGAAATTTACTTTTGCCTTTACTTTAGTGTCAAGAAAAAAGGAAGGTTAGATGGATGGTAGGTGACCCAGCCCCTACTGAATTTCTCGTGCAACTTTGCAGTTCTTAATATTTGAAGATGATTCTAAATACACAGTCTTTACCTTTGAGGTACATAAATTGCATATAATAACAACAACCTAATACTCTGATAATATAATACATATTTATATTTCGTTCACTGCTCAGGATGTTTTGAAACCACAGAGGTTTTGGAGACTGGATTAACTGGGTATTTATTTGCAAGTGTTGAGATACTGATCGGTCAGTCCGTCTCACTTTTCCCCCATGAGATTTTTTTCCCTTCCCTGTTTTTATTTAAAAGCATTATTTAAAGAGACCGTGCCATAATGTTTTGGGCTATTCATGATACATTTCCTTGTGACTATCTTTTGTTGTTTTTGGTCTCAAGACTTACATGAGAAGTACATGTATTTATACAATGCTGTTGCATTATATAAATTTACAGGATTCAAATGCCATGTAGAATATGGCTTTTGCAGCCAATACATAGTACTGGAAATGTTACCTTACGAGTGATCAGGTAATAATTTTCATTAAATGATCTGAAACATTCTTTGGTTTATGTCTAATAGGACTGCTTTGGGGTTTCTCTGTTCACAGGATGACCGCTTGAGAGAACCATTGCAAAAGCTGAAACTGGCTGTCAGTAATGTCATGCCTGAACAGTTATGCAAGTATCAAGAGGACTGTCAGGCCCGCAATCAAGCCAAGAATGCCAAGTAGGTATTTCTGGAGACTGTGCATGCCTGTTCTGGAGTGCAGCTGTAAGTTTTTATGCATGTTGTTCATTCCTTGAGCTCAGAAAAGCACTCAGCTCCAGTTTACAGGTGTCTCTGCTTTGAATTGTACAAAGTACTTAGTTTTGTGTAAGTGATGTTATTACCTGACTCTAGAGAAAAATTCCATTAACTGAAGGAGAGAAATCTTGAGAGAAAGAAATCTGAAGGGTTACTGAATGATTCCTAAAATGCTGGATTAATGGAGGAGGATGGTGTATCCAGGTTCTTGATACATTTTGTCCTTGCTCACTGTAATTGTTTCCATCATAGTTAATTAATTTTAGACTTGCAGAAGTTTGATAAGCATCCTGCCATTTCCCAGCAGAGACGCTACATGAAGCTTATAGTGGCACCATGATAGCATCTGTACAGTGTGTCCTGTTCATTTGTCTCTGAGAATCATAAAGCAGTGGGGAGAGGAAGATGAGCTGTTTATCCTTTGAGGAAGTCTAACGAAAATCTGAAGACAGGTCCTTTATGGATTTTTTCCCTAACACTTAAAATGACACCATTTTTCAATGAAATACTTTGTCTGTGTAGTATATCTATAAAGAGAACAATTGTTCCAACTGTAGGATGCAAGCAGAGGATGAACGAGAGAAAAATGGATCAGAGGAAGATGATGATGAAAAACCTGGAAAGAGGGTTGTGGGACCCAGAAAGAAGTTTCACTGGGATGACACAGTGAGGTGAGACAAAACTATACTTTCCACCAAGAATTTTCACTGACTTGATAAAGGGATCTCCAAGAGGATGTTATTACATGGTACTGTTGAATAAATAATTGTTGCTGGAATTACACTCAGAAAAGTTCTGGGGAGTATTGGTGCTAAATAGGCAAACTAGAATTTGGTAATGGTGAAAGGCCTTTAACTGGAAGGGCAAGATCATTTTATGTCCAGCCCTTTCAGGTTCCACTGCTTGTTCTTCTGGTTTATCCAAATACATGAGAATTTTCTGGCTCTGGGACTTCAAGCTTCTTTAAGCAAAGAACAGATGTGTAGGCAGAGTTATAACTGCTTCCCACCTTTCTAGGAATAGGTTAGAAAACACCAGTGAGCACTGAAAATTTCTGCCACAGTAGGACAGGCCATCAAGATTGATGATGGTGGTTTGGCAAGCCTCCCAATCCTTGGGCTCACCAGCATCCAGACTGCATGAACCCCTTGTATTCCCTCTGAATACAATTCTGTGTTATCTCTCAAAAGCAGCACAGGTTCTTGTATGCAATGATCAGTTATTAGAGTTCTGTTTCCTAGAGTAGATTTTACTGAAAACTCGGATTACTATTATTTAAATAATCTAGGCTTTTAGGCAAGCAGATCTTTCTAAATTAATAATTTCTCATGCAAGATCTAAGCTAATTTTAGTGGAAGTGTATATATATTACTAAAAGGGTCTGGTGGACATCTCGCAGTGAGTCTGTTAGTATGTTAAGACAACAGATAAGAAAGCTTTGTGAAATATGCACACCCAATATACCTTGGACTGACCTGGAGGGAGCCATATTTGAAGAAGAGATATTTAAATATGTTGCTTTTTTCATTCAAGAGACTTTGAAAGGCCAATGTTACTTAACTGTGCACTTTTATATTTTCTAGGACAGTAAAAGACAGTCTGACAGAAAAAAATCTTCTGATGAAATACTTAGTGTAGAATGGATTTCACTTCCTTTCAGACAAATGAGAACGAGGTCACTGTGAGCGAAGTGACAGGACACGTTTCAGCTATGAAAAAAGCACAAAAAATGTAAAACAAATTACAAAATGATAGTAGGGTGAAAATAAGAGCCATACAGTCTGTTGGAAATGGAAGAGAAGTGGCAGTGGTAGATCATTCCAATTTGTAGTAGCAAATTTGTGCAATGCAAACCTCCAAAAAAACATGATTGGGGCTGAGCACTTCCTACAACTATCAATTTCCATTTCTCAGCCTTTTTCTGCTGAGCTTTTGAAACATGCTTGTTTCTTTCTGCAGGTCTCTGTTGTGTAATCTTGTCAAGATCAAGCTGGGATGCTATGAACTAGAGCCAAATAGAAGTCAGTCTGCTGAAGATTACCTCAAAACCTTTATGGAAACAGAAGTGAAACCACTTTGGCCTAAAGGCTGGATGCAGGCAAGGTAGGATACTTGCCTTATAAATCCATTTCTTTTGGTGTTAACTATTTTTTGGATCTTATTTATTGTCGTACAGTTGACTCAACCATGTACTATTAACATTGATTAGAACATCAGAGTATGTTCATGGAGGTGGAATATTTTAGAAAAATGAATGTTTTTTCAAAATTAATTTTTCTGTCTTGTTTGCAAGCCTGAGAGTGAAAAACCCCACTCTCCTTCCTGGAGAACTATTTGATTTTGTCATCTGCTGGAGACTGAATTTACTGAAGCTCAGAACAGAGTGTATGTGGTGCTTCATTTGAGGGGAGAGTAACTGCTTGGCAAGTTCTTTAAGTGACAGTAATACAGAAAGCAGCTTTGCCTGCATGTTGTCACACTGCATTATCAGACTGCTTATGCAGACTTTAAAATTATAAGCTGGAATTTCTACACCAGTGTTCACAAAACTCTTAAGGTTTGTGCTCTGTTTCCTGTATGCAGTTGGGATGCTCTGTTGTACTGCAGTTAAAAATATACCGGGTCCTACAGTTGCTCCCTACTGACTTAAGAAAACAACCACACAAAAACAGGGCAGAATAAAATGGGAGCAGTATTAACCATTGTGAAGTACAAATTTGAGCAGGTTTTCAAATGCTTTGGAGCAAAAGAGAAGGAAATATGGTTTGGCCTGAGTTCTTTCCTTCTGTAGCATCCACTGAAAAGGACAATTTCCCATAAAATCTTGACCTGATTGTAAAAGCTAAATGATACTATAATGTTCATCCATTTACTCAAGAATACCATGATTATAGATTAGCCAAATCTGTATCAAGCTGCAAAAATAACTGTACTAGAATATTTCTCAGAGTAGTCAGTATAGAAGATGAGCTGCTGGTGAAACAGCAATGAAGTTTTACACTTTCTGGCACACAGCTGACTTACTCCCATGGAAAGATTTAGCTCTGTATACTGAGTGTGCTGATGGGTGAGATGTTATCTGTTACGAAGATTTTATTGAAGCAAATGAGAAAAGGGAATCCCAGTTCAGTTTAAGAAGACATTACTGTTGATAGTGGTTAAATAGTCAAGAGATACTGTGAGATGATTAAAGAATATGTAGAATATGTAGAAGTAGAATATGTAGAAGCATGTTCAAACTTTGCATTTAAAAGCCATATAATTTATTTGGTTCTCTCTCCTTATTATTTGATTAAGTGTGCTGAAAATTTCCATGAGCTTTTAAACTATATATACAATTGGTTACAACCAAAAAACCTCCAAAACAAAAAAAAAAAAACCTCCAAAATGCCCCCAAACGAGCAACAAGTCAAACAAATGCCAAGAGCTAGATAACTTTTTCTAGACCAGCAAGACTTCAATGGGCGGTTTTAGTACCGTAATGACTTACAAATTATCCTGTATCTACTGGGAGGCACTTCCCTGTTCTCTGTTTGGGAAGTGATGTATTGTAATTTGTAGGCAAACAGTTATGGAAAGGGGAAAAGAAAGTATTTCCTGCAGTCTGGCAGGGATAACTCCTAATACAGCACAAAATTGATAGTTTGGATGCTCATTTGGGATGTTAGGCTAGGGATTATCATGCTGAAGACTTACAATATCCCACTTTTATATTGGTCTCAAGTGAAAAGGAGCTATGTAAAGTGGAAAAAAATTAGTAGGCATTTAATGCTAAAACTGGTCTATTGACTATGTGTTTCATAAGGAATTCTTACTAATGAGAGTAGGTCTATGGTACCAGAACTTTGTGGATTCAGCCCAAAGGAAAAATGTCTTGCTCTTTCAAAATTAACTGTATTTAATGTTTCTCATAGGTTTGTAAAGAAGCATGAGATAAGGTATTGATCATAACTTGAAATTACAGAATCACAGAATTGTTAGGCTTGGAAGGGACCTCTGGAAATCATCTAGTCCACCTCCACCTGCCAAGGCAGGGTCACCTAGAGCAGGTTACACAGGAATGTGTCCAGGTGGGTTTTGAATGCCTCCAGAGAGGGAGACTCCACGGCCTCCCTGGCAGCCTGTTCACTGCTCTGCCACCCTCAACGTAAAGAAGTCCTTCCTCATGTTGAAATGAAACTCATGAATTTGTACCTCATTCATTTGTCCATGTGTGTCACATAAACTTTCTTTGTAACTTCCATACTGTGCCCCAGAAGGTTGTTCTATTCATATCCATGGATTTAGAGAAGTACTTTTTTGTCTTAAGGGATCCCAAAGCCTTTTCAAATAACATAACCCACTTTTTTGTAGCTGGGTTGCATATTTATTTCTTGTGTATCTGAAAAAATCTGCAACCCAAATATGTGTATGTTCAAAAAAAGAAGGAACAGGAAGTCTTTCCTATAATTCCAAGAATGTCATCATCTTTGCAGGTGGTCATGCAAGGCTTGCAGGTCAAACATCACATTTGACTCAAAGTCATGATCAGAGAGAACATGATACTGATCTCTCTCACCAACTTTTACATCTAAGTATATGTGTGCAGTGGAGGGATTATTTTTCAAGCGTGGTCTTGCTTTGGAACAAATATTGTGCTGTCCTTTCTTTGTACTCTATCTATGTTTCTTGTTCCTGTAGTACTACACTTTTGTTTTTAACCTTTAAGGATGGTACTGGGGCCTGTGATTAATTTTGGGGTTTCATTTCCAAAAGAAAAAGATGAAGGAATGGACAAAGCACCAAGAAGGAGGTGGGGCAATATTTTGGAGAAGCTGTGTAGGTCAGAAAGTGGCACATTGAACATGTAATGAGGAATGTTATTTTTGCTCCGTGACACTCAGTAGTCTCTGACAGTGGGATTGGGAGGTTAGTATGGTGAAAAAAATGTGAAAATGGAGCTGGAAGTGGAATCTGAGAAGTAAGGCACTGAACAATAGTGAGAAAATGTCAGTGTTTTCTTACCAGATGACATAAGATTTGTGGATACTTGGATTTTTCATAATTACTGCAGTTGTACAGATTGTGTTATCAGCGGTGAAAAGTTCTTGTTTAGACAGCTGTTCATGATGTGGTCAGTGTTAGTGTGATGGCAGTGGCAATGGTGTAGGAAAATCTTGTCTGTTCTGGTTTGCCTACCTGGAAACAAGGAAGGGGACCAGCTTTTCATTAGTTGTGTATTTATAGCTGCATTTGGATAACAAGCTGTAGAATAGGTACAGATCAGGAATCATTTTCACTTCCCACTTGTCAGCTCCAGAACTGATAATATTGAAATAACAGTATGTGAACTGTTGAGGTTTGTCATACTGGTTCTTGCTTATTCCTTGGGTCTGTAGTAAAGTTGTGTGTGTAAGTCCAGTGTAATTGAAGTCACAGAAATGGTACACAATAGCCTTTACAAAGTACTGAAGAGAATAAGAAAATAGCTTGGCTACTGTGGTCTGACTTTTTTTCTCTATGCATTAAAAAACCCCCAACAGATTAATAACCACAAACCCAAACCTATGATCAATTTATTGGACATGTAGTGTGAGAAGTTTACAATAATCCTTAATTTGATATTTGAAATATTTCATTAGCCTTTGAGGAGAGATAATTCAAAATGTATTTCTTCTGTCTGGCTGAAGGAAGTAATCTTCTCTTATGTTGACTTCTGTTTCACCTTTTACTAAGGTCTTTTGAATGTAAATGTAAATTACTGTAATTTCTTACAGCATTCTTCTGTTTATGGATGTCTGGACCTATATCATGACAGCAATACAGACAAACTACTTACTAGCTGCTCTGGGAACAGATAATCAGAGAGTAGTTCTGAAAATCAAAGGATACTTGTGTATTTGGTGATCATATTCCACTTGTCATGGCAGAATCACCTCATGTTCTTTTTCTCACCCCTCTTTCAGGATGCTGTTCAAAGAAAGCCGAAGTGTTCACAATCACCTCACTTCTGCTCCGTGAGTATAACTGTGACAACTTACTAAGGTCTTAAGGTCGTGCACAGCATCTTTTCTCATCTTCACACTACCTCTGCTTGGATGGAGGGGAGGAAAGGGAGGCATTTTGGGATTTGTTTGAAGATACTTACAATGATGGTTTGGTTTTCTTTTTAATGCTTTAATTTAGCCATATAACTGTAATGTTCTTGTGTTATATTCTGACTGACTTATGAAGTGGGCAAGATAACTCAAGGGGATATTAATTCTTGAATGAATGCCTTTTACTCAGAGTATTTCGAAGCACTACACACTGCCTAAATGTTGACATCTAGCATATTAAATTGAACTCAGACTGCAGTGCTTCCTGCTTTTCTCTTGTCCTCATAAATATCTCTGTAACCACAGAAAGCTGTGTATCTTAGTGGGATTTTATCTTGAATTTTCAGACAGCACCATGTGCCTTTTGGGAGCTGTCCACATTCAGCCAGAATTCAGATAAATTATTGTGACTCTGAGTAACATCCAAATTGCAACCTTTCTGATAAATAGGATTAACATAGGACATTTTCCTACATAATAGCAAAACTGAGTCATAGTCCACTTACAGTAAGGGGTTTTTTTAACCAGACATATTTCTAATTGCTTAGGAAGGAGAAAAAATGACCTATAAGATGTAAATCTGTTGATCCTCTTGAAGAAACAGAAATGAGAAAAGATGTGAAATGCTGAGCTTCAAAGTTGAACCTGATGACTGATCATCCTTAATGCTGTCCTTGCTTGTATGACTGCAGTTTTGGTGTTCATGGACACTGCAGAAGAAAACCTGGAAGCTCCTTAAATGACTTCTTGCAACAAACTAGTGAGATGCAACTGTTTTAACAGTTGATAAGCAACAAACCACTTTTTTGTAGCAGGGAGAAGTAACTGCTTTTATCTGTTTGAAATAAATGAGAACAGGAAGTTTCTTCCTCAGGAACAAAAAACCTAAAGTTATATTACTATTCTAGATGATTTCAGTGTAGACAAAGCTCTACTAAATAGACAGACTCATGGAGAAGCTGAAATGAATCAATGTTTTGAAGCTTCTCTAAATCAGAAAAATAAAAAATAGCTGTCCTGGTATATGTTGCCTTATATCAGTAATTCAGTTGATTTTTCAAGTAGTGATACATGACCAAAAATGGTTTGAAAGTGTGATTTCTTCTTTTCAATTTAATTTTTTTTTCCTTTCCTCCCTATATTTTAAGCCATTTCTTATTTCAAGGATGTTATATTACTAAAGCTGGCATCCAGTAATCATCCTTCTAGTTTACAGGGATATAATCAAGTTAACACTTAAAATGAAAATTACTTACCTTTTTTGGTCTTCTGATGTGCATCTATGGTCCTCTGTTTTAGGGCAAAGAAGAAGGTGATT
Source organism: Hafferia zeledoni (assembly GCA_035583235.1). Lineage (NCBI taxonomy): Eukaryota > Metazoa > Chordata > Aves > Passeriformes > Thamnophilidae > Hafferia > Hafferia zeledoni. The sequence continues at coordinate 48,237,723 of JAWWEV010000043.1, forward strand.
CTGGCCCCTAAACCCAAGGGAAAGGTAAATGTCAATTTAGATATCTGAATATTCATTCAGTGGTCCAGTATGACCATTTAATACAATCTGTTTCTGCCTCTGATGCAGGAAAATTCTTGCAGAAGGTTTCCATTGGGGAATGCTAGGGGAGCTTATTGACTTGGTGGTTCTTTACTGTATTAGTTTTTTGAAAAATGACTATGAAGAGGTACTTAGTTCCAGTAAAGTTTCACATCTTTTAATGTGTGCTCTGTGTGTGTTTTCAGTTTGTAATACATTTGGCAACACTGGAAAAATTGTGGTTGGGAGGATACCATAATAAGTTGATAGAGGTTCTCATTAGACACAATTAGGTATCATCTTAATTCAGTAGCATTTTTATTTGGTGATCAGATTAACTACCCTGTTCTTCACAGCATTGATTGTTCTTCACTGTGGGGGGCACTTGTAGTTATGTGAGCAACAGCACTGGGTTTTTAAATACAAATATTAAATTAACACACAGGACTCCAGCAACTAAACATCATAGGTATCTTAATATGAATTTCAATAATAGATCTTCACTTTATCTGAATTTAAAGAATAATAGTATTGCACTAAAGACAGCTTTAAATCTATTCCAGGCAGACTATTAAAACTGAGTTTTTCTGTCTCTTCATTCTCAGGACTCCAGTCCAAAAAAAGAACAGAAGACCTGTATGTCTTCAGTCAATTCAAGCTGTGCTGCTGTCCTGAGTTCCAGCACACCTGTCTGCACCCCAGCCAGCTCCAGCTGCACACCAGCTCCAGAGACGATCTGCTTGGATGACTCACTGGATGAAGACCTCTCTTTTCACCCACCCTCACTGGACTCTATTTCTGATGCTCTGGCAGTTATCAATAATGGTGCCAAGGGATCTCCTCTTGGGTCCGCCATAGACACACCAACATCCAGACCTCGCCCTGGGCTGAGGGAAGAGAAACTAGCAAGCATTATGAGTAAGTTGCCTCTGGCAACTTCAAAGAAAGTAGAGCCCACTCAAACATCCCATTCATCGAGTCTTATTGCTGGTCACACAGGGCCAGTACCAAAGAAACCCCAAGACTTAGTTCACACTGGTATCTCTTCAGGCCTTATTGCTGGATCTTCAATTCAAAATCCCAAGGTTTCCTTAGAGCCCTTGCCAGCCAAACTACTTCAGCAAGGACTGCAGAGGTCAAGTCAGATCCAGTCTGCTTCCTCCTCTTCTCAGACTCATGTTTCTTCCTCTAAGACCCAAGCAGCTATTTCCACCTCTCAAAGAACCAAGGATGCTAATATCTTGGTATCATCATCTGAGGCTCAAGGTGGTACTTCCTCAACATCACAAGTGACAAAGGTGCACCAGCATTCAGCTGTACAGCAAAAATACGTATCTCCTTTACAAGCAACCATTAGTAAATCACAGACCAATCCTGTGGTGAAGTTGAGTAGTAATCCCAAACTGTCTTGCTCATCACCAGTCATCAAGGCGCAAGATAAGTCTGTAGTGTATCGCCTGCCTTTGTCTAATCCCTCATCTGGAAGCGGCTCTCAAGTGTCTCACCCACTGGTTTCTCGGACAACATCCAGCACCTCTACCTCTAGTAACTATTTAGCCAAGGCTATGGTGTCACAAGTTTCTTCCCAGGGTTTCAAGCCTCCCTTCTCCATGGCTGCCTCTCCCAAACCTGCTGCCTCTCCCAAGCCCACTTCATCTAAGCCCTCTGTGACACCCAAACCCAATGCATCACCTAAATTTTCATCCAAGACCACCTCATCCCCCAGGCCTGCAACGACTCCCAGTTCTTCCAGTTCAAGTGCACTAGTTTCCCAGAGTAGTCACTCCAGCAACAACCCCCTTCATAAACAGACCAGTGGTGTAAATATCAGCAGGCAGTCTCCCACAGTGAATTTGCTGTCCTCTAATCGCACCTCAGGCCTTCAGCCTGCAAAGAACCCTCAGGCTTCTTCAAAATTGCCCAACTCTTCTCCTTCTGGAACTGTTGGTAAAAATAATTTGGGTGGAGTTGGAATGAATGTACCTGCCAGCAGAGGCAGTAACCTTAACTCAAGTGGAGCTAGTAGGACTAGTCTGTCTGGGGGAGCAGGAAGTGGAACACAGGGTGCTACTAAACAATTGTCAACTCCACACAGACCATCTTCTGCCTCAGGGTCTCCAGTTGTAGCAGCCAGCGTGCAGGTACGCATCTAACCAGTTCACATTTCAACCTTACAGTGATACTTACTTTGTAAACATTCTTAAAATACCTTCGTTTGGAAATGTGTCATAAATTTAATCTGAATACTTTCAGAAGCATAAATGCTAATACTGATGAAATGGTTTCACACTGGAGAACAGGTGTTTCCAGCTGGTGTGAAATGCAAGGATCGGTGTGTAACAAATCCTCACTGTAAAATGTTGGTTGGTCTACACTGTGGAACAGAATTAAGTTGGTTGGGTTTTTTTTTTAAGAGCACTAGAAAAGGTAAGCTTTGTGTGGCCATATCTTCAGGGAATGTGGTGTTTTCTTGCATTATTGGATTTGTGTATTTCTATATATTTACATATTTGTAGTGAGGGTGGTTATGTGAAAAGGCATCTTGGTACATTTGTTATCAGACTTCCTGATTAACTTCACAACTAGAGTTCAGTTGCTTGTGGCTGAGTGCAATTCAACACTTGCATTTAATACTTGGAAGGGCTTTTCTTTTGTATTTATGATTATGTGTTTTATTTTGTAGGATCTTGTCAAATTGAACGAGACACCTCATTTATATATATAAATGTCCTAAAAATAGAGAGAGAGCTTATTCTATCACTAGAGATAAAGCAAGTCAAGCAAAACAAATATTTTGAAAATACTGTCCTAATCCCCATGCAAATCTATTGTTTACCCAGAAGACAACCTGCATTCCCAAGTTGTGTATTCTTCTTACTGGGATTGCTTTAATTACTGAGATGATTCAATGTCTTTCTCTCTCTTCATCATTCTCTGTCCTGAAGTCTTCACTACTTAAGAAAGCATTGTTGCTGTAAATGATATTTCCAGTGTACAGCAAATGAAAAGCTGTGTATTTTTCCAGAACAGTGCACATAGGTGTTGTATGGGAGTGATGTGTACTCAACTTTTAGTAGTGTTTCATAATCTTTTAGCTTGCCATCAAATTTTTATTAATGCAGCTGAATGACAGAAGGAATATGATTTTTGCAAGACAGTTCTATGGTCTTTTGTCCTACTGTACCAAAACAGTCAACAATAAATGTCTGGCAGGCTCTAAAACAGCCTTCTCTTACTTTGGGTACTTTGAATGGAAAAAAAAAAATCCGCAACTCCTATGCTGTGTAAGGGCCCCTGAGGTACCACACAGGGCCTGGAGAAGAGCTGAGCTGGGTACAGTGCAGTTTGAGTACTCTGGAAGGTGCCTGGAGGAGACAAAAAGGGCTACAATGGATGGAGTGGGAAGAGAGTTCTTTCTTCCTGATGCAGTCAACAGAATGCAGTGATTACAATTGCTGTGTTGTAGAAGAAAATGTTAAATGGGTGTGGTAGTGCCTAAAGATGATGGACAAGGGAAGTAAGCAATGTTGTGTTGGAAAATGAGATGAATTTTGGCAAACATTCCTGTAGTTAAAGGCAAGTAATTTCATTTTTAGAAACTCTGATCGCCTGAGTAATGAAATACATTTTGGCCATAGTGATATTGAAGAGCACTGAAGGGGGTGTGTGTGGTAACATAAGTCCATGCTATAACACTGCAAAGTAAGGAGTGTTGGTGTATAGAAAGGGCAAATCAGCCAGAGGCACTGAGTGTGTAAGGTATCGCTAAAATAATTATTGTGACCTTGCATGGGGGGTTTTTTGACGTTTCAGAAATTACTTTAAGCTATAAATGTTTCAGAAGAATGGTGAAAGGAAGATAAACTGTGGAATAAGGCTCTTGGTGCTGTGCACACTGAAGCTTAGTCAGGGAAGTACATTCAAGAAAAGATTAGAATCAAATTACATCCCAGTCCGAGTACACTGAAGAGCAAAAGGTTTGTGATCACTGAGGGGTTTACTTAGCCATAAAGGTCCAGTGGCTGGCTGCTGAATTTAAATCAGTTCTGGACCTGTTGTTAGGTACAACATACGAAGGAGTCAGTTACCCCTCTTAAAACTTCGTGTAAGACGGAAAGTGAATCTCCTTTCCTTTAAGGCCTCAGGGATTTAATTCCTATCTGAGGTGCTGTTAGTCAGGAGATGAGAATGGTACCTGACTTGTCCATTAGAAAATTCTGGTCTGCTTCCATTGAAGATCCAACTAGATGATTTCATGGGGTAATAAAGATGTTAGGAAGTTTCCCAGAAGTGTTTGCCTCCTTTCTTGTTCAGATTGACACAATTATTTAACAGAATATAAGTTTACACTTGCTGAAGCTTCACATAAAGTTACATTTTAAGTAAACAAAGCCAGAGAGTACACGTGACTTCCTTAAAAAGCTCTACCTACCATTGGTACTTGTGAGCAGAATCTGGCTTAGACTTAAAGGATATTAATGACTCAGACCTACATGATCGGGATGAACTCTTTTATGAACTACTGTATGTGAGTTAAATACAAACATCTGAACTGCAGCTCTTTTAGGGCACACTCTGTAGCTTTTTTTCACCGCTGTACTTCTCTCTCCTCTGTTTTGAGAGAGTAAGCAAGGTCTTTGCAGAGCTCCTTACAAAGTTGTTTTTCTGTTTGCAGACATTTTACAAGGCCTCAATTGTAAAACATAACTGTGTGGCTTTTATTTTGTTGCACTTTACTAGATTGCATAAACAATGAACAGTTGCCATTTGGGAGCTGTTGTAGCTAGAATGTTCTGGCTGATCTTGCATTTTTATTTTTAAACTACAGTAAATTGAGCTTCATTTTGACATATCTAGAGTGAAGAGATTCTTTGCCTTTTCCTCTGACATGTGCATACACACATATACAGATATATGTATATCTGCATTTTGGTAACCTGACTTACTGAAGTGTGATGTGAGGGTTCTTACGTATCAACCTTAATTTTCAGAAATCATTGCTTCTCAACAACCTCTTAAGAAATAATTTTCTTAAGACCCAGATTTGGAGTGGGGATAGTAATATGGCACTTCTGAAGAACTTCAGATCAACATCTGATAATTTCATATTATTAATCTAATAGAAGGCATTGAATTAGACTGTGACTGCAGACCTAGTGCATGATTAGAAAGGAGATCAAGGGAATTACCTGTAAGGTTGATGACCAAACATGAGAGAGAATCCATACTCTCATGTCTGAATCAGATATAATTGTGCTTGCTTAGCCGATGAACACTGGAAAAACCTCCCAGGTGGATAAGTGGATATTTATTAATAGTTTAATATACTTCTCAACAGAGCAGCACTTAATAGGGAGTAGTCAATTTTTTTGTATCCTTAAAGAATCAACTCAAAGCTTTACAAACCTTGAAGTATTGCTTTTTTTGTGCAGTCAACAGCAGGAGCATCGTTACTGGCTAACGCCTCACCTCTGACTCTCATGGCATCACCCCTGTCTGTGACCAGTCAGAACGTGACGTCTGCACCATTGACTCCTTTTGGGATGCTGGGTGGCCTTGTTCCTGTGACTGTGCCCTTCCAGTTTCCCTTGGAGCTGCTTGGCTTTGGGACAGACACGGCTGGAGCGACAACCACCTCGGGATCTACCTCAGCGGCTTTCCACCACAGCCTAACTCAGAGTGAGTGGGATCAGTTATCACAGTCCCGTAAGGAAAGATACATCCTTAAAATGGAAATTGAGAAGGGAAGCAATAAAGTTCTCTGAAACTCCCGTTTGGTTCTTGAGAATCCCCACAGGAGAGTAAATGTGCTTTCTTCTCTAGTAAAAACTTATTTTACATAATTACTAAATATTATAAATCACCTTTGATAAGCTTTACTTCACTGTTATACCCACAGTATATTTTTAGTTTTGAACATGCTTTTCTGAGTTAACTTTTAATACCTTACCTTTAGAAAGGAGAATAGCTTAAAAGTCTCAAAGTCTCTTAAATGTCACAATACAAATTAGAGACTTAATATGCTGATTCCTCAAAATATTCTTAGCTCAATAATTGCAGATATCAAACAGCTCTTTATGAGGAAACCAAGATGGCATTTACTTTTTCTGATTTCTTAAAAACAAATTATTTAGGTTTTTAACCCATATAAATTTTTGGTCCTTCTGCCAAAAGGAATTATATGCAGTTGCATCCCAATAGTGAAGCAGGGTCCTTGCTCTGACTTTAGATTAGCCTTATCTGAATAGGTCTGTTTCTGTTGACTTATTCCAGCCATCAGAAAGCTGTCAGGTATTACATTTTTATTGTGGGGGATACATCTTCTGAAATTTGTGGAAATTAGACTGCTACTATGGCCACACTAGAAAACCAAACCTTGTTATTTCACAAAGATCGCCTTTCTCCTCCAGATTTATTTTTTATCTTTGCTCTCCTTTTCTCCTCCCAGACTTACTGAAGGGTTTACAGCCAGGTGCTCAGCATGCAGCGACGCTGTCTCACTCACCTCTGCCTGCTCACTTGCAGCAAGCTTACACAGGTAAAGACATTGTATTTTTTTTATTACTTATTTTTAAATTACCTTGCAAGTCATATTTCTACCCTACACTGAAATAAAATACACAGCAGTAATTAGTTCAAAGAAGACACAACACAGGGATAAACTTTGGCAGCAGCAGGGCAGTACTCACTCTATTGCAGCAGTATTTTTGGAATCTGCATGATTGGTTTTCCCCCTATTTCTCTTTAGTGTCAGGAACAAAAAAGGTTCAAAAATTTCAGTACTTTATGGTATCAATTCTAGAGACCTAAGTCTGCTAGTTTTGCTAGTGGGGAAAAAGGGAATATTACTTAGTGGACACTAACATGGTTGTTTAGAGGCTGCATAAAGTCTTTTTCCACTCAATTTTCATTTCTCCTTTGAAGGAGAAACTGACCTCCCAGATAAGTTTTTTCATGTTTCTTGCAAGAGTGTATTCACATGTGTGAATGGTGTGATGATTTCCTAATGGAGGATCTGCTTTCCCTAGAAATTTTATCCTTAACAGGAGTTGCATATTTTGATAGAGAAGAGAAACTTGAAGTAGACTATCTTATTGTTTTGTTTGTAAGTCTTAGAGCTGGAAAAGGAAAGCTTTAGAAGGTGCTGTTTAGAGTGTAGTCCTTTCTTTGTCACCTGTGTCTTTGGCAGTCAGGAGAAGGAACGGGAAGGGTGGCAGTGGCTTGGTGGGTGTTCTTCATGTTGTTCTAGGGGTTCTCAGGACCAAAAAACTGGACAGTGTTTTGGTGTGAAGCTTGACACTTCAGATTTCAACAATGCTGTTTCTAATAAATGTACTACAGAGAAAATGCAAAATCTTCCACTCTGTAAAGACCATGTACTTTTGGTGATTCTAAAGCTGAACCTGCCAAATTCCTGACTCTCATGCTGTAAGTTACAAAAACAAAAGTTCACTCATGTTTCTATCTTCCCTTTATTTTCCTGTCTCTCAACTACAGATGGAGGCCAAAGTAAAGGGGACACTAAGTTACAGCGGAAAAACCAGTGACTTCTGGACAAGCAAGGGAGCTGAAGCAGTTCTGGTTGGCTGACAGAATCTGCCCAGTTGGGAAAGTGCTTATTGTCACAGGGCTGCTGTTTCTGTCGATGTTTACATATTCTGATCCTAAGCACTGTGGTGAGAGGAAGAAGAAAAATAAAATAATACTTGATCAAAGAGAGAAGGAAAAGGAGGACTGGTCCTCCTGGTCATGCAGACTGGTCATAGTTTGATATTGCCTAAAGAAACAACTTTTTTTATCTGCTCTGATTGGCTCTTAAAAGAAATTGATCGTCAAACCCACAGCAGCACCAACATTTTTTGTCTGGGTGAAGTCCAATGAAAAGTGGAAATCATGAGAGGAGCTAGAATAGGTTTCTCCATTCATTGTGTAAAGTGGAATCATTCACTTCATTAGTGCCCAAAGTGCCCAGTGTAAGGTTATGTGTAGGTCCTGAGTGTGCTATACGGTTGTGGACCAAAGGTTATGTAGAATAGAGGTGGTGCTGGGATACTTTGCATTATAATTAAACCTTTACACAAATGCAGTTTCTGATAATGGGCATTTTCCAGCTTTACAAGGCTGTTTGGCTTTAGGGAGCCTACAGATGTATGCAGTCTCATTAGAGAATTGTCTTCAAAAACAGATCTCCTGGTACATCAAGATGTGAGACACAGACTATTTGTTTGATTTTTTTTTTTTTTTTTGGTACAAAAATTCTTATTTAAGGGAGGAAGGGGATGGAAAATTTTTCACTTACATGAAAAGAAAACCCACATTTTATTGGTCAGACTAGCATTTCTTTCCCACATGCTTTTTAAAAGTATGCTCATGTTTCAGTCCTTCCATTTGTTAAACTTTCTTTTACTTTGCTTTGTGCTTATTTGCTACTGAAATTAAGTTATGTTCTATTCATGTCTTTCATAAACCACAGCCAATTCTCATTCTCAATCTTCATCTTTCATCCTACCCCTCCCAAAGCCATGCATTATACTGATTTGCTAGTTAAAGAAAGCTGATTGTGACCTATTCCAGAGTCAAGTTAGTGCTGCTTCAGGCATTAGCCAAAGAGGAGTCGTTCAAAAGCGACCAGAGGTGCCTTCTCTTCTGGGGGCTGAATGGGTTGTCTCCAGCATTTCCAGCCCCTGCTGGCCTGGGGAGTGTCTGACCTGAACTCTTCCTTACATGGTAGCACAAGACTGCAAAGCTGGCTTTTTTTTTTTGTTTTTCCTTTGATAGCAATACATCAACTGGTTCACGTGTAAGATTAGGAAGTATCCAGCACATGTTGCACTTTCAACACTAGGACAGAACTTTCCTGTTGAGTCCCTTGCGCTGTCAGAGAAAAGGTGAGAATGGCAAAAACTGAAGTATGTCATAGGGGAAAGGAGCAAAGAAAGTAGTATGATGCCTTTCTCCTTCAGCCCTGGAACATTCCTTTGACCAGAGATGCTTAAATTCCTAGTAAATAGTTTTTCCAGTAGTTTGACTTGAGATTGAGCCAGAGACCCCTGGTTATCTCACACCTTTTAGAGAGACTTTGATCCATGAATAATGAATCTTCAATGTTTTTTGCTAGATTATTTTGAGCTTGCAGGTTTCTTTTACATGTGATTTGTTTTTCTTAGATCAGACAAGTTTCTTTTCTATGTAGAGCTCATTTTAATTTTATATAAATATATATACATAAATTTAAAATAATATATATTGTGTATTTAGTATAAAAATGTTGGGTTGAGCTCAGCAATAAATGTTTTTGCACAACACTTCTGTGAAATACAGATTGAATCAAGGTGCATTAGTTCATTAATTTCACTCCATAGCATCTGCCAATTAAATGCTTTTTTGGTAGCGCTAATGTTTTGTATGTGGCGTGTTGATTAGATAAGCTTGCATCTCCATCAAGGTTAGTAAGAGTTGAAACATACAGTTATGTAGACCCTGGCATTCTTAATGATGCACAAATTCTGTCAAAATACCATCAACTATTTAGAATGCAAGCTTTATCTGATTTTTTTTCTCCCCCCTCTTTTCTCAAGAAGGGTTGAAGGAAGACAATTTTTGATTCTTGAGGCCCAGCGGTTCTGGCAGTGTGTTAATTCTCCAAACTCTGTCAAACCTGACAATTTTAACAATGCATGTAGCAAAGGGAGTTGTGGCAGGGAGCCATCGGGCAGCAATATATTTGAGAGACCCTGTCCTAAGAGTTCTACCTCTTCTATATTTTCCTGATCAAGGCATCTCATTCAAATTGCCATCTTTTGTCTTCATACTTAATGAAATTCTAGGCTGGAGACTTGGAGCCCTGTATAACTACAGCACAAATTCCCTTTCAGCATTCCTCTCTTCAGGAAATATGCCTTGTCTTGAGTTGAAGAGTATCCTCTCTAAATCTTGAGGGTAGAAGCAGTCCTGCCTCTGTGTCCTACTGAGCTTCTCAGTCTTGGAAAACAAGTAAACTAAGACTTCTTGTGGAAACAGAGATCAGGATGCTGAATAAAGATGACCATACATTGTTTTTGATGATAGTTCAAAAAACCTCCTAGTGGGTAACTGCAGTCATGAGGCTCCTGAGTTTTTTTGAAATGAGCTACATAGGGAATGTAGACTCTTACATTGCTGTTCCCTGTTCTCCCTGGTTAGACCTAGCAATGCCAAGTCAAAGGAAATAATAGGGTGATTCCCAGAGACCTTTGCAGGTAACATAGGATGGGGAAGGGAAAGAGAAAGATTGCTGCAGCGTCCAAATGCAAAATTAGGTTAATGGTTTACTATTTTCTGCACAGCGACTCTTCTGAAGACATTTCCCCCCAGGTTTTTACTACTTTTTAAGGGCCTTTGTTAATAAATAAACTGTAGTTGTACATATTAAAAAAACCCTCAGTATTCACAAGCAATAAGAAAGCCGAGTATAGCTGTCTTTTCCAGGCAGCAGGGCTGAACTTGGTTTGGGGACCATATGTGAGTGAACATACAAAGCTCTCTGAAAGCCCCAAACAAATGCAAGCAATAACTTCAAGCACCGGTTTTAGATGCTAAAACCGTCTGGGTAGTGTTTTCTGCTACATGATCCAAAGTCCCTAAAGTCATTGTAGCTATTTTAAATCCTCAGAGACACTTGAAAAGAAAGAAGGCAGGCTAAATGAAAGATCAGGCTGCAGAGTTTCCTGATCCTTGGGAGTAGAACTGCAGTGTTTTCCCGCTCGGAGATGCAAATGGCCTAAGTCACTTTGTCCAGCCTTCTCTTGATTTGAGAGACACGACTAAATACTGATCAACTAAGTCACAAGTGTGGATGCTGTGGGTTTCACATCTGTTTTCTGCTAATCAGAAGTAACTTTTAATTACTTGGGTTCTGCTTTTTGTTTGAATCCGATCAAAGTTGTCTGATGTACAGATTTAGGGGTGGGACAGGTGTTAAGAGCCTGTTCCTTCCTGCAGTCCCATCACCTGACCCTTCCTTCACACTCCTTCTCCACTTGGTGCAAGACCCTTGAGGACATGAAAACAGAGAAATCTTGCAACTCTCCCAAACTGCCATCAGTTGTGCGAACCAGTAACCCTCTGGGAGTCATCTTGGACTCCAACTACTTTATTGCATTTGCTGCTACATTTGTAAAATGAACTTTTGGCTGTATTTATTAGCAAATTTTAATCTAGTTTACAGGTGGTGTTTTTTTGTTTGTTTGTTTTCTCTTGATTAGTTTTTGCCCACAGATGGATTAGAAACATTGGGGTGTTTGGGTTGATGGGTTTTGTGTTTTGTTTTGGTTTTGAGTGAATCGGTGAAAGCACAGTGGTCCCTCATCTGCTTTTGATTTTTTTTTTTTTTTTTTTTTTAAGATGGCATTGCAGGGAAAACCTACAGCCAAGCCAAACCATGGAAGGGTTCCCCTCACATCAACTTTTCATCTTTTGGTGAACTGGGGAGAAATAATTCATGGGACACTTGCTTTTTGTTTGGGGTTGTTTTGGTTTTGTTGGAGGGGGGGTGGTTTATTCATAAAATGAACCAGAAGGTAAAAGCAGTAGGTAAATGACTGATTAATTAACACTTTATGCAATTTTAATTTTATAGAAATTTAAAAAAAAAGGTTGGTAGATTTTGGTCCAAGCTCCGATGAAATGGCTGTTGCCCTCCATGACTTACTTGATTCAGGCCTTTGTCCTTTGTTTAAGTGCCTTTTTTTTAATTTTATTTCCCTTCCCTCTTTAAACTTTTTCTCAGAGATCCTGAAGTGCTGGAAGGCATTTTGGAGGAAAATCTTAAGCTTGCCAAGATGGCTTTAGGCTGTTACACTATTTTTTTCCTTTTTGTAAAGAAAGAAAAATAACAACCAAGTGTGTAATATGTGTAACTTTATCACTGCTGTACCATGGCATTGGTTCTGTGTGCTTGTGCATTCTTTCTCTCTCACACGTGCACACACACAGAGCAATATTCCTGAAACCTGTTCATCCTTCTACATTCTCCTGGGTCTGTCAGACACTACTTAAAATGGAACGTTTGTGCAAAGATGGCAGTACAATAAAAGAGCGTGTGCGTGAGTGTGCGTAAATGTGCGTAAGAGAAAGGAAGGGGCTAGCAGGAATGAAAGTTCGTGCATTTTTCTCTGAAGGTTTTTAATTTGTTTCTTAATTAAGTCATGAGTAAAAACATTACGGGCCCTGTCTGGCAACCTTATTAACTACTGGACTATTTCACACAATTACTGAGGCAAAGATGTGTAGCTGACAGCCCCAAGGACATGTGGGGGGAAGTAAAGTTAAAATAGCAGCTTGAAACACGTTTGAGTTGAGATGAACTGCAAGGAATCTTGGGTACAGCTTAGTCACCTGCTTGACACCAGTTAGTCAAAGGATTCTCACACTTACCAAAGTTAGCCCTTTCCACCACATAAGAAGGAATTTAGTAAAACCTGCAAGAATGCAGCTGCTAATTGAATTTAAAGGTGGCTATGCTTCACATGCTGCTAAGTTCCTCACCATGAAGTACTTTTCTAGTTGTACTTTTTCTTAATTTATTGAAATTTCAGTAATGGTTTGTTCTGTTACAACAAACAGTAAATTCATGTGTTAGCTGCAGGTGAACCCTCATAATAGTGTCTGTGCTTGTTTCCCTGTTCTCTGACAAAATTAGCTATCTGCAGTGGATGACCTAGTGATTTTAACACCTTTGTGCTGAGGATCTGTCTGACTTATTAGGATTATTATAAACATGAATACCTGAAATTAGCAATTCACTTGTTGACCAAGTGCTAAACTTAAGGCAACATGTGTATTTATCACTAGACTGTTCTAGTTCTGTGATGTGCTTCCCCTGGGGAAGATCTAATTTTGAGCTGCAATATGAAAAGGAAGCATTTATTTTACAGAATGGGAATGGAATGAAGAGTCCATGGGTGGAGAACCAGTCTGGAAAACAAAGTATGATACCAAATACAATGTGTTCCTGTGGCAGAGAATAGCCTAACTCAGTTCTTGGCTTGTATTCACATGTTAATAAACCCATTATGTAAAGTAGATCATAGTTGGACTTCTCCTACCATCTAATGGTGCCAGTCAAAGATAGGACTATTGCTGGTAGCTCAGCCAGTTGGAGTGATGGTCGAGGGTGCTGCTTAATCTATTTTAGGTGCATCAGTGAAGTTACTTCAGTGGAGTTTGCCACATGCTCTTTATCCTAGGTTGATCTGTGGGATTCTACAACTGGAGATGGTGGCTGAGTGCTGCAGTCTTTTTTAACAAATGCAGCTGTTGTGAAAAATCTGTGTCTACTGCTTAAAAAAATCACTGCCAAAATAAGCAGCCAGAAATATGCTTACTGGGCCACTGGAAGGATGACCAATGTGTAGGGGAATGTTTTGTTTGTGGAAACTTCTGCTGTGGCTTCATCATCCTTTTCTATGACCTGGTGATCCCTTGCTGCTCTAATAGCCTTTTGGATCTGTAGGAAGCCCTGTTGCTGCTGAGTTATGCTGAGAGATCAACATAGCCTGGAACTGGCCCAAAACTGGGGAAGTACAAAGATTGTTCACAGCTGGTTTTGCACACTCATAAATGAAACTGTGCTAATCTTGTAGTCAGTGATACGTCTGTATTTTGTAGCCATTTTTGACAGCTATAATTCTACAGAGCAACTCTGGGGAAGAAAAAACAACCACCACCACCATGTTTTGTATCTAGAAGTGTATTTCAGTCTCTTCCCTTGCTGTCATCTCCTGCTTAAATTACATCCATTAACTAGTACGTTTTTCTTCATGATTAAGTAATTCTGAGCAAGCTATGTTCACTGTATTTTATTCCTATCATGTGCAATGCTAAAAGGGTTTTTCATGTTTGTTTTTAGTTTTTCTTCCTAGCAATGTGTGCAGAAGCATTTTATTGAGAGAAAGTCAGGTTTGCTACTGTCTAGTACCAGGAGACAAAGAGCAGGAGAGAACCAACCAAAAACCAGTCAGGAGGTGCCACCATTGTAGGCCAAACTGTGTCGCTGCTGAGGCAGCCAGAGCTACTTTGAGACTTAGCAGATTTCACCAGAGGAGTGGGGGAAGAAACTTTCTTGTGTTCTCAGTTTTTTCCAGATAAAGCCTTAGTTTCGTTAGTAGTCACTAATATCAACTATGCAGATAAGTATACGTGTTCCAGTGTTACATGCAGTCCTTTCCCCAGCTATCCCCTGAACACATACTGAAATTTTACCCAAAGAAAATGGAATATTTTTGAATGTCTGTACTGCAGAACTTTTTTTCTAATGTTAAAAAAAAAATTGTATTTTAAAAAAGAAACCCTTTCCCTGATGCAACATGTCGTGTCAAGTGTCATGAAGTTGCTTTGAGAGGGAAGCTAAAATCACCTCTTGTGACAGGTTTTAGTCTGAGAGTTTTTTAGAATATTCAGCTCTCACAATTGGTTTAAGAAGCCGCTACAATGTTTGTTGATGTACAGATTGGATTTGAGGAGAAACTAATGAGGCATCCTGGGTTTCTTTCCAGCATCAGAAGTGAATTAAATCAATTTCTCACTGAAATGAAGTTGCTTCTAAACAAGGGGAGTTATCAGCTAAGTAAAAGCTAAATCACAATCCCCAGGTATTTCTCACTGGTCTTTTAGTCTTGTTGTATGTAACTACAAATAACAATTTAGCTCAGAGATGAGACCTGTAGTGTGTGTTTTATTGCCAGTGATTCCATCATGTAGCAGTTAGTACCATGTTTTTGCATAGTTCTCAAGATCTGTATTGGAAATAGATGGAGAAATTTTATTTTTGGACTACAGTTTAAAAAAAAAAAAACAAAAACAAAATTAACTACTACTTTTTACCCCACAAAGTCTACTGAGCAGTCCTATATTTTAGCAGTTAAACTAGTACCCTTGTTATGTGATTTGTCTCTTGTCTTCTTTTACTAAGGGTTAGAAGCATTTAATGAGTAATCCTTAAAATGTTGGCATTCTCTAGCTTAAGATCAGGTGCTTGTAGTAAAAGGGCATCTCTGATGATAACTTCTGATAATACAAAATCTCTGTGTTCAGAATATTTCATCAGGAAAAAAACAGGTGTGGGTGCAAGTCCCTTTGGTTCTGCCTGACAAAAGAGGCTCAGTGAAGAATGCCCTGCACAGCTAATGGCAGTGGGAGCCATCCCCTCAACAGCAGTTTGGCCTCCATATCCTTTGTTTGGTGTCACTTCTAGGATAGAAATATTTTAGCAAGTTTGGCTGTAGCCAGTTTAATTCTACCTGTCTTGCTGTGATCCCCAGATAATGAAGGGCTGAGAAACCGTTTTGCTGCCTTTCACTGGGGAGTTCAGAACAAAAGGCTGGCCGATGGGGGTTTGGTTTTTTATAAACGAGTGTTAAATCACAGCTAGAATTGTTTGCGTTCCTCGACCTTAAACGAAGGAATACACAGTTACTACGAGATGGCAAACCTGTTTGAGTTGGTGATTCCTGTGATGCTTTACTCAGTCCTTCGTGAATTTGTACAAGATCACCTTCCTCCTTTTAACACTCACACATTTCAGATCACAGGGCTTAGTGATGGAGAGAGGATCCCAACAGCCTTGTACTTACTCGATGAACTTTCCAGGGAAACTGCCCCATGAAATGCTCCCCTCTTATGACAACAAGCCTGAAGAACCAAATGCAGCTACCTTTGAGTGGTTAGCACCACTTTCATTTGGAATTTTTAGGGAGGTGTGTTCCATAACTTCAAGGGATACTGTGGTTTTAAATGTGTGCTTTCTTTCCTCTCTCCTTATAAAACTGGACCTGAACACAAGTGTTGAGTTGTTGGGGGTTTTTTGTAATAATCTCAGGACCTGAAAGATTGTAGCATTTAGTGTGTCTTAAAAATGATGTACTGTACCAGCCATGGATTTTGTAAATACACCTGTCTCCCTTTTTTGTATTTTAATTTTTTTAAAGTGTGTAAGGCTCTTTGTCAGAGGAACTGGTGCCTGCTTTATCTCCATCCTGAACTGAGGTAGGAAAAGGAAGAAGCTGCTGCCACAAAAGCCTTCGTCAGTTCCAAATGCGTTTATTGTTCTGGTCAGTTTAATGGCTGTTAGGTCTTTTGTTAGTTGGGAATGCCGGTTTGTTCCCTGCACGTTCCCAGTTGTGCGTAGGAGAGCCCTATCAGGGAGGCTAATTTTAGCTCTTGTGTGTGACTACTTGATGTTTTCACTCCTTCCAGGTACTCAGGTTTGCTATCCCTGAGCAGTCCAATGCTTTCAGAGGGCAGGACTATTGGCCCTCTGCAAGAATAACTGGAGAGCATTTCATTTTATCAGTGCTTTGACCCAAACACGGTAATGGGGTTTGCATCCTGCACCTTGCAGGTACCGCTGCCTTCATCTGTTCCGGAAGGGACTTACCCTTTTCTGCTTTCCTGAAAGGAGTGCAAAGCTTTTTTTTGGCAGCAGACTTTGCTCTGGGATCCACCCTTGCCGGCAGACCCCTGTTCTGCAGTAGGAGCCTTACTCAATTGGCGTAGCTGTTCCCTGTCCCTGACCGCGACAGGCTTTTTCATGAGTGTACTTTTCTTTTTTTATGTGTCACGTGTCTGTGCTGTATTAAATAAAGAGGAATGTACATATTAGTACTGTCTCTGTGATTTTTCACAAAACTAAAGCTGTAAAAAGGTCTCACTTAAAGGGTGGTCCCTTGGGGCTTTTCGTCGAGCCTTTCGCTGTTCCGGGGATGGGGCGGGTGCGAGGAGCGGCGCTCTGGCCCTGCCCGCGGGCGGGTGCAGGACCCGTCGGTCGGCGGTGCGGCCTCGCAGTCGCCTTCCGACCCCGCAGCCGCCTCCGGCCCCGCTCCCGGCCGCAGCCCGGGTCTGGCTCCCGGCGGGCGCTGTTTTGGCTGTTTCATGAAAGGCGAAGGGTTGGAACGAGAGAAGTAGGCGCGCGGTAACCCTTCTCCCGCGGCAGCCCCAGTGGCCTAATGGATAAGGCATTGGCCTCCTAAGCCAGGGATTGTGGGTTCGAGTCCCATCTGGGGTGACGATTTTTTTCGCTCCGGTGCCCGTGCGCGGCCACCGCCGCGGGGCTGGGGCTCCCGGAGCTGTGCTGGGCAGCCCCCGCTGGCGCTAACGGGGGCGCAGACCCTTTTAGACCGCAGATCCCGGCACTCGCAGGGGCGCGGCCGCGGCCCAGCTCGGCTTCTCTCGGCGCAATGGCCGCTCGGGTGCCTCGCAACGGCCCCGCTCCGGTAGCTCGGGGGTCGGCCCCGCTCCTGCTCCTGCCCCAGCCCGCGGCCCCGCCGGCTCGACCCCCGCACTGTTGCCATGGCGGCGGGGCGGGGGGAGGAGGCGATCGCTCGCTCGGCGCTCGGCAGCGCGTACTGCCGGGGAACGGGGGCGAGGCCGCGGAGCGAGGCGGCTGCGCTCGATTGGCGGCGGCGCAAGATGGCGGCGCTGGGCGCCCCCCTGCGCACCCTGCGCGCGCTCCTGCGCGAGCTCCGCCTCGCCGCCGGCCGCCACTATCGCGACAGCCCCGCCTATCGCCACGTGCTCGCGGCCTTCCGCGCGCACCGGGTACGCGCGGGTCCCTCACCCACCCACCGCCCCTTGCCCTGCCCGAGCAGCCCCGGCGCTCGGCCGGGCCTCGGGGCCGCCCTGACCGCCGCTCCCCGCAGGTGACCAGCGAGAAGCTGTGCCGCGCCCAGCAGGAGCTGCACTTCCAGGCCGCCACCTACCTGTGCCTGCTCCGCAGCGTCCGCCAGCACGAGGCCCTGCACCGCGAGTACCACGGCAAGGGCGAGCGCTCGCCCGAGGAGGTCGCCGGGCTGGTGGGCTTCAGGCTGCCCCAGCAGCCGGGAGGGAAGGGCTGAGATGGGGCCGCTGTGGACACTGCACATCCCTCAATAAATATCCTGCAACTACTGCGACGGGCGGGCTTCTCCAGCAGGTGTTTTTGTCTCAGATTTAGGTTATGGTGTGAAAGAGTCTTAACTGGGAGCCCCCCTCTGCTTTTATGAAGCCTCCCAGCCGTCTGCCTCGTCCGTCTGAACGTGTGGTATCATGGGCAGCCTCCACGGGGCGACACAAAAGTTGGTTGTAGTGGGGAAACATGAAAGCCTTCACTACTGATCTGCTTGTCCAAGGGGTTTCGAGGGTTTGTGGTTCCCCCCTCAAAAACAGTAGGTAAGGGAATTTGCCTCGTGTTTACTGTAGCATTTTCCAGCCACATTCTGCATGTGTGGAATTTCCTACTCTCCCAAGAACAAAGGTGCCTTCTGTGGAACATCTGGATTCTGGCGAGCACTGCAGTAGCACAAACCTCTTTCTTTGTTCGAGGCAGTGAGCGATTCGCAGAGGGCATTTCTTCTGCATGAATTGCATGTTTGTCAGTGGCCCCAAGGAGTTTCCCGTGTGGCTGCCAGTCCCCTGTGCTGCCCTCACACACTGCAGGGCTCAGGAAGGCGGAGGGGAACCCACCACTGCCAGGCACGCCAGGACACAAATGCTCATCTCGCAGTCTGAACAGCGAGATTCTGTTTAAAAAATGGGGCCTGAATTGTTGCTGTTGTTTTCTCAGAAAAGTGTTGAATTGTACGTAAGATACATAAGAAATCTGTAACAACCATGACCTACCATGGCAAAAAATGGGAGGTTTTGTTTACATGGGGGGGAGCTTCAAGCAAGGCTAACAAAACAGTTTGTGTTGTTTTTTTTACTGCCAGGGAAAACAAAGTCTTCTGGCAGGAAAGCATTGCAAACAGGATGATAGGATGGTTTAATCCCTGCACTACACTGCATAGGCACAGTAGATCCTTAAAACTGGGGAGATTTGGGCCCCTTAGGTAAGGTAAGGAGGTGGGAACTACAGGTTTTAGGGTTCTGTAGACCAAATTCCAGTCTGCAAGTCTTACAGTGTCTTGCTGACTAAACAGTGGTGGGGTTTTTGAAAAACACTGGTATGACAGATGGGAGAGTACCAACCTGTTCTCAGCTTAGTAGATCTAAGTTGTGGGATGTCACCCCACCCTGAGAATGGCTGTGACATACTGGTTGTTTCCAGTTATCTAATGCAGCTCCTATATTCTGCAATTTATTTTCCCAATGGACTAAAGGTTTACTTCATCCAAATCTGTAGTATATTGCTCCAGCAAGGGAAAAAAAAAAGGCTCACTGAAATCACTAAGAAATGTGGAAATTTGGCCATAGATGCTCCTTAAAGAGTACCCAGAGCTACAGAATGTGTAGTGTGGGTACAAATAGTACCTTAAATTTCTCCCATTTCCCCTAAGCATAGATATTAAATAGAGAAAATTTTAGCCGATAATCTCTTCCACTTACCTCCCCTTCAATCCAAAGTAACAAAAAACAAAGCCAGGACATGCTCTAAATAGCTGAGGAGCACTGGGTAGACAATGTTTTCCTGCACATGGATGGAAAAGCACCATATCTCTGCAAGTCCTTGTGAAATACAGGTAATCATGGAAAGGGGAGGTTTGGGTGGCCTTTTTTCACTCGTACTGAGCCCACCTTGAAAGCTCAACACGCCCTCACACCGATCTTCGAGATGGGCTCTGGGCACCAGGTGGCAACTCTATGGATGACAAAGGGAGAGTCACAAAACGCAGCCGCTGGAAAGATAAAACCCCTGTGCTTAAAAACCCCGTGCTTCTTAAGTCGGGCTCGATGCTCGCAGGTTGGATCAGCTGCCGCACGTGGCGAAGCCTCCGTTTTCAGGGAGGTTCTACACGAAGCGGAGTATCCATAGTAACATTTATCACCGCAACAGCACCGGAAGCTTGAGCGAGGCGCGGGGCCCTGCGGCACCAGCCCGGCGGGAACGCGCTCTCCGGGGAGGGAACGCGCTCCCCGAGGGGGGAACGCGCTCCCCGATCGGGCAATGCGCTCCCCGAGGCGGGTGATGCGCTCCCCGAGGGGGGGAATGCTCTCCCCGATTGGGCAATGTGTTCCCCGAGGCGGGTGATGCGCTCCCCGAGGGGGGGAATGCTCTCCCCGATCGGGCAATGTGTTCCCCGAGGCGGGTGATGCGCTCCCCGAGGCGGACGATGCGCTCCAAACGGAATGCGCTCCCCGATCGGGCAATGCGCTCCCCGAGGAAGGCAATGCGCTCCCCGACGCGGGCGATGCGCTCCAAACGGAATGCGCTCCCCGAGGCGGACGATGCGCTCCCCGATCGGGCAATGCGCTCCCCGATCGGACGATGCGCTCCCCGAGGGGGGGAATGCGCTCCCCGATCGGACGATGCGCTCCCCGATCGGACGATGCGCTCCCCGATCGGGCAATGCGCTCCCCGAGGCGGACGATGCGCTCCCCGATCGGACGATGCGCTCCCCGATCGGGCGATGCGCTCCCCGAGGCGGACGATGCGCTCCCCGATCGGACGATGCGCTCCCTGAGGCGGACGATGCGCTCCCCGATCGGGCAATGCGCTCTCCGAGGCGGACGATGCGCTCCCCGATCGGACGATGCGCTCCCCGATCGGGCGATGCGCTCCAAACCGAATACGCTCCCCCGGCCTCCCTCCCCTCCCTGCCCCGCCCGGCGCCGCTGGCCCGGAGACCGTGACGTCACGGCGGCCACGCGGGCCGCGCTGGCGAATCAGCGCGGCCCAGGGCCCCGCCCGGCGGCCCAATCAGAGGCCGCGCCGCGCGGTGCGTCACCGGGCGAGCGCTGCGGGCCGTGGCCAATGGGCGCGCGCCGAGGCCCGTCCGCGCTGACGTCGCGGAGCTGACGGAGGGGCGCAGGGCGCGTGCGCGCGGGTTTCCGTTCCCGCCGGCGCGCGTGCGTGGCGGGCGCGGGAGGGAGCGGGCGCGCGCGGGGCGCGAGGCGGCGGCACCGGGCCCGGCGCGAGGCGGGATTCCCGCGCCACGTCCCACCGGGAGCGCTGCCCTCCCTCCTTCCCTCCTTCCCTCCCTCCCTCCGCGGCGGCGGCGGGAGCGGCCCCGCCCGGGCCCGCCCGTGACGCGAGGGGCAGGGCCGAGCGCCCGCTGCGCCTCGGGCCTTGCAGGCCGCTGTCGGCGTGACTCGGCCGTGCCGCGCCGGCCCCCGCCACGCTCAGGATGTCGGCGCAGGCCCAGATGCGCGCCATGCTGGACCAGCTCATGGGCACGTCCCGGGACGGTAAGTGCCCCCCGGCCGCGGCGGGGCGGGCGGGAGGGGGCGGAGCCGCCGCAGCCCCGGAGGTCACGGCGGCAGCGGGCGGGCCGCGCGGTGCTCGCCGGGACTGGCAGGCCCCGAGCCCGTTCGCCGCTGCCCCCGCGGGGCGGGGCCGTCGGACAGCGGCGGGGCGGGGGCAGCGGGCACCGCCTCCCCCCGCGGAGCTGCGGCCCGGCCGCTCCCGGCAGAAGGCGCGGCCGCTCCCGCTGCGGGCGGGGACGCGGTGCCCGCGGTCTGCAGCGCCGTCCCCGCCGAGGGACACCGGCCGCGACATTCTGGTCTGGGGAGGGGGGACACAGCGAACCAAAAAACCCCCCCCATGCCCTTTCCGTAGAGCGAGGTGGGGGTTTGCCATATTATAGTTTTGTCTGAATTACAACCCAAGCGCTGGTGTCAGTCAGCAGGCGGGTATGGCTGTTGCTTTCTGGATGGCAAAGTGGGGGTGACCTGAGTGCACAAAGTCTTTCAAAAACAAGCCGCAAACAGCTAACTAAAAGCTTAACAATCGGAGGCTGTAATCCCCGGAGGGAGATGCTGGGTGTACGGTCAGAGCACAGTGAGCTGGAGACCATTGCCGTGTAAAGCTGCGCACAGTTTTTGTCAGGGTGCACGGCCTTCAACTCGGAAGTTTGACCCGGCACTTGCCCGTAAATCCAGATAGTTGGGCGTCTGCTAGGAAAGAGCAGTTCCTGTTACACTGTGCAGTTCTTAACATACGAACAGAATACTACACCCGCGGGTAGGCAGCAACTAGAGATGATTTAAATGTTCTGCTTACCGTGCTCGTTTTTGCAGACGAGTTACGTGTTTGGTGAAGGTTCATGCGGAATTAATGGTTCCCTGTTTTCCCATGCACCGATTAGGATGCAAGAAGTGGATGTACCTTGCACTTGTATGTGCCAGTCATCTGTTGGTACTGGGCTAATGTGATCTGGCAGCTTTTTGTAGTACAATGTAGAATTTTAAATAAATGTAACTAGTTTTCACATACCCCATATGTCGTGAATGCTTTCTGCTGAGTTCTAAATTACTGTTCTGCGAAGATTTTCTTGCAGAGTAGGGTTGGTTAGTGAGTAGTCATCATGCAGAATCTAATTTAGGGTGGTTTTGTCTTGCTCCAGAACATCTTCCAATACTTCCTCTTGTGGCCGCGCATGTGTGCCATGTGTGCCATCTAAGTGCTTGGCAAAGTAACATTGTGCTTACGAAACTCAAATCTTCCCAGTGTTGGCACCCAGATCGCTGAGAGCTACCTTAGACTACACAGAAAGTTTATAAGGGGGTTAGGGGAGCTGTTTCATTTTCTGAAAGCATTTTCTGTTGGGTGGTGGGAGAAGAGTGTGATTTTCCTGTGAGAGCTCAGAAATGCGGAGTGACTAAAATCTAAACCAGGAGAAGCCATTTCAGACTAGTTTTTCTTTAGCTTTGTGAGAAAACAGTTATTGGTGATTGTGTTCCGCCCTGTCACCCGCCCTGTAATTCCTAAACCGCATGTGCTGAACTGTTCAGAAACCAACTGGCTGGAGAGGAAGCATTTAAACCAAGTTGGGAGGATGGGGAAGGGTAAGGAGACAAGACCATCTGCAAAACTGGCTTCCATTACTGGATTGAGGATCTCAGTGTAACACCATTCTAGTTTAAAGAAAAAATGAACAATCCAGTGGAGCATTATTAAAGCTCAAATGTGCCCAGGGATTGAAAATTACCTCTTTTTTTGCAGAGTTGGTACTTATTAAATTCAAGGCCAGACTCAAGGTCATGGAAATATTGCCAGCTTTGAGAGTAGTGGGGTTTGGGGTTCTTAGGGTGGTTTTTTATGTTTCTATTACTTTTGGCAAATAATGTATTTTTAGTGATACACAAATTGAAACTTTTCATTAGAATGTGGCAATGTTTTAATATCCGGGTAGAACATAGTTCTCCTTTCACCACTTGACCCCATTGCCTTTGATTTTGTTCTGCCTGGCAGCACAGTAGAATTCAAAATGTTTCTAAAAAAACCTTTCTTAGGTGTTGTTTGTGGTTTATATGGTTCAAAATTATGGAAGTGCTTTTTAATTTTATACTTCACACAGTTGGGCAAGGTCGTTTTGGGTGGATTGTGTTGTTTGCTTTTGGTGGGGGGTTTTTTTGAGGAGCCTAAAATATGGAAGTTTTTTGGCTTATAGTGTCATTTGCAGAGAACAGGAACATTCCACAATCAGACACTCAAACATCCTGTTAGGAGATGAGCTGTAGTTGTGAAAGTGTGTGCATGACCATTATAAATGATGTCCCCGGGGCCAGAATGGAGAAGCTTGGAGGATGTACTTATTAAATGTTTTTATGGATTTGCTGTTAAGCTCTGAGAACACCTACAGTGCACAGCTCTTTATTGGTCAGATTGATTCCGAAAATACCCACTGAGCTGTAAGAATATTTAGGAAAAACAAACTGTGTTAGGTAAGAGTCTTTGCTGTCAAACAGCTGCCCTGCATGTGGCCGTTTAGAATCATAGAATCACAGAATCATAGAATGGATTGGGTTGGAAAAGACCTCCAAGATCATCAAGTCCAACCCTTGGTCCAACTCCA
>JAWWEV010000043.1:48262032-48309128 GCA_035583235.1 Hafferia zeledoni
TTTTTTCTGATCTCCAACTTCGATTTCCCCTGGCAGAGCTTGAGCCCGTGCCCCCTTGTCCTATTGCTGAGTGCCTGGGAGAAGAACCAGGCGTGCAGCTCCAGGCCTGCCCCTGCTGTGCCCTTCGCCCTGTGCTTGTGGGCAGGGAGAGCCGAGAGCCTCCTGACTCCTCTGGCCCCCTGCTCGCTCCTTTGCCTGCGTGTTGGCAGTGAGATGGGCACTCTTGGTGAGATGGGCACACGCGGTGGGATGGGCACACGCGGTGGGATGGGCACACGCGGTGGGATGGGCACACGCGGTGAGATGGGCACACTTAGTGAGATGGACACACGCAGTGAGATGGGCACACGCGGTGGGATGGGCACACGCAGTGAGATGGGCACACGCGGTGAGATGGACACACGCAGTGAGATGGGCACACGCAGCTCGGTCCCGGCCCCGCTGGCAGCGGTACCTGCCGGGCTGTGCCTGGGGCTCCGTGCCTGCCCTGGCTCCTGTGACAGACACCTGACACAGAATGAAACTGCTGAGGGGACTTGGCCGGTGCTCCTCGGGAGTTTCCAGTGAGTGGCAGTTCTTAGAATACATCTGGGTTATCTAAAAAGCAGTTGTATTGTTAATATCAACACAGTGAAATAATTCTGTAAATGGCAGATATGGTTCTGTTACACACCTGGAAGAAGCATGTTATTTAAAAACAAGTGTTTTTTAATACATTAAATATACCTAAGTTAAATTGCTTTTGCACACTTCTCTGACAAAAAGGGGAAAACTGAACTAAATGTGGACCATGCCAAAATTTAACAAAAAAATTAAGTGCCCTATATTTTGCTGGGCTGGGCTCATTTAATAATGACTACAGGTTGAAAAAAATCTTCTCTGAAATGTCATTTCCATTTCAAGTACTGATAACCCAGAATAATTAAAGAGGCTTAAATATAAATTACTGGTTATATAGACTGGATTTCCCAAATATTGAGAAATAAGGAGTGTTGAAGGCCAGGTGCTAATTTTATGTATCTACATATGAATGTTTTCCCCATTATTTTTCCTGTTACCAGTTAAACTAAAGGAGTGTTAATTACATATGTCAGTAGTTAAAAGGTTAGTTCAGGTTGAATTTATTGTTGATGACCAGAGCTGTGGAAACTTGTCATTCAGGAGTATTAGAAGTAACCTCATAGAAAGGTGTGATTTTTATTTTTTAAAATACTGTTTTTCAAATGTAAAATCACATAAACATTTTTTGAATAGTGTGCTTAGTTAAACCCTGTTTTTGCCATCCCTATTCTCTAGAAAATAGGAGTGAGCCTTACAGAGAAGATCATAACTGTAAATCAAGTAATTTACAAATTGAGTGAAATGTTAACAATTGCTATTAGTACCTCGGGGTTTGGGGAGGGCATTACTTTTTTTTGCTTCAGAATATACTTGAAATTGGCACCGACTGAGAAGTTTTCTTAAAAGGGCTTTCCATCTTATGGAAAGATGCTGTTTTATCTTAAATCAGCTGATGTTGCCCAACAGGTTCATTTTCCTCCAGGTCCGTTTTGTGCTTGAGCTTGGCTTGAGTCAACCTGAGGAGTTGGTTCGAAGCAGAGGGCGAAGCAGGACCATTGCTCTTGGCAGTGGTGCAGACACAGCAAGGCCAAATGGCCCTGGTGCCGCACAATGTCTCAAAACTGCTGAGACTTGACTGTTGGAAAGAAATGTGGTGATGGTTTGGGGTTTTTAAAATAATTGCCACTACTTCAAAATTAGGCTGTAGTCTAAAGATAAGAAAAGCTAGCAAAGTTAATTGGGGTCTCTTAGGGACAGGTGAATTTGTGATGCTTCCGAGACTTACACGTGGCCACGGAAATGTTCTCCCAAGCATCCTAACAAATACTGTGTTACGTGACTAGCAGAAAAATCCCTGGAGCCTTCAGGTATACAGAACCTGTGTGTATGAAGTGCCAGTCAGCACCTCTTTGGCTTCACCTGCTGTTTTTTTGAGCTGAGCTGCTGTGTTTGAATTCTTCAGCTCCGTTCTTTGGCTGTTACTAGCAAAGTGCTTTTCTTGTTGTAGATCATCTTCTGTCTTGGAAACTTACAGTATCCTCTTTGCATTTATTCACATCATAACCATTTTTTGTGTTTTACACTTGGTTTGTGCTTCGCAGTGGTTACTAATGTGTGACTGTTCTGTCCCCATTGTTCAGGAGGAGTTGAAGTGACACTCCTGTGATTATTTTAGCCACTCTGTGTTTGGTTGCACGCTTTGTATGGTAACAGGTGCAGTCTAGAACATGTAACCCATGTTTTAATTTATTTGTTTCTGTATGGGATTACTGAAGAGTCTGTGTGCTTAGTGATGCACAGTGGGTTGATGTTGGTGTTTTCAGGGTACACAGATTTAGTTTTCCACTTTGCTGTGCACATGGAGGTGGAAGGGGGTTTGTGCTTTTGAACTTCCAATGTGTTGTTGCCCATTAGTGAAGGACTGGTAGCCATTTGGGTGGCCTCGGGCTGAGAGCCAGGCCAGGGAGCCAAGAGCCTGTTGTGAGAGCTCTGTTGTTCAAATTCCAATCAGCAGCAAAGGCAGAGAAAAGTGTCTCATATACAGGAATTTCTGCAAAACCTGCCCCAGGTGTTGAATTGATTATCGGGTGTGAAATCCGAAAGCAGTCGCAACACAGACTTCTTGAAAAGATGCTTTATTTGTCAATCAGGAGGGGTCAGAAGGCTTTAAGAGCAACAGTCATGTTTAGTGAATTGTCTGTATTTGCTGACTTTGTAACAAAGTTCTGGTAGTTTAGCCCATAAAAATGAGGGGAACAGTGAAGGACCTGAGGAGTTTTTATACTCTTACTTGGGACGCTGTATGAAATGGCTTTTAAGGAGAAGCAATTGGGCATATTCTTTCATATATTTGTTCTACTTGTGATGCATGAGCTAAAGAACTATTTCATTGTATTCTGCTCTCACAAGTATTGCTTCAGTCATGGTGTAAACCAGAAGCAGTTCTCCTTAGAAATATGTATTATTCTAAAGGTGTTATGATAAAGATGCATCCAGTGTTAGTGACAAGAATATCAGAATTAGCTGCCCATTCAGTGTGGAGCAGGAACAGGATCTTATGTGGCTGCTTAAGCTTCACTTAAATAATGATTTTGAATATTTGTTATACAAAGCTCACTTTGCAGATGAAATTTGATACACAGTTTTTAAGCAGACACTCCACCCAGTTGATAGGTCTTCTTGAATAAAGATTTCAGAGTCCTTTGCCAATATGTTGGGACTCATCCTTCGAATGTTTGAGTGGAAAGTTAACCATTTTCTGTTGATGCAGCTTGATGCAGGAAAATGAAAATGCCCATCACTTCCTTTGCATGGATTGCACCGTTAGTTTACAATTAGAGGTTACAGTTGGATTGTAGAGGGTGGTTCCCATCAGTGCTCTGGGATTGCTGGTAGAGGTGCATTAGGGTACATCAGAACAGTAAGGGGTGCTGGATCAAAGAAGTCATTGTTACAAGCATCTTACCATGCTGAGCATTGTTGATGCAAAAGTTTTCATTCTGTTGGTTTGTGACTGAAACGTGCTGAACAGGAATGACATTGTGGAGGGTTGTTAATAGGTGAGACTGTGGAGTTCAAAGTGAATTGTGCAGCACGTTGTGATCTTAACCTCTGAATGTTCCTTAACCAACAGCACGCTCCGGTCTTGAACATCGATGTTAATTTTGTAGTCAGCATGTTTCATACCAAATAGAAAACTTCCTTTGGAAAGTTTACATTACTGCCATCATCTCTTCACTATTTGTGTCTCTAGTGTGCAGTTTCCTTATGCTTATAAAGGATAGGATATGTGCAAGTGTAGAAGTTTCCGTGGTGTTTTGCCTTTTTTTTTTTTTAATGGTTTCAATTCTGTTTTAAAGTTCTTCATTCACCTGAAAGTAATCTCTTACAGAATTGTGTTTGGGGCAATTACATTAAGTAAAACTAAAGATGACACTTCTTGAGCAAAATTTAATTTATATTTTCTCCATATAGATTTTATCAACCGTGTGATTTTTTTTTTTTTTAATGGAGAAAACCTGATTGGATAGATGTTGACTCCTGTCATGCCCTGCTAAATTACTTTGAGTTCTTTAATGAGCACGAGGCCTAAAGATCAAGTAGTTGGATACTCTGCTCTTCTCCAGAGGCAGGGTTAAATAAATTGCTATTCTGAGCTAATTCAATTATTTACCTATTAAAATAGAACTTGTAATAACGTCTGAAATATCAGTGCCCTCCTTACAAATGTTTAAGAACACTGGGTGTCTAGATGTATTACTTTCTTGTCACAGAATATATAAAGCCTTTTCTTTAGTACTCATAAACATTTAACATTCACTTGTTTGTTTGACCCTACAAAGAGGGTATCAACCTATACAGTTTGACAAAGAGGAGTAATGTCTTGGTTATCTGATGTACTGCAGAAGTCCTTGGCTTAAGAAAACATCTGTTCATGTTGTTTTAATTCTTAGAAGGCATCTGCATAAATCTCATTTGCTGTAGGCAGTGTGTCAGGTGCATAGTGGATCCACAGATTTTATTCTGTCCTCGCCCAGCAACCCATGTAGGCCCCAGGTCATGACCTGCTCAGGCAGATTCGTCTGTAGGTCGGCAGCAGAATGCAGCTGCTCTCTCTGCCAACAGGTGTGCACTCTTAGGAGTATTGAGGCTCACAACGTTCATGAATAAGTTAAAGCATTTTTTCTGAGGCTGTCAGACTTGTGAATGAGCTGCCAGGGGGACACAAAATTCAGTCATTGCTACGGCTTGGGTGTACGACACCCTTTCTTTTAGATAAACTGTTCCTTCGGAAACAGCTTAGGTTAAAAAGAAATGCAAAAGTGTGAAACTCTTTTTCATAGGAAGGGAAGGTAAACATGCAAATGATTTGTGTATGGGAGCCTTCCTTGAAAGTGTCTTAGGGCTATACCAAGGGCACAGTGCAGAAAGAATGAAGGTTTAAAATGTAAACGTGTAAAGTGTTCCTGCAGCTGTTATTGACAAGTTTCTGCCTCCTCTTTTTGTTCTTTGTTTGTTTTTCTGCCCTGTGCTGTCTGACCTCAGTTTGGTAATTGTGATTATCATGCTAGCCACTTTGATGAGAAAACACTGTATTTCAGCTGTGGCATCAATGCCTGGTTGTGGTAAAGGGGTGAAAAAAGCTACGTCCAGATGTTGAGGTAATGTCTGTGAAAGTACTGGTTGCCAACTTTACATAAGGAACCACAATTCTTTCAGCAGTTTCCTGGTCTTGATAATTCCTTGACTCCTGTTAGGGTAGTGCTATTAGGCCATCAGCTGTGGGGGTTTTTTAAATACTTGATTTTGTTCGTGTGTCTTTATATAGAAGAATCTTTACAGTCAACATGTATTTCTAGATGCTGTGTTAAAATTGCTGGCAGAGTCTATTCTATACAAACTGAACAATCTGGCCCCTTGTTTTATTTATAAAGGTTCAATGTATCTTTGCCTGCCTACATCAATCTGCAAGGGAGTGTCAGAAAGGCCCCGCATTCGCCGAGCCGTGAGTTATCAATAACTTTTCAGATGTGTTAATGAATGTGGAACAAACGCAGTTATGTGTTTAAAAAATAAAGATCCACCTCCTAAAAAGCAAAAACAATCAGAAGAGCAAAACTCTTTACTGCAGTAGCAGGCATGATTATAAAGGGATTACTCTAAATTCCTAGTAGTGTGAGTGTAACTAAGCAGTAAGGTTGTCCTTTAGAAAACCTATTGTTGAACTGCTTTGAAGCTCTTTGGGCTGTGGGGTACAGGTTTGAGCTGTTGTATCCCACAGGCAAATTAAACATGTGTTGTTTCTGGAAACTTCTGTTCACTTAAGAACCTGAAACGTGGCCCATCTGAAAATGTTATCTATTAGCATCCTATGCATAGAACTGATATTTAAAAATCTGATTATGTAATAGTAAAAGGCTTGACTAAAAACATGCGGGTTTTTTATTCCCCTCCATTGTAGTGACCTCAGTGATGAATTTGGCTTCTTGAATTGTTTTATAGATGTAAAAGTCTTAGAGCTGCAAATCGTGAAGCCATAAAAAAACTTTAATAATTGCAAAATATATCTACACTCTTTAAAATATTTAATGAATTGGAAGAGGCTGCTATCTGAACTCATTGTATGTGATTTTTTCTCCCAGCACCTGTCCTTGCTTCAGTAATTCACCAGTAGGTTTTCAATGATTAGAGATCTTAACAAGTTGTTATGTATAAAAAAATAATAAATGGCTACATCCTCAGAGAGATGAAGGTATTTTATCATGCCTGTGTCTTAACAAGAAGAGAGCCATTGCAGTGATCTCTCTTCCCAATTCCAAATAGTGATAATTATGTTATGACTCAAAGGGAAACATATTCTGTCCTCATCCCCCAAATACCAGCTGGTTGCTTTGGTCAGAAGACTTCAGGTCTTGCTCCAAGAAGGGGTTGTTTAATCTTGCAATGGGACCTCAGTGTCTGGGCAGGTTGATGCTTCTGCTGATGCAGGAACTACAACCTGCCACAATGAAGATGTAACTAAGATGTTCCAGCCCAACAAACAGCATGTAGAAGAGAAAAGGGAAAAAATGAAAAAGGTTTATCATATGGAGATATGCAAACACCTGTAAAATATTTTGCATATAGGCTATGCCCGTATGTTTGACTAATTTTTTTTTCAGGTTTGTAAGCATTTAAAATCATTCTTCTGCCAACTCTTTATGCTACTCCCATCAGAAGTAAGAGGGTGCATTGCATCCAAGAGTGAAATCATAAAATGAGTATCAGGTGGGATTTGGTGAAGACTCAATGTGTATCATTTTGTGTTATGAGGCTGCTTTTATATACTAATTCTTGCATACAAATACATCACTATTTCATGCAAAATCTGAATAGAACATTATATAGCTCATTTAACCAATGCTATTGTAGTAAAGTGTTTCTGAGCTAATACTGACCTGATTTCAAGCACTTTTCCTACTGCATTTTTGAAGGAGAAGTGTGAGAGTATTTTTAAATAGCCTTGTAGAGCATTAAAACACACATTTGTGTTTTTGGTGTTATTTGACAAAGAAGCATAGAGTGTTTTAAGTTCTAGTTTCCATAGACCTTCACTATGTGACAGGGCAGTGTTAACGCTTTGCATGTAACCTGGAGAACGTGTCTGACTCGCTCAGTTTTCTGACCTGGCATGTGCTGATTCTTATATTGCAGGTGACACGACCCGGCAGCGAATCAAATTCAGTGATGACAGAGTGTGCAAGAGCCACCTTCTCAACTGCTGCCCTCATGATGTGCTCTCTGGAACTGTACGTAGCTAAATCTTTTGTTTTATTTATGTAAGAATGGAGAAATGGAATTATATTTGTTCTTTGTAATATCTCCTTTAATTTCACGATTTTTAATTAGTATCTATCTAGTGCTCTTTGGTAGTTCAGAGTTATAAACAGCTGATTTATGGGTTATGAAGTTAATTTTCAGAATTCTCCTGTTCTGTATGCCAATTATTACTTAAATTTCACTGGTCAGTAAAACAAAAAACCCAAATAACGTTACCTACATGAATTGTACTGTAGGAAAGTGGTCTTAAGATGGTACAGTCACAAGTAGTAGGAAAAAAGGAAATATAATTTATGCAAAATTATGAAGTTGCTTTCTTAAAAGTATGTGTTGTAGTGGGGAAGTATCCACAGATAAATTTCTATTGGGAAGTAGGTGATTGTTCTTTCTTCAGAAATATTTTAATGAAAGTAGTTGAAAGTTCAAATAATTACATTTCTAGAAGCTGAAATACATTTAATATGACAGTGGCACTTACTGTGCAATATCCACTAACTGTGCCATTTTCATAAATTCTAAAGCCATTTTAAAATCTCCATTTATGGCCTATTAGTAACTTGTTTGACTTGCATTTTTGTGTACTCTGGTCAAAGTTCCACTGCCTGAGCAGAGCAGACAAGGGGCTTTGCCAGTAGCTTTGTCACTGTGTTTGTACTTTACCTTGGGGTGCCTGTTTCAAGGAGCTTATTTTTTTGTGAAAGGCAGGTGAGTTATGTTTCATTGATATGTAACCTGATGTTTGATGGTGTTAAAATAATTAACAGTAGAGGGATGTAGTATGAGGATACACAGAGTCTCATGTGCCTGCTGTTCTTAATGATTCACTTCTGTAGCTTTTCTTAGTTGTGTGGCACCAGGGAAAGTAAGTCCTGGAAAACCTGTCTGAAGCATTATTTAATTAGTATTGTGTATCAGTGTATATGTAGTTCTATTTTGAACTGTTCTGTGCATTACTGTCCAAACAAAATGGGGAAGAAGGGAGTAACTGTATTCCTTTTCACCAGTCTGGTTTGCTGGCTGGTGTTTCGGTTGTGTGGTGAGCAAGTAGCTCCTGCCTGGGGGAGATGTGGGACATACCAGTGTGCTGTAAAACCATACAGAGTCACTGGTCATAATCCACAAAAAGGGACTTTTCAAAGATTTGTTTGGCAGCTTTTGGTTGTGTCTAATTTCTGTAAACAAAGATTTCTGGAACAGCTTACTTAGCAAGAAATGTTTATCTTCAGAACTGTAACAGTCATAGGTATGGTGCAGGAGCACCTCTCATGGTGCAGGTCAGTCATAGGCTGGGGCAGCCCACCCTGTTTAAGTGGAAGTTTTCATCTCTCTCATACTGGAATCTGCTGTGCTCTTGCAGTACCAAACTAAACTGCTTCTGCAGAGAGTAACAATCCTTTTTTTTTCCCCTTCCTCATAGTGCAATTAGTCACCATACCACAAATGTGCTCCACAATGTAAATCCAGGTCCAGAAAAACAATGACTGGCTTAATCCTTTCAGTGGGAGTAGTGAAAAGAGACGTGTAAGAGGAGGCTTTACCTGGCCCCTGTGATGTTCTGCTGTTTGCCTAGTCAAGGACCTGAAGAAATGGACCTTGTCTCTTAATAGCAGTTTTTAAAAGGGCAACAAGCATGAAGTCTGACTGGACAGTTTATCAGGGATTTAGAAAACAACTCTGAAATTTTCTCCAGAGTTTTGAGAGGAAAATTTTTATGGATCTTTGCATTCAAGATCTGTAGGTAACAAAGATTGAGTGCTCCCGAATGCTTCTGAAAGGAAGAGTTCTCTGGGGACATTTTGTGAGGTTAATAATCTCTTCACTGAGTAGATTATCAGTAAAATACTGGACATGAGTTGCCATGTTTTTTTGCATCACAAGATAATCTGCATTTCTTGGGCGCTGCATGTCACTGTTCCTGTCTGCAAAATGCAGACTTTATACAATTCTAGTCCACCCACTCTTTCAAAAGCACTCAGGGAGGACATTCACAGATAACACAAGACAAAGTGACTCATATGAGTAGGCCCTGTTAATTTAGTGTGTTCTTTCCCTTAATGGCCAAATTCCTCAGGCTCTGCCAAGGCACTGATTTCCATTGGCAATAAAAACTGTTTCTTGGGCTGCAATATGGATTGGTAAAGGTAGTGCATATATCCTTTTGGTTTCGGGATTTTACTTAGGGATATGTTTTTGTGCTACAAAGTTTCTGGGTTTGTAGACTTGGAAATTCTAAGTCAAGCAGTCAGAGGTGTCTCTGCCTGCTCTAGGTGACTTTGTGTCACTTTTGGGGGGAGAGACAGGGAGAGTATTTGGATTTTTTGTGGCCGCCTTCTGAGGGCAGTGGGAATAATGGGCTACATCGAAGCCATAGGTAGAATACTGAGTCTCAGCAGCAAAAAGGCAAACAAAAATAAAATTGTAGTATCCTCTTTTAGTTTATTAAATTCCAAATCTTTAGTGCTCTGTGGTTATTTTTTATTTGAAATGTATTTTGAAGCTTGTGTGAGGCACATAGTAAACTAATTGGTAAGATCACAAAGAATCTGCTGACAAAACCCATATTGATCAAGACCTTAGTCTAGCAATATACTTGAATACATGATTAACTTTAAGCTTATTACTAGTGGAATTCAGCTCCGGATTAAGACACCTAAATTTAGATTTCAGCTGAGGAGGAAGGTGTTGAAGCTTGCACTGAAGTCAGAGGGTGTCCAGGCAGTGGAGCCTAGGAAAGGGTTCAGTTCACCTGCCACTGGGTATCCCTCTCCAGGTGAGCTGTATCCAGTGAGGTTCACTGAATGTACTGTCTGTGTCTCCTTTTACTGTGGAAGAGAAGTTTGGATAGTTCGCACATCTGCAGATGGGTGTTAGTAAGGTGTTTTAATCTGTAGTTGATCTGCCAGTAGTCCCATTAGCTCAGTCAGACTGTTTACATGCTTAAAACTTGTGGTTTGAGGTGTGACTTTTTTTTGCTGTACTGTTAGAAAAAGCATTAGAAGCTGTTAGGAGGCATTGTGTATATCAGCTTCTCAGTTCAGCACTGATTTGATCCTGTGAACTGCTTCAGTTTAGCAAATCAGATTAAATTAGCCTTGCATAAACTACCTTAATTTGTAGTGTTCAGCCCAGTGGTGATGAATTGTGAGGTGCTCTGTTGCCCTGTCAAGGGATGATGCCAGTTGCTTGAAATGTGTTCTTCATTTCTTTGACCAGTGCCAGGAAAGTGAAC
Organism: Hafferia zeledoni; assembly: GCA_035583235.1. Classification (NCBI taxonomy): domain Eukaryota; kingdom Metazoa; phylum Chordata; class Aves; order Passeriformes; family Thamnophilidae; genus Hafferia; species Hafferia zeledoni. The sequence continues at coordinate 48,272,642 of JAWWEV010000043.1, forward strand.
TGATTTTACCATAATCCATTTTCATGGGTGAAGGAGGGGTTTGTTATTGTCTGGGTGGTCATCAGCTTCAGTGTGAGTATATTATATAGTCAAGCTGTAAGAACAAATACTATATAAACACTGAATTATCTCATTTAAAAGTAAGAATGACTGCTACTAGCTGTTTCAGTGAAGATCTGATCTAAGGACTTGAAGTCTTCAGAAGTGAGAGTATGGTTACAAGGAGAAATGTCTTTTAAAATGTATTATACTTCTGAAGATACCTGTAATTCAGTGGTTACTAAGAGGACTTCAACTTAATAATTTCTGCATCTTTTTTGCTCAGCATTTCTTTCCTGCTAGTGAAGTCCTACAAAAGTTAACCCTGCTAGTGGGGTCAGAGGACTAAAATCACACATTATTATATTTTCCTGAAGGCTCCACTGCTGAGTATGTGTTGCCTACAAGAAAGGATGGGCTTTATCACAAGTGTAGAATTCTGTCGGACACAAAATTGTTAGTGCAGATGAAAAGTGAGTTCCATAATTAGGGTTCTCATACAGACCTAGTAGTTGCACTAACAATTTGATAAAGGAAGAGGCCTGGTTCCTCCAATATCAATGGATCAGCAATTTCAGATCTTTCTAAGCAAACCAAAAGTCCTTGTCTTGCCAGACATGAGCTGCTTTGGTGAGGGTATCTTTATATCAAGAAAAAATTCTCTAAGTAAACACTGTCCAGTCTCTTCTTTCAAAAAGCTATGAAAGACACATGCCGTTTGTAGAAGCATTTGATTGTTTGTGCTACTATGTCACACTTGGCTCAGTGTCAGACCTCTGTGTTTTGAGTAGCTTTGGCTTTTCTGTGCTCTTTTGGCACTCCCTGTAGAGTACATTCAGTAATCAAATTTCTGATATCAAAAGAAAGTGTAGTAGTTGTAAAAGTGCCAAAATGGGAATTTTGCTGTAGGTAGCTCGAGATCTGGAAGGAAAAAAAGCCATCCTAATTTTGTGTTCCAGAAACAGCATCATGTCAGAGTTTAGTTTCCAAATCAGTTGTTGTTGCCAGCTGCTCTTGGGTGCACATTTATGTTGCAGATAAACTCTTCAGTTTCTCTGTTACCCGAGTCTTTGGCCAACTCTTCCTTGACAACTCCTACTTAACTCATGTGATTATTTTATTTTTTGTACCTGATTTGATTGAAGCAGAGCTGTGCATTGTTGTCAAATGACATGTATGTAATCCATATTTCTGTATTAATTCCAGGGGCATCCCATCTATTTTGTGGACGAAGCAAAAACGATTGCTAAATCATTTCAGTATGAGGTTGTTTGAGATGAAAGACAATTGTCTAAACCTCAGCTCTGGGAAATCAAGCAGCTTTAATTGCCCATGTAACACTTAGGAATTAAAATAGTATTGCAGAAAAGATCAGCAAGTTGATACTAAAAGGGATGAGTTCCTTATGCAGAGCTCTGCAATAGCAGGAGGACTCCTGATGCCCAGCTTTGCATGAGATTACCCAGACTAGTCTTCAGTAGTTTTCCTTTGTAATAACGATTGTCCAAATACATAAGAGGTGGGGGGTTTTGTTGTAATCTCAGTAAAAGTGGAGAAAACTGCAAAAAGCCCCAAAATAATGGCTTAACATAGTCAATAAACTTTAGTTATGTCTAGCCTGGGAACTTCTTCTCACCTTTATTTGCATTGCTCATTAGAACTCCTCTGTAAGTCACTTTAAATAGTGACTGTCTGAAAGTCTGTGTATTGGCAGTGAAAAATAGTTCTAAGTGCATTCTTTTTAAGCTTTCACGAGTAGCTCAGTGTATGAACATGAGTCCCTCACAGCCATCTTCTGTTCCAAATGTGATGGGTGTTTAAATGGCCAACTGCAGTTGTCTGTTCTGTGTCTCTGGGGGAGGGAGGATGCTTTGGCACCAAAGTGCAAGGTGCACTTGCCAAAAATCAAATAACGTGTCTTACTGTATCTTTTTGTCCACTTCCATCTGCTGTCCATCTGCTCTGCAGCCAGATTATAAATGAGCTGCCCTGTGGTTATTAAAGTCCTCAACAGTCCTGATCCAGCATAGCCTTTTCACACTAATGAGTCACCCCCAGAATGAGTTGTCTTTGCCTGATGTTGCATAGCTTACACCAGCAGAAGAGCTTTTTAGCCTGTGTTTACATCTAATATGCAAACTGGTTTAAGAGTTTTATATGTGGTTGGATTTTTATGTCTTTCTACAAAAGTTCTATTGCCAATAGAACTTTTGAGACAGTGGTGATATTTCTGTGAAGGTTTTCAAAATATTGCCCAGGACTAGTATAGGTTGTGTTAAGCAGGAGTTCCAATAACAGTGAAATCTCTTCAGCACCAAAACTAATGATAAAGAATCCTTCTCTCTTGTACTTGCTTGTTCTTGCTCCCTGTTAGCCCAGACGAGTGTTTATAAGGCAACACCATTGCATCAAAGTGGGGAAGGAGAGCCAAAATCTCTTCTCTTGTAACAGCCCCTTCATTCCTCAAAATTTCTGCTGATATCACTGAAGTTATTCAAAAGTTTTTGAATTTGCCATCTTGATACTGTATGAAATCAGAAGAAATCAGAAAACGTCCTGTTTCATGGGGGTGAAATCCAACCCAAGTTGAGGGAAGAGAAGCAGAAACCTCATGCAGTAGTGGCCAGTGTCATGGGAGTGTTATGTGAATTCTGGGGGGTTTTAGCGTGTGATGAAAGTTTGTCATGCATTTATTTGAAGTGTGTGCAGATTACATATTAAAATACTCTTTTTCTAGTGCAGCAGTGAATATGTTTGAGGTTTTTTCCTCATTGTTTTCAGACCTACTGGAGTGTGGCACTGGCTTTGTCTGTGCATTTGGAACCAAAGTGCTGTCCCTTCAAACAGGATTGACCTTGAGTTCTGCAGTTCAGCCTTAAACACCCTGTCAGTACAAGAAATTAATCAGCATAAAGACAGTGTTTGCACAATTTTAGGAAAGGTTTTAAGTGTCTAATTTTCAGATAATTTTAAAATGCTCTTCCACATTGTTTTCCTAGTATTGAAGTACTTTCCTGAAAGGATGCTTCAGTTTAAATGTTGTCAGCATCTGATGACTTGGAAATACACATGTATAATACATTGCTCAGCTTTAAGGTCTTTTGTGGATTTGCCTCAATTAACAAAATTGCTGAGGTCCTGTATAGCTGCAAAAGGAAAAGCTAATCTATCATTGCAATCAGATATTCTCTGTGGCAATCAAATGTTTTCTGGAAAATAGATTTTTGGTCGCTGAAGGGTATTTAAAGAATTACAGTTTATAAAAAACTTTCAAGTTCAAAATGCTTTGTTTTAACCATCTCTTTTTTTGTTTGTTTGTTTCTAACAGTTGAAATAAATTAACAGCTTCCGTAAAAATTGCTTTAGTGGCTTCATTGGAACATCTCACTGGAGATTGGAAAATACAAAAGTAATTGATGTTTGGGTTTTTTCTTATACTTACAAGGCTTGAATTGTTTACTTAAATCCAAGTATTTTATTTATTAAAAACAAACAAGCAAACAAAAACCCAACAAAACCCCCACTCATTTGTCTCATATTCAAATGACTTGCAGCACTCTCTGAGTTAACACTCATCTTCAATTTACAAAACTCCCAAGTTATTAATTATTTTCGGTTTGGTTCTAAAACTATTATTTAACTACAACAGTAATAGCTTTTTCCATCAGAGTCCAGTTTTCATTATGTGCTTTCAGCGTTAAGAAAGGATTAACTCTTCTTAATATTAAGTGAGCAGTGCCAAGAGCAGACTTAGCTGAAACTGTGCTGGTTTTAAGTGATGGAGATCATCACTTTCAGTGATTATAAATCAGCCTGTGCTTTTGCAGAGAGGCTGTCTTGGTTTTATTCAATTTTGTTTCTGTTACAAATAGACTTTGGGACAGGTTTGTTTCAGTTTTTTTGTTTGGAGTTTGTTGTTGTTTGTGGGTGGGTTTTTTTCATTTGTTTGGGCTTTGTCCAGTGTACAGTGCTCTGTCTTGATCATCAGACTTGTGGTGAGCAAACTGAATCAGAATTTTAAAACAGTGTTTGTTACCTAATAAGGTTCTAGGCACTGTTCTCAGTGGCATTGTATGGAAGGTTAGGTGATGAAACCTACTTATGTTATTAAGTTCATGCTTTCTTCCTGCCCTTTCTAGAATGGTTTGATTACAAGTGAAATGCCTGTACTTTTTCTTCCCTGATTCTTGTACGTAGTCCAACACTCAGCTCATCTTCACTCATATGCAAAATGTTTTGCTGGGATTTGATTTTTGACCATCTTACTTGAAATGCTTCAAGAATGTTTTTTAAGCAGCACGTACAGTGGTGCTGTGGTTGTAGCTGTTCCAGGTCATGAATGTAACACAGTGTCATAGTGTGTGCAAACAGTTCAGGCTGAGAATTTCACCATTTAATTGCCAGTTATTGTCATGGAACTTGGGTCTGCTAAGCTGTTTAAATTCAATACAGGATGTTCCACTTCAGTCACTTTTTAAACTTTCAGTAATGCAACATTTTTGCAGGACATTAATGGCACTTTGTAATGCAAACAGCCATAATGATCAGACAAGTAGTTCTGTCTCTGCTTTTATTATTTCCTGCTTCATACATGTCTATTAAAGATGTGGTATCATCTTACAGCTTTGTTAAACTGTGCTTTCATCCCACAGGGGAGATGATTTGCTTCAGAATATTTGACTGTTAAAGAAAATCATGCTAACTTTATTCCTTGTAACACTGCTGAAAAGTTAAACCACATTGCCTCTGTCTCTTTTCAGAGAATGGACCTTGGAGAATGCCTGAAGGTGCATGACCTGGCATTAAGGGCAGACTATGAAATAGCATCCAAAGATCAAGATTTCTTCTTTGAGCTTGATGTATGTATTTTGACTTAATGCTGGAGAGAGAGCATCATTTGTGTGGATAAACTGAGCAACAGATGTTAAGTTTTGGTACACACGGAAGGAAAACTTTTGAAAAGCAATTTTATAAAACAGAAACCCTTGGCAGTTACATGAAAGATACATCATACCTCTTCATCAATATGTGCAAATACTTAATTTGTATTGACAGTCTCCAGGTAGAACTGATAACAGCCTCCCACAGCACAACGTATCATCAGCCTGGGTGCTATCTTAGTGTTACCAAATAGCAAGCAAATGGTAAGGCTGTGTGTGCTTGGAAGAGAGTCAGCAATTCTGCACTTAATGAAGAAGCTCGTTCTGTCTTGGGGATAGCAGACCATGTGCCCTGTATACTCGCTATGGCCCCATATACTACTGTAGTTTGAGTTTTGAACTCCCAGTGAGGAACTGAGTTTTCACTAGGACAAAATGGTTTGGTTTTTTAATTGTTATTTGGAGGGATGATGTTAATATGTTAATAACTTAAAACCCTAATGAAACAAAGTTACAGTATTGGCGTGTAATGGCTGGATGAAGTGATCCTGAATCTCCTTTGAAGAATTTTAATGCCAGCTAGAAATACTCACTTCTTGACAGAGAGAACTTAGGACAGGTTCACTTCCAAATTTCTCTAAATACTTAAAACCATGGCAGTGTGTAGACAATAATTTTTTAGAAGTTTTGCATTAACATATGTCATTATATTCATGTCCTTTACAGCATTGATCCTTGTTCTTATTGATGTTTTAGGCAATGGACCACCTGCAGTCATTTATTGCAGACTGTGACAGGCGAACAGAAGTGGCTAAGAAAAGACTAGCAGAAACCCAAGAAGAGATCAGTGCTGAAGTTGCAGCTAAAGTAAGCACGTAAAACTAGTTACTGAAGTATCTTTGAAGGTCTGTGTTCTTAAAGAGCCCACTTCAAGTTTTGGCAAGATATCCAATTTAGGAATTCATACTGAGGAGGGAGGAAAAACCAGCACATTTTCTCTATCCTTTCTAAAACTGCTTTTAAGGCACAGAAGGGAAGAGAGACCTCTGGTATTTTTGGCCTTAGGAAACTTGACACTCTGTGATTCCATGCCATACAAATGTTAGTAATTCTTACACACTTTGATCAAAACTTCATCCATCAAGTAAATAAAAATTTAGGTGCTTTTCTCTAGATCTTCTAATAAAAAAAACTTTTGTAATTTTTCCGCACATGTGTGCACTTGCTAGGAGGAATGATTATGCAAATAGTAACTTTGCAAGACTGTGTGGTATAGACAACAGTGTGAATTACTTGAATTTTCTGAATAAAATCCTTCTGTGGAGTTGGTGCATAGACCTGATAACTCAGGTTTCTGTTTCACTCTTACCTGGAGAAGTTCTCTCTGCATGTTTCTTTTTAATTCTATCCTACCAACTTTGTGTGTAATAACTCAGTAGTAGTTGAGATTGTTTCCATAATTAAAAGCATTTCCTGTGTTAAGCCTTTCCTTGTCTTTCAAGGCTGAAAGAGTCCATGAATTGAATGAAGAGATTGGGAAACTGCTGGCCAAAGTAGAACAGCTCGGAGCTGATGGGAATGTGGAAGAATCTCAGAAAGTAATGGATGAGGTGGAGAAAGCTCGGGTAAAGAAGAGAGAAGCAGAAGTAAGTTGTTTGTGTAAAGCTTGGGAGATGGAAAGGACAGAGTCAAATATTGAATTGGTTTGTCTCTGGGTAATGCAAGACATCTCATCTGCACTTCCTTAGCTAATTGCTTCATATAAAACGAAAGAAATTGCCATGCAGAATCCTGTACAGTTAACGTTTCTACCCTTAAATACTCTCTTACACTCCCATAAATAAGGGATTTATCTTGGCTTGGCTGTGTTGGTCAGTTGTGTCTGTGGACACTGCCCCTGTGTCTGTGTGTGTTGGAGTGACTTTCCTGGTTTGGCCTCACGGCTCTTGCTGTGGCAACCCTGTTGTACCTTGTGATGTGCTGATGTGACTCCTACTGGAAAGCTTCAGGGAAGTGAGCCACTGTCTTCACTGGAAGATACTTCCTTAGTGTCTTGGGTATCAGACAAGTCAGAATGGTTGCTGTAATGTTCAGGCAGCAGAACTCATCAAGAGATTTTTCATATTGTGTTACACCAAGATACTGAAATTTATGGAAACATCTGCAGTTGTTTTAGTAGTATCAGAAGGTTGCTGGTAGCCTTGCTGGTCCGTCTTCTGAGCGTCTGTAGATAAATTTTGCTTGGATGAAGTGTCTAGTTAGTATCTGAAATGCAGATAGATTTCTCAGGGAGCCAATACTGTTCTAAATTGGGTTCAGAATGAAAACTAGTGTATTATTTTCATAATAAGTCAACATAGTAAGTGTAGTGTTCATGTATATTCATTATTGTATATGAAAAAGTTGTTCATCCTTCTATGCAAGGTAATAATTACTCCACTTTTTTTAGTTTGAAAAACCACTTCCTAGTGTCCTGCTTTTAAATACATTCAATTTTCAAAATAAGGAAACCTGCCTTGTACCTGAATGGAAAAGTTGGTTTATGAAGTGTGAATTAACTGAAGGGTATGCTGGTTTACATTGAATTCGGTTATTAATTTGTAGTGTATCTTTGGTAATGTGTTCTCCTTGTATTTATGTGCATTGAGAAGTAACAGCAAATTGGATTTTTTCTAGGAAGTGTACAGGAATTCTATGCCTGCCTCCAGCTTTCAGCAGCAGAAGCTGCGGGTTTGTGAGGTGTGCTCGGCCTATCTTGGTCTGCACGACAATGACCGACGACTCGCTGATCACTTCGGAGGAAAACTACATTTGGGATTTATTGAAATAAGAGAGAAGCTTGAGGAACTCAGGGTAAATCATTCCTGTATTTTGTGTGTGTGCTTCTACTTCATTATCTGACATGCAGCCTTAACTGAATATTTCCTTCTGGGTGTGTGAATTTCCTTCATGTCACTGTAAAATTTGGTATTTCATTAGCCTAAAAAACACTAAACAATTTAACATCAATTACCTGGAGAGTTTACTAAGATGACCTCTATTGCACTGAGATACATTAAAACACACACTCAGAGTAATGCATCTTGGGAACAAAGAGTGTGATTCTACTTGTAACTTGGAGAGGTGTCTTTTGAATGAGCAACAGCAATGTTGAAACATGTTTTTGCAGTCATAGGAGATAGTCAGAAGAACTTTGCTTTTAGCCAGATGATTGACTGGAAGTAATAACAAGATGCTTTAAAGTACAAGAGCATGTAATAAGGAGGATGCTAACACTCGGAAAAGTTTTCAAAAAATGTAAAGAAATGCTTGGAGCTCAGACAGACTCCTCTATGGTGAATGACTGTAATTCAATTTGTTTATTTTATGTGGATAAAGAGGTGACTTTGAATTTTCTTTCTTCTAAGTAATTTTTCAAGGTTTTTAAGCTTAAGTGACAATAGGTGGAATAGGAACTCAAGGCTGTAGCACTTCAAAGTGGGAATACAAAATGGTGTATGTCTTGAAGTCAGGCTGGCTGTGCAAATAACTGTTACTGGGAGGTTACATGTTCCCTGTAGCTTGAAGATTTGAAATCCAGTTGGAATATTATCCTAAACAACCCTATCTTGACCAGAAATCATGTGCTGGAAGAAAGGCTGGAATTATATTCTGGACTTCTAGTACTCAAGAGGATGGATTTGGGCACTGGTGCCACTTATGACCTTAAAATAGAAATTAGAGAGTTCGTAGCTCAGTTACACATTTAACTGTAGAAATCTCTAAAGACAATAGCTAAAGGAGTTGAAGCCCTAAAAGCAGAAAATGCTGCATTTGGGTTTGAGTAAATTGACTTGGTTTATGTTTCATAATATTCCAGCTTGCAGAGTGACTTACACTTTGGAGAGCCCAACCCTTTCCATTGACTGTATTGGCAATTTAGGGTCCTAAATATAGCTGGTGTAACTTGAATCTTAGATGCCTAGAACAAATCATATGTGCATCCTCACATGCCCCCATGAAATTATGCAAAGAGTCACTTGAATGAGAAACCTTTCTTGTAGCTAAATCACTGATGTTGTACAAGGAAGTATAGCTATAATTTGACATAAAGGGTTGAAAAAACTGGTTATTTACACCATTCGGAAAAAAAATATGCATGGGTAATTATTTCACATTCCCAAAGCATCAATAAAATAATCTTTTGAAGTGCTTCACTAACAAAAAAAGAAAACAATAACTATCCCCTCCTTCCTCAGAGCTCTCCTCAGAGATCTGATCAAGATGCTGCTGGGGCAATTCCACCTCTCAGAAGAAGGTCTTTACAAAGAGTTGAATTTCTTGCATCATGTCCAGAAGGTGGCAAGACTTGGGTTTGGCCAGATCTCCAGTTGTGAGTTCCACATCTGAGGGCCCTCTACTGAGCGTGCCTTGTCCCCAGGAGTAGTGAGTTCAGCCTGGGGGCTGTCAGCTGAAGCATCTGCTCCAATTATGTGTCTCATGGTCACAATACAGAAACAAGTAGCCTCAAAACCCAGATATCGGCCCAACCAAGTCCTTTAAGAAACAGTTAACTTTCCTAGTTCTGTTTCCTTTCTACCTTTCCCCAGCGGCCAAAATATGGTAACATTGGCATGGAAACTCTCACATTTAAAGGCATGACTTACTGCTCTGAATTCCCCTTTATTAAAAACTTAATGTTTAACTCTGCATATTTCAGGTCTTCGTGTAACACCCATCTATTTGCTGCAGCTCTTCTGCAATAACTTGTTTCCTGAAGAAAAAAAATACATGTATACTGAGGAAGAGAGAGGGAATATACACAAGGGAAAGGGAATATGCCTGAGGGAAAGAACATAATGTTAATGTCTAGATCATTGTTATAGCACCTATATCTGAGAAATGTTGAATTATAACTTAATGAATATATTTCTTTGCTTTCAGAGGATTGTGGCTGATAAACAGGAGAAACGAAATCAGGAACGTCTGAAACGTAGAGAGGAGAGGGAAAGAGAAGAAAGGGAGAAACTAAGGAGGTAGGGATCTATTTTAATTCCATGTACATAATGACCTATTTAAGTTTAATGAGAAAATCGTGATGTAGTTCATACACACTTCTAAATCTGCCAATATACATTAGTTTGCATTCCTTGGAAACAAAGATTGAGATGGAATTTCATGTCTACCTCTTAAAACTTGGAATTGTTTTCATAAAAAGCCTTTTTAAAAACTGCTGATAGTAGTGTGTCTGCATATTTGAACAAATGGCCTTTAAATGAGATAATTTTCAGTTGCGTACCTTGTTTTGAGACCTGATAAATGTGATTCTCTAACAACTGATAGCTATTTTCTTCATAGATATTAGAAGTTTCCTTATTGGAAGTAGTTGAATGTATGACTAAGGAGAGTAGTTCCCTGTGTTACTGTGAAATAGTGGCTTCCAGGCTTTGGAGCTGGAGTGGAATGGAATCTGAACTGCAGTTCTCTCAGCATGGTACCTTCAGAGGTTAACAGTGTAAACTTCTGAAAAATCTATTGCAGTCTGACAATACTTGCCTGACAAGAAATAAGGGAATATTGACTTGAACTGCAAGCTTTTTTCTCTATGAGTTAAAAAGCAGATTTCATATTCTTTGGGGTTTTAGTATCATAGTCTCAAATGAAAAAAAACCAACACAAAACAGGGATGTGTTTCACGATGAACATGTTGCAGTACAGATGTTAATATCAAATAAAAGGCCTTTAAACAATTGCTACTAAAACAAGAAATACAATAACAGGTCAGCTACTCTGGTGTATTACTAAATTGTACTTTATTTAATAATGAGATTCTGTAAGGAAAATTGCTATTTTCCATTTATTTCAGGTCCAGATCCCACAGCAAGCATGCCAAAAGGTATATAAATCTGCAGACAAGGAATACCAGCGGTGAAGCCAGCTGGAACACTTTTAAGTTTGTGTAGCACTATTAGTTTAAGATGTCCATCTTTACGAGCAAAGCTTTCTGTTGCACATGTCATCTCGTTGTGTGTTTATACAGTATTTATCATCATGCCATTGAGTTTATACATGTACATCTATTTTATGGCTACTGCTATGCAGCTTCTTTGCAAAAGCTTGTGGTTAATACCTTTTGGTGAAAGCCCATGTTTTTAAAATCCTAAGCACCAGGTTAGCCCTCAACAGATCATCCATCAGTAGTAGTCTGAGTGTTCTTCCGAACCTGAACAGGTGATCTGTGTCACTGCATCAGGGAGTTCTACAACTTTGCCTGATAAAAACAAGATTTCAAAATTTTAAAAAGTAGATTTCTTCCATATTTTTAATTGCTTTCAGAAGCCTGAGTTGGTTGTGCTGTAGGCAAACAGTGATGAATTAACTCTAAAACTGTCTGCGTAAGTCACAAAGGAGTTTGTAGCTTTTCAAATGTTGCTTTCCCCTGTTTGCCTGTGATCAGACAGTGCAGTAGCTCTGAGTGCTGCAGACCATTCTCTGTACAGATTCGTTTATTCACAGAGTGCATAAAGTTCACAGTACACTGGTAGGAGTAGCTGGGTAAAGGCAGTGTCTGGTTTAAGTCCTTTCTGTTCTAGATCCAGGTCCCGGGACCGCCGCAGACATCGGTCTCGCTCAGCCTCGCGGGAACGGAAGAGAAGAACTCGCTCCAAGTCCCGTGAGAAGCGCCATCGCCACAGGTCCCGCTCCACCAGCCGCAGCCGCAGCCGCAGCCACCACAGAAGCAGGCACAGCTCCAGGGACAGGAGCCGAGAGCGCAGCTCCAAAAAGAGGTGAATGTCGCCCTAGAAATAAATGGCTTTCCCCAGAGGCATGATGAGAATTTCACACTAAATTAAGTTTATGGTTATCACTTGGCAATTCAAACACATTTCAAGTCTGTCTCAGGTTTCAGTTACAACTTCAGCATGTTTATGATATGACACACCATAGTGACTTTTTTCTGTTTTGGGGGGTGTTTTTAATAAAAATAATAGGGTTACATATTATTTCTGTTTTGGATGAGTGCTACAGAGTATTGGTGTCAAGTTGATAATACAGGCTTCCCGTAGCATAGACAGTAAAACAGCCAGTTTCCATTTCAGCCCAGGGATATCAGCAGCATCTTACTGTCATACATTTGGGGGTTCCCTCGGGCTCTTGTTCCCAGCAGCAGAGCCCATCTGTTGTACACTGCACCAGATAAACACAAGTTTAGATATGCCTGAAAATAAACTTGTTGCACTGCATCTGGAGATGTTGCTTTGCAAGGAAAGTCACTGAATTCCTCATTGAAGGATAACTGCAGAGGGGAGGTTGAGGCTCTGGCTCTTGCGTGATTCAAATGCGGTCTGCTCATGAGAATTTGCTGGCTTATTTTAGATGAATAAGTTATGCTTAACTTAGAATGGGATTGCACAATGAGGCATTTGATAAGGAGGTCTGCTCAGAAACAGGATTCCTTTCCTGTATAGGTCAGCCACTGTGGCATACACTTGAATGCAGTACAGTGACAGGCTGCCCAGTCTTAAAACCCTGACAGACTGCTGACATGCAAGAAGATCAAAGGTCTGATTTTGAAGTGGCCACACATACAGGGTTTATAGTTCGGATTATTTTAGGAGTTAAATCACCAAGGTTGGAGAAATATGTTGGATGTGTTCAAGGATCTCATGGGCTTTTAACTCTGAAACTGAAGGGTTTTTAGTCCTAGAGTGGATAGATGACTGTAATACCATTGTGCTCTGTAAGAGAGCATAGCAAGCAGGGTTAGTCCAAGACTTTTGTTCCTTCTTTTTGTTGCAGGTTGATAAAAGTCCAGCACTCTACTTGGTATCACCAGTAGTGTTGGGTATTTAAAATTCTGCAGAGTTTTCTGAAGTCAGTATTTCAGAGTCAGCCGTTGCTGTCTCCAAAGAGACTGCTCTTCAAGGCATTCACAACAGCAGATTAGAAAATCTACAAACCTGTTGTTTTTCGGCCTTAAAACAGGCATTTTCCTTTGAATCAATACATTCATGAACTTGGATAAACCAATTTCTAGTGTATATGCTCAAACTGCCTTTAACTACTACCTTTCCAGCTTTGCAAGACTCGGTTGCTGTGCTTTGAAGAAAACTGCTCTCATTGATTGTTCAGGAATTCTCATCATACTTGTTTGAACTCTATAATGTGATGCGCACAATGCAAATGATGCAGAGAAATATGTAAGAACAGAGAGACAGTGTAGACCACTGGTGCTATCCATGTAACAGTAAACATGTTAAAAGTTAAAAAATACAGTGGTCTTCAGGGCACAAGATTTCAACCTTATGATACTCAGTACTGGAAACATTTCTCATGGTGTCAGTTTCTGCCCTGAAGGAACACACCTGTGTTGGAAGAATCATTGGTACAAGTAAGAGTTTGACATTAGTGTTAGCTTGAGGAGGAGGAACTGCTGTGCTGTCATTGCCAGCTAATACCTCTTATTTCTCTGAGGTGAAGCCAAATTTTTACTCTGAAAATACCTTTATTGTGTTTTCAAGAGATAGTATCCTTAGAACTGTGATCTTTCTGCACTGGGACCAGGATGGCTGTTGAACTTGTGCCTGGGCAGGATACCTCCTTTTTAGAGATGCCCTTCTAGTCAGTAGAGCAGATTTCCACATGGATATTGGGGAAGTTTTTCTGTTGGATACCATACCAATGTTGATGCCAGAATGCAAAATAGACCTAATTTGCAGGCTCTATTGTGTTATACTTCCCTGTCTCCTAAGAACTCTGTTTTTCTAGCCCCGGGAAGTACTCATTGCCAAATCTCATTTTTTAAATTTTGTTTTGAAGTAATTTCTTAAAATCCTCATATGAAATACTTTTATTCAAGCCTGTCTGTGTTAAGCTGAAAACATTCAGTTGTCCAAGGCATTCTGGCCAACAATAGTCTGAAAAACAGCAGATATGCACCAGGAAGTTAACTTCTTCAGGAAGGAGTCATAGCATTTTAGTTTTGAATAACCATATAAATTCAGATCTGGGGAACATGGTGTTCTTCCCAGACCCTTGCAGAAGAGCAGCACAGGCAGTAGAAAGGCATCTGAAGGCTGTGGCAGTAGCAACCCCTGGTGCCAGTACTTCTGGGGCCTTAAGACAAGTGTGCTGTGATTACAGGCAAACATGCTGAGTATTCCTGCTTGCAGCAAACCACACAGTTCCTTCCAGTTGTCCTGCCCACCCTTTGTCAGAAAGTATTTTCACAAGAGCCTTTCTTGTTAAATTAAAAACTGTCATCTCTCAGATAATTCTTAGTTCTGAAAGTAAAAGGATGTTTATTGTGTGCTATAGGTGAGGAAATTCTACAAACACACATTTGTCTGACAAACATATTTTCTTTATTCTGTATCGCCACCATTCACCCTATGAAACAGTTGGTGGATAGATTTAAATCTATTGATGGCTCTCATTTCAAATGTATTGCTACAAGGAGCAGATCTGACCACACAAAGTGTCTGACTGTAGTAGCAGTGTGTCTTAGGCAATGGGAGCCTGTCTGGTAATAGCAGCAACCTGACCAATGTAATAGGAGCTCTGGGTCTGCCCACGCTGAGATTACTGGCTTACCAAGAGCAGGTCTAAATGAAGTCCTTACATTTTCTTACTCTTTGTCATAAGTTTCAAACAACTAAAATTAAGTGTCTTTTGTTTCATAAGAACAACTCGACTGCATAATTTGTGGTAGTGGGGGACTGGGTTAGGGTTAGGGTTAGTTTGTGCATTTTGTGTTGCAATGAGAAAGGGAATGTTTGCAGTTAGAGGCTGAGATACATACTCAGTGATAAGGTCAATCATGACAGCAGACCTAAGCATGGGTGCATTTGAGAGAAGGTTGTGTCAGTATGCCTGGGCCCACTCACAAGAATTCGTGTGACAAGGGTTGTGTTTCATTAAAGCCAATCTTTCTTCTTGTCCTCTGATTAGAGACTCACGTGTAGAGAGATGGGACAGCTGCATGAATGCATCTTAGATTCCTCCAAAAATGCATTGATTATAAAGCCAAAGCTGTGAATAGCATCGTGTCCTGTCTGTCTGCGCGTTCTACGATTAATTGCTAGAGTTGGCCTGAGTCAACCAGTTTGGAGGAATTGTTACTTCTGCAGGGGCCTTGCAGCACAAGATACTTGCTAAACAGCTGTACTAACTCCAGGATTAACCACAGTAGGAGTAATGTCTCTGGATCTTAGCAGTTGCAAATACAGAGTCTTGCAAAACAGGACATTGTAGTGAAAATAATCTTTTCAACTGAGCAACTGAAATGAAAGGTCACTTCTTTGTAAGCTTGTAGAAGGAAATTAGTGCAGGAGCATTTTGCAGACCTTGGTTTTGAAGTTTTGAGGTGAAGTGACAGTAACTTTGTCTAAGTGGAGAGCATACAGTCTCACTGTCCAGTACACCAAATTTTTTGACTAGGAAGTGAGTGGCTAGCTTTATGTAAAGCATGCTGTTAAGATTTTCTGTAGTAGTTTGTACTAAGCTATTCTAGGATTACAGTACATGATAAAATGAAAATTTAATGGTTTTTAGCAACAGACTTAAGTGCATTTATAAAGGAATACAGATGAGGATGTCTAATCCTTTTTTCCCTCATACAGATAGCTCATTCAATTTTTAAAATAATATGAATTGTTTAACAGAACAGCTCATTTCTGGCTCCATCATAAAGGTTTTGAAAATGCCTATTATCAGAGTAAAGTATCTAAAAATAACACCACCCCAACCTTGCAAAATCCTACAAGGGCTAATTCTTGTAGGAAAATATAATTGATGCACAGATTCCAGATTTGGTTTGTATTTGTCATGTAATAGTCTTGTTCAAGAATAATGCAAGTTCATTTCCCCCTGCTTTTAATCAAACTCCCATTTCTAAACATTTAGGTTTGTAATTTATATACCTGAGAAAGGCTGACATTATTCTTAAGCTAGAGACTGCTGATGAAGAATTTCAATTAAACTTTGGTTAATACAAACTTGAGGGTGGAAGTTGAAAATTAAGAGATTTAGTTAAGCACACTGACCTTAATCTGGGCTCTGTAATAAATGTAGGTTAAATCCTGCCTCAAAGTATTTGTCTTTTGAAATCAGAAGTAGGCAAAGTAAGAAGAGTAGAGTGAATTCTGATGTCTTCTCATACACTTCTATTTATATAAATCCAAAGTTGGGTTGGGAAAAAAGAAAAACATAAAATCTAAGTGCTGTTTGATAGCTGCAAATGGATGACTGACTGGAATTCTCCAATGTACTGCACTTTTCAGATCCTCTAAAGAAAGATCTTCCAGAGACAAAGAGCGTTCAAGAGACCGTGATAGGACATCGCGTGACAAGGATAGAAGCTCGAGGGAGAGGTCGCCGCGAGATTTCAAAGACAAGAAACGCTCTTACGAGAGCGCCAATGGCCGCTCGGAAGACCCACGGAGCTCAGAGGAGCGTGAGGCAGGGGAGATATAACTGGCTGTGTGTTCACCTGATCTCTAGCTTCCTATGGAGTTGCATACTTTGGTTTAGTTTACAGTTGTTCAAAGGGACACCAGTGAGCAGTTCCAGACACTGATCCAACTAGGATAGATGTACAGTATATAAAAGTGGTTATAATAAAGTCAGAATTAAACCCCATCAATTAATGATGCCTAAAGCTGGGTCCTGGACTTCCACCAAGTTGTAAAACTTTTCTGAAATATTTCTCTTTATTCAGGACAACAGTTTTATGTACCAAGATGCAGATCTCAATGTTTTTAATCTCCTTTCCAGTACAAGTTAGTGAACAAATTATATTGTACTACTTGCCTTGGGTGCTTTTGAACCTTTATAAATTCTCCAATTCTGCTCCAGTCAAAACAGCAGCATTGAAAGGTTGTATTTGGGGGATTTTTTTTTTGTTTGCTTTTTTGTAAGAGGGTGGGTGGATGGATATTAACTTTTACTTAAAGGTTATGTTCCCAGTGTTGGGTTTTATTTTTGTTTGGGATCCTAGGAATCGATTACAGTGGGAGCATTTAGACAGGAATGTGTGCTGGAGAAAGCAAAATGTCTTTTTACAGTGCCTATTTAGACTTGGAAATTGAACAGCTGTTGCATTACATTTTTTTATTTCTACTTAAATTTTGAAATCAAAGCCAGTCCCATATCTGTACCATTTGATTGGTATGTGTTCAATATATTTGTTTTTTTCCATAAGGACTCTTTCTGCTTTTTCTTGTGGGTTGCATCCTTAATTGTATTAAAACAAACGAAAAACCAGCAACAACAAACAAAAACTAAGAACAACAGAAATAAAAAAAAATAAAAAAGAAACCATATTGTCCAATAACTTAACAAGGATATACTGGTCTCCTTAAGGTGGTTAATTAGCAGTTTAGTCTTTTAAAAACTAAAAGACAATATCCAGATGTTAATCTGGATATTGGAGTTTCTAACATAGGGATGTGCTCTAAGAGAAGCAGTCGTTCTGATCACAGTCTTGATTCTCCTGCAGTCTTCAAAAGCAGAAACCTGGGGAGTCAATCATAGAACAGTTTGGTTGGAAGGGACCTTAAAGATCATCTTGCTCCAACCTCCCTGCCATGGGCAGGGACATCTTCAACTAGACCAGGTTGTTTAAGGCCCCGTTCTTCAACCTGGCCATGAACACTTCCAGGGATGGGGCATCCAGCACTTCTCTGGGCAACCTGTTCCAGTGCCTCACCACCCTCACAGTAAAAATCTACCCTCTTTCAGTTTAAAGCCATTCCCCTTTGTTCTGTCACTACATGCCCTTGTGAAAAGCCACCCTCAGCTCTCTTGTAAGCTCCCTCTAGCTACTGGAAGGTGCTAGAAGGTCTCTCTGGAGCCTTCTCCAGGTTGAATAACTGGAATTCTCAGCCTTTTCTTGTAGGAGAGGTGCTCTATCCATCTGATCATCTTGGTGGTCCTCCTCTGAACTCACTCCAGCAAGTCAATGTCCTTCCTGTGCAGGGGCCCCCAGAGCTGGATGCAGCACTGCAGGTGGGGTCTCACCAGAGCAGAGTGGAGGGGCAGAATCCCCTCCCTCAGCCTGCTGCCCACGCTGGTTTTGGTGCAGCCCAGGGTACAATTGGCTTTCTGGGCTGTGAGCCCACATTGCCAGGTCTGGTCCAGCCTCTCATCCACCAGCACCCCCAAGTCCTCCTCTGCAGGGCTGCTCTCCATCTGTTCATCCTCCAGCCTGGATGTGTGCTTGGGATTGCACTGACCTGGGTGCAGTACCTTGTGCTTGGCCTTGTTGAATTTCTTGGTGTTCACACAGACCCACCTCTCAAGCCTGTCAGGGTCCCTCTGTGTGGCACCCTTTCCCTCTGCATGTCGACTGCAGCACAGCGTGGTGTCATCAGCCAACTTGCTGAGGGTGCGCTCAATCCCACTCTCCATGTCACCGACAAAACGTGGAGGGATTGCTGTCCATTCCGTTGGATTGAAAGTGCTTTGGGGTATTCAGACTATTCAGAAATGCCCTACTCTCTCACACAGGGATGGGTAAATTTTCCTCCTTGAGTTACCCAACAGTGATGCTTAATTGAGAGCAGTGTTTGTAATGATTGATCAGCATTTCCAGTGGGTTCTGCAGCCTGTCCCTCTCTGAGCAGTGTTCTGCAGGCCTGTGGCTCATCAGTGTGTAATACCATTCACTGTGTGTGTTTTTCCTCGCTGTCTTTTCTGCAGCATCTTCAGCATGGTCAGAACATATGGGTGGTAATTCTAATGCAGAAGATAATTTAGCAGTATTTTGGCTGGCAGTGAAGGCTGGAACAGGACCTTCACACCTCTGCAAGGACTTGGATCCAGCATTGCACATTCCACTTGGAATTTACATCATCTTAAACTCCTGTAATAATGATGACTAACTACTTAACACTTTATTTATTTACCCATTTGAATTCTCAGCATGAATTTTCTTCTTCCTGGGAGTTTTTTTATGATTTCCTGGATGGCCCAAGTGCTTGATGAATGGAAGTTAACAGTGTTTGTCCCTCTGGTACTGTCTGTACTATGTAAGTGCTTGATTTCATCTATGATCACACAGTTGTTAGTGGGATTCTAGTGGTTTGACAAAAGGTGAACAGTCATTCCTAGATACATCTTGCGTAGTGATTCCTTTGGAACTCCTGTCTGGAATAACAATGTCCTAGAAATACTGAGGACCTGACTCCCCCTGCAGCCAGCAGCTAGAAATTATGGGTTGTAAAAAGTGGGGGTGGGGGTGGAATTTGCACACTGTGACAAAGCACTTTTTAGACTCTTACTAGCAGGCTCTGGATAATAGGCCATTAATTTTATGAATGGCTTTTGAATTTAATTACAGAAGGGTGATTGGGTTTGCCCCTTCACTTATTTAAGTGTTTTCATAGAGTGGTGAGCTTCATAGTATCCAAGTAGCCCACCAGTGTTAAACAGCAGCTTATTTCTGATTTCCTGATAAAATAATCTGAATTACATGTGGAAATACAGGACTGAAGTGTGGTTAGGAAGAAAACTGAATTAAGGTGACTGATGAAACACACTTAGAATGCAAGAGATGTGGAACATCTGTCAGAAAGTGAGACTGCTTTATTAGTTGTGACCAAGTATGGATCTTCCACCCTCTCATCAGAACCCAACTACCTTATTTTCCTGGAATGCAAAACTGAGGTATTCATCACCTGTAAACTTCCTACTGGACAGCTGAAGAGTGTTACTGACTAACATTAGTCTTCATGGTCAAAACGATTATGAAGTGGAGCTCCTGAGGGAACTTTGGGGTGCTGTAGCTGCGCATCAGCTTTGTAGATGTTTGAAATTTTGTTGATGCAGTTGTAGTGGTTTTTATCAGGCTACAAGTGTACAAATTCAGCGGAAAGAGTGGATCATTTCACTGATTTAAAGTGTTGGAAATGCAGTGAACCTGCAAGCATTATTCCTGTGTCTCAGAATCACTCTGGATTAGTCAGGGGAGCATAAAACAGAAGAAGTTCAAGGTGATAAGCAGCTGGAGGATGGCACGTTACCAGAAATTAAATCCATTCCTGAACCTGATGATAGAATTGGTTACCTTAAAAAGGCCCTCAAGATATCAAGTCCAACTGCAAATCCAACACTAAACCTCTTAAATACCTCCAGGAATGGCAGTTCAGCTGCTTCCCTGTGCAGTCTGGTCCAGTGCTGGACAACATACATGAGTTGCTTTTCCCACTGGAGCACAAGGAACCACATGGTGACATTTCCAAGCAAAGAGGTGGCTGGCCTAATGCTGCTGTATCCCATTACCCACCACTGAACTTGCCAGTGAAGCTGGCAGAGGAGTCTGTTCCTCTGTCCTCTTGTTTTCCCTCAGGTATTGAACCTGGGAGTGACTGTCCTGTTTCTGCAACACAGACTCTGCCCTGGAGCCCATCTGTCTGTCCAGCCTGTCTTGTGCCATCCATCCTGCCCCAGGGGCAGTGGGAGAAAAGAGGTGAACCAGCTCCCCTTGGAGTGGGAGTCACCTGTTTAGCTGAAGAGAACGGTAGCAAGTTGTCCTGAGACCCCTGGGGCCAGTGCAAGATTGCTAAGGGCATGGCTGAGTTCATCCTAATGGGTGGTTTTAGCTGTAGGAACAGAACATCACAGCAAGAAGCTGCTGTGGTGCTGAAGACGATTCAGTGAGACGTGTGCTATCTCCTCCTGGACTGTTACAAATTCAAGCAAATTGCAATTGCAGTCAGCATTAAACAAAGTATAAATGCAGGATGAGCCAGGCACCAGAATTGACGGCAGTAAGGGCAGTGTAAGGGTCTGCAGCACCTGGGAACCCTCCAGGTTTACTGTTCTGCAGCCCACATTTCATGTGCCACCTTCCTCAGTATAGTTGTCCTTTGATCAACAGACAGTAGAGATTAGTCTCTCCTGATGCAGTGGCTGATAAAAATTTTTAATGCACTCTTCATTCAGTCCTGCATGATGGTTCCTGCTCTTTGTTTTTTTGCTTTGATCACTTTTTTCCCCTTGCTTCTTAATACTGCTGATGTAACTCTTCAGTAAAACCTGAAATCCATCTTTCCCTGCAGCCTGCAAAATTGGGAAGCAGCAGACTGCTGGGCAGGAGTTGTATCAGCAGCTGGAAATACAAAGAAAGAGGAAGGAATGTTTGTTTCTAGCTCTGGGTCTCCTCTTTATCCCTATTTTTCCCTCTGTGGGCATATAATGGAGTCAGCAGGCAATCAGAAAATTCTCTCACGACTTCTCTCTCCAGGCTCTGGTTTTTCACCTGCTGTTGCTGAGGAAACCACAGTCCCAAATCCCTTTCCCAGGCTCAGCAGTGCTGTCAGAGCACTGCAGGCAAGTAGAGTCCTGGGAGATGCACCATCAGGGAGGCAGCAACAAAGCAGGACTGAACACCAGCAAGGTCAGAAAGGGCACGACGGACAGTGGGAGCTGCCATGGCTGTACAGCCCTTTCCCAGGCTGAAATGGTCTGACAAATGCTGTCTGTAGTAAAGTATTGATGGTGATGCTCAGTTCAGAGCACAAAGGTTAGAAGATCATTCCAGGTGCTGGCTCAGAGGCTGCAGAGAAGGTGACTCCACAGTACTGTCAGGCACTGTCTGGCAACTCAAGCCTCTCTGTCTCCATCACTGGAAGGTGGTAAGTGGGTGGGAACTTCGCGTGGAAATACTCTAACTTATTAAATTGCTGCCATTTTCCTAAGCTTATATTGGTTTGCAGGAGAACAATGGGAGTAAAGAACTGCCACCATGCTGGGACAGCCACTGTCTTGATGGAGGATGGGACCATAGTGCAGGTGTCGGCTGCAGTGTCCATCTTTGTCCTAAAATTCTACCTCTGCTTGTAACCCCATGCAAATCTGTGTTGGTGTCTTTGCCAATGGGGTGTTTAAGCATGAAGCTGAGATCAGCCTGCTCTGCTTGGTGGCCATAATCAGTGGCTGCCAGGTGTCCTTGGTGGACAGCCTGTGGAGGCTGGGTGGAGATCAACAGCACTGCCAGCAGCAGCAGCAGCAGGTCTCCGATTTGTCCACTCCCATGTGATTGTGCAGAGGGGAGATGAAGCTCGGTATTGCTGCCTGCGAGGGACAAACCACAGCAGTACATCCTCCCAAGCAAGCACTTAGGAACTTCAGAAGCAGAATCCTGGGCTCTCCAGGGCAAGCATACAAAATACTCTGACAGTACAGCAGGACTGACATTTCTACTGCCCACTGAGTAAGCAAATGATTCAGTCTGGGATGCTGCTGACTCACACCAGGAAAAAGTCAGTCCAGTGTGTCTTAGGCTTGTTTGAAGATGCCCATGTGCAATCTGACCAGTATAACTGTGCCTTCAACTGGCTCAAACCCACCTCTCTGCATAAGACAAAGTGCTGTGCAGTGGCCCATAAGGTTAATTGAGACTCAGTGCTATTTTAATTACAAATGTCCATTATCTCAATATTAGCTTTAGCAAAAGTAAGGAAAAGGCATCTGTTTTGACACCCCTTTCCCTAAATTGGGATGTAACAAAACTAAAAAAACCCCAACATATTTCCCAATGTTGAAAACTGAGAAGGTTAGAAAAAGTCCAGGGATATTTCTGGTTTGGTTTGCAGCATAAATCACACCTCTGCTTTTAAGAGACCTCTGAGTGCCACACTAGATGTACAGGCATTTGAATTCAGTGGCTGTTCTGTGCTTCCAGGGACCTCTGGCTCCTAGTGCTAATTCACACATCACAATTGACTTCTCATATTTCAGTATGATCTTCTATAGGCAACAATCCTTCCTCCTGTTGTGCCATCACAAGCCCTGTGCTAGCTTTTATTTAGCCAGGAAGGTGAATTGAAGGTCTAGTGGGACTCCCCTGCCACTCTCCAGTTCTAACAGAAGTGACCACGTTGGTACCAAGCACGGGGTAGAAACATTGCTGCTCCCAGCATATCCCCTCACTGCCTTCTGCCCATGACTTTAAATGGCCTCTCAAAGAAGCCCCTACTCTTTCAGTGTAAAGCAACACCTCTGAGGCACATATCTGCACCTACAGCAAAAGAGCTCAAACAGCCCTTCACTTCAATCACTGACAACACAAGTGGCCTTCCTGCAAGAAGGGTGGGCACATAGGAGGCTTTGCCTCTGGACCCAGCCAGGATTTCCTAGAAGCTTCTCCAGATTCCCTGCAAGGTCTCCAGTCCTCCACTATGGGCAGTCAGAGGATATCTGAGATGACCTCCACACCGTGCTGAGCCTCTCTGCTGCCCAAGCTAAAGGCAGGGACAGGAAGGGTGCTTGGCTCAGACTCTAGCAGGAAAATTGTTAGGCTTAAATGCCTCAGCTAGGCTAGTTACTTTTGTAAAAGACTCCCTGTCAGTTCAAGTTGCCATAGTATGTTTGTAGTGCTTGTCTCAGGGTGATTTGGTGATGCTGCCACTCTTGGATTTTATCCCAACACTGGTTTGTATTTGCACAGGGTTATGCCTTGCAATGCACCTTCCTCTGGGTAAGTTTCTGCTTTGTCATCACAGCAACTGGAGTTTTTCAAGTTAAATTTCTTTCATCCCTTTGGCTGTGATCCTTTGTTTATTTTCTATACCTTGTTCTTTCCCAAAGCTGCTCCCATATGAAAGTCTGAATTCAGTCAATGAGGTAGATTAAATTGAATTTAAGTACATATGTTTTTAGCAGTGTTTAGGTAATATTTTTAATCAGAAAAGTGAGTCTCCATAAGGTAAAATTTTGTGGGGATGCTTTTTCCCTCCAGCAACATGACCAGCATGATTTTACTAGCTGAGTGGATAAACTTCCTGCATGAACTTCCTCCTCTTCCCCTTTCTCACTGTTTTCCATGTGTTTGCACAGTTCTGCCTTAGGTCAGACAAAAAGATAATAACTTCAGGGCACTTAGCTGTTTAACATGTCACAGGCAATTGTCACACTGCCCATGCTCCATCGCAGATCTGCTGTCTCACAGACCTTTCTGATGTCCCACAGGTTGGAAGAAACCCATGAAGCCTGGTCTGAGGGCTTTGGCCTCACTCACCGGTGGTGCTCCACAGGAAATCTCTTCCTGCTACCTTTAGGTATCACATTTCCCTTCTGTTGCTCTTCATGGAATCAAAGTTTTCCATAAGAATGCACGCAGTATGTACAGCACCCTGCAGTTACTGGGTCAGTAAGTAAGGAGTGTGTCTGTTTGCTTCCCAGCTACAGGAATGTTGCTGTTTTGCAGAGGCACAGTGATTGAGCAGTGGACAATCCTGGACAGGACTGAGCAGTGAGGCTACTGGAAACTCAGCTCAGTTATTCTCAGTCTTAAGATGTTGTCTGATCTATGCTCTTCTGAGAAAGCTTTCTGCCATCCTTAGAAATCTCCAATAAAACCCTGGGGGGAGGGGCCACATACTCCTAAACCACGCACCTCACACAAACTTTTAAAATGTAACTTAGCTCCACTTTCTACATGGATTTTAGAAATAACCCCCTCTTTACTTCAGCCTGAATTAGGTTTGTTTCACATGCTTGGCTTTTGCAACACCCCTCTGCATCATCACAGGCACAGAGAACACAAGAGCCTTAAATCATCTGCTAGTATTGCCAGGCCCTGTCAGCCCAGGCTGCCTGTGGCAATGACCAGCACAGCATTATAGCCAACCATCCTCTTGGCTAAGAGTGTTCTTAACATGCATTAAAGCAAGTCAATAAAAAGGGGAAATTATTTTGAGCTTTTCAGAGCTTTAACTGCTTGTACTCCCTCACAGAGATTAGAGTCTATTAATATGTTTTTACATGTCTTGTTCTTTTTTTGTGATCCTTGAAGGTGCTGTGCAATGTGCTTCCCTTTCTCCCTGAGCTGAGTAGAATAGAGAAATAAATAAAGCTGCGTGGTCCATCCTTCCTCTCCAGCAAGAGTTCATCTTCTGGACTTCGTGGTTTAGCATCCTTTGCCAAACAAATGGGGTGGGTGAGGAAAACTACATGTTCAGTCAAGGAGAACTTTGCATTTTTTAGCTATTTACAAAATTGCTGCTTCACAGCCAAGGGAAAAGCTTCCCTTTCCACCACCCAAGAAGCCTGACTGCTGCAAGCGTGATGGGTGTCTGGGGCGCAGTTTGAGCTGGTTTTGGTAACACCCCCAGTACCAGCAGTAACCAGGCAGTGTCCTACCCACCTACCACTGCTGGACATCTCCTTCTGTGTGCTACAAATGAGAGGACACCTCTGCTTTCTCTGTGTTTATTGTGTTACACTGAAGCAAACCAGCGTGTGGTTATTTGCAGTTGTTACAGCTGATTATTTCACCACATCTAAGGAGTACCAAGAAAAGCAATTAAATCGTTCAGGACTCAGTTACCACTGAAAGGAGGCTCAGGCTGTGCAGCTGGACAGGATGAGTCCCACGTGGGCTGAGCCCACTCCCTGAGGCAGAGCCTCCCTCAGCTGGTGCATTCTGTGGCACAGGAGCCAGGGAGCTCAGTGCTACTGCCCTCGCTGGGGAACACAGCCAGACTAATTTGCTGGGAGTAACACCATGAAATCCACACCCTGGAGATGTTCATGCCTGCCCAGAGGGACCCAGTGGTGACCACATTCAGTATTGTAGTTCCTTGTGCTGGAAACTGCTCTGAGAAACCAAGACTGGGAAGCTGCTAGCTCATGTCTTTCCCATACACCACTTCCTCTGTGTTTAAATTAAAACACAAAACAACACTTATGCCTCTTAATTAACAATCTCTACCAGGTTTCTGGAGATGCTTCAAAGTGGCACCCTTCTTGTCATTCAGGGTGGCAGATGAGTTAAGGATCTGCTGGTGCTGCTGGAAGGAGCAAGTCTTTCTTTTAGGAATAGCAATCTTAAAGCCATCATCTCAAAATGTAATCTTAAAGGACAGTGGCCAGAGGAATCCACCTGGAACGCTGCACATCAGGATCTGTTGGTTGACTTTGGTGTATCTGTGAGTTTTGTTTAGCTGTGGAAACTCAGTTTGCTAAGGAAATTATTGACATTGATGTCTACATTGTATAAGCCTTTTTTTCTTGCTTTTTTATTTTTAATTTTTACGTTTTCATTCTTCCAGCTGCAGCTGGGGGCCCAAAAGCAGCAAATCAGTGCTGGCAAGATGTGTGCAGAGCGTGGAGGGTGCATGTCCTCACCAACCCTCCTCTTTGTAGACATTGTTTAGGTGAGTGCAGATTTCATTGGTCACCTTCTCAAAGGAAGCTTTGCAGTCTCCACCAAATTTCTCCTCCATCAGTTGTAAGATAATGTCACAGATAATCTAAACAAGGAGAAGGGAAGAAACAACCAGCATGAACTTTATTCCACATTAGAGGCATAAGAACAAAACATACATCTTTAGATGGGATTCTTGGAAGGCAGAAGGGGGTACAATAGCAATTCACAGCATATCTCATGTAGCATATTTTTCAGGCATGGAAAAATAAGGTGCATTATAAAATTCACAAAAAAGTGCAGTCACTGCTGTTTTTTTAAACTGTCCTATGTATCTAGTGACTGCACCTATCACTTAAAGATGGCTGTACAGGACTGATTCACATGGTCCATCCCTTGCAATCCTCCAGTCACTGGACTGTCCCAAATGTTTAGAGGCCATGAAAAGCCCTACGTTGGACACCTATGGAATACATGGCTTGAAGGGCTAAGTTTCTCCCTGATCATTCCTGCTCATTAGCTATCCAGCCCTCTGTAGCAATGAGGGTTCATTTGTTCTTACAGTCACTAGGCAAGTGGTATACTTTGAAATGCCAACTTCTTTTCCATGCCACATTTATTATTTTGTGTGCATCTTTATCCTGAAAAAGTATTTTCAGACAGAAAACCTCACTTATCCTCTCACTTATTGGAAATTGGGCCCACTGCTTTGAAAATCACCTTCCTGCTGCCTAAGTGACCTTTGCCAGAAGGTGCCTCTTTTTGCTGTGTAAGGCAGACAAAATATTATAAATGCACTCTGCTAGTGACCTTAGGTGGACTTGGGTAAGTAATTTGAGCCTGTATTTATTATCTATGTTTGAGCAGCAATGCTGTTGCCATTGCTGCTCAATAGCAGCTGGTTTAGTTGTCCTAGAAAAGCTCAGTTCCTGTTACTAGAGAAAAAAACCATCAGGGACTGAAGTCCAGCGTTAAACTTCTTTTCTGTGTTTTGTTATTAAATTACAAGAGTGAGAAACGTAGCGCACTGAGAAAAACCCCCTACAGCCCATGGGCAGCTCTGCAGCTCACACCTGGGCAGACCTGATTGCATCACATCTGCTGCACAGCCTTCTTCCCCTCCAGATCTCTCACTCCATCAACTGCCTTCCACCATCAGCCATCTCACCTTCACCATCTCCTCTCTGAAGCATATGTGTATTTCTATATACAAAGCCTGTTTTCTCAGTTCTACCCCTCAAACGGGAAAACATCCTTCCCTCACAATTATACCCCTTGGGAAGAGAGCTACTGGCTCACCCTAAAGTTTTTGGGGTCAATCTTCAGCTGGGTGGCATGTTTCTTGCCAAGTGGGTTCACTATCCCAAGAAAAGCCTCCGAGTTGTCCAGGTGTTGCACCATGTCGTTGATGGCAGTGAAAACCTTCTTGCCATGGCCCCTGACTTGATCTGACTGTTTCATCTCTTCGGCAGAGTCCATGCCTTTGAAATGTGTGAAGTAGGACTTGGTGTCTGGGTGCTCGGTAAACATCCTGTTGAGAAATGAGAGATGTCCTGACTTGTGAACCAAGGCATTGATGCAGATATGGCTAAATATTCCAGGCCTTGTCTTACGCATTTATTGCCCTTTTCCCTTCTCTTTATTAGAACAGACACCTCCTGTGTTTGTGCCCATTGACTCTGGTCCTGTCTCTTGGCACCACTGAGAAGAGGTTGGCTCTGCCTTCTTTGTACTCCTCCTTCAAGTTTTGATATACAAATTGATAATATTCTCCTGAGCCTTCTCCAGGCTGAACAGTTACAACTCTCTCAGCCTTTTCTAATAGGAGAGATACTCCAGTGCTTTCATCTTCTTGGCCCTTCACTGAGCTCTCTCCAGTATGGCCTTGTCTCTCTTGTACTGGGGAGCCTTGAACTTCTCTATAGGCAGGTTTAGGGCTGTAGGAGACTACAGCAAAACCTTCTATTGTAAATTACCCCAGGGAGCCAAGCTACTGGGTGCTACTAGCCTTCTATGGGTGCATTTGTGACCCTGACTGGCCTTCAGGTTGTGTGGACTGCAGAAGGAAAGAGCAGTGCATGACACTTTCTGAGAGGAATCCAAGCATAAGTTGTGATATACAAGAAAGCCAGAGGGAGGGGTAGAGGTCTGGTCACCAGAAATAGTGTTTGGACTGATCAGTGCTTATGGAGGTGATACAAGTCCCGGATGAGAGAGGGAAGAGAAGAGAGGAAAACAGGATGAGAACTAAGAGAGGAAAGCCCATAGGAAGGGTACAATACAGTGGAACAGATGGACTGGAACAGCTGAAGGAGGTAAAGAGCGAAATAAGGCCCATGTTTTTTCCCATTCTTTCATACTGCCTTAAATGGGTAACGAAATTGTTCTTGTCTCTTCTTTTCCCACCCTCTTCCCCTTTTTCTTTTATTTTTTCTTCAGTGGATTGCTTCTCTTCCCTGTTTCCTCCCTGA
Organism: Hafferia zeledoni; assembly: GCA_035583235.1. Taxonomy (NCBI): domain Eukaryota; kingdom Metazoa; phylum Chordata; class Aves; order Passeriformes; family Thamnophilidae; genus Hafferia; species Hafferia zeledoni. The sequence continues at coordinate 48,301,162 of JAWWEV010000043.1, forward strand.
GGTGGGATAAACCACTGCAGATCAAAATATTCCAAGCAAGGGCTACATGAAAAACATCAAGACGTGCTCCTAGGCCATAATTCCATCCTTCTTGCTGTTGCTGCTTCAACCCTCTGGGGTAGCAGTCAGATGGGCTCTTTCCTTACCTGACCAGCACAGTTGTCCCATTGTCCTCAGCATCCACATACATCTTCTCCCAAGCACCACGAGCGCTTTGCACCTCTGCTTCAGAAAATGACATGGCAGAGGAGAGGTTGGCAGTGAAGGGTGCAGCAGCAGGGAGAAGGACAGGGAGGTCCTGGCAGGGTCTTTCTGCTCCAGTTCTCTCCTCAGGGCTCTCTAAATACTGCCCTGGAGATTTAAGATATCTTGAAGGGACTCTTTGTCTCCATCTCCCTCGGTCACATTTCTGCAGGCTTTAGAGCTACTTAATCACTTTTAATCAGGAAAGAAACCAACCACATGAGGAGGGAGGACAAGCCCTCTGGCCATGGGTCAGGTGCCACAGCAAAGGTCTCACTGTCTGAGCAGTGAGGGGATAAAAGGCAGTTTTCAGAGGGGAAGGAAAAGATCAGTTCTCCTCCCCTCTCACCCTTGCCAAAGCCAGTGCTTGGCTCCCATTTCCTGAGGGCAATCCTTGCCTGAGCACTAATTTTCCAAGAGCACTGCTGTGCTGTGGGCACTGTGGTGCCCTGATGTCCCCTCTTCCCAGCATTCTTTGGTCCTTCAGTCCAAAGATCCTCTTTCCAGCTCCAGCAACTCTCTCCAGTCCTGCCTTCATACCATGATCACTTCTTTCCCCACAGCCCTCTGGTTCAGCAGGGGCTCCATCCACAGCTGCTCCTGGCATTGGTCTCATGTGGGTGGGAGGCTCTGCCAGCTCACAATGACAGTGTTGCAAGGACAGTGATGGCAGCAGCATCCACAGGCACAGTGCCCTGGAAAGGCACCTCATTTTAATACAAGAGATAAATGATTCAGCACAGCCAGGCCAGGAACACAGACATATTTCACTGCCCTAATCCTCTCAGCTTGCAGCTGGAATCTCTGTCCTATCTCTGAGCCCTGCCTGCCTGGGAGAGAGATAAGGGGCAGGAGATGGGCCAGCATGGAGCTGCAAGTGGCATCTATGGGCCTGTTATCATCATGGTCACTTGGATCTGGAGGCAAAAAGATTTTTTGGATTATCCTGGGCTTAACCTCTGGCAGGAATGTTCTGGTTAAGTCCAGGGCACGCACACAAAATAAGGGCTAAGGGGCTTGGGAAACTGTTGCTGGATGCTGAGTGCAGACAAAACCTCATATTGTCTGGGATGGTTTAGAGGAGGGAAGGAACAGGTGTGAGGGCAAAACATGCAGCATGGCAAGCAAAACCAGCCCGGTACCCTGGGGCAGAAGGAAAGTGCTGGCTCCAAACTCACAGAGGTTAATTGGACTTGGTGGGGTTATATCCCACCTTTGCTGAGGGATACCTCAAATGACTTCACCGAAACTTGACCCTGCCCCTTCCCTGCCTCTCCCTCTTCACCACAGCAAAGAAAGAGTAGTCTGATAGAAAGCTGCACAGCCATCTCTTTTCTTATCCCCAAATTCTCAGAAATATTCTCCAGCCCTCAGGAGATCCCGGGCTGGGCTGGGATATGCATGTTGTGCTGCTGGATTCTCTGTCTGTTTGAAGGCAAACACTGGCCAGGGTAGCACTGGCTGGCCAAGCCAGCACCTGGACACAGGGGAAGGAGCAAGGACAGCTCTACAGTCACTGGCAGTTCCCAGGTGTTGGGAGCCAAAAGTGCTTGGGAAAAGCTCAGTGGGGAAAGCACCAAGTTTTTAGGTGAGAGCAGAAAGTGCATCAGGTGCTTGTTTTAGGTGGCCTGGGAGAAAGTAAGCTCCTCAAGAAAGAGCAACAATAACTTTAGCCAAAGGGAAAAGGGCTCAAGTAGGTCTGGAATACAGAGGCAGGGCTGTTTTTATTTTGGAATGTGAATCTGCAATGTTACTTGCTTGCAACTTTTCCTCCTCTCTGTAGGTGTCATGTTCTCCTTGCAGATCCTGGTGCACCCTGACTTGCTATGAACATCTCAGTGGAAGAAGCTGGAGCATGGCTGTGAGCCCAGCTCCTCGGCCTGCACTGTGGTAGCAATGCACATTTCTCAAAGATGAGTGTTCCCTCTTAGCTTTCTAAGTCTTTTCACCTCCCCTATTCACCCTTCATGTCCTTCCCCACTAGTTTTGTTTGTGGCAGTTCACAAGCTGGGGGGACCTTATAGCACCTTCCAGTACCTAAAGGGGCTACAAAAGAATTGGAGAGGGACTGTAGTGATAGGACAAAGGATAATGGCTTTAAATGGGAAAAAGGTCTGTAGTTTCCACTGAATATAATCTTACTTTCTGAGCTCCTGGTTCTCAGATGTGCTTTTCTGCTGCTTTCTTTTCTAATTCTCACTCCTCTGCTATTGCCTGTACTTCTCTAGATTTCTTAAATTTATGTGCTGAAGTCTGCACATTACTAAAGAAATCAAAAGGGTTGTTTGTTATAAAAATGCCAGTTGAAACTGAAAGTGAAAGAACAGCACCAAAAAGCAAAACAAGTTTTCCTTTGAACTGGTATGTCAAGTAACTCACCCCACCATTTTGAACAATACAAGCTTCGGTAGTAAGAAATCTCAGAATTTTGAAACACTTACTGAGAGGCTCAGGCTGGCAGTGCCATTGTTTGATGCCAGCACAAACACACCACCACAACCCGCTGCCAGAGGTAGGGGAGCTCAGGAGGGAGGGAGCAGGTGGATCCTCTGGCTGGGCAGAACCGAGTCCTGCAGCCTGGCTGTGAGAATCCACCTCTCCTGCTGCAGCACCCACGTCTCACCTGGACCAAAAGCATCAACAACACAACCCAACAGGTCCTGTTGTGTTCTGGGTTACACAAATAAGTGAAAAAACTCCAGCAAAGAAAGCAGAAGAAAAGAGGCCAGACCTGTGTATTTGCTAATAGTTTAAACTTTTACCACAATATGTCATTATTTCTGAAAATGTTTTCTTCCAATCTAAACCCCAAATGTGGTCCTTTTTTTGTTTTCTGTTCCTTTTTAAAGTATTTTTTCCTATTAGGAAACATGTCTTAATTAGCAGAGTAAGAAAAAATCTCACTTTATTAACATAAAGAAGAACTACAACTCAAACAGAACTCACATTCCTGGTATAACCTTCAAAAATGTTCAGCTCTCCCTTCACTATGAAAAAAAAGTCAGGAGATTTTTATTGTAATTATTAATATTCTACTTCATTGTGCAAAACCTGACAGAAAAATTCCCCTTAGAGCAGCTCATTTGCCCCTGGGTTCAATAACAAAATTGTTTAATCATTTCCACATAAAATATTTAAGTGTCGAGGTAATGATTATGATGATGGTGTTGCCTGTTGCCTCAATTCCTGTGGAAACAGAGACTCAGAAACAATATTAATGGAGAAAGAAGGATGGTCAGGCTTACTGAAAGCTTTCAGGGTGCACACCTGAGCACACACATGCACACACGTGACCAGGGATGTTTCAGTTTTTATAACCTCTTCAGCAATTAACATAGGAGATATCTATGACCAACCATGATCCTCATTTCCCCTGGTGCCCCACCCATAGAGGTCTTCAGAACTGCCCCTTGGAGAAGCTCAGGACCTCCAGGCCTTCTTGTGTGTTGTCTCCAAGCCATCTTGCACATGTCTCCTTCAAAACACCATGTCTTTGAGAGAGTTTAAGAATGTATGAGATAGTGTTTTAGTAACTTCTAATACCACCTAATATGTGAGCAACCCAGCAAAATCCAGGTAAACCATATAATCCCCCAAATCTACAAAAGATACACTAAAATCCTTAGGCATCAATGGTATTAATGCAATCCAAAGGATGTGTACTGCCTACATACTAAAGTTTTGATAGTTTTATAATAATTAATAGGGAAGAATTAAGTTTTCAGTAATGGCTTAGATGGTTAGAATCTTTCCTAACTGATGTCAGCTAGAAAAGTTATTTGGCTTCTGACACACCAGGCATGCAGGTTTCTGTCCTTTGGAGAGCAAGGACCCACATTTAAACCTGCAGTCCATCATTTTGACCAATGGACTTTATCTAGACTGACTAACTATGTGATCTTGTTCCATATCCATATCTGATACACTCTCCAGCCACATCATTCTGTGTTTAGCTGCTTCATGTGCCTCTATACAATGCAAGCAAGGTAATATTTCAAATCAGATGCTGTACAATATACTACCCCAAGGTTAATATGAAGTCCTTTGCATAATTTCCTTACTAATATCTAAAAAAAAAATATTGGTTAGAGATGGGGAAATGGTCTCCTCTGTTCTGACTTCCATGTCGTGGGGGTCACAGCTGACAAGGGAGACGCGCTCAGGGAACTTGTCTCTGAAAAATCAAGGGCAGGCCTGGAAGTTTCCCTGCACATTGGGACAAGCAGCCCTTCGTAGGGACCCCTGCACTCAGGGAGATCTTCTTGCTGCTGCTTGCACCTTTCCCCTTCTCCCAGCCTCAGGGAGCAGAGGCCTAGGCCCTTCCCTGAGCAAATATTTGACTTCACAGCTCAGAGAAGGAGCCTGGAGGAACCTGTGAAACCTGAGCTTGCAACTTATCTCACAGGAAGAGTAAAACAATCGGAAACTCGGGAAGTGGGAGATCCTGAGGTTTAAACCCTTCCTATAACAGCATGGCCCATGGCCCCTAACCAGCCTCCCCCAGAGACTTTAGGGAAGGGGGGTGCCTGAAGAGGGAGGGAAGCTGCACTGGAGGAATGTCTGAGCAGGCCTGTGTTCTTCACTTGGACAGTGATGCCCAGAAAAGGCCAAAATGAATGCTGCTAAGAGAAAAGTTTAGCAGAAGGTATTTATTTGCTACACAGGGGAAGTGAAGCAGTGGATACTGCTGAAAGTTCACTTCCAACTTTTGGTAGGAATTCAGGGGATTTTATACAGAGTTAGGATGTGGTGACAACATTTTACATGCATATTCATAACAGGTGGGGTTGAGGCAGAGTTAGAGGAGTTTTGCCAGAATCTTCTTTTAGGGGATGTATTTTGGGGTCATCCCAGTATCTTCGGCCTCTCTGAGAGTCTTTCTTACTCATCTTCCTTGCTTGAACTTTTCAACTTTCTTTGTTCTCTTCACTCATGGTGCTTGACATCAGGGAGTTTTCTGATTCATGTTCTCTTTAAGCAAACACCTTATCAATCTGTGACTAAAAGGATGTTTTAAGTACATTCTTGACATCCATTTCTAGGATAGAACAATTTATCTGGTATTCACATAATGCTGGTAGTACAAGGCACATGGAATGTGAGTTTCACAGTATCTCAGTTAACTCTTTAAAGCCGAATGCCTGTTTCAACAGAAGGTACTTCAGGGATCACAGGTGGAAGGGAGGGTGGGTGAGCCACACATGCACTCCCCACCTTCAGTTGAAAGGACTAGGCTGATGGAGGCAAAATGAACAGGAGGTTCACTGTGCAGCAGAGGTATTGCCAAAGGGCATCGTGGCTGCACAGAGAGCACTGAGGTTGATGTGGTGTCTGGCAGAGACCTCCCTTGGGGGTTCTTGCAGGTTGAAAACAGGATACTGCCTAGATGGAGCTCTAGTCTGGCACTGCTTGGGCTTCTCTTAAAGTCATAAAAATCTTCTCAAACAAATGTTGACTGTTAGTTTTGTGACAGCAAAACAAACATCACACATCATAACCCTACCACTTCAGTTCGATGGAGTACCTCAACAGCTGCAGAAAGACAGCACAAAAAGGTATGCTATTTGTGTACACTATCTTTATACCTTAATTTGGTAGTGATGCTCTCATGTTCCACGCTGGAACTGCAGCAGTGGACAACTTAGCAGGGACCTGGCATCACTGCTGGCATGACTTTAGGCTCACCAAGGCTTGAAACATTCCTGAAAGAAAATCAGTGCTGTGAGATGCTGAGCCTCTGTGGCTGTGAGCAGCCACCTTGGCTGGGCCTGTCTCCTCTGCATTTGTCCCTGGCCCTCGCTGGCAGCTCCTGCTCTGCTGAAGTACAAGTGCTTTCCCTGAGGATCTTTCCTGTGGATCTCACATGGATGCTGCCAGCCCTGCAGCAACATGGTGGATGCTGCTACGTGCATGGCAATGCCTGCAGGTTCCTCAGGATGCTGTGGTGGGGAGATGAGGAAGGCAGCAGGGAGGCTGTGGAGGGGTGACAAGTGAACCTCCTGGCAGCTGCTGGGGAACAGAGTTGTGAGCAGAAGCAAAACAGTGTTTTGGAGAAGTGTTTTCCAGCGACAGGAAAAAACCCCTTGCTGCAGGCCCTGGGAGTGTGCTGTGCTTCAAAAGGGCACTTTGAGGGAGGCCCAGCAGCACCAAGGCCCGTGGGATGACCCAAAGCTGCAGCCCTGCAGGGCAGGAGACATCCCTGGAAGTTCACCTCTCCCCAGGCTGCACAAGGCAGCTTTTCCCTTTCGCTGTTGCTTTCCAGTCTCAGTCTGTTGGAGAACATACAGGTTTTCAAGCAGGAGAGCCAAAAGCAGCTTCCCAGACAGAGGCCTCAAAGATAACAGTGGAATCTGCAAAACGACCTTGGGCTCACAGCAAAGTGAGAGGAGAAACATGCAAATTTCTGCGGAAAGATACATGTGAAGAGCTCTATTAATAAAGTTAAAAATAACATAGAAAAGAACTATTTAGATCCACCACTTTGATGAAATATATCTTAGTTCATATTTAGCTATAGCAGTGTGTTGTTAGATAGTTTGAATAGTATGTTTAAGTTTAAAAAATGTGTGCAACAGTGTGTTAGAAGAGTTCTGTGTGTAACCTTTCCTGTACTCTTTAAAATCCTTGCGCAGGGAAAGCTATAAATGTAAACATTGCATGCTTTTCTCCGCCATTCCTCAATTACATTGTACCCCACCGATGACGAGGACTGAAAAATAAAACCTCTAGTTTAGTTTGATGCAGTCATGTTGTCTTAATTAACAACTAGAGGTACTGAGCCTTGTAAAAGGCCACTAAGAACTGTCTGTGTGAAGTTGGACGTCGTGACATTAATCTGACACTGAATGGTGTAATTCCTCCCTCAGAAACACAGAAAAGGAATCACTTCCTGCAGAGACAGGAAATCTTAGGAGAGGTTTTGATGCCAAAATTCTCAGTAAATCCCGGGTGATAAAGAACTGCTCAAAGAGTTTTGCTCTGTGGAGCAGCAGGTATTTGTTTATTAATGCCAGCGGGGAGAGAGGAGTTAGCCGTGCATGACCCACTCCTCCTCCCGTGCTGTCTCAGCTTACACATTTTATACCTTACTCTACTACCTATGCAAAGCAATGGCCTAAGGAATGTAATACATGTGCATAAAGCAAGCGGGAACTCTCATACATGTGCACACTGGGCGTAACTGGGGTGGTGCTTTGAACTGTGCCTGTGCAGTGCTTGCCTTGAGTGAGGGTCTCACTCTTCTTTGGCCTCAGGGTTGGGCATTTGAGGGGCTCTTCCTTACTTAAACTTTTACCCTCTGCTGGACGCATGCTCTGTTCGTCATTGTGCCCTGGAAAGCCCCTGGCTTGTTTTATCAGTTCTGTAGCTGCTTTAGCTGAATTCTGATTGGATAACCTGAATTAAGTTCTATTTTAGCTTCTGCTGGGCCTTGTGGCATCTGGAAAACAATACAGTTTCAGCTATTGAATTCCACAGCTTGTAGCTTTTCTCATTGCACAGTCAGAAAGCGCCCCCACCCCCAACCAAAATTTAAATCTTACAACTAAAATCCCCAAAGTTATATAAAAATGAAGGGCAGTCCCGTGGTGTAATGGAGAGCACTCCGGACTCCAAATCCCAAGGTCGTGAGTTCGAGAATCAGTAAGGGGGGACCGTCCCCTGGCAGTTCAAGCCTCCCTGCCATCCCATCCCGTCACATCTCGGATGCTCAGCAGGGTCAGCCC
>JAWWEV010000043.1:48316592-48346208 GCA_035583235.1 Hafferia zeledoni
AATGTGCTTCAGTGAGGTGGGAGAAGGTACAACCTTCCTGAGGAATCCCAGCTCTGGGTCCCTGCTGGAAAGCCGATAGTGTTTGATGGTGTTAACTAGTATTAGAAACCTGATGATGTTAACTAGTATTCTGATGTACTTTCAAAGTTACCACTTCCCTTATCAGGCAGATTTTGAGAAAGACTCTAGAATTTGTGCCTTCTCTTCTGAGATCAGTTTTAAAGGCCTTTGTCACCAACCCCCAACCATTCAGACTATCTTGGCTACTTTCAGAGAAGAATTACATGTTTCTGTTACTTGCATTATTTTGTGTGTATGCACATAAAATATTACATGAAATATTAGAAAACTGACATTCACAGTATCATGTCCTATTTTGGGGCTGTTTTTTTTTTTTCCTTGATAATGGTAACTTTAGCTATTTGTGTATGTTACCTTTATGCTGCCCTCACCTATCCCAGATGGCGTCGCTTAAGGAAGTGCCTTCATTATTCTGTCCTCATCACTATAAGCCTGGAATCCATTTCATTCGTCCCAAATGTCCATTGTCCTGATGGCTAGTGTTTTTCCCAGCTCTTTTATTTTCTGCACCAATTCTCTATTCTCCCTTCCCTTTGGGTGTTTTTTTCTTCACAGCATTTCTGTGACTGGAACAACTTCCCTGTTTGTAAATCGGAATCTTGCTGACTGTGACAATCCACTGATTTTGCAAGCTCTCATAGCTAATCCCTCCATTTTTCTTTACCTTTCCACTGAATTAATGAAAAGCTGCTTGGAGTTGTGACTTCTTATGTTCTGGGCAGTGCCATTTGTGTCTAGACTTTTTCTTAACATTATTTAGAGTCTATGAAAAACATACTTGTGTAGGAGTTTGCCTCAGTATTTTAAGGCAGGACTGTGAGTGTTAAGCTGAACTGGGAAATTAATTACTTGTTCAGTAAACCTCCTAGTGCAGTGTTTTCTAGTGCCAGATGGATATGTGCTGTGCTGAGGAAAGCAGGCTATTCAAAAGGAATGTTCAGTTCAGGTGTATTTTGCAGGCATCTGCTTAATTAAAAAAAAAAAAACACGCTAATTTACAACTCATGCACAGGTTTCAACTTTAAAGTACCAGGGTGCTAAAAATGAGACACTGAGGCTTTATTCCATTGATGTGGTCTCAGAAGTCCTAATGAGGTCTAGGGATTAGAGAAGTCTGTATGTGATTTTAGTATTCTTAGGGAAACAGCTTTACTGTGGCGTTTCTGGAGAAGTCTTGACAGTTTTTACACAGATGTTTTGAAATGGACTTGTGTGTACCTTCAGCTCTGTGTCTGCAAGTAGCAATGACAAGAGTGAAGTCCAGTACCTGAAGATGATTGAACACAAGGGAAAACTACCAGTTTTAGAAATGTCTAGATTAAATCTGTCTGCTTGTAAACTGTTACCTTGCTTCTCTGCAGGGTCTGTATGACATGGAAGATGATGATGAAAGTGTCCCTCCCCTTCCAAGTAAACAGATGAAAATCACCACCACAAGCAGTTTCCTGAACAATTCGGTAAGGGATTAGCTGAGCAGTCCCCACCACACCGTGCTCACATGACATGGACATAAAGGCTGTGTCTCTACAGAGCTTATGTTCTTTTAAGTATGCAGGTGCTGCTTTCTCCTCAAATATTTGCTCTTCACCCCATCCTTCTTTTGTGCCAATGCTTCTGCTATTATTTTTGGAACAGAGTTCTTTTAGGGTAACTGGCTTTATGGGCCCTTTCTGTGCTTTCTGCCTTGCTGTCAGGTTGCTACATCTTGGCTCTTCACTTCCTCCTTTTTGAGGAAGTGGATTGAACCTACCTTGTTACTGTGTGAGCAAGGGAAGCTTTCTGCTACTTCTATAGACTGAGCATCAAAGCAGGAAATCCTTTACTAGGGGAAATCTTAGTTGGCATCTTGTTGGGGAGGACTGTTGCTCTGGAGAAGATGGAATTTCAGTACAGATGAATCTGTGGTCTGCAACTTAAGCTGAGAACCGAGTGGCTGGAAAGCGGCTTTGTAGGAAAGAGCCTGGGGGTCCTGCTGCATGATCCACTAAGAACGAGCTAGTGCATCCTTCCAGCAACAAAGGCCAACTGTAGATGTTGTAAGATCACAGCCAGCAAGTCAAGGAAGGCAGTTATTGCTGTTTGGCATTTTGAGAATGCACCTGGAATTCTGTGCCTCTTTTGAGGCACAGCAATACAAGAAAGGCATTGAATGGAACCATTACAACAGGGCGGTCAGAGGGCTGCAGCATAGTCTGAGGAGAGGATGAGAGAGCCATGTCTCAAGGCTGAGAGGGCTGTAGTGAAATCTGTCCATTCTCACTGCCTGTTGGGTGGTCCTGGAAAAGGCAAAAGGCCAAACCCAGGTTCTTTCCAGGAGTGACTGTGGAGAGGATGAACCAAAAAATGTGCTGCAGCAAAATAAATCCTAATTGGCGAAATGTTCACGGTGTTGATCAGCAGGTGGCATGGCCATTCTTGGATATTCTGCAGTTAACTGGATAAGGCCCTGAGCCAACCTGATGTGCCTTTGAAGTTAGCCCTGCTGCAGACATGGAGATTGGACATAGGTTTGCCCTAAGTTACTCTGTGGTTCTGAAGAAGCAAATTCATGTGGTTTTGCCATCATGGAGGCAGGATAGTGCAGTGATTGTCCCATACGTTTATTTCCTCATGTGGGTTTTCAGAATAGAGCTTCTGGCCATTTTTGATTCTTAAATAGTCTTCTAAGTTCTTTGGGGATTTTTTTTCAGGAGTAAATTTGTTCTCCCTGGTGTTCACAGCAGCTTCCAAGCACAGTTTTTAATCTGGCTTTAAACTCAGGTAGTTCCAACTACAAAGGTTCCGCTTCATGTCTTTGTGTGCCCTAACTTGGTGTTTCCAAAGAATTATTGCTTGGTGTACTAGGGCTTCTCAGTCTTATTGTTAATGAGCAATCTTTGTGAACGCTTTGTAAAGTACTTGAAAATCTTGGTATGAAAGGAGCTTTTTGAATTCAGATCACATTGTTAAAGTTCATTTAAGAAGAATATGAAAACAAAAAGGGCTTATGAGGGAAGTGCTCTTTTGGGATAAACATATCTTTTTATGTTTATGCCCAGAGCATTAGCTGATTTTTATATTTTTATCTCAGAGATGAGGAGCTTCCACCCCTGTAGTACTTTTGGCACTGGGAAGGACACTCAGTTCTTAGTGCATGCTAGTAATATTCTGTTGGTGGTGCTTGAAAAAGAGTGATGACTTTTGTAGGCTGCAGCTCTCACAGGTGCTTTATTTTTTCATCCTGTAGACTGGTGTGAGCAGCAATAAATTCTCTCTGTCCAAGACTGTTCCCCTGACTAAAGTGGTCCAAAACGATACATACACAGCTCCAGCTGCACCTCCCTCTCCTATGCGGACAAAGGCCTTGACAAACATGTCTCGAACCTTAGTGACAAAGGAAGAGCCTCCAAAAGAGTCGGCACCTGTTGAGGTGAGCTCAGGGAAGGGGAAGGGGCTCTTTATAGAAGTCTCTGAAACATCTGAAACTTGCTGTTGTTGGTCATGTGAGCAGCTCATTCTGCTGCTTTGGACCATCATTTCTGAAACACCATCAGGGTTATTCTGATAACTGCAGTCCATGTCCCAAGAATTGGAAACTAGTCTGAACATGCTTTTCCTCAAAGTTCAGGAGACTGAGAATTCTGAGATAATGCTTCTTGGTTCTCCCTTTTTCTCTGACATAAGAGCACATGGTGCTGGAGGAATCCGTATTACAGGGAGGGGGCTGTTGTTTTGACACTCCTTGGTGGCTTTCATGTCATTAGGAGTACTGTTAACACTGTTTGATATGTTGTCTTCTGCCCACTCCAGTTAGCAAGCAGAAAAAAGGATTTTTCCAAAAACAGCTTCTTGCTGTACACATGAAACCTCTCAGGCAACTTGTAGACAACCTGCCTGTAATTGCTTTGTCAAATTGCCTGATATGGGGTACAGGTAACCCACCAAGTATTCCCAGGCATGTTGAGTTCAGCATCATCTTGAAGGGCTAGAGCTATTTTGGGGGTTGCTGGATGGTGTAGAGTACAACAGAGACATACTATTAAAAGTATGGGCATGACCAGAGTACTGTGTATGTAAGCAGAGTAAGTTAGTGTTATTCTTGGGAATAAGAACAAAAAGTTACTGTGAAGAGAAGTTAGCATGGAAAAGGAGCTTCTTTTTGCAATCACATGAGCTGGGCTTTTGTAAGCATTGATACTTTCCATTATGAGCTGCAGCTCTCTCCTGTGTGCATGTGTATGTGTACAGACATTGCCAGACATCCCCTTACTGACTTCTTAATGCTTTCTCTGCTGTGCTGTCTTGTGTGCTGTATTTCTGACCCTTTTTATGTGATGCATTTGTTTGTGTTGGCAGCTGGCGTTCAGTCCTTTGGAAGGCACAAAGATGACCGTAAATAATCTGCATCCCCGAGTCACAGAGGAAGATATTGTTGTGAGTGTTGCTTACTGACAGACTGGATGAGTAACACTTCCTTTCCTTATCCTACTTTTTTTGATAAATCAGTTGATCTGTGGTGAATGCCATGAAGGAGGGGTATGATGTGGGTTAACTTTCCTTGCAAAAAACTTTGAGGGTCTCTGATTATTTTGTTTTGTTCATGTTTTTAAAAAAAGTGTGTACTTAAGAAGATAGGACAAAATCCCATTTCTAGGGTGTACTGAGATACCTGACATCACTTAGAAGAGTTCATGCCAAATGATGTTCAGTGTGTTCTCCCGGAACTTACGCCTCCATCCAAATTATCTAGGGGCTTCCATTCTCATGAGGCTGAGAATGAATCTGGTTTTTATGAAAAACATTACAGAGTAATGGCCTTGTAATATTGCATGTGTAAACTCTATTACTACTGCCAAGTACTCATACCATAACAAACATAGTAAGACAAGTGTCCAGATTCTGCCAGCAAAATGGGTTGGTGTGATTAAGAAACTAAATGATTCTCACTTGGTGCGTTTGTGTGACCGTGGTCACGACTCCCTCTCTGCCCCCAGGAGTTATTCTGTGTGTGTGGCGCTCTGAAGCGAGCCCGGCTGGTGCACCCTGGAGTGGCTGAGGTAGTATTTGTGAAGAAGGAAGATGCTATCACAGCATATAAGAAATACAACAACAGGTGCTTAGATGGTAAGTTTGATGCTGGAGTTACATTTAGGATAAATAAATTAACAATGACTTTTCCACCTCAGTGGGAAGTTTGAATGATCTCAGATGCTCATGTGCTACCAAGAGAGGAGAAATGCCAGAAAATCAGTTCAAGAGCTCAATAATGTAATACATTCCCATGTAACTAGCTGAATATACACACAGTTTATTTAAGTGGAATTAAAAAACTCACCCATATTTTCTTACAAAAAGAATGCTCAGAGCTAGAGGCAGGGTCTTGGTGAGTGTGCTGATCTAACTTTCAGATGAAATTTCTTTTGCTTCTGATCTGGTACCAAGAGCTAGATAGTCCTCTGCAAGGCTTTACTCACTTACAGAAAAGCTTGTTTGCAGTCTTGTTGGCAAAGTACAAGTAAAACTAATATTTGCAAAAGTTTCAGGGTGTAGTCAGACACATTTTGAAATGGACTTGTAAAACAGGTAGTATCAGCTCCTCCATAAACTTGCAATTTTTAAACAATGCAATTTTTAACCCGGATCTACTGCAATGTTGTGTTAGACAGAAATTAGCTGTTAATTTTTAGCTGAAAATAAATGCTTTTCCTTTCTCTAGATGAGTGACATGTTCTGAGTGTCAGATGAGGAGCAGACAGCTAAGAATGGGAGAGCCTCTTGTGTCTCTGCTAAGGGCTTTTTACCTCTATGTAATTTATTAATTAGTGTGATCCTTCATATTGTACAGAGTGTTTCCGTGGCTTTTCTGTTGCTGTGATTTTGCAACAAAAGTGTCAGCTGTTCTTTCTCATGTTTCCCGAGTATGTGGAACTCTATTGCCTGCATTGTTGTGTGATATTTCATGGATCTTGCCTTACCCCAATTCTGATAGAACGACTTTTTTATTGTTTTTATTTAGGTCAACCAATGAAATGCAATCTTCATATGAATGGGAATGTCATCACCTCAGACCAGCCTATATTGCTGTAAGTATCCTTCGGGTGGGGAAAAGAACCAAACACTTGCAGGTTCTGTTTTGAGAGCTGTTGTCCCATGAATATTTTCCTTTTCTTCCTTTCTGTCACACACACAGTAGGTTGAGCTGAGTGCAATATAGCTTCACTACATACTGTTCTCAGCCCTGGGGTTCAAATATAGTCTGAGATGAGGATGTTTTCTTGTGAGGAAAGCATATTTAAAACCTTTATCTCTAGTAATGGTAAGGGTCAACACTGATAACAGTAAATGCCGACATTGTGTTAAATTTTATTCCACAAAGAGAGGTTAAATACTGCTGCTTCTTTTTTTTTTGACCTCCAGCCGATTGAGCGATACCCCTTCAGTGAAGAAGGAAGGGGAGCCACGCCGGTCAAGTGCAAGCGCCTCCTCAAATCCCCCAGCCGAAGTGGACCCTGACACTATCTTGAAGGCACTCTTCAAATCCTCAGGGGTCTCTTCCTCTGTGCAGCCCACAGAATTCAAAATCAAACTCTGAGAAGGGGGAGCAGTGGACTGGAAAACTCACATAAGTTGGGGAATGGGGAAAGTGCAGGAGTGCAGATGTTATTTGCATTTGCCTGCCTTGAAATTTTTTGTTTTCTATGATCGCTACCTTACTGTATGATAGTGTTTCCTCTTGTGTGTGTACCTTCTGTTTTCATAGTTGGAGTTTTCTTCTATGTTTTTTTTTTCCCAAAATAACCTCCCCCTTCTGCCAGTAATGTATTACCAAGCATATACCATGTAACTCCATCCTTCCCCAAAGCCCCCATTGTCCATTAAAAGTGCACATAGACTTTGAGGGAAGGAGTGGTGATCTCCTTCTCTTTTCTTCTGACCTTTGACTAAAAACGTGCATCCCCTTGATTGTCCACAGACAAGAACACATTGTGAAGTTGCTGCACTGGGTACAAAGTCGTTGGGCTCCATACAGGAAGCACCATCTTGCATTTTTGACTTGTATGTATTTGGTGGCATCCCACTTCATTCTGGCTGTTGGACGTATTCCTGCTCAGCAGCTGTGATGTTGAGAAGAAGTGGGAAAAACTGAGCTCCCCACTGTGTATGCCAGCCAACAGAGGCGCCAGGCAGAGAGGACAGAGGCACAAATGCACCAGCCATTGTGCTGTGGGAAGGGATTGTTCAACTCTGGTAATGCTGGAGGGTTGTTCTGGCAGTTTTACAATGAATATATTTGCAAGGTCAGGCTGTTACTCTGCGGTTTCTGGACTGAAAAATGAAGAACCAGTCATGTTCAAACCTAGGAGAAATCATATTTATCTCCCACTAGACTGTATTGCACACTCCTGCTGATACAGGGACATTAATTTTTTCCTTACCTTCTAAATCACCCAGTCTCCTATAAAAAGGAAGGACCTGGGACCTTTTTTAGATCCTAATACACAGGTAGCAGTCTTATTTTGTGTCTGAGAACTTGCTTCTGTGAGACACACCGTTTGGGCAGTGTTTGGCTGCTGTGCCAGCATGCTGCTGCCATGCGTGGATTTGGAGGACGATTGCTGCAGTTCCAGCTTCAGGGAGAGGTTTTGGAGCAGAGAGCAGTTAGCCGTCTGTAAGGAACACGGGAGAGGAGTGTCTTGCAAGTCCTGTGCAGAGCGGCGAGGATGTGCCGTGGGCCAGTGAGTGTCTGTGACGGGCCACCAGGTGGCACTTCAGTTCTTCCCATTGTACGGCAGTGTCGCCTTGAATGTTGAAAGTACCAGTAGCTCCACTCATTTGTGTTTGTTCAAGTTGTATTATAAGAGAGGAAAGCTGGGAGCAATTTCCCGAATCTGGTTGGGGTTTGAACTTGATCCTCCTAGCTAGGAGACTAACCTAATCCATTCTGTTCAGCTCTGCTGAGTAGCTCTCATAGATTCAGATTCCATTTCTTGGTCAACCCTGTTTGTTTTGCTTTCTTGTTCTGTATGAACTCTTTATCTAACTCGTGCAAACCATTCCTCTGTCTCACCCTTTTAGCCATGGAAATAACTGAAGACTTGGCAGAACTTGTTTTTCTGGAGTACTCCTTGGTTAGAAAGCAAATGACACCATTATTGGTGGGGTGCTTCATGTGAACAGGAGATGTTTGTAGGGAGGGAACCTAAGACAGCTGTTGTTCTCCTTTTCTAGATTGCCCACCAAATACCTGTGTCTTAATTAAAAAAAGGGGGGGGGGAGGGGGAGGAAACATTAGGGGTTGGCAAAGATAATGTATTATCTGTTTCTGAATAAACATTTGTTATACAGAGTGGATTCTAAGCCTTTTCAGATGCTGTGAAACAACTAAAGATAAGTGGAGTTGTTCCAACAGTGAGCCAAGGATGGTTTTAGATGAACATAGAAATTTCAAAACTGATAATGCCGTGAAGAACAAGAGGAGCGTATGGGTGAAAGAGCTGATACTCATCCACCTTTTAATCTGGATCATAGAAATTAGCAGCTGACTCTTGGTACTGAGTGGGAGCCATTTTTTTACATCTAATGCCGATTCTCTTGTCCCAGGAAAAAAGAGCAGCTTTTTGTTATTGACAGCCTAGTAATTTAAAAAATTAATTTTATAAAAAAACCAGCTGTGACATCAGGGTACCTGTTCTAGGTGAAGTAGGGCACTTTCATTATCAGACGGAAAGCTGTGGAAATGTGAGGATGTATTGTCAGTGCATTTCTTGTCCCTTCTGAGAGAATGGGGAGATTCAAGCATTTTAAAAAACTAATAGATTAATGTCCATTTGAAAAGCCAAAAAGCAAGATGGAGTTTAACTTGCTGTTGAATTGTGCATTATGGTTATCTGTGAGTTTATGATGGCAGTAAAATAACTTCCTTGGAAGGTCTGTTCTCTAGCTCCATGCTATATGACAGTACACTTTTCTATAAATCAGTGAAGTCAGTGATTGTGTGAACACTCCTTAGTTGTCTTAGAGCAATGTCTTGATACACATTCTGTTCTTGGTCAGCACTTTAAAGGTAATCTTGGTCTTTAATACACCATAGCACGGCTCCTTTGTTTGGGCACTGAAAGGAGAGGAGAGTAACCCGTTTCTCTTAGCCCTTTTCAGGCAAGTCACCTCACAGCTTTCCAGTTTCTCCTGATGTCCTGCAGTTGTCATGCTAATCTTGTTTGTACCTACCACGTTCTGACCACACATCCATCCACATTTTGCGTATGGGTCTATTTGTGGTTAGTTTGTTTTTTGTTTGTTTTTTTTCTTTTTTTTTTTCCCCTGGACTGATAGAGATTATAAACTTGCATATGAAATAGTGATTGCCTGCTCTTAAGTTAATGTTCATTAATTAAATTGAACAACTGTCCAGGACAGGTGGTAGGTAATTCGTCACTGTGTTTCTTTTTTTTTTCTTTCAAAATGTGATGACTTCTGAAGTGATGCAACAATGTGCAAGTTTGGTAATGTTTCATGGTTTTTGCGTGTACCATTCCTTCTGATAATGTTCATTAATTTGGATATTTAGTTGGCTCAACTCTCGACATCATTTCATATTTTGTCACTGCATGCATTAGTCTTGCTTCAGTATTTTATTTTTGGAGTGGTCCTGTCTTCCATTCAGTCATAAATACCAGTTCCTTTGTAAAGGTTTTTTTGATGGTTGTTTTTTTTTTAATTTTATTTTCCTGAGTAACAAGAGTCTTTTAAAAACAATTGTCTTTGAATGTTTTTACGTTTCTTAAAGGCCTATTTGCCCCGCCAGGATTAAGGGCCTTAGCGTTACACTGTTCTTCCGAAAACGTGGACGAGTCCCCCAGCGCCGCCATTATCCGCGAGGCACCGCCCCAGACTACATGTCCCGGCGGCCCCCGCGCCCGCCGCGCCGAGACAAGATGGCGGCCGCCACGGAGCGTGTGGCGGGAGCGGCGCCGGCGGGGTACACGGGTGAGGGGGCTGCGGGAGCGGGGGGTACACGGGTGAGGGGGTCTGGGAGCGGGGGCGGTACACGCGTGAGGGGGGTACACGGGTGAGGGGGTTCGGGGCTCCGGGAGCAGAGGGTGCGCGGGTGAGGGAGCTCTGGGAGCCGAGGGGTACACGGGTGAAGGGGCTCGGAGAGCGGGGCCGGGGCGGCAGCGGTGTCTCTAACCGAGGCGTCCCTCGCAGTTCTGTCGGTGAAGTTCGGGGAGCGGCAGCGCTCGCCCCACTGCTTGTTGGTGAAGGAGCACCAGGTGCGGGAAGGGGCCGACACGGCGCACCCGCCTCGCCGCACGCTCTTCGTGCTCAACGTGCCCCCGTACTGCGGCCCGGTGAGTGGGGCGGGGGGCGGTGCAGGCCGGGGGTATCGTGCCTCGGGGTGGCTGCGGGCAGAGCCGCACGGAGCGCTCCGCAGCCTGAGCGCGAGGGAGGGCACGGGCAGCGCGCCTGCTTTGCTCTACCACGTGTTCTCTCTTCCTCTCCGTGTCAAGGACTCTCTGTCTAGGCTGTTCTCCCGCTGCGGGCATGTGCAGTCTGTGGACATCTGTGACAAGCCAGGGCCAGGAGAGAAAAAAGAGAAGCTGACGTCCAAATTCTTCAACCGCAAAACTGTGACGGTAAAGCCTGGGGGGCAGAGGAATACTAATGCTTTAGGGGGAAAAAATGGCAAGCACTGAATGGTTCCGCTTGGAACATGAAATACAGGGAACCATTTTGGGACATTGAGTGACATAATTACACGATTAAGTTTACTTTGTCTCTTCTTTTGCTATTCCAGTGCAACTTGTGGTTTGATTTTCATTTTACTTTTTAATGTTATTTGTACTGCAGCTCCTTGCTGCATCACCAGTTTCCCCAATGTATCTGACTGACCTGGGTGTCTTTTTCTTTTAGGGGTTTCAGGTAGCATACGTGGTGTTTAGGAAACCAGCAGGTGTCCAGGCAGCCAAGGCTCTGTCACAGGAAGGTCCCTTGCTAATATCAACAGAGAGCCACCCTGTGAAAACCGGCATTAGCAGTATGTCAGCCCTAGCTATCTTTCTACTACCTGGTGCCAGAGAAAAACTACTCATTCCTTACTGAATCATCCTACCCTGCATGTCCCATTTTGCACTAAGCTGCGAGATGTTCAGTGTTTCGTTGTCCTGCTTGTTTTATTCACAAGGTAGCAATCTTCTGTGCTGGGTGTTGTAGTCTGGCCCAGGGACCCTGTGGGAGAATGGGGTCACTTGGAAGGGTTTTTTTCCACAGCATCTTTTCAGTATCACATAGATTCTGAGATACTGTCTGCATCGTGCTCTCAAAATGGAACCCAGACTCACTAACAGGCACCAAATACCTGTCAAGATGACACCACTTCAGATATAACCCCTTGACAGGAACCCAGCCATGAGTGTTGCACTCCTTGGGGCAGGGCTAGCTCAATTCTGCCTGGGAAAGTTGCAAACTGTTCCCATCACTTACTGGCTGTGCCCTTGGCCACAAGTCAGTTGATCTGTGGCAGTGGGGAAGCTGAAAAGAAATGGGAACAGAGTCCTGACCCCACAGCAGTTCACTGTAGAGCTGCCCAAAGGCATCACATTGGGGCCCACTTAAAACAGTGGCTACTGCTGACCTGTGCTCTGTCTGTCTCAGAGTGGATCGCCAGCTACGAGGCATCCATCGTGAATCCGAAGGAGCTTAAGGCTGAGGTGGATGCCTACATGCAAGATTATGACAAAAAGATGGCAGAGGTGAGGCCAGGCTGGGGAGGAACCCAGCTAAGCAGTTTATTTGGGGGAGAGGAAAAGAGGGCATATTTCTCAGTGCTCCAGCCACAGTGGAAAAGGGAGAGGGTCCCACTGTTTGGCAGAGGTCACTTACTCGCAGTTGCTGGTGGGCAGTCAGGCCTGGTTTGATCTGCAACACCTGACTCTTCCTTCCAGGCCTTAAAATAGGTGTCCACAAATAAATTGGGTCCTGCCTGGCATGCAGTGTTGTGACTGAGAGTTGAATGCCTGCACCCCTTATCCCACCCCTTCCTTTAAATCCTGTGTGGAAGGGGGAGCTGTAGCTCTACATGTGTTTAAGCAGGGGCTGTGAAGGACCTGTGCATCAGGCTGGCTGGCAGCCCGTCTGCGTGCACTGCACTGTCTCACCCTCCTGTCTTTACAGGAAGAAGCCAAAGCAGCTGAGCAGGAGGGTGTTCCGGATGAGGAGGGCTGGGTGAAGGTAACACGAAAAGGACGGAAGCCTGGCCTGCCCCGGACAGAGGCTGCCAACCTGCGGGTGCTGGAGAAGGAGAAACAGAAAAGAGCCCGCAAAGAGCTGCTCAACTTCTATGCCTGGCAGCATCGTGAGACTAAGAGAGAGCGTGAGTGTCCAAGTCCCCTCCTAACCCTACCTGTGTCTCATGTCACACTATGGCTCAAAGAGCATCCTTCCTTCAGTGGAGGCTACATCCAGCTGCCAGTGAACAGCTGGCTGGGTGGGTGTGAACGGCTTCACCAGCTCTTGGGAGGCCTCTTGCCACCACCTGTCCGAGCACGGGCTGCTGGAGTATTTTGTAAGAAAGTGTGCAGGTCGTTGTTTTCCAGTAGATGCTGTCATTGAAGGGGGAAAATAGCCAGTTTTGTCCCCAAGAGGGAGCTGCAGCACTGCCGGAGGTGAACTGCCAGAACCCCGGCTTGGCACTCAGCCCAGGTGTAAAAGGACCTGCTCTGGGAAGTGTGTGATTGCAGCTGTTGGAACTGAGCCCCTTCTGGTGTGTGGAACCGAAGCTCCCAGGAGAGGGAGATCTGCTGCTCCCATGTGATGTGTTCTCTTCTCCATGTTTTAGACATTGCCCAGTTGAGGAAGAAATTCGAGGAGGACAAGCAGAGGATCGCACTGATGCGAGCCCAGCGCAAGTTTCGGCCATACTGAGTTGTGCTGAGCTGTTCCTCAGGTGCCTGTGCTGGAGAGGGTGGGAGAGATGCCTGCTGACTGCATTCACCAAAGGATTTTAAGGAATTGAGGCAGGTTTGGGTTGTCTCTGCCCTTGGATCTGAAATAGGAGATCCCAGCAACTGCTGCTGGAGGGGAGTTTCCTTTACTCTCACCAGTATCCTCCTGCTCTCCTGGCTGTCATTAAGCCCTGTGGCACCACTTCCCAGGGTGCTCAGGTCAGCGGGGCTGAAGCACATCCTGTAACAACCTGTATTTCCCTGCCACCTAAGGCTCTCCTAAAGCTTGGTGAGAACTGGGATTAACCTAGCACAGCCTCTGCAGGGGCAGGGAATGGCTGAAGAGCTGTAAATAAACTGCTGCTATGTTTTCAAAACATGGGAGTGCTTCTCTCCCTGCCCTGGTCTGCTGTGGGGGACAGTTTCTTGTGTGCTAGGGTGGCAGTAAAAGTCATGGCTTATAAGCTGGTACTCTTTGCACATTTTATCCGGGGTAAGAAGAGGAGGGAAGTGACTTTGGGAAAAGCTCAGCTGAGAAATTCCTTGTGACCTCTTGTCACAAAGAAAGATCCGTCATTTGGTACGTAGCCCTACCCCTTCCCTTGGTGATTCCCTCCCCAGCAGCTCCCTCTCAGGCAGGTATTGCGTTGCCCAGTTGTCCAGCTGTACATGGAGCTCTGCAGCCATGTCTGGGCCACAGGAAACTTTTTATGTCCAGCACTGTCTCAAGAACAAATGGCACTTTGAGCAGCCTCGCCTTGGAATGAGAAACCAGACTATCCAAGGCCTGTTTCCACTTGTCACCAGCCCACAGATGGCAGGTAAGGGTGGCAGCAGGCACACTGAGGTGTGGGTCAGTGCCTTTGTACTGCCCATATAACATTTGTGCAGCTTTGGACGTGGTGATAGGTCAGCCCAGCACACTCTGTAATCCAAGTAAGCCACCCAGCCCCAGGCTTGTACCCATTTATTTTACTGCCTGCAGCCTCGATGGAGGTGTAACCGTGAATGTAAGGTAGAAGTGCTGATAAATTCCACAGAGCTGATTTAAAACAGATTTACCCTTTTCTAGAAAACACACTGCAAATGCAGTTTGCACTGCTTGTGTTGCTGCTTCAGTTGGCTTTTTGCATCAATTTAACTGGGAGGCAGATCCATAATGTGCCCTATCTCAGGCAGACTGCGTGTAAAATTGCTGCCTTCTAAGCTGCGTTTTAGCTGCTTGGGTGAGCATCCCAAAAGAGAAAGGAGGTTTGCTCTTCTGTTGAGTCAAGAAGACAGATTAACATTAGGAGATTAATCTTTATTTAGGACAGAAATCATCTCTGCCAACTTTCCATAATTGGTAGTTCTAGCTGCTTCAGCTAGAGGATTAGTGACATTCTCTAGCATTTATTAAAATGGCCTTCTGCGCCCAGGTGAGCTCTTACTTAAGCTGATTTCTTAAAAAACAAGCAGCTTCCACAGTAGAACAGAGACACTGAGGCCCTCCAAGCTCAGGCAGAGGCAAGATGAACCATCTCTCTTGCAGTGTCAAAGCTGGTGCTGCTGCTGTCACAGGGGATGCCTCTGCCTCTATCCCTGCACTGTTTCAGGGTGCAAGTTTGGAGCAAGCCAAGGGAGAGGCCACTCTGGGTCTCCATCCCTGTACTCACAGAGCTGTCAGTGGAGTAAGAATTCCTTTTCCCTTTGACAACAGATATTTTGCTGAGCTCTCCTTCAGAGAACCCCTGGCAGACCTGCTTCCACTTTGCAGAGAGCTAAGCATAGGAAAGAGTATTGTGATCTGATGTTGGATGCGAAGTAGGAATGGTGACAATTCTGCCAGAGCCTGCTTTTTAGCTCTCAGTTCTCCTGGACTGCTGCAGCCACCGGGGGCTTCCTAGAGTCTGGCTCTGGTGTTCTGCACTGTCAGGAAGTTGCTGATGATCCCAGACACCACCTCAGGCTCGTTCAGGTGCACAAAATGACTCCCAGGCACCTCTACTAGCTGGATGTGCTGGAGGGAAAGGACAAAAGAAGATGTAGACCAGGAAAGGGTTTCCTCAGGCAAACACTGCTTGCTATGTGACACTCATGGGAAGCAACAAGGGCAGGGGCAAGGGAGGCGGGACAGGGATGGGAGGACCAGGGAACAGCTGGGTTCAGAGGGTACTAATGACCTGGGACTTTGGCAGGAGAGGCAGTGTTTCCTTCCTCTCAGCATGAGGGCTGTGCCCTTCAGAACAAGTCCACCAAGGTGAGCTGCTTCCCAGCTGTTGCTCCCAAGTCGGTGGCACATAGAGTAGAGATACAAGGAATGGAGTTTGCTCTCACCTCCTTGAGGGTAGACTCAAATGCCTCCCGCAGGGCTTTCACAAAGTGATTTCTGCTGTGTAACTTGTGTGGTACCAAAAGTCCATCTTGTGATCTGAAAGCAACAGCAAGGCTCAGTTCAGCAGTGTGCCCCCATTTGTCTCTGCTGATGTCCTGGGCAGAAGCAGCATCCCCAGGACAGCGGGTGAAGGTGACAGACCCAACTGTTCTTTCTGGGCTCCTTGTAAGCAGCAAGGTGACAATGTCATAGGTGGTAGAAAGAGCACAGCCTGGCTAAGCAGCTACTTTCTGTCAAGCTATCTGTGTAAAACTTCGGGTGACTGCCCAGTAGTGTCAGAGTGGAGACTGGTTAAATATTGTCCTCCCAGGGCTGTCTCTCTAACTGGTCTGAGAACATCATTCCCTGCCCCAATTCTGTCTTCTATTCTTTACTTTTTCCTTCCTTACACCTTCCATATCTCCCTGCTGTCCGTTCTGCCCCTTCATGCAGCTGGTTAAAACAGGGTGTGCCCTGCTTGGAGAGGGAGGTACCAGGGCAGTCTCCTGGGAGAAGCCAGCATTAGATGTGCAGAGCTCAGATCATGCTGTCTCCTGCTGTGCTGCAGGTGATGGGGCAAGGTAGCATCCCAGGCTCAAAGGCTTTTCTGTGGCCTAGACGACTTGGCCTCATCATGATGTTACATTTCTGGACAAGATGGAATAGCGTTGAGCTCTTACGATACTGTAACAGATCAGGAAAGACAAAACTGCACCTCATTTCTCTACTACTCGCACTTCTTGTTTTCCTAGAAAATCTTTTAATAGCACCACACAGGCCAAGGTAGCCAGAGCACTGTACACCTTGCCCTCCAAGGAGATGGAAAAAATGCAGGGGAGGACTCACAGATCAAGCTATGCACTCAGACAGCTCAACAGCTTGTGGGGCTCTGCACAAACCACTGGCTGCATCCCCAGGGCTTCTTGCCCCAGGCACCACAGGGGAGCACTGGCAGGAGCTTGGTCAGTCTGGGGGCTCCAGGACCAGCTGGAGGTGGAGGCTGTGGTAGTTTTACCTATTTGCTCAGGCAAGAGGTTTTGGGGTCTGGAGAAGGTGTCAGGCTGTGTTGCTGTCCCTGCAGTAGAGTCAGGTCAGGAGGACAGCAAGTTGGAGTGGTGCTGTGGCAGGTTATGTGTTTGCCAGGATGGCCCTTTGCTGTAGGGCCAATGGTATGAAGCCAGGAGCATGGGAAAGATGGGACAGGACTAGCATTTCCTCAGCCAGCTTTGCGCCAGGGAGACCCAGCCTGACAGCAGAGTGCCAGACTGGGAGGATGTTCCAGTTTCTCCCTGCCTGCTCCCTCCCAGCCTAATGCAGGGCAGTGGTGGGAAACTGGGAAATACTTCCCATATGTGCCAACTAGCCAAAGATCTGGGTGACTGCTGTAGAGGAAGGGGTAGCAGAGGACTCCTTCATAGCCTTCACCAAGGGAGAGAGCAAGGGTTGGTTTGGCTTGTGCCTTACTCACATAATGATGAGAACACGGTCCTGGATCTTCTGCAGGAGCTTCACACACTGATCCACTGTGAAGTACTCTCGACTCTGCTGCAGGTGCAAAGAGAAGGGAAGTGTCAGAGGTCAGAGACAGCCAAGCCCTCCTGCTCCAGCAGCTCTGAAGGTAGAAGTAGCTGTGACCCCAAAGCTTCCATGCTGGGACATGACAAGAGTCCAGGGCTGTGCACAGGAGTAGCTGGCTCTACACGGGCTCCTTCTGTCCAGCTGCATTTCAGGGCTGCCAACAACACTGCCTGCTGGGATGCAGCACATATGGAAATGATCTCATAGCAGAGAAAAGCTTTAAAAATCATTTTACTAAAAAGGAGACAGTACACTACTCTGGCTTCCATATCCTGGCAGTAGCACAGGCAGATGACGCCCTATTTGCTCAAAAGTGGCACAAAACTATCAAAATACCAAATGTAAAGACTTTGCTCCACTCTCTTCCCCTTCTTATTTGGGTCACCTGACAAAGAAGCTGACAGAAAGCATCCATCCATCTGCTGCCTGAAGGGTTATAACAGCAGGAAAATGGGGCCAGGAGGCCCTGGGGCAGAGAAACTTCCAAAGAAAAAATCAGTAACATTTTCCAGTGACTGTAAGCTGAGTCAATGATCAAGTGCAGGCTCTTTTAACAGCAGCATTTAAAGGAGATGTGGGAATTAGGAAAGCAGAAAGTAAACAGCTGGGTGGAGGCAGAGCCTGGGCTCACTGAGCAGGCCTCCACTATCTCTGAGTTTTCTGTAAGCTCAGGGCTTGGAAATAGCAGGGGGCATGTCAGAAGAGCAATGCTCACCGTACGGGCTCTCATGTCTCTGTTATATACCAGCCCTGGAAAGAAAAAACAACAGGTTTTCATGTCTCATAAGAGCAGGAATTGTTCCGGTTTTCCTCACTTTTAGGGTCTGCCCAAGACTTTCCTGAGACAGGAAGAACAGGATTCATTCAAATTTCTCCTTTATTTGTTTTCTTTAGCCGTTCTAGGACTCAAGCTCCAATCCCAGTTGCTGGGAAGGGAGAGCTCTGCCTCCAGACTTAATTGATCCCATTCAGGCTGCATAAACTTGCAGCTGGGGCACCCTGTACCCTGCAGAACACAATGGCTATTGGCACCAATCCCTTCCCACACCCAGCGCTGGCCCAGCACCACGCAGCCCCTTACCAGCGGGTGTCTCAGTTGCTCCTCGCTGCAGCAGGATTGCTCCACCCTCTGCCGTCAGATGGCTGTTTGCTTCTAAGAGCCTGAGGGAAAACGGAGGAAGCAAAGCAAAAATGCCATGAGAAGGTGACAGCAGGCTCTCAGGCTGCCTCAGAAAGGAGCAGGAAGAAGCAGCAGCTTTGACAGCAGACGCAAAAGGTCTTGATGAGATTCCAGAGGAGGACTTGAAAGAGGAAGTGCAGGGACAATTTCCCTTTCTTATTCTTGCAGCCATAACTCTGTCAAGGTGAGGGCAGGCAGCAAATGTACAGGAGAGACAGGAACTCACCTCTGCAATGCTGCTTCAGGGCTCCGTGCTTTGGGAGTTTGCTGCTTTGCCTCTAGGCTCAGTAATCTGTCAATCACCCTCCGTTTAGATTTCAGCCATGCCTCAGTGTCCTGAAACAGAGAGAGTGAGGGAAGAGGAGTAACCCCTCTCTTCTGAATAATTTTATCCCCTATCAGAGGGTAGAAGAGGGCATTTCACCCTTCAACATCCCTCAGAACTGGTACCGCTTATGGACAGCATATTAAAAAATACCCATTTCTGGGAAAAAGGGAACATCAATACTGCTCTAATAAACTCACTTTTTACCCTTAGAATCTTCTCTAACCTATCCTACTTCACTTCTGAGTTGAGAACAACTGTCCAAAATTTGCTATCTCTGACCCAGGGCTTCTGTCCCACTTCGGCCAACCAAAGCTCCAGCATCTGGTAGCAATGATGGCAAGTTGGGAGAGTAGCTTTATGTCCTGCCAGGAACAGAAAAAGAAATCCACCAGTCTTGCACCCAGGTCACTCAACAAGCTGTTGGCAAAAAACCAACCTCAGCTGGCGGCTGCCTGGACAGAGGTTCTACTTCCCTTTGTACAAGGGCATGGAACAGACAAGCAAATTTCAGTGCTAAGGGCGCCCAAGGGCCACCCTAAGCAGGGACCTCAGTCCTGCAACAAGGAGCAGATCAGTGCCTGCCAAAAGGAAGAGCCCTGGGACTTGTGTGACCTGTCAGGAATTGGTCACATCATTGCTTTCTCTGAACAAATGAGGCAAAGAAAAAAACATCTATTTTTGTGTTTATAAAAAGTGAAGGGGAGGACACATGAAATCTAACCTCTGGAGCTAGCAGAAAGCCAAGACTTTCCAGAAGGATCAGCTTGTCCACCATCTCAGGATAAAGGAAACAGAACTGAAGAGAGATGAAACAACATGACAAAGAGAAGTTGAGGACTGAGTGATGTCTTGATCCTGCTACATGGGAGAGGAGGGCAGGGAAGGGCCTCTCCAAGATCCAGGTCCCACACTGTCTGTCTCTTCATTCCTTTCCCATTTGTTGTTACAGCTGCAGAAATCACAAACCCCATGCAGAAATGATGCTTCACTCACCATTCCTGCCACAGCCCCACCTGCAAAGGAGAGAAGGGTGATCAGTTATGTACAGAACAGCCCCTAGTAACAGAAATTCCCCTTCGCTGCAGCAGGAGCAGCCTCAGAAGTAAAAATGCTTTGTACTACAGGACAAAGCCCCAGCACAGGGTGGAGCTCTCGCAGCAGGCAGGATGCGGGCAGAGAGCAGGGCTGTTGGCTTGCTGCATTCCCCATCTTGTGCCATCCCCACCTCCCTCTCAGGCAGCAAACGCCAGGAGGAGTTACCAGTTAAAATGCTGTGGTGTGCAGGTCCTGTGAGTTGTGGCCAGAGTAGCCCTGGCGAGCAAACTCAACATCATGGCAAAACCAAATGATGTTCCAAGCACAAAGGGATAGAGCCTGGACTCCAGTTCCTCTCAGCAAGCTTTACAGCTCATTAAGCTGGGCACCCTGTTCCCAGGTTTTGTGGGGACCAGGCAGAAAGGCCTGCTGTGAATTCTCCTGCATAGACCACCCCTGCATAGACTACCTCTCTTTGCCCATCAATTTTCCCTCTGTAGGGTGCAGAAATGCCCACAGCAAGAGTTATCACTGTTTGTACTACAGAGTTGAAAGCAGAGGCATTTCAGACAAGGGCACAGATTTTTGAATCATTCAGGCAAGAACCTGGTACTTGACACAATATAATAAATATTCCAACCCAGCTCCTAGCAGCATGTCTTGTAAGTTAATTATCTACTGCTATTTCCATGAATCTCACAGTTTACAAGGACAAGAGCCACTTACCCATACTGTGACCCATCAGGGTGAACCGTCTCCACTGCAAGGCTAAGTGGCAACAGACAAAAACAGATAGTGCTGCATTAGAAACCAGAGCAGCTGCATTTTGCTATTTCTCCACCAACATGGGCCCCTTCTCCCAGGAGGGCTTTTGCACTGCTTAATTTGCTTCTTAATCCGGAAAATAGGCAGCTAAGTAGGCCAGTTTTAAAGAGCATTCATCACTTCATTTTGTTGGTAAAGCCATGCAGCTCTCAAGCTCTCTCTGTATGTCAAACAAACTCCAGCAAATTCCCCTTCACTGCCAGACACAAGACTGGCAAGAAGCAGAGGAGCCCAACCAAGCAGCATCTGCTGGAAGAGACAGACCTTGACAGAGCATCCTGCTGCAGGCCATTCTGCAAGACCCGTGAGGACACAGAGCCAGGATACTGAGGACAGTATGATTATTCCATGTGAAAGTTTTCTACACCATTTAGCACATCAGGCTCTTCAGTCCATTTTTAGGGTACTCCGAGAGGCTTACAGTAAAATACAGCTTTTTCAGTGCTGCATATCTGAAATAGTCCTTACTGAAAGATGGGTTTTACCCTCTGGAACATCACAGAGCTTCTAGAGGCTCTTTGTATACTGAAAAAGGGATGCAAAACTGCACGTGCCACGACCTCCCACAGGATCACCATACAGACAGTTACATCAGGAGTTATTATGAGCACAAGACACTCTGGCTTTCAGATTTCTGGTTCTCCCTGATGGCAGCTTGCTACTTGCTTTAGTATCACACAGAGAAGAGTCTCCAACTTACACCTAACACTGGTTAGAGGTCACTACCTGCTTAAAAAAAGTCAGTCTGGCAAAACTATTTACTTGTATCCACCACTCCACCACTACTCCTTGCTTTCTAGGGCTTCCCATCTCTTCCTCTAACAAAAGTGAGAAAAAGGCATGCTGATCACTGGATCAAAGCACTGGCTAACATCAAACTGAGAAGGAGGGGGAATTGATTCCTTCCTGGCAGTAAATGCTGCCTGCTTGTTGCAAGGAGCAGGAGCAACACAGCACCCCCTGCACAAGCATCGCCTCAAGGGTTCCTTCAAATACCCACCTGCTACCACGCGGCACACATCGGTCACGTAATCCAGGAAATGGTAGGGGCAGCCTGCAGGTCTGTGGGATGACAAACCGTGGCCAGAAAAATCCATTGCCACATAATAGCAGCCTGAAAGGGACAGAGTATCAGATGCACAGCCCTGACACACAGTAAGAGCCATCCTGACGAGCCAGACCTACCTCTGGGGAGCAGTGGAATGAGCTTGTCAAAGGTGTTGGCATTGTCCAGCCAGCCGTGCAGACACAGCACAGGGTGTCCCTCCAAGGGTCCCCAGGCCTTGGCTGCCATGTGGCCCCAGGGTACAGGGAACTTCAACTCTGTGAACATGCCCAAAATAGGGTGATGTCCCCAGAGAGCCACGTGCTTGGGAGTAGGTCCCAGGGGTCTTGTTAATGGTCCAAAGCTCTGAGAAGAGTAATACAGGTCTTTAGTAACTCACCAGCCTCTTGAGATCTTAATTAGCAGCTTGCTGATTTATAGCTCCCTGCTCAACATCCCAAGCTGCCATTCCTGACTGCCTGTTCAGGGAATCCTCCTCCCAGCACGTACTAGCAATGTTCCTAGGAAGAAATAAGCTTTCCCTATGCAGGAGGAGAAAGCCTCCTCTCTGTCTCTGCAGCAGCTGCAGCCTGACCAGAAGGCGCAGGAGATCTGGCAAGAGGGAACCCATACGGAATTCCCTGTTAGCTGCAGTCAGCCAGGCACCTGTCCTGGACCAAAAAGACAGCTTGGGATTAAGGATGCCGCCTCCAATAGTCTGTTACCACCTTGTTCTCTTTTACCTTGGTGCTTCTCATTCGCGCCACCAGTCGGCACTTTGGAGAGAGCAGATGGCTCCGTGCCACACAGCAGGGCACTGCTGCCACCTGCCCGTGCACCCCTCAGGGCCAGGCACCTTGCATGGAACACGGGTCCACAGCCGGCCAGGCACCGGCTCGACCTCAAACCTGTCTCATTATTGCCAATCTGCCTGGCAATCAGAGCCACTACACCGGACCTTTGTTCAAGCCCCAGCTTCTGAGTGAACCCCCCAGTCCTATCCAGCCTCTGGAGACCCTCCAATGGTGGTTTGAATGCTTCTCCTTTACCCCCAAGACCTGGGGCCCCTCATGGGCCAGCTGACTATCCCCATCCCCAAGTCTCTCATGCCATATTCTCTTCCAAGTGACTTGTGTCTCTGCTCCCTTAAACAGTCCCCTGAAACCGCACTACAATTAAATCTCTCTACAGCAAGTCCCTCCTGAGCCCACACCTCTCTAAGGCATAAGGACAGAGCGGGTAGCCTGAGAGGGAGGCTGCTGTCAGGGCCCTGGTGGTCCCAGTCCGCCACATCTGGGGCTCCCCATGAGCCTGTTTAAGCTCAGGCCAGGACCAGTCCCTGCAGTGCCGCGGGAGTGCCGGTCTGCCCTGCCCGGTGATTAAGGGGCCGTGTCTGACCCGAGCTGCCCTCGCGGGGCCACCTCCTGACAATCACCCGCGGGCTGACATCCCGCTGTGACCGTAGGCCTGCCCCTTCCTGACGGCCTGGGCTCCCGGCCGAGCCTGCTCGCCCTCCCCGGGCAGCGCTGCCTGGGCCCAGCGGGGCTCCGGCCCTGGGGTCCCCCCGGCCGCGGGGTGGGCCCTTCCCCAGGCGGCAGGACGCGCCGCTACACCCGGACTTTCACTCAGGGCGCCCCAGAGGGCCTGGCCCCCCCGAGGAGGGGCTGCCCGGGGACTGACCCCTGCCCGGAGCCGAGAGCGGCTCCGGAACGCCGCGGCCTCCCCTGCCCCGCTCCCCCCCGGCCCCCTCCTACCGCTCCGAGCGGCCGGGCCGGCTGAGCAGGAGCGGCGGGACAGGCCAGGCCGGGGCGGGACAGGACAGGCCGGCGGCACCGCCCCGCTCCCGCCCCGCGGCACCCCCGCCCCGCCCCGCCCCGCCGGAGCTGGCACGGGACTCGCCGGGAGTAACCAGGAGTTAATGGGCGCTGTGGGGTCTCAAGCTGCGAACAACCTCCTGGGCATGACGGAGAGGAATCACAATCAGGGACGTACGGCTGCATCTTCGACTACCTCCAAAAGACACATTACTGACGATAGAAACTGCCTGTACTGTGGTGACACAGGATGAGATATTTTAACTGTGACCCAGGAGCTTCATAATGACATCAAACAGGCTCAGTGCTTGACACCAATACTGAATTTCTGTCATTCTCTGATAGAAAAACTCTAATGAACTCCTAACGCTTGCTGGAATCACGTTGCTCCAGGGACAAGAGTCACCCTCCCATACTGTGACCCATCGCAGCAAACTGACTCCACTGCAGGGCCAAGCTGCCAGAGATACACAGCAGACAGCACTGCCTTAGCCTCTCCATTCCTCTCCTGCAAAACACACCCCTCCCAGATGGAGAGGTTTCTATACAGTTTTCCTCGTTAGGTGTTCAGAAAGGTGATGGCTGCACAGACCAAGTTCCAAGAAAGTCAGTGCCCAAGTACAGCTCCTTGCTGATGCCTCGCATTCCCTCCAGCAGCCAGTCTGCTAGACCTAATGCAGACCACAACCATTTCTCTTCAGTCAAGGACTCTGCAGTCAAAGGAAGCAAAGTCAAACTGTGTTGTGAGCAGTGGGATGTCTTGCTGGAACAGCTGGAGAGAGCAGAATGAATGCCTGCTCGTAAGGAGTCATTTTTATATTGATAATTGAAAGCCCTCTGCTCAGATCAGCACATCAGTCTCCTAAATTATACAATATACTTTCAGAACAGCCTAAAAAGCTTGAAAGAAACCAGTGTAGAAGCTTATAGCCCTGTTTCTCCTGCCTAGCTCAAACTCATCCTGGCAAAATAGGCTCTGCACACACCAGTTGAAAGGTAACCTTGGGGATGCATCACTGAGAAGAAATAAGAGTGCTATGCAGTTCACAGCCTCCCCTCCAGGTGAGCCATTAGAAAGGAAATCAGAATATGAATTTTTATAAGTTTGGAAAATCCAGTACATTGCTTTTTTCTTAGGCCTCTATGGTGGCGGAGCAGGAAAGAAGACTGCAAGTGCTGGGGAGCCATGCAGAGGGAGAGAGGCCACGGTACCTTCAATATCTTCTTTCCCACAACTGTCAGAGGTGAGTGGCTGATTACAAAAGGTGAAAAGCAAGAGACAGCTTGGCAGAACAGATTTGTGGAATGCACTCAATAATCAATCACTGCTGTTGCTGTTAGAAGAGGGCATGGCCCTCCTGTGCATTGTTGGGATTTCTTCAAAAGAAACAACCAGAAGGCAGCGTAATTGATAGGCAGTGGCTGCTGCTAGGCCTGTGGTTCTTCAGTCTGTGGAACAGGACCCTGTGTCATGAGCAGGAGTTATACAGACTCTTTGCACAAACCTCAGAGGTTGGTGGGACAACAGGCCATGGCCAGGAAAATCCATTGCCACGCATGAGCCAGATCTGCTTCTGGGGAGCAGTGAAATGAGCCCATTGAAGGTGGTGGCATTGTCCAGCCAGCCATGCCAGCACAGCAAGCCTTGGCTGCCACCTATGTTTGGGCCATGGGGAATTTCACTTCAGAGAACTTGTACCCACAAACAACATCCTCTGAGTGCTAAATGCTGGAGCTGGTCCCAGGGAGCTTGTTAACAGCCAAGAGCTCTGGATAGAGCTTGTAGGTGGTAGTTACCAAAGTTCGTTATCTGTCAGCCCTGACCTCTACCTAATACCAGTTTTTGGGCACAAGCTTTGTTTGGGATAATCCCAGTGTAAATGCTTGACCTGGTGGCATATGTATGACCACCCACAGGTCTTGGACCCTCTCCTCCATCCCCATGGGCTCTCTCCTCTCCTCCAGCAGCCAGCAGGATCTGGGCTCTCATTGCTTTGCGTCACAGAGGCTCTGGGGCTCAGGTGGGAATAATGCATTCTCCAGTGAATTTGGACTTCTATGACCTGCATCCTAAATCACTTCTGGTAGGAGGCTACATCAGCAGGCATCTCAGAGGAGAGGAAAAATTCCTCACAGAAATTATCAGGAATAGGTGCTTTCTGATACAGCTCCAAGTGGAGGAAATTGCACTGGGGTGTGCCTTGGACCTTCCCCTCGATGGCAGGACTGTCATCCTATTAGCCAAAGCAGATTGTGGAGTTCTCCTGCAGCTCCCTCATACCTTCTTTAGCAATGCTACTCACCCCTCTGAAAGAGCAGCCCAGCATGTTACAAAAGTGTGCATCTGCCTTCACACAGCCTGGAAAACCACACCCCAAGGGGAGGGCCCTATGCAGGATGCACAGCAGAATTTTGATGGCTCACAGAATTAATTCTGCTGCATCTACTGCTACAAAGTGCTGCAGGCTACTGCTGTGGAATTGTTGTCTGTGAGCACCAAATTAGACTCCACCTGGAAAGGGGCTGAGGTGTTGGCTGGGCTGCACTGGGCTGGTGGTAACAAAGGCTGACTCTGCATAAAGCACTGGGAGTTAGTTTGAGATATCCCATGTGCTTAGCAAAGAGTAATCTAACCTCTGTGTCCTTGCAAGGGAGCAGGAGACTTGCAAGGGTGAACTCTGGGACATGCAAAGGTGTTACACTCTGCTGCCTTGGAACAGCATTGATCAGTTTGTGCTCGCTGCAGATCTGGTGAGGAAACTTTAAGTACAGCAGATTGATTGCTACCAGGGGACAAATTCCCCATAGCTGGCTGGATTCAAGCACTGAAGTACTGACATATTGATCTATTTATGTTGATTTATTAGTAATAACCCTGTACCCCAAATTCTCTTGTGCAAGTAAAAAAAGCCCATGCTATTGGTAGCTTAACTGATTTCTTTCAGAGGATATATAGAGGACACACTGCTATATAAAGCCCCACATTGTGAGCATATGCTGCAATCTATAGGGGACAGGAAAATCAAAGTGATCACAGGGCAGCATGTTATTATGCAATCAGCCCCAACATGCTGGCTCACAGGCTTTAGTTTGAGCTCCATCCACAAATGTTCCTTGCCTTGGAGATGGTCCCAGGAAATCTTAAGGGTTTAAATGAGCTGGGAAACAAAAAGGTAGGATAGAATATCCTGCCACCCTTTGGCTCTCTTCAACAGCAGCAGACCCATCCAGGTACCTCATGTGGTGTATTTTTAATTTGGTTTTCCCTAATTTCTTGTTGAATTTCATTTATGTGAATTTCTGATGACTGAAAAAGCCGCTGACATATTAAGAGCAAAAAAAAGCTGTGATGGCATAAACTGGTTTCTCTCTGCTTGCTCCAGTCCTGTTGTGCTCCTTGTCCCAGAGCTCTCCAGCTGTGCAGAAGGTGGGAGATACAGATAGATGGTGGCTCCCACCCACTGCAGTCTGAGGCCAATATGATAGTTTAAATAGAAATCTTGGTTTAAGCCAAGATATGAGTGGTTGAAAAAGTGGAGTGCATATACCTTAGGGATTAACCTGCAGCATAATCTGGATAGTGGGGCTGCTGGAGTGTTAAATCATCCCCACATGAACCACCACTATTCAGCTCGAAGCAGCCCCAGGCACACACCATGCGTCAGGTCCAAGTGGTGCACATTTGTATCACTTTATTTTTCAACTAATGAAATAGCTAGAAACATTTATTGCATATAAATTATATATGAGCACCCGTAGTACAAATAAACTCTTTCCAGTCTCAGCTTTCAATTTCCTCCTTAATCAGAAAGTCTGTTATATTTGGGACAGATTCAGGAGTCTCTGCTGGTTCCCATTCCCTGGGCCTGTTTTGGTAAACTCATGAGGTGAGCTGCTCTCCAGATCTCTCCAAAGCCTGTAACCACCTCTAGAGTACACACCTATTCTCATGTGTGAAGTAGTAGGGGAAGGAGAGAAGTTTCTCTCCAGCTCTTGTATAGACTTAACCTTCTTTCACTTGGAAAATCTGGCAAATTCCCCATGGCTGAGATGAAATAATAGTAAAAACCATAAGTAATCTGACACTTGTAATTACAGGCCTACCAGCTCCTTAATGACCTCGGAATAAGGAAATAGCACATACTAGGATCATTTAAAAACAAGGGAAGAGTTCTAACTAACACCAAGTCTTGTGTTTACAGAAAAGTATTCATAAAAACTGCTTGGGAACTCTTTAAGTTATAGGTTTGGGTTATGGATTTGGCTGACAAATGTAAAAGCTGTTGAAGTAATAGGGCTCTAGCAAGGAAACTAATATAGTCTTGCACTGTGTTTTGATTTTTAGAAAACTGGAATCATACCAAATCAACACATTTTGTAGTGATTGGACTGAAAATTGACTAGATAGCAAGTGTCAAAATGGTAAAGTTGATACAAGCATGTAAGCATGTTTTTGAGATGGCCCAATGGTGAGTTACTCCACCCAGGCCACACTTTGATCTGGCAGCCCCGTCTGTGGAAGAAGTGACTCTGTCAAGGGATTGAGCCATGGTGTAGGAGCAGCGGAGTGTGAGCTCCCAGTGCAGTCAGAAAGGCTAATTTCATTCCAGATGTATAAGCAGGGAGTGCAGAACAGGTGTAATGAGATTATATTGCAAGAGATTATATTGTGTCTGCTAATTCCATGGATGCGATTAATGGTGTGAAAGAATTCCCAGTTTTGACATCCACGATTCAACAAGGAAGGTAACAAGTTGGAGAGGCTTCCTGCAAGAGCCCCAAGGCCTTTTAAGGAGTTGGAAGACATCTTATGGGGGATAAGCGTTGAGGACCCATACAATCAAAGCCTAAGTATACCTATGTAGTGTTACATTATTCTCCTCCAATTACCACACTGCCTAACAATGGTACAAGAAAAAACAGTCTAGAGATGAGGTATACATTTTATAATGGAGAAAGGAGTTCAATACTTGGGCAGTTTACTTTGGGTGCTGGCAGCTTCCCAACCATTGGCAGTTTTCTAATGAAGATGGGATGTTTAACAAAACAACAATGATTGATATGACAGAGTCCTTTGTCCTGTGATCATCCGGAAAGCAGAATGGTCTAGAAATTAGTCTCCTGCAACAGACACTGCTGTCAGATGGTACTAGCTTGCAATGCTTCTGCTACAACCACTCCCAAAATTAGAGCCCACTCCTTGTGTTTTATATTGTGTTACTTCATTTAGAGGCTCAGTTTCTTCAACTGAGGAAGCCCCTGCTTCTAGGCCCAGCAATGACTGAGGACCTTTCTGGTGTGGGGCACAGCTACTCCCTGTGCTCCTCTGGGATGGCCTCTCATGGCTGTTTTTGTCTACTTTGGAGAAATGCCTGAAATGAGTGCACTTGGTGCCTCTGTCCTGTGAGTGGGGTTCAGCATCACCACCTGTCTCAGTGTGGGGGAACAAACCTGGGGAAGCATGGGCAGGACTGAAGGCTACATGTTCCAAGCAAAGGATTCTGAGCAGAAGGACTTGGGCAAGATCCACCAATTTCGGACAACTCTTCAGGAACACATTCTGAAAATGTGGGATAAGGAGAGGCAATAGGCCTCAATGATAGAATTAAACCCTTAACTGAGCTTCTACCTCTGTCTCTGATGGGCAGCAAAGTTAGGAGGAGTCATCTGAGTTGGTCACAGCTTTATGGGACCACAGAGCCCCAGGGAGCTCTCACCTGAGTCCACTGGTGCAGTGGGCTGTACCTCATTTCCGCTGTCATGGCTCATCCCGTTACTGCTCTAGTGTGTTTGACTTACAGAGCAGATTCAGAGGTGAAGGAGCAGTTTGCTATGCAGTTATAAAAGACCATTTTCCCTGCAGCTGCTTAAATCTGACCTAAATACCTTCCAGATTATGCAGCCTGGCGCTTTGTTTCCAAGCCTAGAAGGTCACTGTCTGCTGGGTCTTCCTCCCTCAAGTGGACCAGGGGCACACACCGGCAAGGAGTGAGAACTCGCGTTCCGCCGCGGCTGTGGGGGAAAGCCAGAACAGCAGAGGGTGTTGCAGGCTGGAACGAAGGCGCACCGGCAGTGCTGTGCGGGGTGCCCACCGCCCGGCTGCCCACCCCGCAGCCCCCGCCCCGCAGCATGGCTGGGCACGGAGCGCTCCGTGCCGGGGGCTGGCAGCCCGCAGGCAGCGGCACTCGCTCGGCTCCCCGCAGCCCGCTCTGGGCAGCGCTGTACCTTCGCTTTCTTGGAAAGCGGCTCCTCTCGTTACTGAGAAGAGCCCTGCTCTGCGAGGGGAAGGAGGGGCCTGGCCACCACCTCACGCGAAGGGGACACTACTTGTGCTAGTTTTTCTCATGAGAGTGGAACTAATACAGCATCTGCTCACTCGAAACCACAGAAAGGTGTTTTAGTTTTGGTTTTTGTGTTTTTTCTTTTTGGGGGGGGGGGGGGGGGGGGGGGGGGGGGG
>JAWWEV010000043.1:48346308-48410713 GCA_035583235.1 Hafferia zeledoni
TTTTTGTTTGGGTTTTTTTGTTTGTTTGTTTGTTTGTTTTGAATAGGGGTTTGGGTTCTTTTTTTTTCTTTTTTTCCTGGGGGGAGCAGAGGAAGGGGGCTGGGTGATTTTTCTGTGTTGTTTTTGTCCTCCTGGCTTTCTCCTTTTGTGTTGTTGTTGGTTTGTTGGTTTGTTTGTTTTCCTTCTTGCTGTTAGCACCTCCTAAAAGGGGGCTTTTCTCAAGTTAAGAGAGGAACCACCTAGAAAAGGAAGGAAGGGTCAAAAGGGAAAGAATGAATGCTTGTACATTTTGTACTCTTTGCGGGCTGAACTTGCAACACATCAGGAGATGGTGGCAGTCATTTCCTACCCACCCCCCAAAAATCCTTCCATCCTCCTCTCTGTACAAAATCTCAAGCACTGCCTGCATCACCTCTCATACCAGGGTACCTGCCCTGTGCTTTCTTCTCTCCACTTCCTTTCCATTTGACTACCTGGCAGGAACCCCCCAGGTTATGTCGGGGCCACTTGGTCAGCTCCATCATCAGGGCGGTTTCACCTCCCACTCCCATCCCATCCTGCAAGCCAGGGTTCACACCAGTGTGCAACAGCATGTTTGGGTCTGGCTGGAGGCCCAGGAAAGCACTGAGATCCTTAGTAACTGGTCACCTGTCACCTGGAAATGATACTCCAGGCCCAGCTGAGCTTCTACTCACAGGTTTGCTGACGGAAGGGCAAGGCAGTAGTAACATATGCAATGTGTTCACCCATCTTCCCTCCCCTGTGCCCTCCATGTTTCCTTTTTTTCCTTTCTGTATCTCTTTTCCTTTCTCCTGCAGATTTTCAGTGTTACATTATTTCCACCTCAGTTCTTTCACCTCTCCCTTCCTCTAGGCCAATGTTTGCCTTTTGCTTTCCCAGAAAACCATCTCTATTCAGTAGTTTGCAGTGACCTGCTCCAAAACACCTTTATCCTTCCCACGCATCCCAAACTGACAGGAGTGAAGACGCAGATTGTGGCTCTTTCTACTGTTTGCATGCTGAAAAGGAGCAAAGCTGTTAGGGTGTTTCTGGCTCTTGGGCTGTTAGATATCCACATCTTGGAACTTACCAAAGACTTGGGGGATGCTGAAGAACAAGCACAGAAATGCCACAAAGTAGAACTATGATCCAGAGGTAGAATGAACACAGACCTACTGCCCTCAGCAGCAGGACTTCAAACACAACTATCTAGAAATGGTTCATTTTGTCAGGAGCTCTATCAATTAATGCTTTCATGTCTCTCGAAGTTTTAATGTTGGGGATAGCGAGGCTATGTGTATTCTTAGGCAGAGACAAAAATTGAGAGTAGAATAAAACCTGGAAATCCCAAGAATAAATCCTGCCACCTTCTTGGGAGCTATTCCTCACCACACTGTTATCAGCATCCTGGGCATCTCAAACCCTGTTTTTAGGGATGGATCCAGCTTTCTCTAGCCATGTAGCAGAGATCAGCATTCACAGCAAGTTGCTCACAGCAGGACCATTAGCCTGCCTATACCCTCACAGTCATTACACAAAGCCTTTCAGGTGAGTATCCGTGCACTGAAAGCAGTTGGGGGAAAAATTTCCAATCCCTTCATTATAAGGAATTTACTTTTTCCTTCAGAAAACTCCTCTAAAGACAGGATTTGTTTTTCACCTTCAACACATCCAAGCTTGGTTTCAGGCTCACAGGGAAGAAGTGCAGCACTAGTGAAGCCATCTCCTCCTTCGTGGCACAGGACACAAAGCTACTTCAGCACTCTTGGGTTTTCCTCCTATAACCAAGCCACCTCAGAGGTACCTCAATCCTGAACACATTTTAGACCCTGCGGGTCAAGTCTGAGATTTGGAAAATTGTGGTCAATGGTGCCATCGCGACATGTCTCACCAGCTTTTATTGCTGAAGAAGATTGCTGCAATACACTTCAGCTGTAGCTGCTGCAAGGTCACAGTTTCAAGTCGATGAGAGAAATATGAGCGAGACCCACCGACAATCTCAGAGCAGTGAGGCTGGAAGGTAACTTTTCACAGGCAAAGATGAAGAGGAAGAATGAAAGGCAGAATTAGACCAGTCCATTTAATGTTAAGGCAAGGTGGCTGGTAGAGTCTATGAAGTCACCCAATAAATGCTATAAATATCCACAGAGGGAAACGGACTCCCTACTAGGCAACTGTAAAGCAAACCACAAGATATTTTTGAAGCTGTCATCCAAAAATACAAAGAAAAGTGTGACAAGCCTACTTAAAACCCAAAAATGGAACAGATGAGCACTTCATCCCTGCTGTGATTTAGAGCTCCAGCGGCAGGTCCTCCCACTGAAGCCTTCCTGAAAAAGAATGAAGTGCTTTGCCCAGATTCCTATGTTAGTTCAGAAATTTTTCTGTGGTCAGCAGCATCTTCATGCGTGGTTGAAAGAAAAACAAAGACTGATGTCTCAACGCTCAGTGGAACTTCTGGCAAGGTTGAGGATCAGATTCAGTGGTGTGTTTCTGATTGCTTTGTGCTCCCTATCAATGCCAAGCAGCTGTAAAGCTTTTAGTCTGCTGGAGTTCCAGCTGCTTTGCATCACTAGGCTGGTACAGAGCAGCCAGAGCATATCTGTGTTCGGGGTTTGCATACAG
Organism: Hafferia zeledoni; assembly: GCA_035583235.1. Classification (NCBI taxonomy): domain Eukaryota; kingdom Metazoa; phylum Chordata; class Aves; order Passeriformes; family Thamnophilidae; genus Hafferia; species Hafferia zeledoni. Next base: position 48,348,934 of record JAWWEV010000043.1, read on the forward strand.
CTTTTTCAACAGGGCAACTCACCTGGCGTGCACACACCAGGGAATGCGTGCAGCAGGCTCGGTGGCATCTAGGGAAATATACAGGTGAGTGAGAGCTCCGATGGTGCAATCAAGTCTCAGCCTCATTGCAGGCTAGGCCTTTCTTTAACCGTGGGGTTTGTACTGAATTCCAAAGGTTTGTCTTTTCTCCTGTTACCTTATCTGCACAGCAATATGCTTAAGGTCTGCACCATACGGTGTGCTATTTGTATTTTACATCATAATATTTTTGTGTATTTGCCCATTTTTCCATGACTTCCAGTATTTTCATTTGACCCACCAAGCCAACAGCGACTGTTTTAGGTATGCTACTCAACAGCGTGTTACAGTGCTGCACAGGCTGCGCTGCCAGGGTGCCCCGTGCCCTCCTGGGGGCTCCTGCAGTGCGGGAGGGGCGCTGGGAGAACTCCGGCAGGGAAGGCCGGGAGAGGCTCCCCGTTTTCCGCTGGTCTAAGGAGCCTTGGTTTGCTGGCTCTGCCCACCGCGGGCCTGCGGGTCCCCCCTCGGCGCTGGACACAGCCCCTCAGCGGTGCTGTCGAGCCCCGGTGCCCGGCCCGTGCGGCGGGGCGGCTGCCGGGGCTGGGAGGAGCGGCAGAGCGGCGGTCCCGCCGCCGCCTCCCCGGGCGACACGTGGCTGCAGCGGGTCCCGGCGCCGGTGGATGCTGCGGTGCCGTCCCGGTGCGGTTCCTCTGCCAGTCTGCAGCGGAGGGGCTTTCACAGCATCTTTTTCTTTCATTTTTTTTCTCTCTGCCCCCCCATCGGTCTAACTTTTCTTTACAAAAAACCAACCAGACAAAAACCCCAAACTTTTTTACTCTTTTTTTTTTCCCCTTGCAAGAGCCACGCCGTGGAAAGACGGGGTGGTGGAGGAGGGAGAAACCCCTCCCCTTCCCCTCCCCCGTGGCTCCTTCATCGGAAAAGAAACATTTGGGGGGTTTCCTCCCCTCCTTTCCCCTCCCCTCCCTCAGCTCCGCGCCGCTCCCCGGAGCCGAAGCCGCAGCTGCGGCGCCCGCCCCGCGGCCGAGGAGGGCCCGGCGGGGCAGCCCCCGGTAAGGCGCGCCCCGGCCCCTGTGTGAGCCGCGGGGCCGGGGGGAGATGGGGAGCGCGGTGGGGAGCGGGGCCGGTCCGTCTCGTTGCGGCGGGGCCGGGCAGGGCAGCACCGCGGGCGCCCCGCACTGAGCGCTCGCCCGCACCGGCAGCAGCGCCGCCCGCCCGCGGCCCCGGAGGTGCCGAGAGGGAGTTGTGCGGCGCTGACTGGAAAGGGCCTTTTCGGGGGGGCGGGCTGCGAGGGATCCGTCCGTCTGTCTGTCTGCTCCGGTACCCCCTTGGCTGCTTACAAGGGGGTGCAGCCCCCGCTGGTTTGGCTCTTGGGGATGTTTGGGCTGTTCGTGGCTAGGGAAGATGGAGCGTGTTGGGGCTTAGGGTGCTTTCCCCGAGGGGGCCGGACGGAGGTGGGGGTGCTCGCAGCTCACTGCCCGCCCCGAAGGGAGCCATGTGCCCTTCTGGGGTGGCGGTGGGTGCTGGGAGCAGCCTCGGACACTCTGTGGGCATTGTCCTTCCGCGAAGGTGTTCTCCACAGCATCAGGGCAGGGAGATGCTTCTTTTAAAGTGAAACCTGCAAATTATATAATGTCTCAGTTGGGTCTGTGGGGAAGCAGCCGCATGGGTCTGGGTAACTTGGCCGTAACACCATTTGTTTTCCTTCCACATAGACCACTGAAGAAGCAGTGTGCAGGGTGTTAGGCGTAGTTTTAGCTGGAAAAGTGAGCTGCCTGCCAGAACCGAAGGTGTTACAGGGAAGTGGGGTAACTGTGAACCAGGGGCGTACATGCCCGTTGGGGTTCCCTTGAAAAGCAGAGGAACTCGCCATCCTCCAGATATGGCACAGTCAGAACGCAGCCTCACACCTGCCTTTTCTCAGAAGATCAGAGCTGTGCACCCATGGAAAGCCTTGTCGGCAAAGGTTATCACTAAACCTCCTTCTTGATGCAATCTGAGTCATGGTGCTTGCAGCCATGCAGGATCCGCTACTCACTTTTTCCCACAAACACACACACTCTTACTGAGAATTTTGGAATAGTCACCACGTAAAACTTCAGCTCATACTACTTTTATAATCTTTTTTTTTTTTTCAACTTTCTTTTAAAAGTTAGTTTAAGTGTGTATTCCTTCCTGCTTAGTAGAAGTTTGGAAACACGATCTGGATGAACCCTGGAGGTAACTTGAGAGGAACTCAAGAATGTTAATGTCCCTGGATTTTTCTTCTGCACGTTTAAAGAGGGGGATGTGGCTTGACCATTGTTCTGGAAAGTTGAGGGTAAAGAATATTGTTAGCAAGCTGCTATTTAGGACTGTGTGGTCCAGACAGTGCCATTTGCTTGTTCTAGTCCTTGGAGCTCTCAGAAAACTTAAGTGAAAAACCCAGTCTCATGTTGACCACACTCAACTCTGTAAAATGGGGTGGAATCAGAAATAACTAGTTTCCTGATGTTTCATTCTCAATGGACTGTGCCCTTGAGAGGGTATGCAGGCATATCTTCTTTCTCCAAACAATTGCAACTGCAGTTCAGATGCTGTGTGAATGTAAAATGGCCCATTCAGTCACAGCAGGGCAATGGTCATGTGCTTAAAAATTATGCACATGCACAGAAGTTTGTGAGACTGAGGCTGTATTATCACATAATGTTGCTCTTGGTTGAATCCAGTTACAAAGATATGTGGCCAGTCACTGCAGATGAAGCCAAGCTTTGTTTCTGTGTTCACGAGCAATTCTGCTGGGTTTGTGATTTAAAACGTAGCTGTTGGAGTATGGATTCTTGTTCCCTCTAGAGTGGAAGCTCTTTGGCACAAACGCACAGGATTACGGAATGCCAGCCTTCCACACAGGTTCCCATCTTTTCCTGAGCTAGACTGGGATCTGGCCTTTGTTATTTCTGTACTCCTTGTTAGTGTTCAGCGTGTTGTTTGTCCTTCAGTAACCTGGCTTGCTTTATCATTTACTTAAATGTGGTGGGGTTGAGAGGCAACACAAAGGTTTTCTGTAAGTTTGTGTTGGAAGCCACGGGTAAACTCTGCTGGGGCCCATCAAAACAGGCACAGAGGAGCACTGGGAAAAGGCTGAGCTTCTTCAAATCCTCCCAGCTGTGTGTTCTGCCCCACTCTGCCTGTTCAGAGAGGGCCTAATTCAGTTTCCATTTCAGCTTCAAACATTCAGCCAGTGCTTCTTACCCTCCTCAGTCCAGCTGGGATTTCTGTGAAGTTGGTGGTCAGTTTGCGCAAGGATAGAGATGGGGTTGGGTGGTGTAAATTCTTAGTTGCTGTCGCTAATACTGTGGTTGCACTGCTAAGAAACAAAGGAGAAAATGTGTCTTTGGAGCTGTGTTTCTTCCCTTGTTCATCTATCTCTCTGTCCCCACTGGCAATGTTTCACTCTTTTCTCCAAGTCTTTCACTGCAGCTCCGTGCCACTCCCTTTCCCCCCTACCACCCACAGGCTTCTCTGTCCTGCTTTCCCCAATCTTTGTTTGGTCAGCAATAAACAGATAGTTCCAATACTTAAATATGACATCGTTTGGGTCGGGTTGTTGCTGTGGTTAGATTAATAAAAGCTGGGGGGAAGTGGTGTGTTCCTGAGCCATCATTCCAAGCCACTGCAGGCCTCTGCTAGTGGTGCTTGCCAAAAGCTCACAAGGTGGGAGAGGTGGGCACCTGCATCTCTTTCTGTAAATGAAAATGTGGATGGTGCGAGGGCTGAGTACAGGGATGATATCTTTTTACAGAGTAAGGGAGTGTGTGTCATTAGGAGGCATAATGTATTTATTTAAAATAATGCAGCTAAATGCTACATTAATTAGATCCTTGATTATATGTAAGTAGAGACAGAGGGCAAGCATGATACCAACTTACTCCCTTCTATCCTGTCAGTCTGCTTTGTTACTGCCTGCTCTTCTGGTTTGCATTTGTGCATATCCTGCAGCCTTCTGCCTCAGTAAGGTATTTATTAACTCACCATTTTGCTGAAATTGGTCTCAACCCTTAAAAAAAAAAGGGGTGCTGTTGTGCAGTATTTGGTGACTTAGTGAGTGGTCAAAATGGCTCAAATAAAATTCTTTTGTCCCCCCTGCCACCACCTCCCTTGCCCAAGTGCAAGGTTTCAAGTTAAGATTTAGCAGTGAGAGGTGTAGAAAATCTTCTGGGAATCAGTGCTTGTGTTCAATAGGTATTCAATAGTATAAAAATGTAAACTCGGTTTTAGTGAAATGGCTAAATGCTAGTTTTGTGTTGTCTTTGGACACTTTAGAGCTGTCCCCTTCTTTTCGTCCTACTCAGTGGAGAAATGAAAAGGCCTGTGTGCACTTCACAGGAAATGAGTGTCTGATACAGGCTTACAGGCTGCACATTTCCAAGAACTGCTCTCAAGGTATTTTGATAATGCACATTCTCTCCCTTCCTGCTCCCCCTGTGCTTTGTGTGCCTCTGCTTGTTCGCAAACACATGCAAAGTACAAGGGCAAGAAGTGAATGGTGCCACTAGTAAGTTTGCAGATAGGCTGCTTTAGCTTTACGTTGGAGCTGTGGCTGGCAAAATTAAGCCAGCTGACAGTGTTCAGTTGCCTTTGTTGCAGAGTGTTTTTGTCCTTCCCCTTACTCCCTGCAAAAGCTGAAGAAAAATTTTGCCTTCAGATTGTGACTTGTGCAACAAGGGAGTTTGTGTATGTATGTGATTCTGCAGTTAAGAAACAGTTTGGATCTACTGTTATTTCCTCAGTAGCAAAGTTTATTTGGAAACTTAGGCTAATGCTAAGAAAATAATTTTGACTGTCAGCAGTTGGAAAATGTCAGTGCTCTGCAATCTGAACTGTGTGGCGGAGCTGCTGCGCATCCTGCTGAAGGTGCTGACGGGGTTTGCCATAGGTTTGTCTGAGCTGGCACAGTACTGGTGGTGAGCACAGGTGCTCGCAGGAATGCTTTGATTATGGACAGACCAGCAAAATTCTTCGTGCTTGTTTTAGTTATTCCTTGTTTTTTGGTGAGATTTTGGGATGTGAAAGGAGGGAACCTAGAACTGGAGAAACATTTCTCCAATCTCCCCTACTAGGAGTTATGTTCATCCTCCAAGGCCCAGTTAAGTGACACAGTAGACCAAGAGTCCCACTCAAGGGAGCACTGAGACGGAAGAAAAGTTTCTTTCTAATGTCATTGCAGAGCCATTTCTGATTCCGAGCTGCTTTAAACACTCAAGTCTGCCATTTGTTAGGGTGCATACTGATGTTTGTATCAGCACATCCAAGGAAGAGCTGCTGTTCTTTTCAGTCACTAAAGAATGAGGAAAAAATGGACAGAGCTACTTTAACTACTCTGCAGCAGGTCCATAACTGATTCCTCATAGTGACTTGATATACCCTTGTTTACTACTTCAGTTTTGCACAACTAAAGGATGCTTATGTCTTGGGCTGAGCTCCCCTTAGTCTTACATCAGGTTTGAATGGTTCAGAGGTGTCTTAAAAAGGCATTGCTAAAAACCCAGCCTTTTGCTGCTGGATTCCTCTGCCTAAGGTCTACTAAAGCATATCGTGGTGGGTACTGCACAGAAACAAAGCAGAGACACTTGAGAAAGAAGAGAAATGACACTCCTCATATCAGCTCTCTCACTTTCCCCAGAAGCAGCATTTAATGTCTATATGGTTGGAGTTTTTCCTTTTATGAGTTTTAAAATTAGTTACTTTTCAATCTCGGTCACCTTTGAACTTCCTCTCATCTAGTTGTATGAAAGAACACAAAAAGAAGGTCCCAATTGTACTGTGTCTTCCTCTGGCTTCCCCTTGTATCTATCTGCTCTCTAAACTGAACATGAAGTTTCTCCGGTCTCTGTACATTTACATTTGACTTCCTATCACCCATCTTTAGGCCCATCATCTTTGTTTCAGCTCTGCCTGTTTTTATGTAAGGTAACTGGAACTGACTGTATTATCTGAGATGGTGGCATTACTGTTATGTTCCCACCCATCCATTTTGCATCCTCACACTTGTGTTTGCTTCTTGGTTTTTAATGACTGCTTTTGCATTCAGAGCTGGAGCTTTCCTTAACAAACCCTCAGTGCTGTTACTCGGCTCATTGGTCAGCTGCACCACTTAATTTATTACTCTTGAAAATATAGACCTGCCTGGTTTTCCTACAAGCCTGTGTGCATTTGTCAGGTCAGAGTCTGCCTGACCTCCTGGTGCTTTCCAGCCTGACAAATTTTGAGTGACCTCTGAGTTCTCTGGCCTGTAGAGAGTGAAGTGATTTTGTCACCCTGGGAAGGTGATGGAAGGGGCTCACCACCTTTCAAGCTGGCTGCCTAGATGTGAGTAACATGAGGCTGTAAAGCTGCCTGCTGGGGGCAAGGTTAGATCTGGTTTGAGGTGTTGTGGGTAATGGCAGCTTGAAGACAAGGAGAGACAGTTCCACAAAGGGACCTGGGTCAGTGTGTGAGAGTTTGCATGGGCAGGGATAAGGGACCTGCTTGTGTCAGAGCTGGGGGAGGCTTTGAGCTGCTTGTGCCCACCAACCTGTTGAGGAGTGGGGACTCTGCAAAGTGGACTGAGTTGATCCAGGGGGAAGATGCAGGGGCTGGGAGGGTGGCAGAGAAATGTGGAGATCTGCAGGGGCTGAAATGCCTTGGTTTCCTCCAGACCCCCCTTTTACACCTCCCACTAACCCTGTAGCATGACTGTTCCACATCTTCTGTCCATCTGCTGTACAGGTCCTGGGGTGGCTCTTTAGCTCATGTACCGTGTCTCGCTTTTTGACTTGCTTCTGGCATGGAGGCTTTGGGGAAGCACAAAGTGTGTCCTGTCATCTGTTGCTTCTTCAGATACCATCTGCCTAATGGGGAGCTCTGTCTGGGGATTACCTCTGCCCCACATCAGGTAGCCTTGCTCTGCTCCTGCCTTAGCAGCACATGTCAGAAAAAGTTCCTTCCAATACTTGCAGCCCTCTGGCATTTGGTAGTACAGCTGATTGATTGAGCACTTCTCTTTGCATCTCAACCATCCATTTCCAGTTCAAATTCCCTGGATACAGTACACAGTGCCCAGCTGGCTTTCTACTCTAATGTCACTTTTCCTTATCTTTTTGATAGAGCACGCCCTTTTTTCCCTTCAGGTTAAACAACATTAAATACTGGGGAATCTCTCAGCATCCTCTGCAAGAAAAAAAAGTAACACCCACTTGCTTGTGTAGCTTTTCTGCAATATCCCAGTCCTGACTTGCTGGTATCGCAGTTGACTAAATTATTCCCCCAGAAGTTCTCTGTTCTTAGTAAACTAAAATTGCCATATGTTTTCTGAGTTTTTTTTATCTTAGCCACCTACTGTCCCAATTTCATGACAGCAGTCCTCATATAAATTTGTTCCCTACTATCAGTAATTTATATTCCTTTATATTGGTTCCTCCAGAATTACCTTTTCATCTTCTGAAGGATTATTGAAGTTGTAGAGAGATTTGGACAGGAACTGTGGTTTTGTAGTGTGTGCATTTGATGTCTCTGATCCACGGTGGACACCCTTGCAAGCTGTTGGACCTGCAGTAATTACTGCAGTGCCACCTATGTTGTCCCCTGAGCCTGCTCTCTTAGCCTGGCAGCATCTCTGTGCCATCATTTGTGGGAGGTCTGTATGCTCTGCCACTTTAAGATTTCATAAATAACCTCTTTTTTTTTTTTAATTTCCTTCTTTTTTATTCTTTTCACTTTTGACTCTCAGGACTGGTTTCTTTATTTTGTGTGTTGGAAATCCCCCATTATAAAACCTAGTGTTGTGGTGTGTTTGTGCTTTCTGACCCTCGCCCCTCCTCTGAAGGCACAGTAACTGGTGCTGTGTGATGGCATCTTCTGAGGCAGGGTCTCTCCCCGTCCCCCTGTGCTCTGGCTGGTGTTGGTTAAGCACCTGGGGCTCTTCTCTAACCTCACAGTTCTGATCAGGATATTGAGCAGTTCTAGCTGCAGACACTGGTAGTTTCTCAGAGTTAGCTGCTGCTTTGAATTACTTTCTGGCTAAATGCGATTGTTTTGATAAGAAGCCGTGGCCATCGAAGGGAGCACTGATGGCCTTCGCTTCTCAAGATTTACTCATTTCCTCAAACAGGGTTCTGGAACAACTGAAAAAAGTCAGTTTTGCTGAGAGAGACTGAAACAGAAGATACGTACCTGTGCTGCTGGTCTGGGGTGAGGTGGCAATGCTGAGGAGCTGTGATGGGTGGATGCTGACCTGTGCTCCAACAGAGGGCAGGGATGCAGCCCTGGGCATCCCTACCCCCTTCCCACTGATCCCCCTCTCAGCAGGGAGATAGGACAGAACGTAAGGAATCACAAGGGACTGCTGTCACCTTGGCTTCTTTCTTCTTCCTTCATTGTACCCTCTCCCCATGTCCTTGTTTCAGCCCCCAGACCGGGGGGAGCCCCAGCCACCTTCCCAGAGGGCTGCTTCGCCTGCTGGTGGCTGGTGTGCAGGGAAGGAGGACAAGGCAGCCCCACAGAGGCTGTGCTCCCTGGCCAAGCACAGGGCTGAGGGTTTGTGTAGCTCTGCAGCACTGACATTCACAGGAATGACTGCTCTGTGAAACTGCAAAGGTCAGGAGCGAGGAGGCTGGGCTTCCCTCACTTACCAAAAATGCTCTTGGCCAGAGGTAAGCAGCAACTCTCTTTGCTTAAGCCATGGCCAGATACGCTCAGCTGCAGCTTTGGAACTTGGTTGTAACCCCTCCTGATTTCCTTTTTCTTACTTTTCTGTTTTCTTTTTAATTCTCTTTTCCCCAGTTACAGGGGAACCCAGAGATAATTCAGTCTCCAACAGAAGCTGTCTTTGCCATTCAGATGCTAGTTTTGTAGTTTTACTTGCTGAGGAACAAGCTGTAGTTGCATGTGGCTACTGCAGAGAAGCCTTGGAGTTCAGGGAAACAATGTGTCTTGTCTGTTGCTCTGAAATGGCGGGATTACAGTTTCACATTGGGCTATTTCAATGAGGATTAGGCTCTTATTTGAAAGTAGTTCTGAATGTACATATATTTCCAAGGTGTGAGGAGGTGACCCTGAAAATGGGGGTGTTTCTTCCAGCTCTTTCAACTATCCCAGTAAAGGCAATTAGCTTTTCCTGTAAACTGCCACCTTGTTGGGTTTTTTAAAAGCGTGTTATGGAGAAACCAAACATGCTTGAAGACTTCCCTGCCTTGAAGAATATTTGACACATAACACACTGTCTGGTTGGTTTTCTTGGGGTAAAAACCTTTTAGCCCATATCAACAAACTGCCACATTAATTCAGAAAACAAATGTCACAGGAAAATATGCAAAGAAGTACAAAACATGAATATCAGATCCCTGGAAAGTTATTTGTGTGTTTTGAGGTATGTTCTCCAGCCCCAGGATGTTTGGAAGTGTTTGGTAAGACCTGTCCTCTTGTAAGGTGTCCATCTGCTGATTCCTGGAGCCTGCATGCAGGATGTCCCTGCTCTGTGTCTCTACTGTGTGGAAATAGGAAATGTCACAGTGTGTGTGTTGTCTCAGCTTATTTTATTTTCTTAAATGTTGTATCCTTGAATGCTGGTTATACAGGGAAATGCAGTTTTGGTTTGGGGTATATATGTGTAGTGTGGTTTTTTTGTTTTTTCCATCTATTCCCCCATGTGTCAGACATAATGGGAGCCTCACATCAAACTATTTATAGCCATGGCATAAAAAAGATAGAGGGAATTGCAATGTCTCTGAGGCCTGCTTTGTGCTGGAGAAATCGGCTGTGATTAACATTGGTCCTCTTAGCTGAGCTGGGCCACATTCCTCCCCTAACCACAGCTCCCTCTGTGCTCTTTGGCACGTCTGCCTTTCCCTTTCCCCTCCATGATCCCTTTCTGGATCAGCCCTGGACACCTTGGCTGTGGTAGGGTGCCCATGGCAAGGGGCACTGGTGTGACCAAGCACCAGGGCAGTGACAATGGCATGGCTCCAAACAGTGCCAGTTGTGGCAGGCAGTGGTGGCCGTGGAAACCAGGCTGCCCCACCATAAAAACTAGCACTGCGTGCTTGGCTCCTTCCAGGGAGGTTTCTTCCAGCCTTTTGCTCAAGCTTTCCTTTGAAACTTCCTCCCCAGCCACAAATCAGTAGGCAGCGCATTTCTGTGGGATGTAGACGTGCATGCAAGGGATGTCTGCTCAGGCTCTGCTGCCTGGAATGGGGACATTGATGCAAGGGTTTGCAGGATGCCTCAGGGAGAGCTTTTCCAAATTATCCCAGCCTTCATCTGACTGCTCTGGGAATTGCAGGGTTGATACCTGGGAGATGTCAAAGCTGAATGGAGTGGTAATGGGAATTTAATAATGGGAATTAATAATGTGTAGTAATGGGATAGACCTGCAGTTGTGCCAGCTGAAGTCAATATGGCTTGTGAGGTGTATGCCGAGTGTGGACTCTGCTGGGAAGGATGCAGAGAAGTGAGGGTATGTGGATATAAGTGAAGTTGTGCAGGGACTGCCTCTGAAAGGCATGCAGGAAGCTGGAATTGTTCTTTCAGCTGGATCCAGTGACAGGCACACAATTGCACACATCTGCTGCTCAACCAGATCAGTGAGTTTTGCTTTCAATCTGCAAGATGAGAAAGAAAAGTTGAGAGTTGGGGAAGCAGGACAGAAGAGTGTGGGGCAGAACGGAGTGGGTCACTCTTTGGATAGCTCAGAAGTGAATGGCTATGTGGTGTCATACTGTGAATGTTGTGTGTTGAGCACAAGCTGGAGTTTGCTCTTCTGAATCTTTAAGCTTATTTCTCTTGCCGTCATCTCTTAACGTTTGGGGTTTTATGGTGTCTGCTTCCAGAAGACGATGGCAACTTTATGGTCTTTCCATTTGTCCTTAAGCCATCTGTGAGCTAACCCGCTCACAGGTTTGTAAGGAGCAATAATAATAACAGCAGCAGTAATCTGCTGTCTCTGTTGCTATCTGAAGTGCTGTATACATGCTTCTACAGTAATACAGATCAAAGAGGTTGAGACAGACAACCTGTCCCCAGATTTGTTGTATTTTAGATCCACGTTATGGCGAATAATGGGCTTAGTCACCTGTTTGATGGATGTATCTTTCTTTTCAAAGGATGGATCTGCTCTTAAGTAAAGCTATGCTAAAACTGAGAAGGGCTGCATTGGAGCTTTTGAGTTTGGACCGCTTCCAGGCCTGACATCCAGAAACTCATCCCTATGGGCAGTAAAGACAGAGAGGTAAGCTTTTTGAAGTGTCCTGGAAAAAGAATGCAAGAATGCATGATAGCTGAGTACTTCAGGCTGCTGCTGAACATGCCAGATTTGTCAAGCCCACGGGTGCAGGGCTGCCTTGGCTGACACCAGATGCTGTGTACAGTCATTGGGTTTACTAGAACTGTCTCCTCATATGAAATATGCTGCCTTGCCTGGGTGAGGAGGAAAACAGAATGCCCTGTGTCAAGAGCACTTAATTTGAAAAGCTCTTGTACTTGCAGTAAATTAGAAGGTCTGAGGAAACTTACCCAGTCTTTTAATTAGCTGAACACGGGCTTTTTAGGGTATATTTGTTTGGCTGCAAGCACTGTTGTGACTTGCATTAGGGAGGTAGTAACTTGTTTGGGTGTTGGGCTTTTTTTGGATTTTTTGGAAGGGAGAAGTGGAACTAAATATGCATATGTGTTTCATTAGACCCCTGGGTTGCCTTATTCCTAATCCTAAGTCTGCACATCCTTCTTGATGTGAGAGGCTATGTACACATAGGACCTGTTGACCCATTAAAACTGAACCTTAGAGGTAGTATCAGGAAGCACTTCTAGAGCTAATATTAAGATAACTAATGCTGTGCTGCAGGCCAAGCAGTTATCTCTTGGAAATGGGTCACTGAAGCTAAACAAATTGCTCCCATCTGAGGCTCTGACCCATATGTAGATTTCAAATCCAATGAACAAATTGTCAAAGTGCTATTTTTGCATTTACTCTGAATTCAAAATGATGACACAGTCTCAGTTCTTAGTCAGTCAGATTTCTAGTAGCAGTGCATTTTTCTTAAAGGACTTGGGTGAATGAGTCAAGGTTGAAAACTGGGACAAACCAGTTTGGGGTTTTTTTTCTGTCAAATAGCATCTGCAGCCTTAAAAAATATATATATTTGTTGTTAATTTAAAACTAGCCTGGAAATGAAAGACAGCTGCCTGCTTCTGTTTTCCTGCTTGAATTAATTTTCCAGCCTCGACCTGTGAACTTGGCAAAATTTCACTTTGGCCCCAAGAGAAGCTGATGTTTAGGAAGGCTCCTTCTCACTCGCCTCGAGGCTATAGCTGCGGCCCTGCAGGCATCCGGCAGATTACCTTCTTCTTCTATAGGAGCTAATGTCAGTGGGCCCTGCAGCTTCCTCCCCCAACTGAGAGGAGAAGGGAAGGGACAGAGATAATGCAACTTCTTGTGGCGCCTGCTGTGCTGAGTTTTTGGTGGTGATAGATGTCCCTAGTTGCTGCACGTGGTGACTGTGTTTACTTGCATTCTGCTCATTAAATCACTTTCCCCTGAGATTTATTCTGACGTGCTGAACGGTCTGAGCAGCTTTTAACTGCTGCCTATTTTTTTAAATGGAAAAGAAAAAACCCCAAGTTGATTAACTCCTTCCCACCCCTCCTACCTTTCTCTAAGTGTGGAATTTCCCTCCTGCTGTAACATGTAGCTAAAGGGCGGGATGAACAGCATGCAGAGTAGTACCAGGGACATCAGCAGCTTATGGACTGCAAATCACAGCGCTAGAAACTGAAGAAGCTTCTCAGGCTGCTCTTGGAAAGCATGTTTATGGCTCCATGTATGGAGTTGCCATGTGCCTGGCAGCAACGTTATTGGTATTGCTGTTGAGTATTGAGAGACGTGTTAGGCAGGAAAAGGTGACTGTAGGCACGCATTGGCAGGCACATGCCTCCTTTCCAAAACTGCTGTGCCCATGTGAAGGAAAGGTGTTTGGCCTTGCTGCGTGTGTCCTCTCCCCAGGTGCAGAGTGGGCTCTGCATGGCCATGCAGTTGGCGCGACCACCAAACGGAACGCGAGGCTTTTGGATAGCTGGAAAAGTATGTGAGACAGTGGAATCTTGCAAGGAGCCAAGCTTAATGTAAAGCTCTCTCCAGAGCAAGCCCTCCACGAGTGCCTGCACATTCCCTGTGGGCTTCCTGCCTGCTCTGAGCCCCGAGGCTCCCGTGAGTCTGCGGTGGGGAGGCACTGCTGGAGATGAAGCGTCTCTCTGCTGCGGGCTGCGTGTCAGCAGTCTGTCCTGCTCCGAGCGTGGCTACACTGTGAGCAAGTATGACTGGGTTAATGGAGTATGTCAGGGGACTGAGGGCAGCATTTGGTGGCAAGCTACTGACTTGTCAGGCTTGGGGAAGTGGTATGTTACAGCTTAGATTCTCGCACAGAATGAGTCTCTGCCTTAGAGCTGTGGTTTTTATGTTTGTGCATACACACACACATTCAGAATATGGGGGTTTTATATATATATAATTGAAATGACTTGGATGGCTGATGGCAACACTGGGTTCAGAAATTTACATTTCTGAAAATAGACAGCCTGGTGATTACACATGGTGCAGGAGATGAGCAGGGTTGTGACAGGATGGTGACTGGGAGAGGGCAGCATTGTCTGCTGGCAGGGAGAGATGTCCTTCTGGGAGAAACAGACGTTACAGGGTTGGAAAGCCATCAGTAGTGTCTGGTACCAGTGTTAAGTGGGCTCATCTGTGGCAGTCCCAGCCCTGAAGCTGATGTTGTAATATTTCTTGAAGGCGGCTTTATCTGAGACCTTTCTCCCATAGTGAAACAGACATGTCATGGGATGAGGAAGTGGTTCATGGGGTTTGGTGGGAAAGGCTCATTCCCATCTCCTGCTTCTTCTAAGTCCTTCTTTTTACTGGAGAAAGCTTCAGAGAGGTGTGAGGAAACCTATCTACCTTTTGCTAAATGACAAAGTAAATGATACTTTACTGCTTTGTGAAATTTTTCCCTTCTGATTTGGGGTGTCATTTCCCATCTCAAGGCCACTCTGAAAAGCCCCAAAGCATCCAGCAGGGGGAAAACTTGAAATCACAGGATCTGCTAGGTTCAAACCAGCTGGCTGGAGGGTGTGCAGACACCTGTAGCCATAAATCACAGAAACCCAGTGCATGCAGAGCTCTGTAAGGTGCCACCATGGGCTGGTGGGGACACAGCTGGAGCCTGTCCAGCATATATATCCTTGGTTGTTCCTACAGCTGGGAATTGGTGACAGACAATAGTTCCTTGGTACTGTCTTTGATACTCTACTTGGTCTTTCTCCGTCATGAAGTGTCTTCACTTGCCCAGGTAGAAGAAGGTATTGCGTTTGCCTCACTCTCCTTCTGTCCCACAGGCTGGATGCAAAGGAGGAAGAATGGTAAAGGCAGCATCTTTCCAAGATCCATGGGCTCTTTGAGAGATGATCAGAGGGAGGCCAGATGACCTGCACAACACGCACACCACTGTTTCTCGTCTGCAAAGGCAGCATCAGAGCGTTCTCCCCAGCCCTGCACCACCCGGAGTGCCCGATCGTTTCCGGATGTTTCGCAGCTGTGAGTGGGAGGTCCTGGAGCGATCTCTCAATATCCTGCAGGCCAGTGACTTCTACTGGGGCCCCCTGTCCGTGGGGGAGGCCCACGCCAAGCTCCAGGGGGAGCCTGTAGGCACCTACTTGGTGCGAGACAGCTCGCAGGGGAACTGCTTGTTCAGCCTTAGCGTGCGGATGCCAACGGGGCCTGTCAGCCTTCGAATCTCTTTCCAGGAGGGCTATTTCCGCCTGAAGAACTGGTTTTCCGACTGTGTGGTCCAGCTGCTGGAGCTGGTGGTGGCAGGCACCCGGAACAACCCCCTACACTTTGATGAGATGGGGGGAACACCCCTGGTCTTCTCTGAGCCCCTGTGCCGCAGCCGCCGGACAGTGCCCACGCTGCGAGAACTGTGCTGCCGGAGCCTCCCCGCTGGTGCCATGACGGGGGACAGGACAGGGCTGGGGGTCTCCCTGGGGATGTGTCTGAGGGAGGAGGTGGTCTCACCCCTGGACAGAAAGGGAGGGCCAGAGGAGAGTGTTGTCCCTGGCCCCTCTCTGTCCTGGGCTGGGAGATGACGTTGTGCATGTGGGAGATGAAGGGAGATGCCTGTTATGTGGCTATGCTGGTGGGATGTGTGCCAGTCCAGTGAGGCTGGACTGGCTGCTGGGAGAGGAAAGGGGAGGGCACAGGGGGAAGCAGGGCTTGAACCTGCTGGCTGTGACAGATGTCCTCATATGTGCACAGGGTGTGTGACTTTTCCCAGAGATGCCTGGGGTAAAGACAAACCTGAAGAGCAGAGATTTCCACCACCACCAAGTCCTGCTCTTTGCACCATTTATAACTTAAAACCTTCAGAAGAAGATGAGTTGCCTGTCCTCTCAGGTCAGCCCTGTGTTTTCTTCTATCCTAAAGTGCTTGAGCTCATTTGTGCTTCAGATCTGCCCTTGTGAAGTGGTGCAGCTGAGTCCTGTCCCACAGCAGTGCAGCTTGGACATCGGTGGGCATGACTCCTGTGCTGCCTGGATCCCCACGTCCCTGGGGGGGGGGGATGCAAGAGCACATTTCATTCCTTGCAGCACAAATGTGATGTCTGTTACTTCAGAGGCCGGCGTTTGCACCAGAGTGAAACCATTGCAGCCACGTATGATACATGCAGCTTCTCTGGCTTTTGCATTGCTTTGTTTAATGGGATTTTTGTGTATGCTGATGGGTCATGCTAAACTAAGGGCATGGCATTCCTGCAAAGGTCTGGAGAGTTGTGTCTACCCTGGGAGAGTGTGAAGAGATGGGGTCCAGCGCCCTTTCCTATGCTCATCTGATAGTGAGCTGCTGCCATCTATTGAGCATCAGAAGATGTTTTGGTTTTGCCTCCAAAAAGGCAACAATTTTTTTATATAAAACGTATAAAATTTTAATAAACATGTTTTTATATTGATTTTTATAAGTCAGTGAATGCGTGGAGATATCTCCATTCCCTTGCAGTGATGGAAACCCAGTTAGTTTAGTGCCAGGGCATGGCAGTCAAGCTGAAACTGAGCAAATGAATTTCTTATGAAGACGAAAAGCAGAGCATAAATGAGTGGTCATAGCTGGGAACATGAAAATTAGTTCATCTTATGGTGTAACTAATTGAAGAATTTTCTAAACAGAGAGCACTTCTGAAAATCTCACCCCTCCATTTTTGGAAAGTATTTTAGTGCCTTAAAATTTGTACGGAGTGTTTGAAAGAACTGTGAGTAATTCAAGATCCTAGAACATGGCACAGCGTCCGTGAACTTGAACTGGTGAGGGTGCATACAAATGAGAGGAACAGAGTTGGTTTAAATAAGGTCATGGTTCATTTCAAGGATACAGGCAAGTATGATGTCTTCAAGATAAGTGACTGAAAACAGCTACATGAAAGGAGAAATTCAGATACGGTAAAATTTGATCCAAAGCATTTTACATGCTGCCAAGCATTCATAGCTGGGCAGGCAGCCTGCTGAGCTCATGCTGCCTTTCCCCTTCAGACCTGTATGGGAGAAAAACCTGAACATGAGGAGAGATTACACTGAATTTGCTCTTTTGTCTTCAGGTATCTTATCTGAGGAACCAAAGCGTGTGGTCAGTACAGAGAGAGAGATACAGGCTGTGATTCATCACAGGAGCCTAACTTAGACACTCTGAATTATTCTCTGGAGGGCTGTGTCTCTCTGCTGGCGGTGAGGTGCCTGGCCTCCTGTCTCAGGGCATTGGCTTATGAACCAAGGTAGTTAAATAAGTGCCAGGGAAGTGGCAGTCTTCTCCTTTGTGCCTGCTCCTCTCAGCCTCAGGGAGGCCAAGGGCAGCTCGGTGGCCCTGCAGCTGCTGTGTCTCTCAGCCCAGTGCCAGTGTGAGCCGGTATCGTTCACTCCCACAGGGTCTGTGTGCCCGGGGGTGGCTGACACGTGGGCATAGCACTGCTTCCTGGCAGCATCTCAGGTAGCTCTTGGCACCTCTGGGGCCATTCCCTGACTCCTGGGTAAAGCCTCTGCCCCAGCAGGGTCAGCCGTACAGCTGCCCTCCCTCTCTGCCTGCCATGGAGGAGTGGGACAGGATCTGCTGCCCCAGGCATCATGCCTACCCTTTAGTCCTTTTCTTTCGTGGGGGTGTCTTTGCTGAGGTGCCCTGGCTGCCTTCCTGCCTTCAGAAAGCAGGAGTGGGGGGTGGAGCAGGCTAATTTCTTCCATGTTTAGAACTCAGCACAGGAATGCTTCTGTTTTCTGGCCACGGTTATACCTCACTAAGGGAAGAGCTTTCTAACCAGATTGCTCTGACCTGGCTGTGAACTGTTCGCATTTGACCACAAATGAGCATCTTGGGTTGTATGTCTGGGGGCTGCAGAGGAGCCCTATTTACTGCCTGGATTGTGCTTCAGGAAAATCGCACCACAGAAGGAAAGACTTTGGATTTTAATAACGTCTACTTTATTTTGTTCTTTTTTTTTTTTTTTTTTAATTGCACAGCAAGCACTTGTCTCAGTCTTACAAGTCAGTCAATTCCATGCAGGGCTGCAGCGAATTGATTTGAGATTTGTGGATGAAAAGCAGTGAATTACTGCCAAGCTTTGTTACATTATGGAAGTTTAAAGCACATTGTATATTAGTATCCTCATTATTCCCAAGGAGAGGTCACTTTGCAGATCAGGATTGGTGCAAGAAAGGAAATCGGTTTGGGAAGAACACGAAAGTGAAAAGTGCATTGGCTGAGGCAAGTGTTAGAATCCTTTGTTTTCTGCTTGGTTGTTGGAAGAGAAAGCTGCTTCTCTCAACTCCTGAGAAAAAGGATGTACAAAGCAAAACTGTAAGAATTTACATCTATGAGGTGACTGCAAACACTGTCCTGCTGCTTTAATTAATGAGTGGGAGATACTCACTTTAACCACCCTGCCTCTGAACTGGTCCCTTGGCCACGTAGGAGCAGCTCCCGGTGGTCTGTGTCCAAATGTTTCCTTTGGTGGCTCCTAAAGGGACTTACAAAGAAATTGCAAACTTCCTCACAACCTCTTGAGCGCCATTTGGGGAATAGAATAAAATTGTTTGCATTTTTATATGTTATGTTATACATTTTTCCAGCTGACTTATTTCAGTTTGCTGAGGAAACTTACACAGCCTCACAGATGGTTTTTTTCAACTGTTCTTCTTAACAGCAGAAGTTGAAAAGTTTAGTCCTTGTGAGAGGGGCTTCCTCTACCATGCTGCAAAGGGCCTGGATTTCAGTCCCAACGTGCTATGGGCATCCAGAAGGAAACTGCTCTTTGTCTACTCCCAGCTAGCTGTCTGTTAGCTATGCTCTGGGGCCCCAGGGGTTAATTTCCCAAAATCCTTCACTGAAACTTGCTAATAACTTCCATATGTACCCATGTGTGTGCTCAGGAGGGGCCCCACAGCCGGCAGCTCTTGTAATAATACTTGATTATCTCTGACATAAGGGTCTGTATGTTGTTAGGAATTCAGGATTCACCAAAAAAACACAAGTTTGTGCAAAAGCACCTTAAAAATTTGTTAACATTTGGATATACACAGAGTTGGAAATGAGCTTTTCTGAGGTAGTCAAGCCTCAAAATAAAGCCTGTGTACATACACAGGTGGGTCTCAATTTTAACCCTTACCCTGATGTCCCTCCAAAATTACATATTTGCATCATTAATCTTCAAATGTACTAAAGTC
Organism: Hafferia zeledoni; assembly: GCA_035583235.1. Classification (NCBI taxonomy): domain Eukaryota; kingdom Metazoa; phylum Chordata; class Aves; order Passeriformes; family Thamnophilidae; genus Hafferia; species Hafferia zeledoni. Next base: position 48,367,732 of record JAWWEV010000043.1, read on the forward strand.
CTTAATTTACAGCATACTTCGGTTCGGTGAATGTGGTGGTTTTGTCTGATAGAGTTCATTCTGTACCAATTCTTTAGATGTTTGGCATCTGTACAGTATAATAACTGCATGCACTGGAGCTTTCTGCCTGCCCTGGCAGTTCCTGGTGCAAAGGCTGGGCTATTGAGGGCAGCCTTCAGAGAGAAAGCAGGTGTCACGGGAGAGGGAGATGTGGCGGAGCTGCGCGGAAACTCCCGATGCCTCCCTGCAGAGCTGCCTAGATGTCTGCATGCTCCTGCTGCCTTCTGATCTCAGCTGGGGCTGGCAGAGCTGGGGGTTTGATTCAGGCAAAGCTGAGTACTTCCAAACACTCCCATGCAAGGGCTGGCTCGATAGACTAGGACTCTTCATGTGGAAAAGAGATGGCTGAGGTCTGCGACAGAGATCTCTGAAGCCTAAATGCCATGGAGTATATGTATGTATGCATGGCCAAACTTCGTGAATGAAGATTTGGGCAGGGCTCTCCCCACCTGGGTGTGCTCTTCCAGCCTGTGCAGTGGATTTTTAGGTGAGGCACAGCGTGCACAGAACTGGCCCCACCGTTTAAGTCCTGAGGTCCATCTGCTATGGCCGAGTGAGCTTGGACAGTGACAGTCCTCGGCACTGTCACAGCACCCGGTACTGACCGGGGCTGACTCTGCTGAGCATCTGAGATCTGACGGGCTGAGCAAGGGACAGTGGCTCAGCAAGGGACAGCTGTGCCGAGCTCTAGTTGTGCTGAGCCCTGGTGCTGATCTCCGGATGCACATGGAACTCCTAGAACCTGCACCGGCGCCTCCAGAGACAGAAGGGGGCCTTTACCTGGCAGCCCTGCACACCCACCCACACAGCGTGCAGTTCGTGCCTCAGCAGTTCCATGGCAGCCCCACAGGGAGCAGCCCTCGGGCACTTCTTCCCAGCTTTCACAAGCAGGGAAATTGGGACGCCCATCTGATGCCTAGAGGCAAACATCAGCACAGGCTGAGGATAAAAACATCGCCATCATCCAGAATGAGTGAAAGAGCCTGACTCGTCAGCTGAGGGCATCGGGGGAGGCCAGCGTCAGCCTGAGGTGATGGCTGGCTGGGGCAGAGCTGGGGGGTCCCAGCCTGACTAACATGTCAGAAAGGAGCTGCAGAGCTTTGGAAAGCACAGGACTGGCAGCTTCCTAGATCTGTGTTTAATTCATCCAACTCAGTGCAAATGACAGGCACACACTTTCACCGATTTTTGGCTCTTGGGCTACCTCCTTTCCCAAGACAACACCCTTGCTCTCAGCGCTCTTGACCTTTGAGCTGGTCCCAGTGCCACTGAAATCAATGACCAGATTATTGTTCCCCTCTGAAGATTTTGGATTAGGCCTCCTCATTTTGTCATGCTGATCTGAGCAAATGCGGGTTTTCCAGCTAAACGTAATCAAAACAAACCCTGCTCCCACTGGCTTGTGCCACAAATCATGCTGGGGGAATTGCTGGCTTTCGGCATGATTAGCCCAAGCGCAGATGCCTTCCAGCTTGTAAACAATAGCCTAAAGGATTGGAGAGGATCACAAACAAAGCACTTAACAGACAAGACAGCATTTTCAAAAGGGACTTGAAAGCTTATGTCCATTGGGGGTTTGTCTTTTAAAAATAAACCAGAAGTAAACAAATTGACAGAGGTGGCTCTGAAGAACCTAAGAGAATGAAAGTGAGGAGACTATACAATACTCCAAAAATTAAGCTGGAGAAAACTTAAGACAGGGCTAGTGGGTTGTCTTAAACCCTAAACACAATGTTCCACAGCCTTAGGGATCCATCTGTGTAAGAGGCTAGGTGGGATGTGTAAGGGATCCAGGAGAAAACCCTGATCCATTTCACTGGGAAAAAACCTAATCCTTTAAAGGCAGTAAGAGGAACAAAGGAATCAGGCAACTTGTGCTTGTTTTATGGCGATTGGGTCTGAAAGGGACATTCCCTCCCTGCACTGCAAGATACGGACAAATTGCTGTCAATTTCAGAGTGAAAACTTCAAGTCATGTAAAGCAGAGTTTTTGCATTGTGCTTTTATTCATTAAAAAAAAAAACACCTCATTTTTTATATAACATTTTTAAGCAAGGGCTGAATTACTTTCAGTGATGTCTCATTTCTCCTGGCCCTGGCAGAGTGAAGTAGGAAGTGCCCAGCTTCACACTCAAGAACTCCTGCAAGGGGACAACAAAGTTCTTGATGTTGCTGGAGTTGTTGCTCATTTAGATGCCACAGTGGATGGGAGCTAAAGAGACGTTCCGCTGTGCCTTTTGTGACCGGACCTGCCTATCCCGTATCGGCCGTTTTAGCCACCAGCGCGCTTGCAGCAAGCGTGGGTAGTGCCCTTCCCAAATCTCCATTCTCAAAGCCTAGCCATGATGATGATGATGATGATGGTGATGATGATGATGATGATGATGGATGGGAGCTGGGCGAGAGCTCTCCAGCGTCACTGTAACTGAGATGGTGCTGCAAGGCATGCTGAATGCGTGAAGACGCAAGCGCCTGTCACGCTTCCCTGGTCCTGTGTGTGGTGGGAACACATTCATGCGGCAGGTTCCCTTGGTTTAAAGCTTCCAAGTTGCAGCTATTCCAGCCACAGAGCATGTATGTTAGCACAAGGTATGTGCCAGGCTCTTGCTGCTAGACTTTTCAAGTGCATCTAGAGTTGTTTGGGGATCCGTGGAATCTCAAGCCCAAATTAATACAAGTGCAAATCCAGATGTTCTTGGTAGTATTCAGCCTCCATGTTGTAAGTACTTCAGTAGTGCTGTTGTACACTCTGCAGTAATGGGTTGGGAAGGACTGATGGTTCCATTTATCCCTGGATTTCTGTAAAAAGCCCTCCAAGGCTTCAGGATGGGATAATGGGGTGGTGGAGAGCAAGAGCTGAAGATCTCCAGTGCTTACAGACTGTGCAGGGAATCAGCCAGATATGAAGGCAACTCTAATGTATGTGCTGAAATACCTAAAATAAGCCATGCAAACAAATCAGTCGTATGCTATCCAGATGGGACTGTTCAAATCCAATAATAGCAGTAAAGTGCTCCTGAACTCTGCAGAGAGAGAGATTATAGAAGGATCAGGTATAATTATAGTGCCTTATTAGTACCATTCTCATCATTCTTTCTAACAAAGCTTTTCAATAGGATGAAAAAACTTCTTGCAGAAGAACGTAATGTATTTTCTGGCATTTTTTCATTCTTCCCTCCAAGGCTATTCAAGTCAGTCCCTGTAAATGGTGTTAATAAATATCATAATGATCTTGGGCTATTATTTCTCAGACAAAACCTTCTTTAGCATCTCCTTGTGGCCTTGACTACAGCAAGCCATTCTCCTGAAACACCTCACTGTTGCTACCTCTAGTGAGAGCACCAGCAAAAATATCCCACTGTTGTTTTGACCCTTGCCTTGATACAAGCCCTTCCAAGCAGGGTTAAATATGAAGAAAGTCATAGAGCTGGAAATACAGATCTTCAAGCTGTTTTCCTTTGTCTGAGCCCCATTTCCTCTGAACACCATCAGTGCTTGTGAGAAAAGCCCAGGGTTATCAGAATTAGACCACGGGCAAAATGGGTGTGGGAAACACACATCCTTATCTGCAGGTTGGTCTTGTGGGCTGGCACCAGTCAGAGAAGGGAAAAGGCCTCCAGGTATTTTTTATCTATACCTATCTGAGTCCCTGGAAATATTGCCATTGGAGAAGCCTGTCAGTGCAAGGGAGCCATGCTCTCCATGGAAGCATAGCCCCACAGCAGCTCTGAAATGCAGTGTAGGCTTCCCAGGGAGGGGATTTCTCACAAGAGGGAAGTCCCTGGCAGCACTTCCGCTTCTGCATCTCCCCCAGCCTAGGAGCAACTTAGTATGGGAAAAGCTGTCAGGGAGCGTGCAGATGGTAAAAGCTCTACCAATGCATCTTGTTCTTAATGTCCAGCATGCCCTGCATTGCTGTCCTCATGGCCCTGATTCAGCGAATCCCTCACACCTCTCGGTTTGGGGAGATGCTCTTGCTTGTATCAAGTGTTGCAGTGCAGGAGAGCATCTCTGCCAGCCCTCCTATCTCCTGGAGAAGTCCCAGGCAAACCAGGAGGAGACACAATGTGGTTTGAACAGACGCAGCAGGCTTGGAGGGGGACAGGTTAGGTTTGTTTCTTGGGCTGGGAGGAAGGGGCGGTTTGTTTAAATGGGTCCTTCTCTCCCTCGAGCACCTTGGCAGAGCCCTGCTCTCAGCTCAATGAAAGTAGGGCAGATTCTAACCACATTTCAAGCTGTCTGCGTTTTTGGATTCTGGGTAACTGTGATCTGTATCTGTTCCTAGAAAAGATTTAAACAACTTATAAACCGCAGCTGGGCAGAGATAATAAAGGAAGGACTGCTGGGGTGGGGAAGGATCTCCCCAGAGTGAGGAGTGGTCTGCAGGAGAAGCCATGGGCCCAGCTGTGGTAGAGGCTCTCAGCATAGATGCTTGGGTTGTAGGGGGATACAGAGACCTCTGTAATATTAGTAGCTAGGTATGAAATATGAGTACATGTATATATACATGCTTTTATTTATTTATATATATATATATATATATATATATATATCTAAAGAGCAAGTGGAGATACAATTAGCCACAGAAGAAGGGGTTTGAACCCTGCTATGGTATCCATCTAGCCTCACCTCCATGCACTTGTTCCCACTGAAGTTGTGTCTCCACGCAGACACGATAGGCTTCCTCTTGCACTCCAGGGTTTTTTGCATTTCTCATCCTTGTGGGAGCCACATCTCTCATCATGTGGTTTTCCAGGCAGAAGAGACCCCTTTCAAGTTGGAGAGGGTTCAGGCTCAGTGCCTAACCTCCAGGCCCAAAGAGAGGTTCACAAAACCTCTCCCAGTTCTCCCCATGGCCTGTGGCAGCCTTGGCTGCTCCCAGTGTGCTCAGCAGTGCTCTGTAAGGGTTTGAAAACAAAACCCAGTGGTGATCCTCTTGCATTAGGCCAAATCTACAGGTCCTTGTCCTGTAGTTCTGTAAGCCAATGTACACAGCAGGTGGGAAGTTGAGGGGTGGGGAGGAAAGACAGAAGGAAACATTTCTATATTAGCAAAAATCCTAGTGGAGTTGTGGTTCTTCCAGCAAATGCTTTTGCTGGGATCCTTTATCTAGTTTGCATAGCTAGAATAGGGCCTGGTGGCAAAAAGATGTTTTTCCACCCTAGGAGGATGTGCTATAACAGCTGTATCAGCCTGCATATTCTCCACAGTCCACAATAAAAGCAGAGTTGAGGAATTAAGAGAAAGAAAAAACCAACATATTCATTTACCAGTGAGTTACTTAGCTACTTAATACCTTCCCAGCTTTCCTCCCAGGAGTTGGCAGAGGCCTGGTGTGCATGAGGAAACCCAGACCAAGCTAAAGTGGTGTGTGACTGCACATATGTGTCTGCTGTGGGGGTCCATGGTGGTTCCCAAGGTCACTGTACCTGTGCTGCAAATTCTGCTTCCCAACACCTGGAAAGCTGCTGCAGGCCAAACAAAGAGTCCCTGGGAAAAAAAAAAAAAAAAAAAAAGGGAAGACATTAACAGGAAAATGAAATGAAAACCAAACCCCAGGAAAAGGAAGAGGAGGAGTGGTGGAGGGAAAGGTGGTTTGGGTGCAGGAGAGTGTTGCACTCTTGACTTCCTGAACAAGCTCAGAGGGAAGCAGTCTGGATTTGGAGGCAGGCCTGGGTACCTGGCAGCAGGCAGGAGCTGTTGCCTGCCAGGGTGAGGGAAGCAGGGGCTGGCACAGCTGGCTGGCTCGAAGCAGGGCTTGCTGAGGCCCAAGCAGTTTTCCTGCACAGACAAAACCAGAATGGCCATCTGGCGAGGCCACTGCTGGCAGGGATCAGTCCTGTGGCTCCCTTGCAACTTCTGCCATCTTGTCCAACATGATCTTCCCTGTGTCTGCCCTGCACAGGATCTAGCCCCTGCCAAACCTGCCTGCCTCCCGCCCTGCCCCCCCAACAAAGAGAATGCACAGCCCTTCACTCAGGAGGATTTCAGGGCATGATGTGCACACCTCGAGCCATGCAGCTGGCAAGGAAGGGGTTGGGGACACCTGTTTTGGGAGAGCACTGTTGGAAGCATGCCCTGCTCCTGCCCAGCATCCCACCTACAGCACTTTGGCTGCTAATGTGAGAAAGTTTGTGCTGGGCTGGTCATGGCACTGTGGGGCTGGTGCCATATGCTGAGCCCGTAGGAGGGCTGTGCCTGTGGCTGCTGTGCCTGTGCTCCCACAGGAAGCAGCGCGGTGGGATGCTGGGGCTGCTCCCCGTGGCGAGGCTGTGGCTGTGTGGGGGGCACTGATCTGAGCCGCCCCTGCTGAGGCATGGTGAGCTGCACACCATCACCAGCACCTTGACCAGTGCAGCATCCCCGATGGTGGCATGAAATAAATAGGTGCCTGGGCTTTGCTAGTGGTGGAAAGCACCCAGGCCTGGTGCAGGGAGGCCTCTGCACTGAGTGGTGTCGTTCTTAGTAAAACTGTGCTGCTCACTAGCGCTGGCAGGAGTTTCCAGAGCGCCCTTGGTGTAGGAGGGGTGGCTTGTAAGTGACTGGGACGCGGTGCCAGGGCTGCAGGCAGTGCTGCTGGCACTGCCTGTGCTTTGTGCCCCGGCTGGGGCTGCTGCCCCCAGCAGTGATGGCTACGGGCTCTGCCCCAGGGGGCTGTGAGGGGGCCGGAGGTGTGTGACGTGACAGGGCCGGGCTCCTCGGGGACAGCGAGCTCTGGCAGTGGCGGTGAGGGCGGGAGGAAGGGCAGGAGGCGGCGGGACGGGTCCCACCCCCGGCAGCGCAGGCAGGTTCTGTTTCCCTTTCCGCACCCCGTGCCAGCCGCTCCTGCCTGACGGGTAAACTGCAGCTGCAGTATCTGCAGCTTGCTGAGAAAAAGTTGATCCTCAAGCTGTTGATTACAGTTAATTAGCATTAATTTTGTCTTAAATGGATCCAAGTTGCGCTCATTTGCCCCAGGGTGGCGGCGGCCGGGTGTGGAACGCAGCGGCTTGCGCGGTGCCCCGAGCCCGTGCTGGGTGTGTTTGTGTGCGGGAGGGAGGGAGGGGCGGCGGCGCCATCTTGTGGGCGAGGGCGCGGGGCGGCGTGCGGGGAGGGGAGGCGGCCACCGCCCCTCGGGTCCTGCCCGCTGTTCCCGAGGGCTCTGCCCGCCGCCCCTCGGGTCCTGCCCGCCCCTGAGGGCTCTGCCCACCGCCCCTCGGGTCCTGCCCGCCGCCTCTTGGCCCCTGCCCGCCGCCCCTCGGGTCCTGCCCACCGCCGCGGCACGGCCGGCCCGGGGCTCGGTGTCCCCCCGGGCTCGGTGTCCCCCCGCCCCAGCGGCTCAGCTGCCCCTCCCGGTGCGGGTGGGCTCCCCGGGCCTGGCTCTAACCCCCTGACTGAGGAGGACCGAACATGGCCTGCTGTGCCCTGGCATCGTGTCAGGCCCAGGCCCAGGCCCAGGCCCGGCCAGGTGGGTGTTCTCCTGGCAGGTGTCAGCCTGAGAAGACAAAGCTGACCCTCAGGCAAATTCCCGTTCACCCCAGCGTGCCACACAGGGAGCCCCTGGAGGAGAACCATAGGGAGCACCCTGAGGCTCAGGCATGGCCCCAAGAGTGTGTCAGGCCTGTGGTAATTTAGTCCCTGGGAATTTTTCCAGCAGGTGAACAGAGAAAAAGCGGGAGTTGGTGTTTTCTGAGGCAGACTCGTTTTGCTGATGAAAGGGAATTATGGAAGTGCCTTATCCCTTCCCCACAGTAGTGTCAACACCTTTATTTTTCTGTTTTCCCATCAAGACACTGATTGTTCTCTTCCCTAAAGCAGTGTGATGGGTAGAAACATAGCGAGGGCATTGGCAGCTTTTGCCTCGGCATCATCCAGCCCTGCTGAGAGGCACTCGGCACACAGCAGTGGTAACAATGCTGGCAGAGGTACGGCCCCGCTCGTGCTGGCTCTGCTATCGCTCCTGCCGCCAGACAGAGGGAAACTGCACACCTTGGAGTCTGGGGTTAGAGGAGTCAAAGAGATTGTGAATCCTCAGAGGTGCACTTGTTGCCATTGGCTGGCTTTCCAGCAATGGGGGATCGAGCTGGTCTCTGACAAGGCAGCAAATCCGGAGCTGCCGTGCTGGGGAATGAAATGCTCTGTGCAATCAGGCTTGTTGAGTTGCTGCAGCACTTCTCTGTGCCAAGCGGTGTTTCTCTTTTGGATGGTTGTAGTGTTAAATGCTTTAGCAATAAAGAGGCTTTGTTGTGGTCTCTGCAGCATTGCTTTTGCCTTGGCTAGCAGCAGCCTTTTTGTTTGAATTAATACTTTCCCTGGAGTTGGCTGTGGGGGCATGTGTGGGCACGCGTGTGTGTGTGTGCCTTTACTTGTGCATGTACATTGGACACAGCTGTGAACAGGCACTTCTGGTAGGTGCAGCACTTGCCCAAACGTGTTGCTGTTTGTGTGTGCCAGAACAATGTGCTTTTCCTCCTGGTGGGGAATGCTGGCCACTGTCGTGGGCTTTTAACAGTCCTTGAGTGAAATTAATAGACCCTTTCCAGCTGCAAGCACAAACTGTGACTAGAACCTAGCCCAATCCTGTATTTAGTCTCAGGAAGTGTCATCATTCACTGCATCAAAGGGAGGACCAAGCCATACAGATTCTGGCCAGTCAGTGGTGTGGCAGGGTGACAGCTGGCCTGGCAGTTCCCTCCTTGTCATGCTGCAGGGACTGGTTCACACGCAGCAGTGTACTGTATAATGCATGAGTGAAGGTCATACAATGACCTGTTCCTTTGGAGCTTTGTAATTTATTTCCTTTGGCACAGGTATCCTGGTTAGTTCCACCTAAGTTTCGGGGCAATCAGTTCAGCCCCGCTACAGGCTGGTAGTACAAATACACAACTACCTGACTTCTCCTCATCTTCCTCCCATTTATGTCTCCAGGGTTAAAACTCAGTCCAGAATCCCCAGACCAAATTGAATTAGAATTTAACATTCAAAGATTCAGGCTTCCTTTAGGCTCTAAGGAACAGAATGTCATCCTGTCTCGCAGTTAATAGCTGCTGGGTAGTCGTTTCAAAGCCATTTCTTTTCAGTGAGCTCTACCATAGCAAATCCCAGCAGTGAATGTATTTCTGGCCTGGCTGTGCCTTTAATCCCACAGCTGAGTTTTATGTGTGATCTCTTTTGAAATGCTAGGTCTATTTTTTTTTTTAAATTCCAGACAGCAATATTTCTAGGACTTGGCATTTTGAGTGGCAACAGGGTTGTTTATAGGAAGAGAAGGGAAAGGACGGAAGGATGATGTTGACCTGGCAGCCCTACAAACCCACCACACTTAATCCACTTATCACTCTGAATTCCTGAAGCAGATAAATGCTGATAACAGTTAAAACACATCACTGACAGGAGTAGCATGTTCTGTCCTCTAGAAATACATCAATGCTGGAAATTGCAAAGCTGTATGCTACCATGGGGATGAGCGTGATGTAAGAGCTGAGGAACACCTCGCTGTTCAGCCGAGTTCTTCCACAGGAGGGTAGTGAGCCTTTGTTTCCTTCTCCCTCCCTGCCCCAACTACCTTGAGAATGCCATTCAGGCCCAAGAATTGTGGCCAAGCACTGTTGTGACCCCAGAGCCCCTCAGAGCCACAGCTGCCTGATCTGTGCCTCTATATTTGAAATACCAAGTGAGCCCCAAGTGTCTTGTTACTGCTCTTGATTGTCCTTGCTGCTCAGAGTTAAGCCCTATGAGGAGCGGTTTCCAGCTGAGACCAGTCCCGTGCAGCTCACATCAGCATGTCTTGGGGAGAGGAGCTGATATTGGCTAATCTGAGCTAAACCTTCCCTGGAGGAGCGCAGCTGCTGCACCAGCCTTGCAGAGCCACACAAAGCCACTTGCTCCTCTCCCCATCTGTCAGGGCTCTCAGCAAGGTATCAGAGCCGTCCCTGGTCTCGGGGGGCTGCAGCAGCCCCAGCTGCACATCTCCCCCGTGTCAAGACCCCTTCCTCTGAGGACCTGTCCCAGGCTGAACAGGAGGAAAAACACAGTAAACCGAAGGTTGTTTGGAGCAAACATCACTCCTACAAACTCTGGAGGGATAAAGCAAGTGATAGTGACCTTGATGACGTGCAGTTTACAGGCTCATCTGCTGCCTTAGGTCTTTTCCCCCGGGGCCATCCCCCCACCAGTCTCCACAGCACATCACCCTGTGGGAGCAGGTACCCTTGAAGCTGCAGCAATGTGCTTTCTTGTGGGCAGTCCAAATGTCTCACAAGAAGTGCAAAAGGAGGAAGCTGCCTAGAGAGAAGTGAAGACCTCTCAGACATCGAGGGTTTTATGAGTCAGATGCTGCTCAGCTGTTGCATTGCAGATGTCTGAGCTGAAAACAAGCTTTCGTTGAAATCAAAGACTCTTCGTGAGTATAGACAGCAGGAACCTCCCACAAAAAGAGGAGTTTCTTCTTTAAAGAGCCCTCCTTAGATTTGCCTACAATAGATTACTTAAAACTTGCCTGCATTGCGAAGCTGATTCAGAGCCAGCATGATGTGGATGTGAAGCATCCCAGCTGCTAGGGATGAATTTGCTTTCTGGTTGTTCTCACTTTGAATACGAGTGCCTTCCTCTGAAGGGACTTAGTGGAGGAGCTGGCTGTGTAGGGTTCTGTACTGACTGCTGATGTGGGTACTGGTTTTCTGCGTGGAAAGCAAGACAGGTGATCCCACACTTGAGTGTTCACCTCACTGTGTTAGGTGACAGAGTTTGCTTTAAATGCATGTGATAATTAACAGTCATTGGTAGACAAAGCTCTGTGTGTGAAAGTGGTTATGGTCTAACGTTTGGACACCAGCTGGTAGGTGTAACACCATCACAGGAGTACGGAGAAATTAACCCCCGTGCGGGGAGGAGTCTGACCGAAAAGCAGAAGAGCTTGCCAGGAACTGCTTACCAAAAGCAGCATGTATACATCCTGCCTGCCCCTTCCCAAACGAGGGGATCAACCAGCTGCCCAGGCGTGGAAATACCTGACAAACCCCCATCTCTTTGGCCTTTTGGATCGTCGTGTCTGGTTGCTTTCTTACAGCCTTTGACCCCCATCATGGCCTCTAATCTAAAAGTCATCTTCCTCTTTCTTTGGTTGCTTCAGTGTGGAGGTAAACAAATACTTTTTAAAAAAAATTCCTTTTGTTTAGCCTGATGTTTTTTCACATTAGAGCATTTCCAGCTGCTATCTTTTGCTAATTTCCAGAGATCCCCTCTAGGAATTTGCACGCTGCTGCTATTTCTGTCTTTTAAGCATTTCAAAGCTGAGAGAGCAAATCCTCAAGAAAGGGGGGAACATGGGAGAAGGGTTAGATAACCTAAATAAAATGGTTTGGCTTTTTTCTTGGCATGTTCTTCTCAAGCTCATGGCTCCTGGGATACTGCAAGAAGATGGATGTCTCCTCTGTTTTGTTACAGCAATTCTTAGCCATGTCTTGTATTTAAACTATATTCATGTGTGTTCTGCTGGGTAGAGATGAGAAGGATGATGAATGACTTTGAATAATATGGCCCAGAAGAAGCCACTTGGGTTATCACTCCCACAGTGTCTGCAGGATTATCTGTTACCACCTTTCCATAATACTGTTCTTAGTGTACACAGGACTGTGCTTTCACAAAGAATGAGCTTGTCCCTGAGTACTGTACCGTATCTCGGTTGCTTTTACAGCCAAGACCCTTTTTCTAGTGATGTAACCTAAGCTCTTCCTTACTCCTTTCTGTGGCCGTGTCCTCCCTCCATTGCTGCCTGCCCCCCACCCCCTCCCCGGCTTCCTCAGTGCTCAGCATTCAGCAGCGCTCAGTCTGAGTTGCCTTTTCCGATGCCAGCTCCTGCTGTGCAGAGGTGATGCTGCTGTTGTGATGCAGTGTTAGTGCATGATGACAGGAAAGCAAGCCTGGCTGTGCTCTGGGACAGCTTTAATACCTTGTTATGAGCCTGTTCATAGATGCAGAACTCCAGGGAATCCCATCAAAAGCATGAATGAAAAAAACTGCCCATCCCCTGCTTTCTCTCTCTACCTTTTTTTGCCTCTTCTATTTTCATGTCTCTGAAAGAATCCTTCATTTCATAAGAAGACTCGTGTGTGCATTTCCAGTTCCCTTTCTTAAAGAGCCTTCTCTTAAATTGCTTTATATATGGTGTTATGTCAGCTGCCAAAAAAGTAGATCTAGAGACTGCCTGATGTTAAAGCCAGATTTGGCTGGGAAGCCAAAGAAATCTTGTACCCCAGGCTCCTAACTAGCCTGTGGCTAACTCTTAGGGTTTTTAACCTTTTATTAAACAAAACAGGGAGTGTACTGTGGTGTGGTTCCTCACCTGTGCTTATTCATCCTCTCTTGTAACTCCTGACATCATAGTCTACTGAATTACAGTGATAGATCACTTTAAACTGCCCTGTACACGTTAGGAGGAAGCACATGAAGGGCATGATCTTCTGTCTCTCTGCCCAAGATAGTCACATGTAGATACTTAAGATCTGCAGTCCTCTGAAGGTATGTCCCATATCTGGCATCAAGGCTTGCAATTTGCTGCTATTTTACAGCAGCAAAAGTTTGGAGTTATTAAGCTGTGGCTTATTTCTTATGGCCTTACTGCTGGCCCCTGTACAGAATATGCAATTTCCTTTCTCACTTGTTTTTCAGAAATACACAGTGCCACTGATAACACCTGCTTACATACACCATCCTCACTGCCACAGGATCATCACATGGCCACGCACAGATGCCCAAGCAGAAGCTTGTTACTCAGGAGTTTCACGAGATGTCCAGTTAGCATTTATCTTGGAAAATTGCTTTCTATTCACCCACTGCAAATATGGTCTCACACCACTGCAAAATCAGTTCACTTCCTGCTTCATTTCCTGCCTTTCTGTGTGCTGGCATTGTATGGAGAAGCTCACAAGAGAAAAGGGGAAGCCTGTGAATGCAGCAGGCTATCGCAAATCAGACAGCAATTACCTCAGAGATGTGGCAGATCACACAGGGCGCGTGCTCTGAATCACTCAGTTTCTGTCAAGGGCCAACACTGCATGGTCTGGGTGTGCTTCCTGGCATATGGTTACTCTTGGTGTGATCCTGTCTTTGGCATAGCCATTCTCTCGTGACTGAAGGTGATGTTAGGTGACTGCTAACAATTATTACCCTTACAGGGGAAAATGTCGATGTACAGCAGAAACCTCCAATCCAGGTTGCACTGCTCAAGGAAGGCATATCCATCCCCTGTAAAGTCATCTTCCCTTACATGCCGAAATACACCAAATTTTCGATCATCTATTACTGGATTAATTCACTGGGCCAGGAGACAATCATCTCTAGAAGGATGGAAAATGTACACATTCCCCCTGGAGAAGAGAATAAGACTGCTACTGTATCCTACGACCACAGAATCTTGCCGCTCGAAAACCCCTCTTCTACTGGCACATACTACTGCAAGGTCAAATGGGATGACATCGAGAAAATGGGAAAGGGAGTGTTTGTCCTTGCAAGAGGTAAGTGAACAACCAAAAAGAAAGGGCAAGAGGTTAAAAGTCAACTGGATCTGGCTATGAACATTTGGTCTTTGCTCTTCTTTTGTCTACCCAAACATGCTATGGAATCAGGTGGGAATAATGCTTTATGCCCAATACTTACTGCCATTAGGGCTGAATGCACTTTGCACAGGTGACCCAAGCTACTGTTCCCCATCCGGAACATAAAGATACAGTAATTTTTATCTGCCCCGCCACAGCCTCCTGGGAGTCTGGATCTATCCAGGGAGCCTGGGCACTGGGTCAGACAGTGATTTTAGGTGTCAGTGTCCAGGAGACAGTACAGTTTGGCCTTCAGCAGTGCGACAGAGGCAGCTGATAAGGTCAGTCCTTATGGTGCTCGCTGTAATGAGATCTGCAGGTTCAGCGCTCACTGTTAGGGGCTCATGAACAGGTTAGAGACTGACCAACATCCCTCCCCCTTTTCCATGGGATACAAGGGATTGGCTGATCTGTTAATGAGCAGACTGGAAAGCAAGGGAAAGCTCGATGCAACGTAAGAGGAATGTTAAAAGTGATAAGGATGAGCATGCTGTTGACTGACTGGATTTGCACTACTGGATGCTGGATATGAAGAACTCGTTGGTGTAAATGCAAAGGGCTGTGATCAGATAGCTTTACTGCACTGGTCAGAGGATGCCTACAGTACCCACACTCCCAGTTCATGTGGTCTGTGTGCTTTCCACCATGTGTCTTTCTGATCCTATGACAAAATTTTTGCCAGTCTCTACTTACCATCTTTCTTGGTTCTCATAGTTATGTGACCTCTCTCTAATGTACTTTATGAAGTGAAGCTGCTCTTCTGTGTGATTCTGCAGCTGCACCCTGCTCTCCATTCAGTCAGAGTAGGCTTTGAAGGTTGTGTGCATCTCTGCCACCGTACTCTGCACTCTCATCTTTTAGTTCTCTCAAGGCTCTTTGCAGGGTTAAAAATACAGCAGGATTGTAACTGCCACTCACACTGTGAACCTTTTCCTTCTTTCTTACAGGTACAGGGTACATAGATACCTCTTATGGGTGGGAAATCCTCATTACCCTTACTGTTCTTCTTGCTGTATTGAGCATTGCCGCAACAGCTCTGCTTCTGTGGAAAAGAAAGGCAAGTTATAACCAAATAAAAAGCAATACCTGACATGACCCATTCGAGGAATTAACTCAATTTGCTTCTAACTTGGCTGGATTGGAAGTCCCTGTCCTGAGGTTGTCCATGCTGGGTGTCTGCCTCGGTTTATTTTCTTAAGTTTAGTTCTTCTGAGAAAAAAGTTTACAGGAAAGACAAAACAAGTCAATTATTTGTTCATTAAAGAAATTCTAGAAATTGTTTTGACGCCAGCATGCTTTGCTTTAGAGCAAGGGCTTGATGCAGGGCAAGAAGTCACACTAGCAGTGTACTGGACCTGAGAACATTCAAGGAGATGTAGCCTTGTGATGGGATTTTGGAAAACTGCAGTTTGTGCATGTTCAGTTGTGGCTCTTGTCAATTTAGCAGTTCCATTGTTTAAAACCCCTGTGAGGGGGCTTTATCTGCCAGTCAGACAGGTAATGTCCTGTGCACCCAAGCAAATCTATTGCAATCCTCATGACAGGAGCGGGGCAGGACTTTCCCTGTTTCTAATCCTCTTTCAGGGTGGAGTTTACTCTGGTTCTGGAGTCTGCAGCTGCATTCCTAAGCTCAGGCACCACAGAAGAAAAAATCTGCAGTGTGGAGTGGCTGGAAACCAGAGCCTTGGGCATGTGTTTGGCAGAGAAAACATTAAGAGACAGAGTGAGAGGAGAAGGTCAGGACAAGGATCCCAAGGAAGCCTATGTGGAAATTACAACTAACTGGGGAAAAAAAGAGCAGAGGGGGATTTGACTATACAGTCTCCAGAGGCACCTTGCAACAGCAGTGATTCTGTGATGCTGAAAGAATGGGCCTCTGGAGGGAAACTGTGACTGGAATCTGGAGCAAGGAAGCACTGGTTCTTGGAGGAGGCTGCTAAGTCTGGACTGTCAGGGCCCCTTGGGTGAGCAGAGTAGTGGCACAGGTTGGGACCAGCTGACTAAGGAATTGGAAGCTTCGATGAGTAGCTGAGGGCAAAGGGGAGATCTGGAGTGGGGAGGAAAGCATTTAGAGAGCAGGAGAAGAAAAGCCAAAAGCAGGGTGAAAGATCTCCATAAGACAGGGGCCCTGAGGAAAAACCTCTAGAGTCATGATAGAGGAATCCCTGTTGTTTTGAAAAAACCTACTGCTCCTAGTACTGTTGCCCTAAGGTATTCAAATTGCATCCTCTGCATCCTTCCAGAGCTCTCAAGGCTGGCTTAAAAATACCTGATTTTTTTAGAATGGAGCTTGGGGATTGTTGTTTTCTAGGTAGATTACACTGCATATTTATTCCTTCAAGCTGCTCTCTGCCACCACAACAGCAGGCTCTCTGAAAGCATTTTTATGTGGAGGCTGTGCTGCTTATACAGTCCTTCGACTCCAAGGAGCATCAGGCTTCAGCACACACAGTCAGAGATCATGAGGTTGAAAGCAGAATGGCAGGAGTTGGCAGACCTGCTAATCTCGTGAGACTTGCCTTGCAGGCAGCCTGATAGAGGGGAAGGAATGCAAGAGGCAGAGTGAGTCGGCTGGAGACAGGCCCCATCTCTGTTTGCCTAGACAGCATCTCCATGGGGATGAGGAGGGGAGGGCAGTGTCATGACTTGCCAATTGGCGTCTCTAGGTTTTGAGGTGGGCCAGCAAGTCTTAGACTTAACAGGCTCTCCTTGGGCCTGAAAAGATTGTGCAGTCATTGTATTTGCCCTCCTGCAGACCACAGCCCATATTTCTCACCACAGCTTGCTCAGATCTGCTGCTTTAAAAATGTTTATCTTTAAGAAAAGCTATTTAGCATCCTCCTTAGTTACTAATGGACTGGAAAGCAGTTCATCGTTTTCATGTGATGTGAATATAATCATCCCACTTCTTTCTGAATTAGAACAGAGCTAAGCCTTCTGCCTTTTTTGCCTCCTCCCTTGCTTGCTGAGCAGGGCTAACCCTTCTCTGTGTGTGAATGGTACACATTTAAGGAGAACTCATCTGATGCGAGAAACATTTCAGAGGAAGGAACCTTCTTCCTTCAACCCCATGCTGGACTTGCATATTA
The DNA here is from genome assembly GCA_035583235.1 of Hafferia zeledoni. Lineage (NCBI taxonomy): Eukaryota > Metazoa > Chordata > Aves > Passeriformes > Thamnophilidae > Hafferia > Hafferia zeledoni. The sequence continues at coordinate 48,384,455 of JAWWEV010000043.1, forward strand.
GTGTATCACTGACTATATGTCATCATTAATGCTTGTCTGGTGCTCTTCTCTGGAGTCTGCATATTAGCAAAAGCTTCCCAGCCAAGTCCTGACAAAATTCCCCTGTGCACTATGAACAAAGCCCTGCTTTACCCCCTGTCCTACAGCATTGTGCTGTGCTGTAAAACACACCCTTTGCCCAGTAAAGTTTCAGTGGTGAAATGTACACACAGAGCCCAGTTCTCCTTTCCACTGCTCCCGTGTAAGTCATGGGACTCCTACATGTTACCCTGTGGTGAGGAAAGTCACCAGCACATGTTGTGCAGACACTGCCAGCGCTCTTTGCTGTGGAAGCATTCAGGAGGTGTGCAAGCAGCTGGCTTTGATATGACATTGGTGTTCATTTCAGCTTTGGGGAGATCATGTTTTCTGCATATGTGTCATTTGGTGTCTTGTCCTGAGCAGGTGTTGTGCCCTAAAAGAAACCAGCTAAATATCCTGAGACAGAAGGTGGAAACGCAGCTCCCTTCAGCCAGCCTACCACCACCACTTCCTGTCTATGATGTGAGTACCAGAACCGCCCTTCATCCCTTCTGTCTCCCTCATGGTACAACCCTTCCCTTCCCTGCCACGGTACAAACAATGCCAGTATCATGATGTGAAACATGAGCAATACCTGCATACCTGCCTGCTACTGGCGGCCTTGCCTTGCTTAGCTCCTCCCAAGACAGGGCGTGTTGCGTCTCCATCATGGTCCCAGCCATGGCCTCCCCAGCGCCCCAGCCTTGCCCTGTGCCCTGCCAGGCAGCACCCTTCCCTCTGCCAGCAGCACAGAACAGCAAGTGTGGGGCCAGGGAGTGTTCCTGGTGGAAGAGGTAGGAAGGTCGTCTCCAGGAGTCAGGAAGGAAGAGGGAATCTCAGCCCCACATTGTCCTGCAGAGTGTCTCAAGGACATGCCCTTCCCAGCCAGAGAATGATGGCTCAGAAAAGGGGCAGAGAGACATGCTCTCCTAAACAACTCCAGCTGTTTAGGGTTCCTGCTATGGTACCTTCACTGGTGCCGGTGTCACAGACCCCTGCAGTCCTGAGCAGGCTGACTAGCTGGCAGGGGTGATAACAGGGCAGGAAGAAAGTAAAGGGAGTCTCTTTTTTGAAGCATTTCCCTTTTCATTGCATAGGATCTCCTTTTCCATTTACCTGGCTGGGGAATGCCAACTGTTCCCACTCCTCGAGCCCAGTAGTTGCAGCATCATAGGTAATAGAATTGAAGTGGCTCCCCTGAAATGCCAGACCTAGACCTCAGCCACCTCACGTAAGCATGACTCCTAATCCCATTTACAAGCTGTCCAGCTCCATTTAAAATGGATTCCTTTTTCTGCTTTTACTCTCATGGGGAGCTGCTCCTCTAAGAAGGGATGGTTTTGTTTCTTTTCCTTGTGATCTGTGAGACCCAACAAGGAGGAATAAAATGAAAGTGAGTAGGGAAGGATGTTACCTACATATTAGGAAACCCTTCTGTCTGTGAGGTCTATAAGGGCTGGAAAAGTCTCTCCAAGGAAAACCTCTAAGCTCTGCTGCATGAATCATTTAAACTAAACAGAGTGAAGCTCTGGAGAATGTACTACAGAGAGGAGCAAAGCCCTGTCAAGGAGACAGAAGACCTGACTGGGGGCAGATATGAACAAGAGGATGGGCCTGCCCCTTCTTATTCTCACTCTGTGGGGTGGGGAGGCATCATTTTGTGGCCCTTTAATTTTTGGAGTAGGTGTTTAAAAGAGAGCACAATATATTGTATGTGATACATTTATTCTAGGCAAAAAACAATGCTTTGGGTAAAGGAGGTTGCAGGTCATAAACCTTTTCATTTGTATCAAGTAATTTCTTTTTAATTCTGGCTTATAAAAATCTGAACGGGTAGTTTCCTGCTGAAGTGGATGATTTCTGCAAGAAGACAAAAAAAAAAATCAAATCCATTTCTCGCTCAGTCGGCCTCGTCATGCATCCTTAGCTCCATCTTAATTACATGTTTCATCATGTTGTTCTGTTCAGGCTCCACTAAGGCTAATATAGCAAGCCAGCGGAGCCAGCCTTAGGCACAGGCAATGCCAGGAGCTGGCTGGGCCCTGTGCTTGCAGGAGCCCTATGGACCTGGCCCAGCCAGCCTTCCCTGAAGCCTGTTAACCACTCAGCAGCTGTGCAGGGCTCCTGGCCAGCCTGGTGTGCAGGGCAGGTGGTGGCTCAGCCCTCTTTGGCAGGGCAGCGAGCAGCCTGGGACCATCTCCTGTGCGCTGGGGGATACGAGCCCGCCCACGGGAGGTTCCTTTATTGTGGAGCAGCTGCTGCCGGGCGACCCGTTCAGGCATGAAGCAGCAACTCCTGCTGCAGACACAGCACGTGGTGAAAGGAGGGCTGCGAGTTGGAGAGGGGGTGAGAGCCCTGGGATGGAAACCTGTACTGGACAGGCCCTCAGGACAGGTGAGGGGAATAGAAAGTCGACAAACCTGATTTCCTGTGAAAGATAATTCTGGTGCCCCACTGCTAAATTTTGTTGGAACTCTGCATAGTGTAAACCCAGCCATGCAAACTGCATTTGAAACTAGATGTGTTGTGAAAATACATTGGTGTTAAACTGGGTGTTGGACTCAGTTCTTAATTCATGGGGAGGGAAGAAATCTGTGGTCAGAATTGGGGTAAACTAAGGCAAGAAAAAAGGAAGGACAACTGAGAAGTAACTCCCAGTGATAAGATAAAAGGAGGTCAGAGATTAGGGGACCGGATAGGAGGCCAGCATGTGCCAACTGTGCTATCTGTGGGGGAAAGTGAGAGGTCAGAGCCTGGAAAAAAGTCAGGTCAAGGAACCACAGTGTCCTTGGAGGCCTGGAGCTGGGAGCAGGAGCAGAAGCAGGAGGAGGCAGCACTGGACATCAGAGTAAGGTCTTGGAACTGACTAGTGCAGCTCATTAAATGCTCTGTGTTATCCTACACAGCAGCAAGCCTCATCCGTGGTGTGGGAAGGGTCCTAGCACACCTTTGGCAAAGCTATCCTGCTGAACAGCCCTGGGAGCAAAAGACTTCTCCAGTGGCTCTTCCAGGCGCCACTGTTTACCTTGTACAAGGTCCCTGAGAGTGGGTGTATGCAGTGAAAAGCATACAAGGTAACAAAAAGCCCTGGTAATGAGGGGGCAGCTGGGAATCCACTTTGTTCTCTCTATACTGCCAGGTGTTCCTTGACCTCTCTATTGTCCTGCAACCCTGGAGCTTCTCCACTTCACTGCCCAGAGCCACACCTGTATATTCTCTGATTTCCAGCTTAGCTTCCTAGTTAGTGAGCAGCTTGGAAATAACAATCCAAGGGACTTGCTTCATCTGCTTTACACTTCAAACAAGCTTTTTTGAGCAGCAAACAGAACTCCTCTGGTGCAGGTGCAGTTGTGTTCCAGAGCACAGGGGCTTTTCCAGGGGTGAGGAAGATAGGAGGCTGCTTGGGGATGGGAAGGCATCTGTCAGCAGGGAGAAGAGTAGCCTGTGTGCCTCCACTGTGACAGTATCAGGTGGTCAGTGATCAAGTAAAAGTAATTAACTTGCAAATGGCAGTTGGAGACACCAACTTTCCAGCTGGCCAGCAAAGGACCAGCGTTGTCAACAGCCTTCATGGGAAGAAAGCTTATGGAGGCAGGAAGTCTTTTTTGGAGGTTAAACACCAAAAGGATCCTTCTTGCTTGCAAGTGGCTTCAGACTGGAGCAGCAAAAGATGCCTGTCGTGCCAAGGGGACATGGAGCCAGGCTGCTGGAAGCAGAGCATGCAGGACAAGGCCCTCACTGGGAGCATCACAAAGAGAATTGAAAATGAGGATGGGGAAATTGAATTTTCTGTGTGCACATGTGCACATGTGAATAGTGGAAGTGTGTGTGTAGGCAAGTGGGGTTTTGGGAGTAGGAAGCAGACAGGTGAAATAATTTGACTGTTTCGAAAGGAGTGGGAATGGGAGACATGTGGTGCTCCATTCACTGTGCTTCCCTCATGTCTGAGTGCCTGTTTATTCCAAGACCCGCTCCCAAATGCTGCTGCTCTATCATCTGATCTTGTTCAAACTGCTGCCCTGCTGGCCATGATCCTGAAGGATGCTGCGTGTTTACAAGTCCCAGTGAAATGATGAGGGTTGAGGTGATCAGCAGCCCCCGAGTCAGGCCTCCGTGTTTTGCTCATCCTCCTCACTGCGTTTCAGGGCGCCTCGCTCCCTTTGCAGTCTCTGCACTAATATCATCTGCCCCTCTTGCAGCCGGAGCTCCTCCCATCTTCCTGTTGCCAGAGAAACAGCCACCTTGGCAACCTGCTGTCATCCTTGAAACACACATGGAAAAGTCCTCCTGATTGTTATGTTTGATCCTTCAGGCAGATCTGGAATATCACTCAAACTGACATGCGTCTCCTGTGACATGATTACCTGGGGGACAGCGGGTGCTTATGCATGTAGGGCGTGTGTGTGTTTCTCTCTGTAGTTGTGTGGGACCACAGTTATGTTTGAGGGCCTGAGAGCATATGGATTTTTTTCATTATTCTTTGCTTACTCTAAAAAGAAAGGAGAGTTCTGGCTTGGAAAAAAAAAAACCCAGACAAGGAGGTTTCCCATTTTCAACAGCCCCTGTGCTTCAGGACCCCCAGCCTCTCCTCTTTCTCACCTTTGTGTGCCCAGAGTAACCATGAACAAGAGCTTGTGGGTGTCAGACACCTAAACAGCACTGCCCCTTACCTGTGTCTCCATGGTGCACATCATCATTCCATGTGGCAGAAGAACCTTTATTCTGCATTCTGGGCAATTTGGAGGAGAGGAAGGCAGGGGCATTGCCATTCTTCTCCACTGCCTTTCACAGGGTAGGTAACATCAAAGCCAGTCTCTGTGAGCCTGAAAAAAGATGATGATGCAGATGCACTGTATGGATTTCAGGGGAAAAGGATTTTCTGTTTGCTTAAGTTCAGGTTAGGAACTTAAAAATTTTGGAGGTGGCAGGGGTTTCTAAAAAAGTGTCAGGCATAAGGTGAGGAACAACCCAGTGGGCAATTAGTTGTCTTAAACCTAAATAATTTATTTGACCCCTATTTTCTTCTTTTTTCCCTGTGCAGAGCCTGGATGTGCAGCAAATTGATGTCTATTCTGTCCTTGAGAATGACACAAACAACCCTTCACTCAGAAAGGATCCTCCAGGGAAGGTAAGGGCCAGGGCCCTACTCTTGGAAAGTTCCTATATGCACTGGGCACACAGGGAAAGAAAGCCCACAGAATTGCCACCATCTAGCAGGCAGGCAGTGTGTCTCCAGTCCCACCAAAAGGGGAAAACAGGATGTGGCATGCACTCACCAGCTGGGCTGCACATGGAGCCTGTCTTTCCTCTTCCAGCAGGATCTTCGCTCCTGCAGCTCTATCCGTTTTGGCACTCACGGTTTTGTGCAGATGCTTTGCTGTATGACATATGCTGAAAGGCATTGAGGGGTTTGGCATCACTGCTCCCTCTGAACAGGATGGACATTCATGGAGAGCTGGGCAGATGCTGGTCCCCACTATTGCCCTTTCCAGATTATTTAGGCAGTTGAGAGGTCCTCTGGCATAGAGGGGTCTGTGCACTGGCAGCAGACCCTGGACACAGCTTTCCTCTCACAGTATTAGGCACCTGAGAGCCATTTCGTGGTAGCAGAAGCTAAGATGGTCAGAGCACAGACTGGGCTGATACAATCTCTGTCAGCCCTGGGGCTCAGGAAAAGGCAAAATGTGTGTATGTTTTGGGCTTGTATCTTCATGCTGGGTTGAGAGTTATAAGTTAGAGACAGCAAACTAAATTCACTCATAGTGCAAATAGATGCAACTAGGAATGTGCAGGTGCAAATCAGTTGTGGGGGTCACACGAAGCAGACCAGGAGGCCACACAGCCTTCTACCCTGCCTTTGGCAGACATCAGCTGTTTCATATGAACAAAAGTTGCATCAGGCACCCCAGGGAACACTTCCTTCCTGTCCTCAGAACTTCGTTTTTGTTTTCTTTTCCCGACCTCTTATCTGCTTAAAAAACATATTCTCTTCTAATGTTAGAAAATATTCCTGAAAAATGTCTCCTACTTCCTCACACTGATGTCTTGTTGGAAATAATTCCCCTGGTTGCACCATCCCTCTGTGTTATGAATGACAGTATTTTCCAGTGTCCAAGGCATTTTCACAACTCCCACCTTTTAGGAAAAAGTGGTCTAAAATCAAGCGGCCTCCTCTGAGTCAGAGCTGCTTGCCATGTGCTCTTGTCCCATGGCCACAGCCCTCCTGCACTTACTGCTGTGGCACCACTGTGGTTATGGTAGCAAAAGTAGTGGCAGGTCCCTGATTACTGAGGGGAAGGAAGGGTTGTTTTATATAGGCTTGTCTTACATGATGCAGCATCCCTGGATTTGTGTTCTTGCTGCATTTTTAATTAGTTGGATAGGGTCCCTCTTCCTGGTCCTATTTATTCTTCTGTATACCTTTACCAGCTGCTGCCTTCGCAATGATTCAGTCTAGATGGCAAGATGCAGCATGTGTGGGGTTTCTCCCTAACAGGGAGCTGTCTGAGTTTCTGGTGTGTGGCCCATACCATTCAGCTGCTGCTTGGAGGGGCAGAGGGTCTGTAAAACCGAGCAGCGGCAAAGCAACAAAGCGAGAGTGAAGGAGCATCTCTGTGTGAGCAGATCTGGTGCTGGTAGTCTTGGCCAGGGTGGGGTAAAGGTGAAAGCAGAGATGTGAGAAAGAGAGGAGAAGAAAGCAAAGAGAGGGGCTGGGATGAGCTCTCACACTGAGAGCAGACACTGCCAAGTGTCCTCAGTTCTTGTGCTGGTCTGAAGGAAGGGAAGTAAGAGTGGCAGGGCTCTATGATCTCAGCACAGGAAAATTTAACTGCATTTTCCACTGTGGCTGCAAGCACTTTGATCAGCTTCTGTCAGTCATCCTGGGCTGTGACCACCTGGGACACTCATCCTCCAGCTGGCTTTGCCAGAATAAAACAGGGTGTTTTCCCTAAGAATGAGACTCGTGGGTCAGTGGGTTTGGCCTGTGAGTGGGAGCTGGGATTGCTGAACAGTGGCTGACTCTGCTGCAGAGGGTCCAGCCCAGCCCTTGCTGCGAGATGCTGTGAACAGAGGGTGAGCTATAAAGGAAAGCAGGGCAGAGAGCCCCTGAAACAAGAGCACTTGCATGGACCAGTTTGGGTAGCAAGGGGTCAATCTCACATTCGTTGGAGGTGCCTCCACTCAGCACTTTTGTAGTGTTTCCCTTTGGTGGTGGCAAAGAGAAAATGCTAGTGTAGGTAGGGCTTAGTTCAGCCGGTGGCATTTCAGCTGCTTGCTGTGTAACCTTGCTTACAGCAGGCCTGTGCCTCACAGCGCTTAAAATATCAGTCTGTCAGCGCCTTGTCTACACCAGGAACGGTCGTGAGGAATAGACTCAACTGTTGAAGAAACAGGATTGAGGAGGTCAGGGAATTCCTCCTTCACAGAATCCAAAGTGATTTATTTTTTTACTGAGTCCAATTTTCCCTCCCCTCCCTGTCTGACAGGTTTTTTGGGGAAGAGTGACTCGTAAAGGAGGCATCTTTATCCCTTGGGCTGGATTAGTCACGTTTGTCTCTCGCAGAGCAACATTTCTCACTGTAGTGGCTTCTGTTTCAGTGGATCACTTATAGCCATTTCTAACAGAACAAACGTCAGTGCCTGCTTATTAAGAATTAATTCATCATCTTTTGAATAATTTTCCTCCATTTCTTTTTTCTCCTTTTCATCATTCTGCAGACACCTACGAAGCAAGCAACTCTAGAAGAATCCTCTGATACACTGTATGAGAATATTTAACAGGAAAAGATACCTGATCCTGTGTGGACCAGACATCTTTCTGTATGGCAGAGCTACTCTTACATCCCAGATGAGATGCAGATACATGCAGAGATCCACAGTGACTTCAGAGCACAACCACGAGGGACTTGTGAACCCCCGACTCCTTCTAAACTGCCCTTCATTAACAACAGAATGCATCTGTTAAAATCCCTCGGGGCTCAGTCTGCACTGATGCAGTAAAGCTGTTTTGCAGCAAAGCTGTTTGTTGCAAAAGAAAAGCTGCTTTTTTCAAGTACTTATCTTGGGAGTGGGCAATCTGTGAAGGTTTCTCTCACCTGCCCCGGCTGAAATACTTTATTCTTGATCCTCTGCAAATGATAGCACAATGCAGAGACCTCCGTGCTTGCTGGCTTGAAGTTCAGATCCTGACCTGCAGCAGTCCATCTGATCCTGTGCTTGTGGCTTTCCCGAGGTGGCTGTCAGGCCTTCATGCATAGTTTAATCAGATCCAAGCATCCACCTGCCCATTTTTCCTTTCTCAGGATCCCCACAGTGAAACATGCTTTCTCATAATCTGCTAATCCCATCAAGTAGTCACAGATGCCTGCTGTGACCATACTCAGGCAACTCAAATCTGTGCCTCTGAGGAAATGCTTCCCCTTCAGCAATATAAGTAGTATATGGTGAGGACTGGGTGCACTGACAGAGATAAAGATGGAGAAAAGGAAATCAGAGAAAATATCTCTGCCTGACAACATGTCTCAGTGGCAGTGCCCGTTCCAGAACAAGAAAGAGGAACAAGGAGTGGGAACCTGGAAACTCCCTTGCAGGCAGGTCTGGGGCCAGGTTCCAGCCCAAAGAAGTTAAAGCTGAGCTCCCCAGTTTCCTGTTTTTCTGGGCAATGGGCATTGTTATCATTTGGGATTTCGAGCCTCTGTGGGAGCAGGCATGGTACCTCTGTCCCACCAAACCCAATAGGTTTGCCTTTGTTTCAGCTGACCAGTGTGCAAGGGTGTAAGGCTCCTTTACCCTGTCCCCACACGTTATTTCTCCAGGGAGACCAGCTCTGAAAGGACTGCAGGGAGGAGGAGGGAGGCTCTGGAAGTGAATTTTCTATGCAGGTTCTCCTCTCCCTTGTCAGCTGGAACTTGCCTACCATTTGTACTGATGCATATTCTAGTTCTGATAGGGAAGAGGTTACATTAAATATCCATGTAACACGATCAAACCAGCGGATCAAAAAGCTGAGGCTGTTTTATCTCAGATTAAAAAACAACAACAGAATAACAACCAAACAAACCAACCCAAAATAAGCATATGCAACATAACTTGAGAGGAATCGTAGAAACCTCTTTAAAGCAGAAGATCAAATTAAAATTGAGCTCCAGGGTCATAGGACCCTCTCTAGTTGAAGATAATGTTGCTGTGTATCAGAGATGGAGGGTGTGGAAAATGTCTCCGGGGCCTCCAACCTTCCTATACTATGTTTAAAGAGATAATCCGCTTATTGCTTTGCTCTTTTTATTAGAAGAGATTTCAAACATGCAATTTGGACTTTCTTTAACCACAGGAAAATGCTTTTTCTCTTCCCAGTGCTGAGGAATTAATTTCAGAAAGCGCAATGAATAGGCAGCATGGCTTATTAGACCTGTTTACCATTTAAGTGATCACAACAATTATAAATAAATATTTTTAAAGTCAAAAGTTTTGGATTTTACTAATCTGAATAGGAAACGTTTGTGTTCACAGAAGAATTTACAGGTATAACAGTTCCTTTCCTTAAAAAATTTGAAGAAACTGTGAGATGAATTATAAATATGTTGCAGTATGGCAATAAAATATTCAGCAGAAGCTGGTGGATTAGATGAAAAGTAAAAACTTTCAAAATAATGATGCTTACGTTTTGTGTTTTGTTTTTCAAATTTTATAAATGCTAAAAATACTGTGTGCTGCTGGAAATTTCCTGGCAGTGATCTTGCTTTGCAGTGAGTTGATTTGTCTTGTCTTTCTGTTACCTTTTTAAATAGCATCTTTCTTACATTTATGCCTGAACAATTCTATACATTAAATAACTGAATCTCTTTAAAATTAAATGTGAGAGAAAGAACAGTATTTGGAATAAAAAATGCTATTCTAGAACAGTCAGTGCTAAAGTACTGGAAGAATCACTCCAAGTTCTGATCAATTAAGTGAAAAAGTAAAGATTTCCAAGAAGCACTGGCAAGTGTGAGGATTTGGGCTGTGTGCCAAAACTTGTGAAAACTGGGGTGGGGAGGGAGCAGGAGAGGAGAGGGGGAATTGCTGTGTTTGTTTCAGTGGCTTTTGGGTTGGACCTGCAAGGAAGGGTAAAAGGCTGCTGCATGAGAAAAAGGCAATTTAAATTTATGTAGCCACACTCTAAAATCACTTCTTTAATATCATATGTCGTGGGCAGCATGGCAGCAACAGAGTCTGTGAGAGAGAAAGGCATCCAGTAGAAGACTGTGAGAGCAGGGATGTTTTTAAATGGTATGGACTTTTCCAAGGAGGTATGAGGAAATGCCTGCAGGCACAGGTAGGAAAGACTAGGAAACATGATTTATATAATACTGGTATAGCTACTTTGTAGCAGAGATTTGTTCAGGAAAAAGGCAGTAATTTTTTTTTTGTCATCATTTGGTCTTTTGTCTTACCTGGCTCTATGGCCCATGAGAATAGGTGCAGAAAATGAGTATTACTAACAAGAGGAAACAAGTTCATTTCAAAGGGTTGAGCAACTGGGAAAAAAACCTCTTGAAATTAAGGATTGGCTCCCCCAGCGCCACAAAGGTGAGAGCAGTGACTGGCTTGTTGTGTTCATCCTACACATTTTGCTTTTAACTGAATGCTGAGAATGGATTCATCTTAAAAACTGTGTCCCTAAGGGCCTCAGCTCCACTTGCTTTTCCCAGCATAGTGCTGTTATGCACAGAGCAGGCTCTCTGGTTATAGTGGTATAATCTTTAATTCCCAGGTGTTGAATTATCCTTTTTTACTGACAGGATTTCAGGGAGGTGGAGACCCGTTATCAAAGTAAGCAGTGGTGCAAAGTGGAGATGCACTGCTTGCCTTTTTCTAAAGAAGGTGGTATGTTAGCACTAGGATTCATTGCCCTCTTCACCAGGCATGAGCCTTTGGTCCTGAGAGATGCAGTCTCTCACCGTGATAATCCTCGGTGTTAGCTGGCATTGCTGCAAAGGGTGTTGGTGACACTGAGGTCATCTAGTCCCTTTAAACTTACAGCAAATCCTAACTTGAGAAGGTGAAAACGAGGGTGCACTTGAGTGGTTTGTTGGTTTGTTCCTTTTCTGCAGAGGACAAGCTCTTGCGTGGGTACTGTTTGGTCATATGAAACTATATGGAAACTATATTTTGCCTTCATCTGTAGACAAGACCTTACTGTGGTGGATGACACCAATGAAATGTATGTCCAAGGTGTTCTTCTTCATTATTTTTGTCTTTTTTTCTTTAACCTTCTCAGGTGTGTCACTGCTGCAGATCAACTCTAAATACGCAGCTATGGCTGTTTCTTTATCAAGGGAGGTGCTTGACTGAACAGCACCCAAGAAAAATGGTTATTACTGCTCTGGTTTTGCATCACTGTCCCACCCATCAGTGCCCTAAGGGTGTGCAGGTCTGGGCAGGAGTCTCTTGTTCCAGCTGGGCTGTCTCTTGTATAGACCTGGTGTTTCTTCAGCCCTTGGCCATACAATATTATGACCCTGAGAGACAAGGATTTAGGGAAGGCAGTGAGTGAAGCCACCAGATGGTGCCCTAGGTCCTCTCTGCTCTCCTTCCTGTCCCCTGCGTGCCCACATCCCCTGCCAGCTTGCCTGGTAACCCCCAGACCACAGACTCCCAGGGGTGCACAGCTACAACCATGCAGAACATCCCCAGCCATGACTGTCTTCTACTCCTGGGGCTGGTAACTCTGACACTCCTCACTGCTCTGCACCATGGCCCAGGTGCCATCAGGACAGGACAGGTTCCCCTCCTTTGCATTCATGAAGTCGAGCAATTGCTTCAACAGGTATCAGTGTCTTGGCACAGGGCTGCTCATGTGATTGGTGGGAGAGTGGCTGCTGACACCATGATTTGGTCAGACTGGTGTCTGAAATGCAAAACTGGCCAGATGTTGGGGGCTGCTTGAAGCTGACACCACTTTCTTTCACCATTTGGAAATGGAATCTTATCTTGGGTTTGGAAAAATTTACTGTGTGTCCATTATGAAAAAAAACCTTTGCACCATATGCTGCTTCTCTTCTTTACTATGCCAGGAAGCTGATGAAGGCTCAGATACCTTTCTTTCTGTCCCTTGGGGTTCTGTGGTGGCCAAGATTAGCTATGCACAGTGATGGTATCATCAAGAGTTTATAAATATAAAAGAGAAGCATTAGTGACTCCCAAGGGAAGAGGAGAATGTGAACCCTCAGTGTCTTCTGTTGTTCGATTCTAGGGCAATCCAGTCCCCAGTTACTGTGAGGAATGAAATATTTTTCTTTGTTAATGATAAAATAGGACTGTTGGTTACTATTAGTAACTCATATGTTGCTAGGTCCTTCCCTAATACTAACCAGGCCTGTAAGCTGCCAAATTGTGTTATGAGCTGTGGATCTTCAAGGTTCATAGCATCAGTGCTGCTGTCTGGGCACAAGGCATGGTGGTGCTTTCACAATACCAGGCAGGTTCCCATGAAAAGTGACATAGGAGGGCAAGTTTCTTAGAGAAGGACTATTTTGGCAGGAGCGGAGTGCTCCTGTTCTGTGAGGGAGTTTTCTCCTCACTAACTGACAAACCTCTCCTGGAGCTTCACTTTTCCTTCAGCTTTTTGAAATATGTAGGTTGTGTTGTATCACTCTGGGCCACATCAGGCTTTGGATATACTGCCAGCAGGGCCAGGCAGGTCAGCCACGCTGCTTTAAGGAGTCAGAACGTAATTATCCAAATTGGAACAGGATGAACATGAAAAAGCTAACATATGGGCCTCTTCAAAACGTTATGTCTTTTAATAACCTGTCAGGGCCTCTGGTTTCTATTCCATTGGAAAGATTCATCTGCCTACAATTTTGTGCAATGATATCTGAGCACTTCCAGGGGTAATAATTGTACCCAAAATACCTGTAGCACACTGAGCTTCCCTCCCTTGTGAGAGAATTAGTGCTGTAATGTCCATTATGGTGCTTTTGGCACTGACAGGTGCCACTAAAATCAAAGGTTTCAGAAGTTCTCGCAAGGCTCAGGATGTCATTTCATCTTCATACATGGAAAAAATGGCGACTCAGGAGTTTAAATGACTTGTCCAAAATTGCAGGCAGTCAAAGGTGAAGTTGGGAACAGAATTCAGGTTCCTATGTTCTTATTTTTATCAGGTTGCCCAGGTAGGAGCCAGTAGCTGGGTAAGTAGGAGCTGCCGAGCTCCTTGTAGGAAAAAAAAAGTTTCTTCCTGAGTCACAGCACCAGTTTCTGCAGCATTTTCATTTTTGATTTCTCATGCAGGTATCAATCAGGCTCATGTCTGCCTGGCTGAGGTCTGTTTGCTGAGGCAGCAAGCTGTAGAAGTTACTCCTCTCTTCCACAGAGGCTTCCACCATTTTGGCAATAAGGAAAGCTCGTCAGAGCCAAATTACCCCAGAAAGCCCAAATATGTATGGTGTAGTTCCCCAAATAAATGTTTGTAGAGGGAATGTGCTGAGTTGTTCCTCATCCACCGCATAAAGTCTTTCTGATTGCTGAAGAAGTTCCTGAGCTTGTGGAGAGGAAAGCAAATGGCTGCAGCTGAATTGCAAAGGCTCCCTCCACCAGCAAGGAAGGGAGGCAGGGAAGTCCCCACCATTGCAACAGTTAGATGCTGGAGAAGGAGTGAGGAGAGGTGATAATGCTGATAATTACATCAATGGAAATGCTTGCCATTCTTTTTAATGTTTAAAGGAAACCACAGTTTGGAGGTGATGTAATTCCTGCTCGGCTGGGTTGTTTATTCAAGCAGTGCAGTGCAGCGCAGCGCTGTGCTGCCACATGGGAAGAGAAAGCAAAACTTCATCTCGGCTCCTGCTCTGAGGATTTCTGAACGCTTCCACTCACTCAGGTCACGGCAGGGTGTGAATCTGAAGCACAGCAGCTATTCCAGCATGGCCCTCTGTACAGACCCGCCCTTGGCTAAGGAATGTGCGAAACGCAGATGGGAGCTCTGAAGGAAATAGTTTAATAGAAGGAATTGTAACTCTTCTGCTTCTCCTTCCCAAAAGATTTAAAATAATCTTGCTGTCCATAAAAATCAGGTTAGCTATTTTGGGTTCTTGCAGAGCTAAAATGAATGCAGCACCTCTCATTTCCAGTCATGATAAGTCACTAGATATCAATTCTTAATTGCTTGATTAATCTTGAATTTTCAGAGCTGACAGTGCCTGTCCTAGCACTTAGAAAGAGCTACATTTAAAAGAAAGGAGAAAAATTCTTCCTTTTTCTTTTTTTTTTTTTTCTTTCTTTAAGCATAGTCTGCAAAGTAAGAGCATGAAATCACAGACAGGTTTGTAACATATGCTGTCCTGAGAAAGATGGACCATTAAGCAAAGTGCAAGTGAAACAGTCAGAGGTTTGTGAGAAACTAGGGGAGGTGATGAATTAATTTTAGCATATGCTTCAGCAATTCCTTACAAGACTGTCTCAAACTCAAACGTTGGTACGCTTATATTTGCTGCATGTTTGTGCATGTTAGGTCATACTTTTTGTTTAAATAAATAAGCAGAAAGGTTTCCTTCATGAAGATCATGACATTTCTATGTCGAGAAAGGCAATTTAAATTCAGCAGTTATGGGGGACCATACCTTTGTGTACTTTGTGTATGGTTAGACTGATAATGATCACTGTGGATGCCTCCCTGAGGGGTGGTGTTAAAAAAATACAGTCCAAATAAGAAAAGCCATTCAAACTCCCTAAAGAACATAGATAAAATTGTTAGGGCTTTTTTTTTCCCTTCCCCTCCTAGCACTGTGTGTGTGGCACATCCAGGCTGAGCAGCAACATGGTATATCAGCCCTTGCTTGGCAGCAACATATTATACTGTCAGGTCTCCTTTCCTGTATGATGGACAGGCCAGAATATACGATGGCATAGAGTGATGTAAAGGTGTTCAGGGTACAAGCTCAAGCTGGCTTTCCTATGTTAGATCCTATCTTAGTCTCATCCCTCTATTTATGGAATATTAAAGCCTCTGATTTTTTTCATTCCAATTAAGTGCTGTATCTGGATGCCACAGACTTCTTGGAAGAGGGGAGCACTATCCGGGGTATCTACTCAAAGATCTGTGTAATCCGAGGGAATGTGTATTAAAACACAAGGAGTGCCATAACTGCTGTTCTTTCCAGATGATGATAAAAGGGAAAAATTGTGACTGTACACCTTTGCCCCCCCCAACCCTCTGAATACAAGACTCCCTTCATGGTTTCCCACATGGTTATTTTGGTCTATAAGTGTCTCCAGTAATGGCAGGGAGATTTCCACCATGTACTGAGTGGAGACCTATTGCTCTGCAGATGTCTCAGTCTGTGGGCAGTTAAACGGTCCCAAAGGCATATTGTCCTCATGTAATCCCTTCCTGCAGTCAGGGTTTCTTTAGTGGTTTCTTGTGTGCTTTGCCCCATAGTCCTGTGTGAATCAGGTGATGGGGGCTCCTCTGAGATGCCATCTTGCAATCTTGTAGATTAATGTTTCCTTTGCTTGATTTAATTTACATTTATACCATTTATACCCACTCAGACGACCTTAAACAGTCTTTCTCGCTCCCTGGTGCTTCTGCACCCCTGAAGTTCTCATATGCAATTCCCGTGATGCTCTTCACAGTTGTTATTTGGCCAACCTACACATCCTGTAATTCCTTCCAGCTTTTTTATCATCTTATGTTCCTCTTTTTTTATTTTCCTCCAAGTTGTTGACATGTAGCTAGCACCATGTTGTCCAGAACTAAACATGTCTTCAAACTGGGGTCTCACCACTATATTAAAAAATAGGACTATTGCCTATATCTCTGAGAAGAGGTCTCTGCTTTTACAACCCCAAATTAAATTAACTGCATGATTTTTGCTGCCATATCACATTGCAAAAACATATTAAATCTGCTGTCTACTGTCTCCCTGAGGTCTTCTGGTATTTCTGATTTCAGTGCTTGAGCACAGATGATTCCTCTCTTCACCTTAGTTTCTGTCTTTCAGTAGCTCATATGTTGTACCTACTGCCTTTGTAGACACGTGGGATCATTCAGGGCTCCTCTTTGAGGAACAGCAGCGTGATTCCTTACACATAAGTAAATTCTCTCTATTTTTTTTTGCATGAAATAGTCTGTCTCTGCTTCCCTTCCAAGCTGTCCTATGATAATCTGCCTCAGCGCAATTAAAAGGCGTGTTACTCTTTTTGGTTTCCAGATTTTCCTATTTATAACTGTATAGAGTGCTGGCCTGTATGTTAATAATCTGCAACAATCTGTTTGAACGTTGCATACTGAGGATCACAGGTTGAAACTCTTTTTTTCTGGAGAAAGGAAAACGCTGTTCTTTCCTTAGGAAATTTCTGTCCAAATGTCAAGAATATGGATTAGCTTTTCTTTGCTGGGGAATGACATAGTAAAATGTGGCTTTGTGCGGGAGACTATTTCTATGGGTGGCTCAACACGCTAAAATTACCTTCCCTGGGAAATAAGGTCTATCACAGAAACTGCCGTTGTCCTCTTTTTCTCTAGTATAAACACAGAGCAACATGAATAGAGGAGAGGGAGAAAAAAACCTCACAAAACCAAAACACTTTGCTCCATGCATCATTTTTTTTTTTTTCTGGGGAGAGAACAAGAAAAAGAAAAAGCAAAACAAACTCTTCATGTGACAAATGGTAGTCAGATCAGCTAATGCAGTCCTAGAAGGTACTTGGATATTACGTTTATGAAAATAATATAAGAACTGATACAGAAGGGAATACATTTTATCATATTCTACTTCATAGATAAGAGAATATGGAAGAATTGGTTAAGGCAGGCAAGACATTAAAAGTGGTATTGTAGCAGTGATGGTCTAAAGATCCTAGGGAAGCAAGGTTTGTGGTGAAAGGTAATATCTTGTATTAGATCAACTGATAGAGCCAGAAAAAGCAAACAAGCTTTTGGGCTCGGGGCCTCTTTATCAGATCTGACAGAAAGCAGCAATATTCAAGCTAACTACAGGTTAGATACAATTGCTCTTAGTTTAATCTAATTATATTAATCAATTGGACCACTTGAGAAAAAAAAGGAGCACCTCTGAAGCGGAAATGGGTGTGAGCATCAGTGACTGACAGGCTGCTGTTTCTCTGACACACCACTAGAGAAGAGGGTTATTTGTGTTGGTGACAAAGGGAGAGGTCAGCAGGGAGGCTATAATGGGCTGGCGAGGCAACAACTCTGTCAAATCCATGAGCTTCAGTATCGAGGGATTATAAGTTTTAATGCCGAGCTTTAGCTTTTGGGAAGGTTTTGTAAGGATTGACAGGTTCAAGTTGTTGCTGACAAATGCTCTCCTAAATGTCCTTTATTGGCTGATTGTATGCTCATTCTAAGGCAACAATTATTTAGTTTCATTCACATAGTTTCTGTTGGGTTATCTCATATGCTGGATGGAGTGATGAACTGTAGAGATTTAGGAAGAGTTACATGCAGGAACAAAGAATTTCAAGGGTTTGCTGTGGGAGGAAGGGCATTGATGGTGTCTGTGGAGCAGTACTGGCGTATTTCATGTTTGATATTCTGATGGTATCTGGTTCTATTTCTTATGTTTTCATCTGCAGATTTGCTTCCTGTAATGAGTTGCAAAAGGGAGAGCCTGAAGGTTAGGAGGAGACACAGGGAAAAAACACCATTCAGAGACAGTAGTTTAAGAGATTATTTCATGTGTGGATTTTAGCATGGAATATTATCACTATCAGGAGCACATGGTTGCAGGAGGGAAGGCTACAGTAGAGATAGAAAAAAAAAGCAGAAAAACAGTTTGGCAGAAAGCTAATATGGTCAGAGACTTTGCTAGTTCCTGTTAATTTTGGTAGCACTACACAAATACTAAACAAAACTTGATTCCTTGAAAAGTGATTTTCTGAAATTGCTGTTATTGATGTCATATCTTTATTGTAGTAAATTCATATCTATTTTATAGAGGAGTAAGCTTGGTGGATAAAGCAGATCACCAGTGTTCCACTCAGAACAGGTGCAACAATGTCTGCAGGGCTGGCTGAATCTCACAGCTTTTTGGTGTGTTGTGGGTGGCTGCTTGTCTTATTGCATCTGCTTTATAGAGGAAGTTTGATGGCCTGTAGGTTCTTGTGTATGTGCTGGCTTGTGGGGTGCTATTTTTTAATGTCAATTATGGTGTCTAGGAAGCTGATGCCAGTGTAGGGGCAATCTGGGACTGACTAGAGCAGCAGGGAAGCTGCTCATTGAATTTGTGCTTCTATTTGATAACGGAGTCTGAGGTTTTCTGAGCTGTCTGCATTTCTGATAGAAATGTGGCCTGTGTTTCCTATACAAGACCTGGCTTGGTGGTGTTATGTTTTTCAGACGTGAATTGTGAAGAAAAATGGCATAGTGAGGTATTAGAAAGCTGCAGGAAGGTGATCTCTCCCTGCCCCCTACTTAAGAGTTTGGCAAATAAAAGATGATTAAATGCTGCCTGAAGAAGAAAGCTGGATGCTTGCTGCATGATGTAGCAGACACAAACATTTCACATGGTTCAAACCCAAAAATACTGAATGTATTAAGAAAACTCTTTGGGGAGCTGTTAAATAGGAAAACCCAGCTGCTGGGAAGTGCCTGCCCACAGGATCACCAGGGCAAGTCTTCTCGGGCAGCCGAATACTGGGGTTTGTCTGTTCGCACTCTGGGAGGCAGGATGCTCATCTGACTCAGTACTGCCATTTCTCAGATCTCTTCTAGAGAAAACGCGGGGGTTTCCTCTCTTTCGTTGCGAGCCCCAACTAGAAAGCATATAATTATGCTTTTATTTACTTTCCTGGCTGCTGCGGCAGGCCCAGGCCTGTGCACCAGGGCCCCAAGTGCACTACGGCAGCCTCAGGAGGGGCCCAAACCCGCTGCTCGGGGGCCCGTCATACCACCTGGAGCGGGAGTCGAGCGTGGGGTCCGGTCCGGTCCAGGGTGTGCCCGCCCTGCCCCGCTCCGGGCCAGGGGCTGCCCGCCCTGCCCCGCTGCCCGCCCTGCCCTGCTGCCCCTGCTCCAGGCCGGGGTGTGCCTGCCCTGCCCCGCTCGGGGCCGGGGTGTGCCTGCCTTACCCCGCTCCGGGCCGGCGGCTGCCCGCCCTGCCCCTCGGCCCGGCCTGCCCCCGCTCCGGGCCGGGGTCTGCCTGCCCTGCCCCGCTGCCCGCCCTGCCCCGCTGCCCCCGCTCCGGGCCGGGGTCTGCCCGCCCTGCCCTGCTGCCCCCGCTCCGACCCGGAGCGCCGGGAGCTGCCCCAGCGCCCCCTCCGCGCCGGCCCCGCCGCGGCGCCCGCCCCGCCGCCGGCTCCTCCTCCGCCGCCGCCGTCGCCCGCCAGTCGGGCCCGACTCCCGCGCCCGCTGCGGGGCCTGCGCTGGCGGAGGGCGGGCACGGAGAGTGCGGGGAGAGTAGCGAGGAGCAGCGGCGGAGCCCGAGCCGCCGTGTCACATGAGCTGACAAGACCCGCTCCCGTTCCCGTCCCCTCCGCGCAACAAAGACTCGGAGCTGCTGTGCCGCCGCGGGCCGGGGCGGGGCGGGCCGGGGCGGGGCCGCGCTGCCATGGGACCCTGAGGGCCGCCGGCCCGCACAGGTAAGCGGTGGCTGAGGGCGGCCTCTGCGGGGCTCTGGTTTGGTTTTGCCCCCGGGAGGGGAACCCGCGCCCCAGCGCGTCCTTCGCCGCCTCCCCGCGGGTGAGGGGCCCGAGGGCTCCGGGCAGCCCCGCGCGGGGGTGTCTGTCCCGCTCGGTCATCTCCAGTTCCTGCGTGGTAGTTCATTTTTTACGGCGATCAAACAGTTAAAGCCGCGGGGTTTGTGCATTGCCACCCCCCTCCTTCTCCCCTGGCCCATCTCGCTTCCCTCCCCCCTTAATGGACCTCCACGTCGTGACCTTTCTGGCTGTTAAGGATAATATCAGGGGGATCTTTATTTTTGCTAAAGCGCCGTCCTGCTTCCCAGCTGCCTTCCCCCAGCCAGGCTCCTGCTGGCGGTGGCGGGCAGCCCTCGCCCCCCGGGACCTGCCCGCGGGGACCGTGGCTGGAAGTTGTTGACAGTGTTGGGGCGCGCACGTGTGGCACACGCTCCCGGAGACACCGAGGCTGCGGCTGCGAACTCCGCTGGGAGTCCCCGCGGCCGCACCGCCGGCCGGAAAACACCCCAGCAAGGCTGGCGGCGGAGCACTGCTAGTGTGGGAAGCCCTCTCCCCGGGCTTTGCTGCCTGTGCAGAGTGTGATGCTTTGAAGGGGTGCTGGGGGCATAGCGGTCAGGAGAAGTTTGTGGGTGGGAGAAGAGCGGCCCGGGGAGGTGGGCTGGGGATGCAGGAGGGGCTTGCAGGGAGCTGAAGTGGGAAGAGTGGATGGACATGAGGGGCTGTGGACAGCCTGGGCAGGGTGCTTGGCCCCGCCAGTGCTTCTATGCGTGTATGTTTCAGATGCTGCTGAAGTGAACATTGTTATGTGTGAGGGATGGTGGGTTTTTATTTTTTTAATTTTAATTGTATTTTTGGCTTGCAACACTCTATGCTGTGATAGGAAAATAGTCCACTCCTGGGCATGGTTAGCATCTTCCCTCATATGCCAAGTGGCCACTGGCTTGAGTTTTAACGGAGGTGCCTCAGCCCTCATTGTGGGACTCCAGCTGGGAGTGTCCCTGGGGAAGGAGTCTCTCTCTACGTGGTTATTTTAGCTTGTGGGAATGGAGAAGAAACCGCAACTCCCTTTCAGGGGGAGATGCCTGGCCAGCCTTGATAATTGTGTTAAATCTCTTCTCTTTAAGTCGAAATTAAACACAAGCAGAGCTAGGAGGTCAGGAGGAGCAAGCCACCTGCTGCCAGGTGCCTGTGAGGGCAGGAAAAGTTTCTCGCGACTCCATTTGTGTTCAGGCGGTGGTGCATGACTGTGGTTCAAGCAGTGGGAAACCGATGGCATGTAAGGGAAGGCACTGTGGAGTGTGGAAGCCAAGTGTGTGTAGCGGCTTCCATTGCAGCTCATGTGTCCCGAGGTGTTTTCACAGCTCCTCTCATTGCAGGGCTTGGAAAGAAAGGAGGTGCATGAGTGAAGAGGTTGGGCAGATACTGTTGTTAGCTTTGACTGTTCAAAGACTATGAGTTAGCCCACGTGTGCTGCTTCCACCCCACCATTTTTAAGGAGTGCCGTTGGGGTCCTTGTTGGTGGCCTTCAGGGTGAACCTCATTTTCAAGTTTATGCCTATTTTTGTGTAGAGATGGACCTGGAGTTTATTTTTAATGAAGGCGAAAATTCATACATGTTGTGACTTCAGTTAAAGCAGCAAATGCTCCAAAACTGGACAAAATTGTGAAAGTAGACAGTACTGATTTTACTTGTGCATTTTTCCACAACTCCTTCTTTTCCCAAGATTCCTGTCCCAACTCCCCTGCCTTTGCAGGTGTTTCTTGATCATGGTGGAGAACAGAAGGGAACTTGTCAGTAGCTTGGTCGAGTTCTGTGGCTGAGGGCTGAGAATGTGACTGGGTTTTAGCATAACCAGCAGTGTCACAAGGGTCTGGACTGGGACCTGGAGAGTTTGTTTCATTTGGATCATTAGCTGCCGTGGAAGACTAATGATTGTGGCTGACAACTTGTGTCTTCACAAAATAGGAGAAAAAGTGGGCTTTAGAGTGGATGGGAGGCTTGAAGCAAAAGTTCATTTGTCCCTTCCCTTCAAAAAAATGTACAGCACATTTCTGAAACTGAGTCATCAGGTAGAATTTATTTCAAGTATTTTAAGCTCTTTGAATTTGATGCACTTTGGCCACATGTTCAGTGGAAATTGTTAGACAGTCTTGCTCAGATTTGTCCTGGCTGGGCTCAAACAGGTGATGAGGGAGTTTCCTTGCTGTGGCCCTTTCAGAACTGAGCAGAGCAGAAGTATCTTAAAAGGGGTGGAATATTTTGATGCCCTGCGCTCTGAGCAAACTGGGAAACAAGAGTGCAGGGCTCTTGTGCACCAGCCAGGCTTGGATGCTCTGCCTCCCACTGGCAGACCAGTGTTACCTTTTGACTCTCGGGGCTGTGCTTCTTGAGAGGTGCAGCACAGGATCTGGCACATGGTGCTTGGAGGACAAATTCCCTCCAAAGTCACTTTGTCATGGAAGTCATAACAAGGATGCACAGATTCAGGAAAGATTATTAGTGTCTGATGACCTGCCCAGGATTGTGTAATGACACTGAGTAAGATGTAAGAGGTTTTATATCCCATAAACTTGGTTCTCGCTTCAGGGTGAACTGCAAGGCTTTTGAAAATGTGTGAGTTTGATGGCTCTCTGGTAACTGCAAATAGGTGCAAACATTAATCACTTAAAACAAGTCCTTAAAAATAAGAACAGACACAGATACAGGCTCTAGGCAGGAAAGTGAAAGAAGAGCTAATTGCTATTTTTTTGGTGTATTTTTCAAATCACATTTAATCCTGCATCTATGGTTCTGCAGGTGACCCAGCAGCTCCAGCAGTTTATTCATTTATTTAAAACAGCTTTGTAGTTCACCTTGAAAACCACTTCCTGCCATATGGTTGTATTATTTCCCTATGCCACGTTTTTTGCTAATTATCAAGACCATTTGCTTTAAAATAGGTGTTTCTAATTTCACAGCCTTGTCTGCCTCTCCTGCTTGATCCTGCCCTGGAGTCAAGAGGCTGTGTCTGTTCGTTCGCCATGGCAACAGGCTGTGATTTACTTATTTCAATTTAATTAAAAAGCAGATATCAAATTCCAGGCATCTTACATGTTCCTTATATTAGAAAAATACCAGGTGGATCAGTCTCCACAACAGATCTACCAAGCTCAAAAATAAAATTCCCAGCCACTGGTAAGCCACTGGTTTCTTTGCCTGTCTGACTGCTTTGGAAGAGTTTAGGAGAGGCAGTAGTGCTGTGGTCTCTCCTCAGGTGGAGGAGATGGGGGCTGCTAGACTGGGGTCCTGGTAAGAGTCAAGTTCTGGACTCCTGTAGTATTACTGATTACACTGGGGTGCAAATCAAAACATCAGGACTACCTGCTCAAGCCCATTATGTTGCTTCTCCTCCTACTGATGTTGTGCAGCTGCTGGGAGATTTCAGAGCATGAAAGGTTGGCATGAACACCCCAGACTTTGGCTGGGATGAGGAGTGAGGGTTGTGTGCTCTGTGCATGACTCTGCTGGGCAGGCGCTTCTGCAGCAGCTACATCTGCTGAGTGTGACACCATTGGAGGCTGGAGTGAAAAGGGCACAAGCATCAGCGCTTGCTGCAGTGAAAATGCAGAAAATGGCAGTTCTGCTAGAAATGTGATTGTGTTTATCAGCTTTTGCCATGTGAGAGATTGTGCAAGTCCAAATCTTTTGGTGTTGTGTTTGGGTTTTTGGTCCATCTTGAAGCCTACCTGTTTTTTTTTGATGCTTGCTTGATACGGCTTTTGATTTTAAGCTGGTCAGAGCACAGAACCCACAACACCCTGTTGATTTAAGCATGCCTGGTATTTGTATGCAGGCTGGAAATGAAGGCCTGAATAAGTTTTCCCAGTTCTGCGGTTGTACAAATACTAGTTTGTGTTAGTCAGGGATAAGGGAGCATATGGGCAATGACAGGCAGTTGCAGTCTAAAGAGAGGATGGTGTCAGGAGAGGACCCTGGGGGTGGATGGAGGAGCATGGTGAATTTACTAACCCACAGGTGTTAGGTTTGGTAGTAAATGGATGGAGTGGAACCGGTGTAATTAAGGAGTGTCAAAATTAACACTCCTTTTTGCCTTCAATACCAACACCCCAATTCTTAACAGGATTATTTTCCCTTGAAGGGACTATTCAGATGACTCAGCCTTTGGATTACCTGTGTGCCAGTGGTGGTTGCTTCCTAGGAGAAGCTGGGCCTGCTGAGTTGTATAACTAGACTCAAGTGCTATTTCTGGGCTCTGCTAATGTGTGGAAGAAGACAAGTTGGCTGTGCATTTTTATTAAGCCTCAAGGAGCAGTTATCATCAGAATAGTGCCTGCACAAAACTGCACCTTTGGATTTCTTTTTCCTTTAGTGTTGCTACTCCTAGTGCTTTTTCATAGTCACAGCAGGCAATTCTAACAACAGACAAAGGTTCTTGCTCCTGCTGGCCCTGCCAAAGGCCATGACGCTGTGTTAGAAAATACTGGATTCTCTCCTGGCTTGCTTATCTTCATCGATTGAAATTGTGTACAGAGCTTCTAGCTGAAGACTCTTGGTGTTCATGCACCAACTGGGAAGACCTTCTCTGAGTCCATGAAGTTGGCAGTTAAGCATGTGTTTACTAGTAAAGTGAACATGTTTGGTCTGTGAGCAGTAAATCTGAAATCTCATAATGTTGTTCCTAATAAAAGAGAATAAAACCAAGCAAAACCTCAAAGCAAGCTTTTGTTTGTTACTGTATTTAAGCAGATACATTCAAAAAATTTATATCCAACTGGCAGCATTCTTAATTCTTTATTACTGGTTTTACTAGAGTACAGGCATGATCTGTATTCTTTAAGAGTGCATCTGTTCCTCTTGCTTATCCAGCTTTGAAGTAGACCTC
This sequence comes from Hafferia zeledoni, assembly GCA_035583235.1. NCBI lineage: Eukaryota > Metazoa > Chordata > Aves > Passeriformes > Thamnophilidae > Hafferia > Hafferia zeledoni. The sequence goes on from JAWWEV010000043.1 coordinate 48,409,039, forward strand.
GCTGATATTAATTTCTGTATAGCCTGTAACCTCATCTATAAAATGAAGGGAATACTTCATACAGGCAGCTGTGAAGTTACATTTATTGTCTGTAAATTGCTTCTAGTAATTGAGCAGAGGAGGTGGAGAGAAATAAAGACAGTGGAGTAATATGGGTTTGGTTTTTTTAATCAAAAAACTGCATTATTTTTGTTCATGTGATGATATAGAAGCTAATGGGGAAAGAAAAATTCACCCTGAAACTAATTGTTAAGTGTGTAATGAAAACAGACTTTTTTTAGCATAGTGATGAAGGCAGCCATCTTGTTTGACAATAACAGAGTCCAATTTAGAAATAGGGAGAATTATTGGAAATCCTGCAGTACCTCTCATATTTCTGTCTGGTTTGGGTCTGCTCAGTTTTAGTGTCATTCTTTATCTGCATGGCTGACTTCATCATCCAGTTCAGAAATGCTCTTGTTAAGGAGAGCATGATAATAATTAAAAACTACCTGGTTTAAGATTTATTAGCAAACACCTCTGTTGCAGGTTTTTCAACTAGGCCCCTTGTTTCATGCCGACCAGTATTTTTGTTGGATAAAGCTGCAGTTTCACATGGGTAAAGATGGATTTTCTTGGTGTGGCTGAACCACTGTAACCACTTGCTGCTCCTGAGAGGGGTGATCCTGCCTTGCTCCTGGCTCTGTGGCCCATATTCCTTGCCTTGTACCTACTCTGGTGCTAAATGGATCCAGCTTGTTCAGCTTTCAGAAAGCTGACTTGCCCAGAACCATAAAAAAGGTGAATTGTTCTCTCCTGAGACAGAGAGCTGAACCTGCTCACCAGGTTCAGGCTCGTATCGGAGCTGCCGTGCAGGAGGGGTGGGATTTGTTTTGCCAGCAGTGAAAGGTAAGGAATGAAAGAAAGGTAAAAATGGCCCCCCCTTTTTTGGCAGCAGTGACCTAATAGCCTGGTTTGGTTGTAATGTGAAGCCTCGCTCCTCAGCTTTATTTTTCAGATCCCTCCCTTCCCCTCGATGCCCCTTTTTTTCCCCTAGGATATACTCGTGTGCCTCCAGATGCTGACTTCATTCCCAAGCAGTGTTTTCAAAAGGAGAAAAAAAGGGAAAAGGTTGAGTTTCACTGCCTCTTCAATAAAAGACATACTGTAGTTCCTGAGAGCCCGTTGCTATGAGTCTAAGAATTATTATTATTATTAGGCTCATATATTATTATTAAGGGACTCAAAAAATAGTAGCCATAATCCTTCCTTATGAGAGGGCAAAAGGAAACTGCCTGAAGGCACAGCTGTAGGCTGAGTTTGTGATAGATCTTCCCCAAACCCGGTGATGGTGGCTGTTTGGACTGAGGCCCTGGAGCTGGTGGGACCAGGTGGTCTGGGATAAACAGTGAGGGGAGGGAAACGTCTGAGAATTTTCTGCATGCTGTGTTGAGCCAGGCCTGGAGCTGGGTACCACAGCACCAGGAGAAAGTCTTATCTGTATCTCACAACTGTGACTTGTGGTTGCTCCAGGTGCTGTATGTATGGCCAGACTCCTTGAACGCAGATTTGGGCAGGGCTCTCCCCACGTGGGTGTGCCCTTCCAGCCTGCACAGTGAATTTTTTAGGTGAGGCACAGCGTGCACAGAACTGGCCCCACCGTTTAAGTCCTGAGGTCCATCTGCCACGGCCGAGC
>JAWWEV010000043.1:48410813-48438163 GCA_035583235.1 Hafferia zeledoni
GGTCCCACTGAGACTCGAACTCAGGTCCTTGGGATTCAGAGTCCAGAGTGCTCTCCTTTACACCACGGGACCGCCCCTAGCTCCAGGTGCCACTGCCTAACTAATTTTCAGGCACTAGCAGAAATTGGGAAGGCCCTGTGGGACACTGCTGTGGTACTGTAGAATGGCACTCCAGTGGTGTAGTGGTGGGTGTGGTGAAGCTCAGACTCCAGGGGAACTGGCCAAGGCAAACTGTGTCTGCTAGGTGGCATGGGTAGTGTTTCTGCCGCAGCTTTGGTGCTGATGGATGGTTTGGTGTACCTGCATTAGCCCCTGCTCCCTGTGGGGCAGGTGTGTGTCCAGTGAGGCACGTGCACGAGTGTCTGCTGAGCAGGGCACAGTGCAGGTCAGAGTGTGCATTTGGGAGACTGGATGGAGGTGTCTGTTGGCCTACAGGGATTGCCTCTTGGCTAAAGGAGCAGATACCATGTCTGTCTGGTGAATTTTATACAGCACGAAGGTGAAGATAATGTCAGTGAAGGGCCATGTGCCAGAGGCAGCAGGATGCAGTTGAGGTTGTGCATGTGTGGACTGACCCAGCAGCTGTACCTGCAGGAGGGGCAGGTTGCAATCAGTGTGGTACGCAAATTAGAAACATTTGCAGCCATTTTCAAATAAGGAGAGTCATAGGGAGGGACGAGGGAATTTGCTCCAACTTGAGAGTTCCTAGAGATTTGTTTCATGCTGTACTGCAATGGGTTGCGTTGGATTTTTTAAGCATTTAAACCTAAATTCTTCTCATTGGTATTCGAAGACATTATGGCAAGAGAAAGATTATTGTAGGGTTGTGTTGCTTTGCATGGTAAGATTATACACTGGGTGGCTGTTACAGTGGGTTTGTGTTCCAAGGATGGAGTGAATAAAGGAAAGAATCAGTGCATTGATATTAAATAATGATGCCACTGGATATGCTGAGCACAAAGCGTCTTTGTTTTCAAGGATATATTTTTTTAAAAAATCTGACACACTTATAAGCCAGCTGCAGTAATTTTTTAAAGACACATTTATAAGAGACGGAGCAATATAGAAAATGCTGTAAGTAATCTCATTGAGAAGTGTGTTTTTCTTCCATCCCCTTGCACATGCGTGCAGCCTCTGGGGAAGATGTTAGTGAAGGAGCTGGATAATCGGGGTCTTCTCTGGAGCTGCCATTGTTCTGATTGATGCAGTGGGTATTAGCTGGGGAATGCGTACAGATGCATAGGCTGTCTGGGGTTTCATCTCTGCAGTCTCCCTTTTTTTCACTCCTTCTGGATAGAGATACGTATCCTGGCACTTTAGTCTTCCACCTACATCTCTTTCTTTTCTCCTGTAAATACTTGCAGATTTTTTTTTCTTGGTTGTTCTGGCAAATCTTCAACTGTGCTTGTAATGGGTGACTCTCCTCCTCTGCTGCATAACCTGGCTCATGATGACACGTGTTCCTGTAAGCCAGTCTTTTCCTGGATCTCCTTGCTGAATTTTCATGCAATCTGCCCAGTCTGGGGACACTTTTATCTGCTGCTGTGTTGGTTGCTCTAGTGAAGATCCAGGTGTTGGAGCTGACTCCAGCAATGCTCCAGCTGCCCTTTGGAGTGCGAAGGAATGTAGTGAAAAAAGCAGCCGTTTTGGGGTCCTGTTTGTCCACAGAATGGGAATGCTGAGGGCATTTTAGAGTTCCCAGGTAGGACTGCAGTAATTAAATAGTACCAGAGCAAGAGGGAGTAGGGGAACACATGATGGTCATTTCAGATAGATTAACAAAGAGAGGCTATTATAGTGCCAACAGAAGATATCCTAACCTGGAGGTTCCTAACCAGGAAATACTTAAAAAAGCTAACCTAGAGAGTGAGAGGGAAGCCTGACAGGTCTGTGCTATAATTAATTGCCCAGACACCACTGGAGGGGCAGCTTGAAGAAGGGAACTCATATGTGAGCCGGGTGTGGCATAGAGAGGGAAACGGGAATTTCCTGACTTTGGTTTGCAATGCTCAAGTGTAAAAGGAATTTTAGACATAATAGGTGGAAAGACAGACTAAAATTAATAGGTAATTTCAAGGGATTTTTTTGGTGTTTTTTTTTCTTTTTTGCACTGAGTGCTCCTGGCTAGTGTTAGTTGAACATCAGTTGAAGCAGTACAAAGCATGCTTGGGAACTGAAGACATTAAGCAGAAAGAGAGAGCGAATCTGATTAGCTTTGCTTTTTGTGCATTAAGCAGAAAGATGGGCTGAAATGTGATTGCAAACAGATAATAGCAGCAGGCTCCTGAGGCACCACCACAGCCCAGCGCATGGGGTGATGGATCTAACCATGCCACAGAACTGTTTCTTGTAATAGAAGCCGCTGGTTTTTACGTTGTGGTTTCTGTTGTACTTTCTAATTATCCTATTCATCGCTGTCTGCCATTTTGAGCCTGGCCACGTGGGATGGCTCAGCCCCCTGGAATGTGTGCCCTGTCAAACACTTCTGCCCTGAATAGTAACCGTAGCTCTGGTAGCCAAAGGGTGGGAGAGAAGAGGTGCCAAGGCTCAAGAGTCCTAGCTATTTTCCCCCTTATTTCCAAGAATAAGGGAAGTAACAGCTGCTGCTTTTACCATGTGGGAAAGATGAGTGAGTGCTGGTGTTGCATGTGAAGTTCCTAACCCCCCTCTGAATGTGCAAGTATTGGGGTTTGTTGGGAGAAGGTTTCTAGTGACCTGAAAAAAGGGGCATCTATCACTACTACTTATAAATAATAAATGAAAACTGGCCTTGCTACACCAGTCACTCTTCTGGCACAGTAGCAGAGATCCTGGAGCCAGTTCCAGTCTGTGGCCTCTCTTCCACACAAAACAAATGCAGCAGAGAAGGCAGGCTGGCAGAGGCTGGGCTGGTGCAGGCTGCAAATGGAACTGCCGACAGATCATCCAAAATCCCTGCCTGCTGCTGTGGGAGTTTTCTGTGTTGGTGTGGTGATCCCTTCCCCAAAACAGCCTTGGGTGGAAAGCAGAGAAAGCAGACTTTCATTGATGGGAAGTCTCAAGAACCATTTCTAACGCTGATACGGACTGGGGGAAGGCAAATAGAATGGGAAGAGCAGACCTCTCCTTAAAATGTCTGAACAAAGCACAGTAGCAAACAGCTCACGTGCACGTGTGTAGGTATATATGTATTTTAAGGCTAGAAGGGGTGGGTCAGACTAGTGTTTCTGTGACCTTTTCTCAACTGTGTCTTGCCTTTCCTGACTGCTGCCTCTCCTTGCCTGCCAGGGGACTTCCACTTCCTTCCTGCTGACCTGCAGGGCTGCAGGCAGCCTCCCTATCCCTGTGGCAGCTCCCAGCTGTGGCTCTGAGCCCAAGCTAATAATCCTTACAGATTTTACTGGCTTCTGCTCTGCTCTGTGCCTTGCTGTAGGGGAGAAGGTGTGTGAGGTTGTGGTTTGCATGACTTCAAGCATCACACCAGCCCTGGGGAAGCCCAAACCTCCTAATAAGCACTGGCTGAGCCTCTGGTAGAGCGTGGCTTTGCCCAGCGAGGCCTCTTGCTTCCCTAGCTGCAGGTGACTGGCTAGCACAGATGTCATCCAAACACACCTTCTAATTGTCCCTGGCTGTCTGGAGGATTGCCAGCGGTATGGGGTTTGGGTGGAAGTAGGAGGTGTTGATAGCCAGGAAAGGAAAAATTCATCATGTACCAGAGAAGGGTAATGAAGATCTTCTCTCACCACTCTCCCCATGCATCAAAGCACACTTAAAAAAATAGAGTGCTCATCTTTGACCCCCGTTAATGACTGGCTTGGTCTGTGTAAGAGTTTTATGAGTGTGTTGCTGCTCCCACAGAGTTTAATTATTGAGAGCCCGAGGTGGAGGTTTGTGCTTTCATTGCTGATGGTCCAGGGTTCAGGCCCTCCTGGCAGGCCAGCAGAGTTGGTTATAAAGGGAGGGTGGCTGGGAGTGCAGCCGCTTGCTCCGAGGAGCCCAAGGGAGGCACAGGCTGCAGCTGTGTGGTCCTTGCCAGGGCTGGGAGCATGTCCTTCTCATTGTGTGAGTTCCACATGATCATGGCATGTCGAATTCAAGGTCTGTGTCCTTATCTTCAGGGCACTTAATGGTCTGGACCTGAGGTACCTTAAGTGACTACTTAGAGTGCCTGGGTGGGCTCATTCGTGTCAGACCCTGCTTATGGCTGAGCCCCCCAGTCAGTGCTAGAGACTTTGGGCACTGCTGTGAGACTCTGGCAGCCGTATGTGATTTATCAGCCTGGGCTACAGGCCCTTCCCATTCCCTGGGGCAGCATGCCTTTGCCTGCCTTCTTTCTGTGAGCAGAACCCTCCTCTTTTCCCCAGATTCTGCTCTACACTGTAGCAATCAGTTTTCCTAGTGTAAGATCCCATCCTCAGGCTGCTGTTTCCTTCCCTTTGCAGTGCATCAGCTTGTTCTTGCCTTCCCTACTTTTTCTCACCCAGCACTTTTCCACTGCTAATCCTCCCAAGACTTGGGAACACAGAACAGATGTAAGGAACAACCAAGGAAAAACACTGATGTATCCTTTGTGCAGCTCATGTTCCCTAACAGGCAGCTGGTCAGCTAGACCAGGTCCTGCTGACCATTCAGTCAGGTTTCCACTTCTGCTGGGAAGATACCTGGCTCTAGGTCAATTAAATGGGATATGGGCTGGTCTGATGTGTCACCTGGCCAGCTGAAGGCTCACACTGATGATACTCACCTTCTAGCTGCTTCTGGAATGGGTAAATTCCTCTTGGAATTGTGCCACCTCTTACGTTGGTGGGTCCTAGGGCTTCCAGTGCTCATCAGCACTGAAATCAAACAGCAGTGCCTGTTCAGTGCAAGACTGTAAGGGGAGGCTTATTTCAGAGCAAAAGCAGTTGGTACTGATGGATCTGGGTTTGGCAGATAGCCAAATAAATTTATGGGTGGACTGGAAAGCCTTATTTGAAGTGGAAGGTTCACACTGTATTTCTCGAACCATGGGCATCAGTACTGAAAATGCCTGTGACAGCAGGCACCAGGAGCTAGGGGGTCACCTGGTGCTGTGCTGCTGCTGAGGGATGAGCTTACTGTGCATGCTGGGGCTCACTGCTCTACTCTCCTGCCATTTCTTACCCCCTGAGCTCAGGGACCTTCTCCTTCTCACATCTGCTCTCCTGCTGTCTTCTTGTACATGCTTGATTGCCTGTTTTCTGCTGTAGTGAGGGCCTGTGCAGGCTCTTGGTTGTATGCCAATGGGCTCTTCATGCTATCCCTATTTAGCCTGGTTTATCCCTTCCCACTCCTTTCCCTATTCCTATTTCATTTCCTCTGGTATGGGACTAATGTTCCAGGTCGTGTTGGGAGACTGGATTGAGCTGAGGTGTCAGAAAGAGGGTGGAGGGGAGGATGGGGCTTATACTGGTAGATGTGAGTTTATGTCATCAGCTCGGTCTGTTGATTATTATGGATCTGGCTAAATCAGCTGGATCTGCTAGACAAATGTGTGTCCTGCCTCCATATTCTACTCTGTTTTTCTATTTTTTCTTTTTCTTTTTTTCCTGAAAATTAATAGGATTCTACCAATTGATGATTAAAACAACGCCTGGAGTTTTGGAATGGATGAGATGCATCAATCAAATGTTACCACATTGCACCCAAAGAGAGGAATGCCATCCAGCTGGGGGTAGGGTCTGTTTTTTCTTTGCCCCATCAGTGTTTAGAGTTACTGGAAACCTTTTTGGGTTTTTAAATGCAAGAACTTTTAATAGAAAGTATTAGTTTTCAAAATTAATTAATGTATTGTGTGAAAAATTCACTGCTTTCTCTTTTTTGTGATGATATGGAGCAAGGTTGTACCTCTTTGTACTCAAAATGTTATTAATAATCTTTAGGCTTTGCAGGGCTTTGGTAAAGAAAACATTTCAGTAACCACTTCAGATATTTTGGGAGGGAAATTTTGTGTTTTAAATGAAAAGTAAATCTATTCTGATTAGTAAGAAAGATGAAAATAATGTAACTTTTTTCAGAAATGTCAAAGTTCAAATTGTTTGTCTCAGTTCTTGAAATTAATGTAAAACAGGCTAATACCCCTGCATAAACTGTTCCCTTGCAACAGGGGAGAGGAAACAAATAGATCAGTAGGAAGCTGCATCTCTGTGTACTGCTTACAGGCTTGTGGCTACTCTGGCAGCAGGTAGAGCATAGCATGAGACCTGGAATGAAATACAAGGTCAGTGGGAATGTGAATCTGGAGCTTTGTACAGGTGTAAAGCACAGGTTGCAGCCCAAGAAGCAAACCGAAGTGGCTTTTTGGCTCCCTTCCACTTGCTAGAGCACGGCTACCCATCATCCTTCTGCTGGTATTGCCACTTGGCTGTTTCAGCAGAGAGGCTGCCGAGACAGAACGCTTACCTGGCTCCCAGAAGTGGGGTGGACTTTCTCGGTTAGGCACAAGAAGATGTGTGTTAGGATTTGTGTCCAGAAGCAACGCTGTTCCAGTTTTGCTCACTTGAAATCTGAAGCTCCTTATGCTTCACATGAATTTCCTGTCCTTTTAAAATTGCTTTTGCTTCAGAAATGAGGGGACTTAAAGCTGGGGGGTTTGAGAGAGCATGCTGCAATGATTCTTTTCTCCTCAGTATGTAAGTTTCCTGAATGAATGATTTTGAAGGGAAGTAGTATTTCCCTGCAGAGCCCCCACCTCTGTAAAGTCTTTAGACTGTCACAGCCACAGCAGAACTACTCATGCAATATTAATAATTATTGTATGCCCCTCATTTTGGACCTGTGTCAGTCATTTCAGGCTCCACAGGCTGGAAGAGAAGAGAAAAGCACACATAAGTTTTGCTGCTGTTCTTTCTGCATATGCTCTCAAGGTTGTGAGAGGATTTGAGTCTCCAGAGAATGTCTATCTGGAACCGTTTAGCACCGCTAAATTTACAGAAGTAATACCAGAAACCAGCGCAGTGGTGTCTCATTTCAGTCAATTCTGCATAGGGTTGTATTGCTTTTGTTGGACATCCATAACAAGTGTGGTTCAGATGTTTGTGAGCTTTGCCTGGTGGCAGTAGGTGAGGGAGAGGTGAACTTTTTGTGGGTCCCTCTTGTGGGATGAACCCAGCCAGGGTTTTGCCGTATGTGTTTAATCAGCCCCAAATGTATCCGTGCTGCTGCAGCTGGACATAACTGCATTCAAAACTGGGCTTCATGTCCTTGATTATTTTCCCACCCTCTGCTGAGTGAAGGGACATGGTTGGCTACTTCGTGTGTTTCCTGAATAGGTCTTGCTTGAGGGGAGGAGAAGCAGAGGACTTTTTGAGCCAAATGAAAACTGGTCTTCAAAAACAAGGCTGATGAGAGGGTGTCACCAGAGAATTCAGCTGGTTTAAATACAAACTGTTGGTGAGTTCTGGAGTTTACAGTTGCAGGTTTGTGCTTGGTGTTAGCAGTTATCTGAACACCTTCCAGCTTGGCTGTTGACTAGGTACTCCTTCAAATTCTGTTGGAAGCACGGCACTGTGTTTCAGGGAGTTTTGGAGGGCCAGAGGTGTAGCATGCATGGACTAGTTGACGTGTTTCAGCGAGTCTCTGTTCTCGCAGACAGGTACTGAACGGTTTGAGTCAGATTGGTTTATTTAAGTGGTATTTAGCAAGCAGGTAAGCAGTTTGCAGGAAGCTGGAGAGTTAGCTCCCAGTTGTTGCTCATGGTCCAAAGTGGTTGTTTCACCTCAGGCAGTGGGGGACCTACAGGTTCTGTGCTGCTGGGTTGTGGATGGATGGATGGATGGATGGATGGATGGATGGATGGATGGATGGATGGATGGATGGATGGGACCATTGAGGAGGGAAGAATGTTCTGCAAGGACTTAATCTGTGTTTTAAGCTTGAAATAGCTTTACTGAGGAAAGACAGATTTCTGGAATAGTTGTTGGGGGAAAACTAATGTTTCTTTAAAAATATTGTTTCAAATTCAGTTTTTGCCTGTCTTGTCTTGGAAGAAAATTTGTCTCAAAAATGGCTCTGTGCGTGCAGAAGGATCTGCACAAAGATTGATGGGTAAGAAGAAACTTAGTATATTGTGTTGCACTCACTAAAAGAACTTTTAATTTGAGAGTGAATTTTTCACCATGTTTTGTACCTTTGTATTTCAAACATACTCTCTTTCCAGATTCTCTGTGTTGTTAAGTCTCCCTGAGAACTTGTATGTACAGTTTGAAGAAAACAGGATGTAACCTAGTTAAGATTTCTTGAACTTAAATTTTCATACTTAAATTGCATAGCTAAATGGCTTGGCTGCTGCTGAATGGTTATAGTTCAGAAAGAAACTAAGATGCCTTGTTCGACTTCAGATGTCTCAGTTGCAGCAATGACAATTGTTTTTTTCCTTTTCCTCCTTTTGGACTGATAAGGCAGGAGCCTTACTCCTGGCTCTGCACTTGCGTGCTTTGTCTAGTATACATGTACATTGGTAACAAAGGACTGCACAGCAGCACTGGTTTCTTCTGCAAAACACAGAACTGGGAAGCTGAGTTGGAAGATTCTCTTTCCTTTTTCTCCTTTTTTTTCTTTTACCCCCTCTCCCTCCTCTTTACAAGAAGTTACTTTAAATAGGGAGCTGTTCAGCAGGTTGCAACCAGAATTCTATAATAAGATCTCTGTTCACTCTCCCTACTTTTTCACATGCAAAGTTGTGGCTGTAATTATATGACAGCTGCCCTCTTGGCTGACGTGCAGCAGATTGAACTGGGGATCTCCAGAGCTAAAAGTGTGAGCTGCTACTCTGTGAGCTAAAGCTCTGTAGCTGGAGGCTGTAATGATCTATATCCTTCATGACTGAGTGTAGAAGGGAGCTGCAAAAAGCACTGGTGAGTTACCGTGCATGCAGGATCCTCACTGTGTGCACGGTTACCTTCCAGGTGCACTGGAAGCTTTTCTTGAGTGGTTTGTGATAATTGTACAAACTGTTGTCAACTCATGGGTGCTTTAAAATGGTGCTCCATTCTGAAGCCCTTCTACCATAAATAAATACTAGGCTGTTAGGCACAGACATTGGTTGCTGTATGTGTAAGTTGTACTGAGCACGTTACTGGAGTCCTTCAGCTCTAATGCAATGTAAGTAATTGGTACCGATATTGAATGTAGTATGAAAAATTCTGCAGCACCAGTGATGTTCAGACAAGTTTGCCTTTATGCTTTGCTGGAATTGTTGGAATCCCTCCTGTTTCCTGACGACCAGGAAAACCTGAGCAGTGCCAAAGTTTGTCAGGCTGAGGAAAAGTGAAGGGAAGCAGAACCATATGGAGCTTCATGAGTAGTGTCAGCCGTGGGTAGCTTCTGCAGCCAGAGTTGTGGGAGAGGGAAAGCATGTTACAATTGGAGACATTAGTTTTGAACTTTGTTATGTTCTTAACACCTCCTTTCCCCACATCCCCAAACAAAAGAACCCAACCCAAAACCCAGATCAAAACCCAAACCAAAAGGTCTAGCTTTAAATGGGATAAAATAAGTGTTCCTGTCGATCTGCACAGTTCAAAACCCAGCTGATCTTTCCCCATTCAAAAAATACAAAAAGGAAATGTGTAAGGGATGCAATTAAACATTAAAGTAAAAACTGAGGCAGTCTTTCAGACGTCAAACACTTAAGTTAGTGCTAGTCCAGTGTGTCAGAAACTCACTTGATGCTATATATATTATCAATATAGGGATATATATATATATTGATATATAATATCAATAGGGACCTTCTCTGCTGTGAATTCAGGTAATTTCCATATATCTTAGGCCATGTCCAATTACACAAGTCTGACCATACTAAATCATAGTTTAGTAAATGCCCTCCCTCTACCCTGGTCACATCCGTCACTGCCTTTCTTTGTGTGATTTCTTGTGTAAAGATACCTGTAGCGTGGCCTAAGAAATTCCTGTTTCTTCCCCTCACATTCCTGGCCTGTGCTCCCATCAGCCCATTTGTTATGCGGATGCAACCCTTGGCAGGACGGTGCTGTAACTTACATCAGTGACCTGCGGCGGGTCAGAAGCCCCATCCCTCCAAATATGCAAAAAGACCCAAGCTACAGTGATCTAGTCGGTGGTGCTACCTTGCAAACAGCAGTGCTGACAGAACTGGGGAGGTTCTGCAGGAGGGGCAGAGGAAGTTTCTTAAGTCTATGTTACCCCTGAGGCATCTTATGGGACTGACCAGATTAGGCCACTTCACCAGTCCTGGGCTTGATTCTCTACTGTCTATCCCATCACTCCTTACAGAGACAGTGGGATGAGGCTTCCCCCACTTCCCATGGGAGCCTGTTCCACTGGCTAATAGACTTCACTATCAGGAAACAGTTCTTGATTATGTTTTAATCATGGGTGTCAAGACTCACGGTCCCTGGGATGACCTGAGTCTGCATCAATAAAAGTGCCTTCCTTGCACATGCTGCCTAGAGCCTGCTCCCCCTTCTCTGGCATTTATTGTAGCCCTGTTTCAGCTGTAGGCAGCCATACCTTACCTCAAACTCTGCTGTCCTCAGTGCTGCTGTTGGAGGCTGTTGCAGAAGTTGAGATCTAGGAGTCCACATCAAGGGCCTGAGTTGTGATCTGAGATGGGCTAGTCACATGAAGTAGGTTTTCAAGAATCCAGGCTGCTGGCAAGCGAGCAAATACACGCTGAAACGGATTCATGTGTGTCTCTACCCTGGATGGAGCCAAGTCCAAGGAATCTGTTACAGCACAGCTATCCCCTGACCTAATTATATTGCTGTCAAACTCAGGAGTGTGGGTAAGACTCCAGTATATCCTGCAATCAGTTTAAAGCAGGGCTCCTGATTTCTTTTACATGACAAAGCTTGTGCTGTCCATGTTGAAGTGACAATGAAGAGCAACCCAGCCAAGCTGTTTGCAAGACTGCAGAAATACCAACCATGGGGCTCAGCAGTGAAAACTCTGTCCAGTGTAACTGGCAGGTGTGGGTGAAGAGTCTGCCTTGCTGTAGCTCCTCAGGCAGTGACTCTTCCATGGCTGGTGGCAGGTATGGCCAGGTTTTGGTGGCTGGCTGTGAGCGGATGGACAGGTTTCCTGGGGAGAACAGCATCCATCCCCTGTGCCACAGCCCTGGCGCGCTGTATAGAGTGGTTGCACTGGAAGACTTTTTTCCCCTGCCCAGCACATAGCTGTTGTTTTGTGCATATGAACGTCATGTAAACATTTGCTGTTTTCCAGGACTGTTTGTTGCCAGCTGCTGAACCTCCTCACTTTCATGTATTTGCTTTGCAATGTAGGATGAGTAGAGGAGGTTTCGGTGCTGCAGAGGCAAATAAATCTTTGACTTCTATCAAATCATTATGAAATTGGCGCTATTTCCAGTCTGGTTCTAGTAGTCAGACATTTTGCTTACTCTCCTATCTGCTGCTTTTATATCAGTAGATCGTGTTATAGGACATCTTTTTAAAGAATGGATGCAATTACTCCAGAACCACAGGGTGTATGAACTCTTTGGATAATGACCTATTAGACTATTCACAACCAGAATGGTTGTGACATCAGAGATCTGAAGTAGGTTTTCTATTTCCCCCATTCCATCGTCTATGCCCAGGGTGGACCCTCTACATCCTCATCCTGCCTCTGTGTCATGCAGTTCTTGTCCTGGTTCCCTTCTCCTCACTACCCTGCCAGGGAGTTATTTCTGAGATGTCCCTGCACAGTTCCTGCTCCTCACCAGATGTGGGTTCTTATCCTCCTTGCTCCTCAGAGGTCTTTGTCCATCTTTCAGTGGTGCTTTACCATTGTCAGCTCTTCCACATAGCTCTGTCTTTCCTGACTGTACTGCCTGCTTCACAAGGGAGAGCTTTTTGCGTTCCCCCATTCCCACTTATGTCTCATGCAGAGGTGCATAAAATATGGCACAGTGTCACCAGACTTTTAGGGTTTTTACGTCCTGTTTGGCTCACTGTGTCTCTTTCATGTTAGCCATGCATGAAGTGTATCCCTCTTCCCTTTGTTTTCATGGGGTTTGCATGTAGCATCTTGCTCTCCTGGGACTAAGTGCCCTGCCTGTTGAATCCGAGAGTGTAGTTTTACAAGTGTTGTTTTCAGCAGCTCCTGCTGCTGCTCCTGAGCTGCTTGTTCAGCTGTGCCAGTGCTGCTGCACATTGAACTGGATCAGGGAATTGATCTGGATTAAAGTAGCCAAGGTGGAGAGGAAAGCTGCTTAACCCAGTGATTTGCCCAAAGAAATACTTGAGAAACTACAGTTTAAGGGCACTTTGACTTGACAGTCCTTTGACTAACAACGCCCTGGTATAGAAATCCCTTGTTTCAATGTAGAGTTGCTGCCTCCCGCCCTTCAAACCCTCCTCCCAAACTATTAAACCCCAGCAGCCACCTGCATCAGGCTCAGAGCAGCTGCTGCAGGTTAAGATGTGCTGTGCAGCCGCTCCAGGAAGCATGGGCCACGATGCTGTTTGGAAGGGATGAGGACCTCCTGGAGTAAAAATGGACATGTGGCTGAGTGAGCAAAATCATCCTTGTTGTGCAACATTGCAGACTGAGAAAAAGCTTCTTGCTTACCGTAAATTCTGGTCTGGTTTTACCCTGAGCCTTATTAATGCTCCAGGGCATTGCTGTGTTGCAAAGTCTGGGAAATACAGCATACCTCTGGATGCTGGCTCAAAATGTTGAAAACGCTTGCCTCTGCCCTGCCTGTGGGACACATTTAACCTGCCCCATCCCGCCCAAGCTGCTAGAGTGGAGCCCTGTCTGGTGGCTCTGCTCCTGCTCTTCCCCTCAGCTTTCCTAAACCCTTCCCTGCCTGATCCATTCATGTGCTCCAAACTTCATGCTGTCCTGGGTTTAATTTTTGTTTAAGATCTTCGTTCCTTTAATGACAGCGGGAACCGAGGGCTGTTCTCTGTGGGGGCTGTGGTGCGTGGCTGTGCTTGAGGTAATGAGACTTGATGAAAACCTCTTGTTACTGTGGCAAGATTTCTTCCTTCTCTGTGTTTAAGAAAAGGGGAGGGGGGAGAAAAGAAAAAGTGACAGACCCTGCTGGGTATGTTAATATATTTTTAATGGCTTCCATGTGGCTAGCTGAGGACTTATTTGTCCAACCTGTGAGAAAAGGGTAGCAGCATGTTATTCTTCTGCACCTTTAACTGAGTTTAGCTGGGAGTTGAAATGGGAGAGAGGGGAGGGTTGGGTGAAAATTTCACAGAAATCCTGATGATAGAAATGAAATCTGCTAGAGATGGAGGGGGTTGGCAGGGAGAGGAAGATTGGATCCCAGATACCTCCTCCCCTCCCCCTCCCCAAATCTTCCTCTTTTTCTGGAATATTCCACTGTCTGCAATCATCAAGAGAGCTACTGTCTCAGACTGTGGTATTTCTACCAGTGGTGAGGGGAGAGATTTTCCTGAAATAATTGCCGTATTTCTGGCGAGAAACAAAAGGGTTTACACTGTGGTGGCAAGCTGGAGAAGGGAGGGAGCTGGCGGGGGATGCGGGGGCGGGGTGGGGGTGCTGGGCATTTTCCTCTTCCAGCCTTGATGCGCTAGTTAAGCTGCAGGCAGGAGGAGGCTGGTGGTCCGAGCCGGCTCCCTGGGGCAGGAGGGGTTTTGCTGCTTTCCCGTTCCAAAGGCATGGAGAGCACCGCCGGGACTGAGGGGCAGCCAGGCTGAGGCAGCTGTGGGTTCTGGGGGTCAGGAGCCCGGTGGCTGGGGCGGCAGGTCAGAGCAGAGATGTGCTTGATGGAGCTGCGAGAAGAGCGGGAGCTGCCAGTGAAACATTAATGCTGCACAGCCCTGGTGAGAGGGGGAGAGAGCAAACACAGAGGAACTCTGGCACTTGGTATGTGCCTATTAGATGAACAGCCAGGAGAGGATGGCCCTTGTGGCACATTGGCAGGTTGGATGGAAGGGTTATGGAATGGTATGGTATGGTCAGGTACAATGGATTGAGCCCACCCCCAGTTGACTCCTGATGCAGAAGGGTTGGGGGAGCAGTGACATCTCTCTTCCGTCCTTGTACTCTCAGAACATCCCAATGAAGGGCAGTGTAACCCTGCGGCAGAAAAACCAGGTAGACACAAACCAGGGTTTCCCTTGCTGCCAGCAACTTGTTCTTCAGGAAACATCTACTGTGCCAGCTCTGTATTTCCCTTGTACTTAGCGACAAGCTCGTCTCTCCATGTCCACTCACTGGAGATCTGTCCAGCCAGTGTTTAGTCCATGTGGCTTGTGGGGCCTCCTCCAAGTGAGGAAGCCAGTGCATGAGAGGCATGCTCTTGTCAAAACTTAAAGGCATGCCAGTATCTCTTGAGGCAGGTGCATGGCTGGGGTCACTGCTGGGAGGAGGCTGGTAAGTTGTTTCCTTGAGTCACTGCCCAGTCCTGGAGTAGCGTGTGTGAGAGCTGGCAACAGCTCTTGCCTGGCTTCTTGTTTCTGTGAAGTGACTGCAGTGCTGGAAAACATCCTGCTGCAGATGAATGCTCCTTCTTGGTAGCAGTATCTCTGGGTCTTCCTGAGGCAGCATCCCAGCAGGGTCAAAGCTCTATTTCTGTATTTTTGGGGGAAAATTAAAAGTTTGACTGCCTATTTAATTTTGGAGCCAAGAAACAGTGCTAGACTGGCAACTCTTGGGATATCCTTTGTAGCCTGCCCCTGCCAACGTACCAGATTGCTGACTCCCAGCCAAACTGTCCCCTCTGATTTTTAAGTCACATAAAACAGTTTGTGGGAGATTTCTCTGAGGATACTGTAATGTTCTTTGCGTTACAGAAGACTGGAAGCACATATGGTGAGTTACTGATATCTGTCTGAAAGGACAGCATCTTGTTAGCCTGCACTGACCGGATTGCTTGGCTGATCTGACCATACCCTTTTTTAGATTTAAATTAACTTTCAGCTGATTTAGTAAAAATAGGGTTAGTAGTGAAGCAGGCAAATCAGGGATACAGCTGCATTCTGTATAAATCTGTTTGTACAGGCATTTAAGGTTGTTTTACCCAGCTGCTTAAAGTGTTTAGCCTGCCTCTCCTGTCTGCCCCTGTGCAGGCAAGCCATAGTTTTCCATGAGCATCCACTGCTTTCTTAACCCACTTTTCCAGCTGGGCTGAAGTTGCTGACGGCATTATGACTTATCCAGAAGCATAAGGGAATGTGAATTGGCACAAAATGAAAACCAGGGACCCACCAGGCTCCCAGTCCTGTAAATTCTGGGCTGTTGAAGCCCTACGTTGCTTGAGTAGCCAACAAAAACAGTCAGCTAATACACTCATATATTATTATCTTTACTGAAACCTCTTCTACTCATAGTATGCTTATAAAAAAATTGGAAGGTTTATGTTTCTCTCCTTAAGTGTGCTTTTTAGTGTTGAGTCTAGATTAGTTTTACAGATGACCCAAAGGGAATGTTTGTTTTACACTGGTTTGTCTGCCCCAGTCAACCTGCCATGATGGATTTGAAAAGTGGTACTGTCATCAAGCCTGTTCTATCTAGGCTGCAATAAATAGTAATGTGTGCTCTGTGTTTTAATTTTTTGGAGGCCTTAGTTAGAGAGAACTGCTGCTGAGGTGTAACGATGTTTCTGTGAGCTCTAATGCTTTAATTGTAGGGAAGAGAGTTTTGATTCCTCTGGCTGTCTGCAGCTTTGAATAACTCAATAAATACAAATCTTGGTATAGACAGCAGCAGAAGCAAGTGAAGACTCTACAGAATTTGATGTGGACTGAGTAAAATCCAATTCCTTTTTAACATCACAGTTTTCAGTTTCTTGCTGCTTAGGAGATACCATTTTCTTGGCTCACTGGTTGTCATAGTCTTTCAGCCTAGAAAAAACTTCCATTGCTAGATGAGAAAGATGGGGGAAGTAAAGGAAATGGCCAGAATTTTTGTCTTGGCATTTTTACATAGTGTGTTTTAAAAAATAAAATCCACATGCAACAAAAAAAAAAACAAATCACAAAGTCACATGCACCTGTCTATTTTTAATTTTAAAGATTATTTTAAGGTCATCTCTAGCAATCTCATGCCACAAGTCTCTTGCTGTACCATACCCTCTGCTAAGAGCTGTTTCCACTGTCCTGATTTTCTGTAGGCACAATGCTGTACAACATGGTCTTCCTGAGGACACTGGTTGGTTTTCATAAGAGGAAGCCATTGGGGAAGGTCTCAGGAGACTGAAGTATTCTGCAGATATTGCATGCAGGTAGAAAGTGGGCATGTTATTTCCTGGTAGGAGAAGAGGGAGAAAAGGAGTTTAACGCCCTTATGCTGGAAGATGCACACACAAGGCTGGGGGAAGGCAGCTGACACAGGTGCCCATGCGCCTCCAGTGAAGGTGTCCCAATGACATGGCAGTGAGGTTTGTTCATTAATTTAATAACACTTCACCCCAAGCTTGCCCCCTTGCCTTTTCTTTCACTCCCGTTAGCCCTTCCCCCTCCTTGGGAATTTGCAGTCCCGTTGCGGGAGTTGGGAATTGCAGCCTGTGAACTACACCCAGCAGCTCCTGGTGGCAGTTGTGGCTGCTGCTAAATCAGCCAGCTGAGCACCTGCTGTCTCCTGCTAAGGGAACTGAGCAGCCAGCTATTTGTTGTTAAAGTGACATTGTCAAAATAAAAATCCCGTTTTAAGCAGGCTCTTCCTTACATTCCTGAATAATGCACTGGACTATTAAACTAAATGAAATTTAAGAAATTGCACTGGTCTCCCATTTGTAGCCCGAGGGGATGGCCTTGAGCATCAGGTATGAATTACCTACACACCCTGCAACCACAACTTCATGTACTGAGGTCGATAAATTGACTTTTATGCAGCTTATTAGGTGGGGCTCTTTCAGATGTGACCTTTCTTAAAATCTGCATTACTCTTTGGACATTCGCAATCCCATGACTGTTTCCTTAAATATAGGGGAGGGTGTTGCTGTAGTATCCGTGGCAAAATCTCCTTCTTCCCCAAAAATATCTACTGAGATGGGCATGGGCCAGTTGTTCACTGAGCCTCAGACATGACTGCAGTGTGTTGCTGAGTGAATGGATTCTTGCTTTGGGGCATCAAAGGCAGAACAGCCTCATGCTAGTGTAAGGACTAAGGGTACCAGCAGGGAGGCTCTCCCTTGAATGGGTAGTTGTGTACTGCACTTCATTATGTTGTATTGTTGGTGAGATTTCTGTTTTTCATTTTAAAAAAAAATCGCAGCTTTATTGAGCCAGCTGTTGTATCATTTCATAACCTCAGACTATTTCCTTCCCTCCTGACCTATCGGTTCGTTTTTGCAGTGCTTCAGAGCTGCTGCCTTCTCTGTCTCCTCTTGAACTTCCTACCCCCATTCCTCATGCGCTTGGCCACGTATCAGCATTGAAACGCCTGTGCGCTCAGATGGGAGTTTAAAACTGCTGTGAGATATTTAATATGTGGAAGACAAAACTGACTTGCCACAGACATGTGGGAAAGCGAAGGGAGTGACCCAGCCTCCCAGGCTGAGGCATGAGCTAGCGCCTGCTTTCCTCTCCCCTGCCTCCCAGCCTACTGAGAAGTTGAAGGTTTCCAGCAGAGCATCACGTCTCTTCTCCTGCTTATCTTCCAGTGCTCTTTCCTGGCCCTCTGTCTTTTCATCCTTGCTCCGAGCACCTTGAGTGGCACAAAGGAGAGAATAGGCCCTTGTACCTGACATGGGCTCTTCTTCAGGAGGGAAAGAGGAGCACTGTGGCTTGGGCACTGTCCCTGGCTTTGGGCCCCCTGTTCAGATGCTCTGCTGTCTGCAGAATGGGGCTGGAGGATGTGCCTGCTTACAGGCTGAAAAGCGCTCGACAGTGGGAGAGGGGAACACTGTGGATCAACAGCTGCAGAGCTGCCCCTGCCCTGTGGTAGCAAAGTGGAATTGGCACCTTGGGGTTCTCTGGGAAACAGAGGGCAAGAGCTAATAAAAGATCAGTTTCTAATCTTCTGTTTTGGGGGAAATGCTGAGCAGCAGCAGCAGTGCTGGAGCTGCTGATCTACAGATTGCTGTGGCTTGTCTTGTTTCACATTATAATGATTTTCTATGAGCTTGCGTGTGTGTGTGTTTGTGTTAATGAAGGCTTTGGTTCAGTACAAGCTGTTACCACTGGACCACAATTTCTTGGTTTTTTTCACAAGGAAGTGAATTTTCCCAATATCCTGCCTCTCTGTATGCATATGCACGCACGTGTGTGCATTTGGGGATCTGTCAGGATGGAAAGTGCAATGGAAATGTAAAATACTATAATTATGTGCAGTGTTCATTTCTATTTTTGCTCTGCAGTCAGCTTGGCAAGGGGAACTCTGTGTCTGGGCAGTCTCATATCTGATCTGATCTATTTGTATGTGCTTTTTTGCATTGTGGTTTACAGCCCTGCAATTGAAACCTTTAAGATTACTTAAAGATGGAATGAGAGTGTGCTTCCATTGAGCTTTGTAAAGGCCATTTCTTCTAGTGCAAAATAATGGGCATAAATGACTTGACAGTGCTCCTTTTAAATCCACCACTTGGTTCCTGAGGGGGCAGGGGCGAGGAGGTAATGTATAGGTCTTCCAGGAATAAAGCAGTGTTTTGTGCTCCCCTGCGGCACTGCAGCAGTAGCTCACTCACTGCCCGACCCTGTTAGCAGAGCTGTGCTGTCAGCACGGGTGAGTCCCGTGTGCCGACCGGAGCTGAACCAAACAAATCGCGCCAAGTGAGGGGATGCGATGAGGCTACGGCAGAGACTGCCACACGGGGAAAGGATGGGGTACTCCTTACAGATCAGGGATAAAAAATACCAGAGTCTCTCCTCTCACCAGTTCCTTTGGAGGTGCAGCTGTGGGAATGACAGGTCTGAGAAGTTCCAGGACAGGCAGTGCCGTGCATTGCGGTAGAAAAGCAGGTTGGGGTACCAGAGGGGTGCATTTCTCTCTGAGCCACTCCTGAGCCTGTGCACCAGCATCACTCCTGAAGAAGTTGCAACTAATGCTGGAACCTCTTAGGGATGAAAGGCCTCGACCAATCGATTGTTAAAGATCCCACTGCACTTTTCATGAGATGAGAGGACAATAACCTCAGTGTCCTGGCCAAATTCCAGTTGGTTACTTTTCTGCCTGTCTAAAATTTCCTTTTTCCCTCCCCCTGCCGTTTGTCTTGGAGGAGTTATCATTTGCTTCCCCTCCTAATGACTCACGGGTAATGCTGTTGGCACACAACCGGTGCTTTATTTCATCCTGGTGATGAGGGAGTGATCCTTGTGATTTGGGATCTTTGGGCTGAAAGAGGTGCTATGGAAGCACAAAGATGTTTGGAGTGTACACACAGATACAAAAGCGCTGTTGGCTACTGTTCTCTTCAGCAGCCGTTTCAGAACAGGTAAACAGGTTTTCCAGCTGCATCTTCCAGCTGAGTCCAAATCATAAATGTGCCTGTGAGTGCCTTAAGTGTGTGTGTGCGCGCGCAAGCCTGTCTCTTCCCCCCTCCCTTCCGTCTTGGAACAAGAAGAATGTGTCAAGCCCTCTGGCTGCAATCCAGGACTCTCCGTGGAACTATAAATCGACCCGTCAGGGAGGGGGAAAGAGATTAACGTTGGCCGTCTTCATTAGTGAGTCCCCAGAGGAAAGCGGGTCTGCCATGAGCCGTGAATGAGACCAGCTGAGAGAGGAGGGGGAGAGCTTGCGGTTTTTATCACTGCCTCCAGAGACCCCGGAGGAGTGGAGGAAAAGAGCGCGATAGAGATGGGAGGATGTAAAATGAAGGAAGCTGGAGCTTTCCAGCACGTCGCTCGCTCTCTCATTGGAGAGCAGGTAGCTGCTTGCTGCTCCTCCGCACCAATCCCTGACCCGTGAGCCCATGTGTGTGGCTGGAGTACTTGGCATGCTAATTGGGAGCAGAGAGGAGCGAGCCCAGTGGCAGTGCAATGCCCTGCCATGCTAAACAAGTGCCAGTAATTGCATTCAAGGTACTTTCATTATGTCAGATTTTTCACAGAACCAGAAGAGTGCATTTATCATGTGCAGCATAATTCTTCCTGGGCATTGCTTGGGGGGTGTGTGTGTGCTTAATTTCCTGCCCCCCTCTCTCCCCAAAAAGATCAAAGTAATTCTTGCCTTTTTTTTTGTTCTGACTTGCACACAGATTTTTACAAATAGCTTCTTTGAGCTTCAAACAAAAATCTCTTTCTTCCTTGCTCTGTTTATTGTATGTGTTTGCACTGCAGGCACATGCAAACACATGCATGCACTAATGCACACGTGCACTAATTGTTGTTTTTCCAGGCTGGAGGAGGATATGGAGGCTGCAACTGCAGCTGGTAGTATTTCGGGTTTCCTTGTAAAGTCCCTGAGAGCCTGGATTCTGGTGATGCTCCTACCAGTAAAATCTGGTTTAAGCTGGTAGTTGTCTTCCCCCCCCCCCCCCGCTTCTTGCAGTGAGTGACGCAGGCTCGACAGCTCCAGATAGTGATGCTCTTTATTCACCGAGCAGGCATCACACATTGTGGCAATACCAGCTATACATGCACACGGCCTTACCAGGGGTGCCAGTGTGGTCCTTGTCACCTCTGCAGCATGATGACAAGAGAACCAATTAGTGTCAGTTGTGGTGGCAGTTCTTACTGATGGGGACACAGACCTGGCTAAGATATGAACTGAGACATCATACGTCTTCTTACTCTGCCTCCCTCTGGGGTGGGGAAGTCACACTTGGGAGCACGGGAGCTCCTGGGAAACAGAGCCAGTGTCTACAGCCATTCTGGCCACTGGAGGTGGGAGAGACCTTTGAAGGTGATTGCAGTCATGGAACGAGCCAAACTTCAGGAGAGGCAGGAACCCAAACAGAGAAGGGAGACTGACACTGTACTGGGTAGTTGACATTTTGCCAGCTCACCCCAAAACACTAGTCTGCCTGGCAAAAATCTCTGCTAAAACTTGTTGTCCTCCTCTCCCTGCCCCCACACTGCTGCCTTTTTGTTCTCTTGCTGTGTTTTCCCCATAGACATCTGAGTGCCCTCAATACCAACACAGCTTCCTGTGTCTTCTTTACCTTGATATCCAGAGTCCTTTGTAAAATATGGTCCAAGGCGCAGCCTTTGCTTTCACATACCCCACCAGTGCTTAGACACCTCTGGTGTGGAATTGGTAATCTTTTTGAAATAGTTGTTTAACTAGCCCTTGCAACACAACTGTGACTTGTGCTTCTAGGCAGTTAATATTTACTGAGTTAAGTGATGCCTCCTTGGTATTAAGTAAAAGTAATAATCCATTTTTCTGATATGGATAAACTTATTAAAAAATACTTTGTTTTGTTAAGACCAACCCATAGCTTGTAGTCCCTAATGTCAAGTGTTTGCAGGCAGAACTGGACAAGTGAATAATGTTTCACTAGAAATGTGGGCAGGAAGAAGAACAGAAAGTTGGGGCTGCTGTTTATGTGAAAGGAGAGCCCTACTGGCACTAAAAAGTGGTATTTCAGGTGAGTCAGCCCCTAGGTCTAAAAACCTGGATCCCTGCTGCTTCCTAGTTCCCTTTTACACCTCTTACTGTTGCTAGCGGAGGACCACGCACTGATGTTATGCCATACCTTGGAAGAAGAAGAAATCAGTGAGTAGAAGGGTAACTGCACTCTGGTGTGTTGTAACACACCACCAGCTATGGTACCACTAATGAACCAGCTGATGGATGAGCTATTTACTCCACAGTCTAGAGGGAAGAGGCCACCTTTGCTGACACTCACCTCTGAGCAGTGTGAGGGCTCTGCATTGAGAACAGTATGTCATCTGCAGCAGCAAAATCCCACTTTTCCTTGTGCAGCTGGATGCCCTTCAGAAACCTTCAGTTCGAGCCTGATCCCCCTTGGCTTGTGGTGTGGCCTGAGGTGGTTCAGTCTGTGAGGCAACCTGCTGCAAGCTGAGGTGGAGGTCTTTGCTCCTGGGGAACCTCTGTCCTGGTGGAAGAGTGGAGGAGGCACAGGAGGAATGTAGCCTGCTGTGGGGGAGAAGTGCTGCAGTAGATTAAAGCAGCTGCTGAGGGACTACTCCAGTGAAGCTTGAAATCAGATTGTTTGACAAACATCATGTTAGAAGCACCTGGCTGGTTCTGTTTGCCCCACAGCTCCCTACCTCAGAGAGAAAACAAGGATTTTCACTGCTCCAGAAATGCTTTGCTCTTCCTTCTTCCCTTCCCTCGCTATGCCCCAGAGGGTAGATTGCCTGCCTGCAGTGAGCCATGGGTGTCTGCTGGAGATGGAGGGTGGTAGAAAGCTTTGGGAACCCCTCACCCCAATGGCAACCCCTTGTCTAAGAGACAGAGCGCTAATGAGAGATGTGTTGGTTTGGTGTGATTTTATTTTTTTTCCCCAGCTCTGATTTTTCTTCTGCTTCATTTGCATACTGTGTTTTTTCCAAGCCTCTGCATCTCCTTTTTTCCTTTTTCTTTTTTTTAAAATTATCTTCTCTCTGCTAAAGATTGCTCCCTAACTCTCAAATGTCCCTCCCCCGCCTCCCTCCCCCCCGCATTTTTCTTTCATCCTTTGTTCTTGATTGCTTGTGCCCAGGAGCAAATAAAGGAAAAGGAAAGGATACCATCTTTCTGTGAAATACAGGAGAGAGAGAAAGGCAGGAAAGAAAAGTTGGCAGCCTGGTAGAGTGAGGCTGAATCCATCTCAGGAAGACATTGCGCTCCTTGAACACACGGGATTCACCTCCTCCATTATGCTTGCTGTGCCACGCCATGTGGCTCTGGCCCTGCCAGCCCTGGATGGGACTTCCCTGCAGAAATGTTGCTTTTGGCATCTGCCCTGGAGGAATGAAACGGGAATCATGGACGGACCAAAACTGCCTGCTGTTGTGTCTGCCTAGATTACTAACAGGGTCCCAACACAGTCCCCTCCTAGTCCTTGTCCTGCTGTGAATCTGCCGTGTCTTTCTTGCACAGGAGTACAGGGGTAATCATCCAAAATGTGTGCGCATGCTGGCTGATACATCACATCTTCTCTTTCCTTCCATCTCCTCTCCCCTTGCATCAGCAGCGCTGCCATAATCTCTCAAAATCAACAGGCCATTACAGTCTGATGTAACTCAATGAGTACTCTGAGACAGAAATCCTGCGGTGTACTTAAAAACCCTAATGTAGAAACACAGCACTGTCCTGCATTCTCCTTCCACCTCATTTCCTGGTTTCTAATGTAAAATCAGCATTGTTTCTCTGTCTGCACATAGGATTTTTTAGCACAGCAGATTGCTAGGCTTCAACCAGCTTTTTATTCCCTTTCAGCTCAGAGAATCTCAAATACCAAGTCTGATCTCTTCCCCCCACCCCAAACTTCTCACTTTTTTTTGTTGGCTTTTTGGAGCATTGACATGAGCTTGTGCCTTGGGAGAGTGGAGGTCACACAGACCTCACAGAGACCCTCTGTTTCATCTGCCTTTGCCTGTCTGGCTTGTCCCTCACCAGTGGAACATGTACTTTTGTTGATCAGACCCCGTGGATGGGCTGTTCATGTGAAGATGGGCCATGCTGGGTTTTGCACAGCAGAAACGTTTTTCTGCTGTTTACCTCCTCCCCTAGAAGAGCTTTTTATCTTAGATGTAGCCGTACACTTCAGTACTCCTTAGTCCCCTCCCTGAGTTTTTGTTCTAAGTCACGTTTCTTCCCCAGAGGACTCTGATCTTTAATCCTTTTTGGGGAGGGCCATCTGCTTTCCTGATATTTGCAGGTTATTCCTATTTCTCGTAGGACTCTTCTGCATCTGAGACCTTGCTTGTGGGTTAATGCAGTGGGGTAGCACAAACTTTGATGTCAAATACCACAGAACTGGATTTTTCATTATTATCTTGGTTACATAAGATAAACCTGAATGATGGGTGAAATTGAATGAGGCATTGGCCGGATAAATCATGTCTGCTGTCAGTGGTTCTTCCAAGCCGCTTACCATGGTGTCTTGCTGGAAGGACTGGGGTTCATGGTTGTGTGTTGGTGCGTGGTTCGCTTCGTGCCCACAGTACAGTGTGGTGCCAGAGACACCGCCACGCTGCTTGGACCATGGGCCCATTTGGTCTGATACACTGCCTTGGACACTGGAGCTGACTGTGATGCTGGAGCTGAGATCAAGTGTTCTCAGAATGTGAAGAACTACTCCACTGTGAATAGTTTGGAGCAATGACCCTGACAGAGAAGCTGCTTCTTTATGTCTGTGTCAGTTAGCTTTCATATACTTTGAAATGTGAGGATGTCTCAGGTTTGGCCCAGTTGTTTCACCAACCCTGGACTGCCTCCTCCTCCCTCCCCCCAGAGCCTTCCCAGCAAAGGAAAAAAAACTGAAAAGAAACGAACTCAAAAGAAACTGAACTGAATTTAAAAAGAAATTATATTTTCCAACATTTACAACCACAATGCAATGTGTAAATACTATATAAGGCCCCACCCCCAGGGGAAAAGGGAAAAGGGAACTGGTTAACCAGAGAATAGAAAGAATCAAAAACTAAACCAAAACAAATGAAACAGATAAATACAATAAAAACTTCAAGAGAGGAGAAACAATGAAACATGAAACAATCTCACCCGGGCTAGGAAATCCAACAGAACCAAAGGGGCTGTCCAGGTTCCTCCCTGCTACCTCCGAGCTCACCCCAAGAAGAAGGAAGGAACCAGGAAGGAAGGGGGAGTAAAACTCCTCCCCCATTAGTGGAAAGCACGTGTGGAATACTTGTACTGTACACTTCCTTGGATACCCTGGTTACTGAGGAAGCCATGGATCAAACCCATGACAGAGGGTCTGCACTGGTTTATAAATTATTTTGTATCTGATACCACTGTGGATGTTTTCATTATCCTTAGAAAAGTAAGATACTGGCCAGTTTTTCTTCTGGACTGTCAAAGCAACTCCATGTGCTTCTGTCCTGTGGCTGCAGAGACTGTGATTTGGCAAGGCATCCTCTTGGGTGGTGTCTGCATCTAAGAAACTTCGCTTGTCCTCTCTGTCCAAGTATCCAGAGAGCCTCCTGCCAGAACTGTTCATACTTACCCATACATGCAGCTAACGTGTTTATAGCTTATTGTCCATTGGTCCCAGGCACGGCATTACAGCTGTTCGAGCGGCTTGAGCTTCCCTTTTCCTTCACCTTCCCTTCTCTTCACCCACTACTTTGCTCTCCTTTGGAGAGAGCAGCTTCTTCTCTGCCTTGCTATAAAATCTGTTCCATGGTACAAAAAGCTCCTCTACAGCTGCATGACTGTGGAAGGGACTTGCTGACCATATCTGTTTTGTCATTTCTCCCATGTTTCTCATTTAATCTCAAAATACTCTCTTTTCCCTTTCTTGTCCCCCTTAGCATTTCTTTTCTCCTTCAGTTGTAGATATGAGCATTTGAGCCAGTTGGGAATATTGATGAAATGTGTTTTTTTCTCTTTTGGAAAGTGTTAGTTTAAACAGTACTAAGTATCTGTCTAAGATGCAGCATTTCATACAAGTTTCACAGGGAAAGGAATGTGGTGTTGTCCGGCTGCCCGGAATATCCCCATGCCTGCCAGCATAAAGGCTGTCCTCAAAGCCTTTGCTCCTGATAGCGTGGGGTGGTGGGCAGAGAGCTTTTTTGGTGGCTGTCTTTTACAAAACAGATCCTGCTTCCCAGTCCTAACATCTGGGGACCGCAAGAGGGGAAGTGACTTTGGAAACTGGCTTTGTCACCAGCAGTCAGGATCCAGCTGTGCGTTTGGGCCCTTCTGTGAGGAGGGGAAGTAGAGGCTTGTTTTGGTTTGTTTTGCTTTGTTAAAGCTTTAAAAAGGTGTGTTACCTAGTGCAGCATAATTAAGGCATTCCTACATCTGTTGGACTTCGGAGTTGGTGCATGGTAAGTTTTTCCTGGAAAACGCCTTCAAAAGGTGTTGAAAAGTGAAAGGGCAGGATTGGGTGTCAAGGTAAGATCCAGGTACTTGTTGATATGATATGATGCACTAAATAATTACTTCTCAAGCTGCAGGTTGGTATTAAGTGGTCCTGGCAGTGCCATGGCTGCAGTACCATTGATACCATGTGCAGCTCAGGGAGAGCAGAGAAGATACACCATCCCACTGGAGGGAAGGTGCTGGATGAGAATTCCACATGCTATACTTGGAACCCAAGCCTGCCTCTGCTGATGACATTGTTTAACTTTTCTGCATCTCCAGAAGAGGATGTGCTTGAGGGCTTCCCTTTGTAAACCGTGGCTGTGGGCGTCTGAAGAGGAAGGCAGGAATTACGCTTGAACCCCTTCCGACTGAGCTGGGGGAGGGGAAGCAGATGGAAGTACCTGAATGAAAGCAGACTTGCACTTGTTCTGTACTGTTCACCATTTGGAGTTAAAATCTATGGCTTGGAGATGGGGCAGCATCGGGATTTGGGTTGCAGGGTTCAGGTAGTTTACAAGGGCATGGCTTTGTGGTGGGCTGAAGTAGACACAGATCAGCACAGCTGCCAAATGGAATGGACCCAGTTGCCTCCCACGTTTCTTAGTACTGCTGCAAGTATGCTGTGGTAAACTAAGCGAGTAAAGATGTGATTTTTCAGCTAGATCTAGTCAGAGCAATATGCTAAGGGGAGAAGAGGCAGGAGGGGCTTTTTCGCCCCTCTCAGCAGAAGTAAGGACTTGGATTGTGACGTGCTACCGGACAACTTGTTTTCAGCTCATTTAGCGAACTCGTCTGTCTCTACCCTTTGCACTCTGCTGTTATCCCCGTTTAATAGTATTTCCCAGCTTTATGAGGGTGTGATGAGAGTATTACAGGATGAGAAGTGATACGATGAACCGTGTGTGTATGCCTGTGCAAGAGGGAGAGAGACCTAAGAATAATTTCTGCTGTCAAAACCTCTGTGGGGCAGTAAGTGGCAGAGACAAGGTGTGCTGCGAGGAGGAAGCGCTTCCCTGGCCCGGCACAGCCCGGCCCGGTGGGTGCGGAGCCCTGCCCGGCCCGGCTGGGTTGTGCTGACTGTGCGTGACTCAGCCAGCGCTCGCCTCGCTGGCATTTCGCAGCTTGTCTGTAACACAATAGCGCTGGAGCGCTGCCGCCCATCAATTCTGAAACTAAAGGGGGTGGCAGCAGTGGGCAGGAACCTATTGATTGCGCTGTAAATCAGAAGGCTAAGGGAAAAAGCCCGATTCCAGGAAAACTGCAGGTCCGTCTCGCACCTGCTGCAGGCAGGAGAGTCTCACTCCCACCTCGTCTGGCCACGTGCAATATCTGTACTTAACTCTTGTGTACAGGGACCATTGGGGCGGTCCCGTGGTGTAATGGAGAGCACTCCGGACTCTGAATCCCAAGGACCTGAGTTCCCAAGGACCCGAGTTCGAGTCTCAGTGGGGACCGTCCCCTGGCAGTTCAAGCCTCCCTGCCATCCCATCCCGTCACATCTCGGATGC
>JAWWEV010000043.1:48438263-48448386 GCA_035583235.1 Hafferia zeledoni
ACCTCAGGACTGAAACAGTGGGGCCAGTTCTGCACATGCTGTGCCTCACTAAAAAATCCACTGCACAGGCTGGAAGGGCACACCCACGTGAGGAGAGCCCTGCCCAAATCTGCGTTCGTGAAGTCTGGCCATACAATACAGGAACCATTGGTAGTCTGGAGAGTCTAAGATCAGTGCTAGTTCTGTCCATGTTTTGTGCAAGCAAGTGGTGGGGTTTCAGCAGGGCCGAATTAGGTCTGGTAATGGTGTTAGAAGATTAAGCCCAGCTTATAAATGAACCCCAAAAGAGAAACGGGGCAAGTGACTGCTGGAGCTCGTGTAAGCTGGTATAGAAAAGAGGCAGAACTTGATACCTTTGCTGTTGGGACTGATGCCTGTTTTTGCAGCAGGAGATCTGTGTCATAGGATTGCACTCTTCCTTTTGCACGCAGTGGGTTCTGCCCCTTTGTGCCCCAGGAACCACCTGGCTTCGGGAATGGAAAACTGGAGAATTTCGCTGGTGTCAGTCTGTGAAAGGAAACAATTCCAGAAAGAGCAAAGGTGTTGCTCTGAGGTGAGATGTGATTGGGTTAATGTGGCACAGAGTCAAGTGTCAATGCCAGGCCTGAAGAATGCAGTGGAGTTAGAGATTTGGGGCACAAGATGAATTGCTGGGCAGGAGATGGACAGATGCAGAGAGATCTTAGAGGAGGTCCTACAATTAAGTACATTTGGGAGAGTCATCATTCTTCTCATCAGGCATATGTTTTGGGAATGTGCCAGGGGAGGTTCCAACAGAATCAGAATCACAATCTCAGCTTTCTCTCTCTTTTTTTTTTTTTTGTTAACAAACAACAACAGCAAAAATTAAAAAAAGGAAAAAGAAAATAATTCAAAAAACTCAAAACAAAACAAAAAAACAAACAACGAAACAACCCAAAACCAAGCACCCACCAAAAACCCCACATCTCAATCAAACAAAAAAAATCCCCAAACTGGACTCAGTATTTTGGGATCATTTTTATACGCATTAACAAGCTTTTAAAAATGAAATAAAAATCTGTAAATTGTTAATATCTCTTGATTTTCTTACCTGAGAATAAACAGGAGTTTCACATAGATTCAGGACAGATGTAGAGGCAACTTGGGAAAAGTGGAATGACAGGAAATTATGCTGGTCACAACTGAAATGCTGAGCCCAACCAAAGCACGTGAACTAGTAAACCTTTTTTACAGCACATGTTGCCCCTGTGCCACAGACTGTTAATTTTCTCTTACCGGGAGCAGATGGAGAAAACCTCTGGGGATGGGATTTTTCTCCTGTGACTGGAGAAGAGCCTGTGCACACACTGGAGAGAGGAGTTGCACCTCTTGCTTTCCTGTGTCTGGTTAGCAGGAAAGCGCCATGAGGATCATGGCTGTACTGGATCCATGTTTGCTTAAGGTGCTGAGGGATGCTGAGGTCAGACGAGCTCCCCTGCTGTGGTGGGGAACTGCTGTAAAAACTGCTCTTTCTGCTGTTACGGGCCACACAAGGATGAGATATTTATTAGGCTAATGAGCAAATTATAATTCAAAGCTTTAGGATGAACAAAAAAAGAAATGTATGTTAGCTCCCAACTGGTAATGGTTGTAGGATCAGTCGCAGAATTCTTGAATTTCAAAGTTTTCCCAGGTGACCAGTGCTTGGATGAGATGCAGCTATATATGAATATGTGGTTATATTCTTTAATTCAGAAATGTATGTATGCATTGTGGTCACAATATGAAGAATGAGAGGAAAAAGCAACCATACTTAATTTCCTGCCTTTTTCTATGTCAATTCCCATTCATATAGCACAGAGAAGGGGTATTTTTGTTTCCTAGGGGGATATTTTTCTTCCCCCCACTAAAAGAAAATGCAGAAAGCTTTGGTCATGCATTCAAATTCAGCTGTGTTTGGTTTGTAGTGCAGAGTTCTAAATATGCATTAGGACATTACCTGCCTGGTGTACCTGTTTTGTATCTCCTCCATACACAGAGGGAGGTTTTGTGTAAGTTGTGCTATACAAAGGAATTTTGGATTATAGTTTATCTGGGCTGGATTCAAATCCTCAAGGAGAAATGCTCTTTAATCATTCAAGCTGGATGCTGCCCGAGTTTCGGAATCTTGCAAATATGTTGGCATTTATGTAATAAATACAAACTTTAAGAGTGTTTCTTTTCCTTGAGGAACTCTTGACTCCATAAGCTTTTATTGTGAGCTGGTTGTTAGGGCTGAGAATTTGCCACTGGCTCCCTCTCCCCACCCCAAAACAAACAAATAAATAGAGCCATATGTAGCTGACTTCATCCTCCAAACAGGCCCTTCATAGGCTACTTCCCTATGAAATCAGCAGCTGCTTTTTTTTCTGTTCAAGTTTTGACACTTGCCAGACCACTGAGGCTGCTTGGAGAAAGAAGATGTTAGCCCTAGTGATGACTCCTAAAGTCAGCTGTCAGCTCAATCCGAACTAGCAGTCATTTTCCCATAGCTGAAGGCACTGCAACATGGGGTTTTTGCCATGTTCCCTGCGTTCCCTGTGCTGCTGGAGCAAAAGGGTTTGAAAGACATTCTTTGTTGTTTGGGTTGGGTTTTTTTTGGTCCAAAATAGAAACATTTAATCATCTTCTTAATCATAGTTTCAATGTACAGCCAAACAACATTATTTTTTTCAGTGGCTGTTTCTGGTTTAGAGTTGGCATAAATCTGTTTCAGTTTGTCAGTGGTGTGATCAGTTCTGACTGTGAAGTGACCCAAGGACAGATCAGCCTGATCCCGCATTATATTCTGTGTGATACTACTGATTTGCCATGTGGCCAGCCACTTAAAATTTGTATCTTTTATTTCCATTATCTTTGAAATCAGGGTAGTTCTTGGTAAACTCTTGCAGTTGTTTAATACCGTTGATGTTGGCAGAGGGTGCACCACACCTTAATGAGAGGTGATGCAGCAGAATTAGGGTGAAGAGCATGAAGGGGCAGAACAGACCAGTGACAGGGACAGAAAAAAGGGAAGTTCAGACCAAGGGGTACCAGCAGGATGCTGGTGTTGAGCTGAGGAGAAGAGGGAGGATTATACAGTGAGAGGAAAGGAGATGCTGCAGTTCAGAGAAGGAAAGGAAGTGGAGCACAAATGAAAGCAGTGATTTGGAGAAGGGTGGGTTGAGTTAAGGAGTTGGAAGAATGAAAAAGGAATAAGGAAAAGATTTGTTTAGGTCAATTAGCTTTATAGATTACCTTTATCTGATTTTTACTTTTGAGACGTTATCCTTATGTTTCTAAACTTGGGGCAAAATGCTGCTTTCTTTTTTTTTTTTTCCAAAGCATCTGACCACTCTAAATTATTACATTAAATAGTTTGGCGTAGGAAGACCTCTAAAATTTGTTCTTCGAGGTCTTACTGGTGTATGATGCTCCCTAGAAAAAAGCCCCTCAAACTCCTGTGTTAATGGCTTGGCACAGTCCTCTGCCAGTTTGTCCTGGTGGCTTTCAAATTGTTGTCCTGTGTTCTAACATGTAAAGCATTTAAGAAAATCAACAAAAGGTAGAAAGTTTCATGTCTGTACGTTTTTTTCTTCTTTTACTGTTTCCAAAATAATGTGCCTGGTTTAAAACTGTGCCAAGTAACACCTCTGGTTTTGGTTGGTTGGTTCTGGGCAGTGATTGTCCTCTTTTCCCTACTACCAGGTCTGCATGTGAGGAAGGAGTGGTGAGGAGAAGGGGTGCATTAGGGATAGTTTGTGATGACTTGATGGGAAATAGGACGATAACTCATGCTGGGTTGAAATGGGGGGGGGGGCTGGGGAATGCTGCTGTTCCTATTGTTCTGCCAGACTTTGTGGTTCAGCCACAAAGCAGCTGGTTCTCAAAATTAATGTTTAAAACTTCCCAGTTTGAAAAATACCAGTTTAAACCATAATGAAGCACAATAAGAAACATTAAGGCTGATACTTTTGAGACTACCTGAAGGTAGATGAATCACTTAAATTCTCCCAGTAAAAATATATTTTCTCTGAACTAACCAGTATGTTGAAGCTGAAGCATAACCTTGGGTCTCACATAAGCTTCTGCAGTGACTAATTAGGCAGTGGAAAAGCAGAGAAATCACCTCACCTCTGACTGCAGCACTAGTTCAGAAACTTGTGGAAAATATGGGCAACCACTGCAATCCTGCATTGTAAGAAGGGGTGGAGATGGAGTGGCTGCCTTCTCTGGTTGGTGTTGCGTTGACGAGCAGCATCCATAGCTGCTCCCACTAAGACTAATGAGGAGAGACTTGTTCCTTGATGTGCAGTGGTGACACCTGCACGAGCCGAGGGAGACTTGCTGGGGGTCCTGCTGCCACCCATCACCACGGGCACACTGTGGGGCCTGTACCTTGCAGCACATGGTGGGCTGTGGCGTCCCAGGTGGGATGGACCAAAGGTGCTGCCAGATGTAGCAGCTCCGGTGTCAGGCTTTTATCTCCTCCCTTGCTGTCAGCTCGCCTCCTTCAGACGCTGACAGTGCTGTGACATCTTCCAGGAGCGGCAGCATCTGTCTCCCCTGAAACTTGGGAGGGCAGGGGACAGCGGGGAAGAGGATTGTGGTTTTTTTAAAGTCTTGTTTAGGCTTTTATTTGCGTGGGGTTTTTTTCCCACTGGAGAGCACATAGCTCACTATTTCAGGATGGGTTTTGCCTACAAGAAATTCCTGTGAAACGATCAGAGGATTTGAGGGTCTGTGAGATGCTTCTGTATTTTGAGTCCTAATCATTTAGGTGAAAAAGAATAAGTAAATTATATATTGAACCGCTAACTGGTGCTGAGGCCTGGTGGTTTCCATGGCAACTGGGCTGGAAATAGCTGCCTGTGACGTCACCAGCACGGCACAGGTAGAGTTGAATCCCGCCACTGTTTCTCCCTGAGGAAGTGAGTGCGGCGGGCAGAAACACCTTGACACTGCAATTAACATATGCAAATATCCCAGGCACCCGGAGGGCACCTGTCCATCGCCAGGGTACATCGAGGTCACAGCGCGCACAGCACAAATGTCTGAGCCCTCCTGCAGGTACTGAGGGAGCCCAGGTTCCCCCACCCCACACCTGCCCTCTCTGAGTTGGCTGCACTGGGGTGCAGAGCTGCAGAGTGAGGCCTCCAGCCCCACATCTTGGCTGGGGGACTCAGGTCCTCTCCTCCAGTGCCTGGTGATGCCCCAGTTGCCCAAGCTGCTCCTCTAATCCATCTTACAGTTGCAGTATTGCATGTGAGAGGGGAGAGACTTCTGAACAGCTTGGACACCATTTCTTCTTTCTGGAGATGGATAAAAGACCTGGTAGGTTTGGGTTTGGTCTTTTTTTCTTTTTTCCTTATAATTTGGTTGATGTACATTTTGGTGGTGTTGTTTTCTGAAGGATTTGGTTTTATTTTCTCTTTCTTTTTTATTTTTGAGACACTAGGAATGTAAACTCTGATCTTTTCTGGCATTGCTGAAGGACAAGTGGGAGGTGTAAATGAATCTATGAATGTGAATGTTTAAAACATTAATTGAAGGGGTGAATGTGGTGATTCTTCAACAAAGGCCTTCTCTACTTAAAATATTAATTACTTGTTGAAGAAAATACATGTTAAGCAAAACAAACAACCAGTCTGGTTCAGCATGGTTATTTGATGATCCTGGTAGAGCTGAGAATGGAGGTTCTGCCTGAATTCTCTTGCACTGTACTGCAGGTACATGAGTGTCATGCTCCTCTGTGACAGGAACTGACCCACTGGAGCCTGGGTAGACACAGGCAGGGTGGATGTGAAGAGTAAGTAGCTGTTCAGCTGTGGAATTGAATATCCTTTAACTGGCAACAACAAAAAACCTCCACCCCACTGATCTGATTACTTGGCTCTGTGTGTGACCAAAACATAGTAGATGTGGTGCTTTCTTCCCTGTGTTTTCTGGTGTTTGCGTTTAATTTGAGCTGTCCCAAGTGACTGTATTTCCAGTGTTTTCCTGAGAAGATGAGACCATATGTCTCCCTGTTAAGGTGATTTGTCCTCTTTTCCCCATGCAGCAACAGGCCTGTGTGCTTCTTCTCTTGGTTTCCGCTGGATCTGAGCATAGTCAGGTAGTGTTGAATGATCTCCTTTTTAGTTTGTGGCTCTCAGAAGTTTGTAGGCAGTTCAGTTCCCAGCTCATTGGCCACTGCTTAGTAAGCTCTCATATTTTTCTGGTTCTTGATAATGCACTTGTTGCTCTTCTGCAACCTTCTGTTTTGTCATGAGTTCTTTTGAGCAGGTTTGGCCCAGAATTAAATACCAGCTTTCTAGGATGGTTGCAGTCAATACAATTTGAGGCTAATACTGCAAGCACATGCAGCAAGTGCAGCTATTTGCCTCCCCCAGTGTCCAGCTGTACACAGAAGTAGCTCTGTTATCCTCTCAGGGAGAATGCCCACGGTGCATCCCAGTCTCCTGTGGCTGTGCCATGGCAATGGCTCTGGGGAGCAACCGTGGCATTCCAGGTGTGATGGCTGCTTCTCTCAGGAGGCGTCTCACACTGTCTCCTGCCTTTGGTCAAAAGGGATGCACTCTGGCTAATGTTTTACATTCAGATGTAAATGCTAATCTGTCATAATAGCATAGAAAACATTCAGTGTTTATGACTTGGGGTGATGGACAGGCAGTTTCCTGGGTGCTGTGGCTCGCAGAGTGTTGTTTGCAGATAGCGACAGCACGGACTGCCTGCTGAGTCTCACAGGCCAGTAGTGACCCATGGACCACAGTTTGGGTGATGCTGTGCTAGGGCCTTATCTATACTAGGAAAAAGAAGACAAATAATACATAGTTTATCGTCTCATTGTAAAGCTAAATGACATTGTGGAACCGTTGGGGTTTTTTTAATGTCATGAGCTGATACTTGCAAATGCTGCAGCTGTTTCTGCTGCCAGAGGTGAAATAACTCCTGATTTCATCAGTGTAGAAGCAGATATGTGCCTGGAACTACAGAAGACTCCTACCTATATAATGTAATTCCTTTTGGAAGTCTCTTCAAGTATTAGTAGCTCCTTTCTCCTTCTTTGGGTGGACTGCTTTAAACCATTCATATCATTGTGGCTTCCAAGGGTTTTTTTCTTTCAACTTTGCTTGTAGGCAGTGCCCCAAGAAATAAATAGATATGAATATGAAAAATACAAAGATCTCCAAAACCTTGTTGACAAAAGGAAAACCTTGTAATGCATTTCCCTGATGCCGTCCCTAGTAAGCTGTGCTATCACTAGAGGAGTTTGAGATTGTCAGTGACTTGTTAGAGGCAACATCAGAATTTAGAACTGAACACCTACTGCTCAAGGCTTTTGAGCAGTCATGAAAACCTGATCTATGCTTAGACACCTAAGTGTTAGCTGAGCTCTTAGAAGATGTTTTCCTTACTTAGAAATGGAGTAGTCATGTATGGCATGATGCTTAAAGGACTACAATCAGCATTTCTGTCTTAAGGGACATACTGCCATTAACACTTGTTGCATTCCTCAGGGTTTCTAACACCTCCTGCCTTTTATGCATCTGTCTTTCCAAAGGTGAAAACTTTTGGGCCAAAATTAGGCACAGTTTTGTCATACAACCCTCTTGATAGGATGAGAAGGAATGGCAATGCTCAATGTTCCCATCAGAGTCGTTGGTAAATGCATCTGTCAGGAAGGATTTGGTGATGGGTGTTAAGATAATGAGCCACAGGGAGGTGAACTATGACTTTTCACTCCTTGTCACCTCTACTTTTCTCACAATTCACAAGGTCTTGAGAAAAAGGAAAAGCTGTTACTACTGCTGACTGCTCAACCCTTGCCGAGTTCTTGATCTCTGCAGATGCTGTGTATAATACCTGTGCAGTGGTATTGCTTGGGAAGGGTGAAAGCTGAGAAGACAGGGCTTTATTGGCTTCCACACTGAGGCTTGCTCAGGTCTTGGCGGCTGCAACCTCCAAAATTAGATGGTTTGTGTTTGGAGTTAGGATATCATCAGAGGCCTACTGGGGAGAACCCACTGTTTATGCACCCCAGAAATACCACTGTGTCTTCCCTCTGCCACAGGGGGGATGGGAGGGGAAACAGGGCCAAGTTCAGGGCTCAGGGAATGAGAGGGACAGAGGGTGGGTGGGGCATGATCTTCAGGAAATTAGTCTGGTGGCTGGAAGGAGTTGGACCCCATTTAAAATGGCTGCTGCCGCATTCGAGGGGCCATTTTAAGTGCCTGTTATCCTACTCTCGCTTAAGGCTGTAATTTGAATGAATGTGAAGCCAACAAAAATGTTCAGATTCCAGTACAAATCTGTTCTGATTTGGGGATTCATCCGAGTCCCAACAATGCGTAAAGTACTCCAGAATGAGAGGTGATACATTGCGGAAATGTAGCATATGAATTTTATATTTATTACTGACTTGGCAGGATGCTTTTCACATCACCATTCTGGTACAATTTTGATTAGATTTTTATGCTGAGCATCGGAGAAACACTGCTCGTGTGTATGTAATTCTCTTTCCCTTTTGTGCGTCTCTCCTCTGATAAGGAGAACTCTGCTGATGAGACAGGGTTGTCAGTCATTGCACTGTAACGATACAGTTCAGACAATGCCAGTAAAAACTTCCTCTGCCGGCGTGCAGGATGTGTGTTGACATGGAGCAGTGGCACTGGCAGTGGGAGAACAGGTGAGTTTCTGTGCCTTGCCCAGCTGAACGCTGCAAGAGTGCAGAAGGGCGATGGTAGTTTCCATCCTGTTGCCGCATATGGGGGAACCTGTTCAATGGTCCTCAGTCCATGTGTTGCTCTCGTTTGTCACAAATTGTTGTCTTGTAATGGATTTTGTTTACTCCCAGCATGTGCTGGCTCTGAACTAGCACTGAAAGCAGATAAAATTCATCTGCAGATGGAGTGCTGTCTGTTCCCTCACAGGTACTCATTTTCTTTAAATGGGAAAGTATCAGGAAAATACTCTTCTCTACAGACTACCTTACAGCGACAGAGTTCTGGGGCAGT
The DNA here is from genome assembly GCA_035583235.1 of Hafferia zeledoni. Lineage (NCBI taxonomy): Eukaryota > Metazoa > Chordata > Aves > Passeriformes > Thamnophilidae > Hafferia > Hafferia zeledoni. The sequence goes on from JAWWEV010000043.1 coordinate 48,447,260, forward strand.
GGTAAATCTGGTGTGTATATTTATATTTAGTCATTTATGCAATGCTTGTCTTTTGTATAGAGCTTTTTACAAGCATCGCTGCATGTATTTTACCTTGCTTTGTGTCAAAACTAGAAGCATCCCCCTTTTATAGGTTCATAAAGAACTGTGTTGTGTGGTTTGAGATGGTGCAGAAAGTCTGCATTAAAACTGGGAACTGAACCCAGACTTCTGGAATTCTCAGTTCAGTCAGTGTCCCATACCCAGGAAGAATGAGGGAGAAGGCAGGATGCTTTTTGTGTCTATTTAAAGATACATCTACATATTTTTGTGTTGAATCGGCTTCTGGAGATGAGCAGCTTTGATGTGGCATTTTTCATTAAAATAATTGTCTTGAGGAGGAGCTTAAAAGGATAAAAATATAGTAGTTTCTTTGCATCTTCACCACTTAGAGCATTGCAATTGTACTTCAGGAATGCACTTGGCTTGTGGCATTTGGTGGAACCAAAAGATTTCACTCAGTGTGACACTGGCAGAGCAAAATGTATGAACAGATGATTGCCAGCAAGTTGATTTACTACAATGAGATTATAAATTGTCATCTGGGCTACAGTAGTTTGACTCTCTGATCCTTCTTCATTGCAGTAAGTAGTAAAATGTTGTTTAAACCATCAGGAGGTTGCTTGGTTCAGTGTTGCTGTGACTTGGCTGGCAAATGGAAACGTTTTAGTCATGGTAACTCAATTGCTTATTTCTGTGTTTGCAGCTCTTGAACTGATTTTGATGGGTAGCCATTGTCAATGGAAGGCAAGTTAAAGGAAGAGCCTGGGAGTTACCTGGTTGGTATCACTGTGCTCACTGCTAGCCTGCATAGAAGCAGATTTGCTTGCAGAACTGATGGTGAAAAATGGGAAAAGATTTTTTGGGGTCTAAGTTGCTGGGCTACTGAAGTAATTCTGTCACCCTCTTTGGAGCTGTGAATTCCTGTATTCAAAATTTTGGCAACAAATGGACAAAGCTTAAGGTGCTGTTATATGGGTTAGTATATGTATGTATGGCCAGACTTCATGAACAGATTTGGGCAGGGCTCTCCCCACGTGGGTGTGCCCTTCCAGCCTGTGCAGTGGATTTTTTAGGTGAGGCACAGC
>JAWWEV010000043.1:48448486-48462354 GCA_035583235.1 Hafferia zeledoni
ACAGTGACAGGGAAGTCCTCGGGACTGTCACAGCACCCGGTACTGACCGGGGCTGACCCTGCTGAGCATCTGAGATGGCTCCAGCTTACACAAAATGAACCTGTGGTCTGTGCCCAGGCCCTGGGCTGCAGATCTCCTACCTGAGGTCTAAAACCTTAAAATAGCCCACACTCAAGGCCCACCTCTCCAGGAGGAAACTTTGCCTTCAGTGTAAGTGCACTTACACTTGCTGATGCAGGGAAGTTGGCATGCAGTTAGCTGGGGTGTGAGTTTATGGCTCCCCAGCTGTTCTTGACTGTTTTATGTGGGCATTTTTCATATGCAGGTAAGACCTGAGCTGCTTGCTCCAGCAGTGCCGAGTAAGAGTGGCTACGGCATGAGCTGGTGTGCACTGCCTGGTGTGCTGCCTGCTCAGAGCCCAGCTTATTGATCCCTTCCCACGGTGAACAAGCCCTTGGATAATGTTTGGATTTTACAGGATCCAGAATCAGGGCAGCAGCGAGGTGATGGGGTGGGACTGAGGAGCTGTGAGACCAGTGGGACTGCACACGCTGCTGCAGACACAGCTGGGACGGGTTGGTCTTCGGCGTGCCCGAGTCAAGGCAGGAGCGTCGGTGATGCAGCTGGAGAGTGCCTGTGTGGGATGGGGGCAGCGTCCTGGAGAGCAGGAGCACGGCGAGCCCCCAGATGACACTGGCTGCAGGTCGTGCCGATGGGACCCTCCCTGTCTCTCCCCTGCTTTAGCCCCACGCTGGCTTTGGCAGAGCTCACCGTCGGGCCGACGGTGCTGGCGGGGCGAGGGGGGGATCAAGTGGTTCCCGCGGTGGGGCACGGGCTGGCGCCTGAGCAGCCTCCCCTCTGCCCCGCTGGCTCTCACCGGCCCTCCTGGCTGCCTGCCGCCTCTCTGCGGCTGCCAGCCCCTGCCCCTGCCAGGCACCCGTGCCCTGCCCGGCTGGCAGCAGAGCAGGCAGGGGGCTGCAGAGGAGCAGCTCCCTCGGGCCCCGGTCCGCCCCAGCACAGCAGGGCCTCCCCCGTCTCCCGCGTCGAGCGCGCCTTTAAGCTTGTGCTAGTCTCCTGGACACCTTCCCGGTGAGTTTTCCAGAGAATGACTACAGATGAAATGCAATTAGACACAGATGGACGAGGGGTGGGGGAGGGGTGGGAGATGAGCCGAGTCTGAAAATGGGGGGAGGGGAGCGATTAATTGCGAGGCCGTGAGGCAGGACCGGCATGTGCGAGAGGGATGTGTGCGAGGATCAGAGGTCCCCGCTGGGAAAAGCTCGCTGGGCTGGGGCCGCGAACCCGAGGAGGTCTCTGTGCTCTCGACTGCTGCTGCCGCCGCTGTTGTGGTTGTTGGAGAGCCAGAGGGAAGCAGCAGGCGTGTCTCAGGGATGATTAATCATGTATGGCAGCAGCCAGGAAGGAGGACGCGGTGCGCGCAGGAGACCAGCACCTCCCCTGCCCCTGCGCGGCTTTGGCTCCCTGACAGCAACCTCTTCTGGTCCGAAATGCAGCCCCGGAGCAGGGCACTCACAGCGGGACCACCGTGTTTCGTCTGAGCCAGGAGGCGGCTCCTTACCCACCCTCTCTGCCGGGAGCTTTGAGACTTAAGAACTTAAATCTTCTAGGTCTGGAGAAGAATGAAAAAAATGTGAAAGCAGGGAGTTGGGCTAGTCCAGGTGGGAGGAGAGGCAGACCTGACTGAAGGTTTAATTTGTGAGGAGCGTGGTAAAAAATAAAAGTGCGTTTGGCAACAGCAGGCTGCAAGTGCTTCCCAGGGAACAGAGCAATCCAGATTCTTGCAGGGTCTTTTTGCTTCAGGACTTGTCAGTTTCCTCTCCCTCTCCACACCTTGGCACTACCTGCAAATCTGATTTCTCTTTTGGAAAAGGAATTTGGTTTTAAGTATCCAGGATTTGACCTTTATTGCTGTAAAGAAAGCTTAAGAAATAGAAACCTGCTTGTGTGTGTGTGTTTTGAGGTCAAATGGTTAAATCAGGACCCCTGGCAGGCCTGCAACTTTTAGCCAGGCTTTCCAGTCTAATGGTCCTTACCTGCCGTGGTCTGCATGTACATCTTCACACTGCAGTTTTTTCAGCAAGTATCTGAAAGTGCCCCCTTTTCTCTGCACCCCCATCAAAGCTAAAGCAGTATTCTTCCCACTGCATTACAGTGGATGATGTCAAAGCATTCATACTTTTTCCCTTTAACCTCAAAGACTCCCTTTCACGGTCTGTAACAGTTCTTATTGGGAGATTTGCACTGAAGGAAGGTGTTTGATGGTATTTCCCTGCCTGTTATTTTCCTCTTCTCAAGATTTGCTTGGACACCCTTAACTACAGTCTTCTGTCACTGAGGTGGGATCTCTGGGCTAATTTTTGTAGGGTTGCTTGGATGCACTTCTTTTACATTTGTCCCTGCAAGATTGCTAGAGTGTTATTTAATGCTTATAAACAGCTCCACATTTTCCATGTGCCACTTCCTCATGCAACACCGAGTTGTGGCCAGAATTTGGAATGTACTAATGTCTTTATTTTCCTCCTTTTTGTTTTCTTAATTGTTCTAAATGCAGCTAAGTAGTATTTCACAAAGCTAAATATCATCACAAAATAAGAGAGGAGTAGGACATACAAACTCTTCAGAGGCAGGATGACAATGGGTCTGTCCAGACAGAGTTAAGTTTGTTGTGAAACGTGTGCTGCAGAGCTATGGAAAGCTGGGGTACTGCTGATAAGGTTGGAGGTACCTTTGCAGGGTTGTTTTGGGATCCGTGGATTAAAAAGCAATGTCATTTTTCAAGCAGAATTGAAACACATTGGTGGCATCAGAAGCTGACAAAACAGAGAGCTGGAATAAATACCTAATGCTCCTCCCTGTGAGACCTCTGCTCACAGCCAGTAGTCATGGAAAACAGGACAAAACAGATGTGGATGCCCAAGCGAGTGAATAGTGCTGCTTTATTCATTGCTGTTGCGAAGCGAGGTGTTTTCCTCTCCTCACCAATCTGGGCTTCCTCTGTGGTGTTGGTGGCCTGGGATGGTGGCAGGAGAAGGGTGCTGGAAGCAGCTGGCACGTTGAACCTGCACCAGCCCAGCAGGTCTAATTTTGGGATTCTGAACACTGTAACAAGGTTTTTCACTTAGGATGTGTGGAGGGATGTCTGCCTTGCCTGAAGGGACCATCTACCTGTTTTGAATGGATGGACCAAGAACAGGTGGGCAGGAGGGTGTCCAAGCACTGGAGGCCAGTACAACGCAGATGTTCCCATTCAGAGCTCTTCCTGAAATGGCTTTCTCTGAGGGCAGGCAGCAGAGCATGGCGCATCCTGTGGTCTGCTGCCCCTTCTGCGTCCACCTGAGGGGAGCAGGGCTAAGGCTTGCCTCACAGTGTGTGTGATTTAAGAGAAAGGAGGAAAACCAGGGCCAAAAGGATGTAATTTGCTCACTCAGCCAGCGGATGGGCAGCAAGAGGAGGGTGTTGCTAATTAATGTGAACTATTGATTGCATTTGGACAGGAGGTGATGCTGTGATGGCGAGTAGTGTCCACCTTTGTGCTACTGGACCATCCAGGGGGTTATTGAGTCCTTTTCCAGTTCAGGGATCATTTTGGTCAGCCTTCCATATTTGTGTTGCCCTCCAGCACCAGTGCTGGTGGCAGTGGTGGGGACCTTGGCTCACTGAGGACTGCAGTTTGTGAGAGTGGGGGTGTGCAGGACTCCCCCATCTCAGCTGGCACCTTGGGAGCCACCTGGTCCTCTCCCCTGCTTGGGGATGCTTTCTGACTGTGTAAGGGGAGCTTTTGGAGGAGCCAGGGGCTGGCTGCCAGGCTGCCTTTAATTCTCCCAGCTGGCAAACAGGAGGCCTGTGTCGGTTGCCGGGGCAATGGCGGGAAGCTGTGTTAGTTTAATGAAGCATTGGGAAGGCTGCTGTTTATTTCAGGGGAGCGGGGGCTCTCTCGTCTGCCAGGATGCTCCCCCGGGGTGGAGTGACGGCTGCCAAAGGGCTCCCAGGCCAAGGCCGCCATGCAGTACCCCTTGACTGCCACCCTCAGCCCTTCCCAGGGTGCAGGGGTCAGCAAGTCAGGCCATCCCTCAGCACAGCATGTCCACCCTTCCACCCAAGCCCAGCAGTTTCAGTGCCGTGCTGTCAGACTGTCCTCTTCCCAAAGCTCCTGCCCTTTCCCAGAGCAGACCCCCTTGCCCCACTTGTGTGTTGAGGACCCAGTCCTTGCCCCTCACAGGGTGTCTCCCTCCCTGGTGCCGGGATGGATGCCCCTTCCCCTTCATGGCCTGCCTGGGGTATGGTGCTTACCTGACTGGGGTGTTGAACTCACCCTCTTTATTTAAGCAAATGAAGACTTGAAGCATCAATGTCTTCATAGTAAAGGTGACCTCCAAAGGAGGGAGGAGAAGAATGAAGAGGGGGGAAGGGGGGAAGTGCCTTGCGTTATGCCCCTTTTCCAGTGTTTCCTGATTTAAAAGGGACCTAATGGGGGGCTTGGGCTTTCTTATCCTTCTTTGCTTCTTTTCTTCCCAGCGTGTTATTTCGAATACAAAAGGATTTCTGGTCTTGTTTAACCTCTAGGGGGGAGGGGGATTCAGTGCACAACTTGAGCACTAATAGGCTTATGACTATTCAGATAAAACTTCATTAACTGATTATTTAAAAAAATAAACCTTATTCAGACCTGTTAAAAATCAAGAGAGTGTAAATGGGTGTGAACAAACAAATAGTAGGTGGAGAGGTTGTCTGAAAGTTCAGTAAGCCGTGTCCATTTAATAAAAGGCTAAGAAAAATCTCAAGCCACAGACCAATGAATTTCTGCTACAAAAAAAGGCTGAATGAGACTATTGTCTTGCAAAGAAAAAAGAAGGGCTATTTCATATGTGAAAAGATAGATGTATTTGGTAAAGCTGTACAAACAGAAATGCACCTGATTTTTTTTTTTTTATTCTCTCCCCTCCCCCCATTTTTCTGTTTTTCATTTAAAATGCTTTGTAAACAAATGCTGTCCTGGATGATGCTTCCTCAGCTGGTGTAGCAGAGCCTCCCCTTGCCCTGCAGGAGCAGCTTTCCACACCAGCTCTTGCAGGACCGAACCCCCCTCCCCGAGTGCAGCGGCACATTATGCGTGCCCGTGCCCGCGGCCAGGGCGGCAGCATCCGTGGGGGTTTGCAGGTTGCCTGTGCCAGCCCTGCCATGTGGATGAGCACAAGGAGCCAGTCTCTCCTCGTGAAGCCCACATCAGCCCAAACTCTCCGACGCCCTGTTGCTAAGCCTCCCTCTCTGGCCCGTTTCTCGCTGTATGCTCAAGTCTCGCGCCCTGTGGACAGCTGGTAATTAAAAAACCTTGGAGGGGGATATTATTGAGTTAACAGTAGTTATTTGTCAGGCTGCTGGAGGGGGGGGAGAGTGATCTATCCCCAGGGAAAGCTGCACTGACGAGGGGTGGGGGGGAGCAGGAGGGAGGAGGAAGTGGGGGCGAGATTGGCAGGTGACTGCCAGCTCCGAGGAGATGACAGCGGCAGCAGCTCCGCCAGTCCCACTTGAACACTGCACTGCAGGTACTGGGTTAATGGGTGGGAAGTGGCAAAGAATATCAGGGTGGGTGGCTGGAGGGGAGGGTGTTGGTGTGGGGGAGTTGATTTCTGCTGAACGCCAAGATAGAGATGACACTCTCTGTATACATGTAATCATTAGACTTTTCATTCCCAAGAATATTTTCCTTCATAGAAGGAAATGCAGAGAAAGCTTGCCCCAAACCTGACAGTATTCTACCTACAATCACTTCCCCCTTGCCAATAGCACCATATTCTACAAAAATGGTCTGAAATGCTGTACTATTTTTGACCATTTCATTTGGATTATTTGTAGCAAAATTTTAATTCTTAAGGTGCTAGGAATAGGTTCATCAGTCCCACATCATCTCCATGTAGCAAGGCCTTTTTACTGAACGTGAGACTGCATTACAATCTAAACCTCACAATTTTCTTGTTTGATGACACTGACTATCCAACTAGAAAATTCATGTATCCTCCTCTTGCAGGACTGGCAGGTTAGACCTGGGCTGAAGTCCTGATTGACATCTGCAGGCAGCATTCTTGCTCATGCTCTCTCTCCTCTCTCTCTTTCCCTCTCTCTCCCCCTCTCTCTCCCTTCTTCCCTTCCTCCCTCCTTCCCCTGTGCTCATGCTGTCTCTTTTTCCCTCTCTTTCCCTTTTGGAGGGCAAAACATCTGTTTGTGAAGGGCTGAGGACACATGCTGCATAGGGAGATAAAAGCAAAGAGTGCTCATCCCATGTAAGAGTTCACAGATCTGTAACTCAGGGGGCTGGTGACAGGGTTTGACAGGGTTGAAATCCTTCTGCCTTTCTCCGTTCTTATATATTTGAGTTTGAAAAACAAAAACAACTGGGGTTATCTCAGATGTGCAATAGTGAGGATTTAGGTGTCAGCTTCGCTATCAGCTTCATTCTTTGTGCACAAACAGAGAAAGAGGATCACAGCTTTGCGCCTAAGCTACACAGTGTGATGCCAATGCCTTGGTTTATCAGAGTGAAGGAAGCCCATGCTTCTCCCTTCCCACTACAGCAGAGTTAAGCCCTAAGGGCCTTACACAGGCAGTGTCCTTTCCCTCCCTGCAGAAGGAGCCAAGTTGAAGGAGTTGGCTGAGAGTTCAAGGTACACATATGATTGTACACCTGCATGATATAGATAGCAAAGAGAGGAAGCTTCAAAAATGTTCTGATGCTTTTCCCTCGAAGCACCAACAGTGCCCTGTAAAGTATTTAGCCATAAAAATGTGCCTTTTCTCTTTGACCTGCACTAGTTGTGGAAAGGGCCACCACCTGTGCCTGTGCCCCTGTGGTGTTACAGGTTTTAGTGCAGAGACTAGGTAAGGTGTTCTGAACTATGAAAATAGCTGATGGGCTGGTCTGTGCATCCAATTTGACCTGTGACTCAGGTATTGTACTTGTGTGCTTATCAGAAATGCCTGCAACAAAAGGGGCAAACTCCCCTTGATTTTCCTGCTCTGACATAGGCACGCTGATTTACATTACATGGAGATGCCTATTTTGACTGCTTGACAAAGAAAATCATGCCTACGATAGCTTCGTGTCAAGCAAGTAATCCTGCTAAACTAAATGGAAGCATGACCAGTGCCATCCATTTTGAGGTCTCTTCTGCGTGGTAGTTTCCAGAGTCTTGGGGTGGCCAGTTTCAGGGGACGGTGTTTTAACCTGGGGACTGCCTGCAGTCTTTGCTAACAGCACTGGGAGCTTTGGGCATTTAGCAGCTTTGAAAATTACATCATAGGCATCTTAAATGTACTTTTCAAGCATGCACTGGTTTTAAAGCTTAGCAGCTGGACTTATGGCCTTATATATAGATCATACACACAGTGAACTGCTTACCAGAAGTGGCAGTTACTTGAATACAAAGAAAAATTTCATGTTACTTTCCTGCCTTCGTCCTCTGCTTTTCTGTTTTCCGTGTAATGAGGATATTGGGGATGCCTTGAGCTGGACCATGAACTCCATGATGTGTCAGTTCTGCTAGGGGTAGAAGGGGCTTACTGTGTAAAGTGCTACCTGCTCTTTGGATGCTTGCACTACAACCTGCTATATTTTCACCGTTACTGGCATTGGCAGCAAGAGTTTAGATGCATCAGCCTTGTTTGGGGGTTAAAAGGGCTGGGGGAAGACACCAGCGGAAGACACAAATGAAAGCCCTAGTTCAGAGCTCACAATGAACAGGACTGAGATTCTGAGCAAGTCTCAGGGTGGCGGGAGTGGGTAACACAAAGCCAGCACTGGGAGCTCATTTTAATTTCAACCATCTTGTGCATGTGTAGTTGGCTGTCTTTGTTTAAAGAACTTGGCCTTCAGGTAGATTTTATTTGGACGGCTTGCTTATCCAAAGAACATTAATGACTTTCCTTGAGGAGTTCCAGCCAGTACCTTTGCACCCCAGTTCTCCTCTAGCCCTGTTCTCTCTTTTCCATAATCTCCCAGTGCCCAGCAGCAAGCCTTTAGGGTACATGCGCAAGCGAAAGGAGCTTGAGTTGGGGAATTAATATTCCTGGAACATAACACCAGCAGCATGCACACGCTGAGGAGAATATTAGAGCTATTAGCGGTGGGAGTTTGGAGTGCATGCAATATCTAGATGGAGAATTCAGTGTGATTAATCTGCCTCTAAGCAGCAGCCTCCGGGCTCTGGGAATTCTGTGGCACGTTTGAATCAGAACTTTTTTTAATTACCTTTCCGCATCAACAAAACAATTGCAGTTATGTGAAAATAAGCCCATTCAGTCCCTGCCCTGTGTCTGTTCTTTTTTTTTTCCCTTTTTGGATGAGGCATGCTGCTGGAGCCCTGAGTATTCACAGTCCCAGCAGCTCTGACAGCACTTCGCACAAGTGCAGAGGGACTTAACCTGGGAGACTTGGCCAGCCTCCAAGTCAGGTAATTGTGTCGTGGGCCAAGTTGGAGCAAGCCCATGCTAGTCAGTGTGCATGTGTTAGATTCCTTCCTCTTCCCCACTTCTTTATTCTGCTTCCCAACAAATGCCCATGCCTTCCTCTCTCCCCCATTCCCCTCCTCACCTTGCTTGGCGCCTTGGCAGCCATGTTGCCTCCCCGCCACAGGCAGGTTGAGAGAGATTCCCCAAGAGAGAAGGAGTGGGATAAACAGGACACAATCACACAATCAGCAGGGTGGAAAAAAACAGATAAAAAAGATGAAAGGAGTCAGTATAAAAATGGTAGTAAAGTTGTGGCCAAACAGAGAGCAAGACTTGCTGAAGGATGCAAGGTTGGATGGGGTCCTTACTGCTTGCAATTCATACCTTTTCCCTCCCTCTCACAAGCAGAGACAGGAGAGTCCTTCCATTGCAACCTGGTTTATTGCTCTACTGGCACAGAGAAGCCATAAAACAACAGGGGAAATTTTCCTTGATGCTGTGGCTCTGCCAAGGCTGGGATGATGCCCCAAGGCACTGGGATTCAGAGCTGATGTGGGAACTGAGGCTTTGGCCATGGAGGAGCTCCCACCTGGAAGAGCATCGTCTGGCCACCTGGAAATTACACTGGAAGCACACAGAGAGCCCGCCGGGGTACACAAGTTTCCTACAGGTGTCTTGGGCTTCCAGTGCTGCTGACAGCCCTCTTGGGTACCCTTAGGCACTCAGGGGGTGCTCCCACCATCCAGCAGCAACAACCTGGGAACGTACTTGCCAGCTGGTTCATGGCAGGGATCTGGATCGCTTCCTTCTCGCTTCTCGCTCGCTCCATGTACAGATTTCCCTCCTGCTGCACTGGCAGGTTGTGGGAAGGGCAGGCTACGATGGCAGTGCTGTTTTCTCCTCCCTTCCAGGTCAGTGTGGCGATGGGAATTGCTTTGCAGGTCTCAGTGAGGGCAGGGAGGGAGGTTGGAGTGTACACACTGTGAAGATCACAAACTTTCTCCCTTTTGGCTCTGCAGTTCCAATAACTTCATAAATATAATGTTGGCTGCAATTAGCGCTGTTTAAATTTTTTTGTTATTATTATTTCACTTGGCTGTGGCTGTGCCCTTGGCTTTTCCCCCTGAATTCTTGGCCTTCAGGTATGATTAGGGCAGTGTGTTTGAGCTGTCTTGCTTCAAAAGGTGAAAAAAAAAATCCATTTTAAACACAAATAACAGATTTTTATTTTTTTGGGCTTATTTACTAAGATGTTTGAGGTGTTGGTAAATTTTGAGAAACTGATGTTAAAAAATTCATCAGTTGAATAAACAAAAAACCCCCAAAATCTTACAACTTTGCTGGTCACATTAAGCCAATAGCGACTTAATGAGCCTTTTTTTTCTTTTAGGCTTTATTTCAGAAATGACCACAGAAGTCTTATATCATCAGCTTTTGCTTCCAGAGCAACATCCGAGGATTGCCTTGTATTGGGAGCACATCAAAGCCTCCTGGCCTTTCTTTCATCTACCCCAGCCTGTCTTCCCTTCCCCAGGGCACCTAAAACTACACTAGGGAATTGAAACCCTCGCTCTTTAACCCTATTGCTTTGCTTAGGCCTCACACAGTTACCGTAATTCTGACCCTTAATACTCCTTTTATTTGCACTGTAGTTTCATAGTGGTTTGGGGTTCTCAGGTAGGGAAATCCCCCCAGGTGCACAGTGGTTGGCATTACCTCTGCTTGGCCCGTGGTTCCCAGACCTGTGCCAGGGGGCTCTGGTCACCCTGTGCAGTCCTGAGTGCCCAGTGGCTCCAGCACTGCCTTCCCAGCGTGTCTGTGCCACGACCTGCAGCATCCGCCTGCTTCGGGCCTTACCCCGCAGTGCCCCTCACCAGCCCCCCCAGAGCCTCTCCCGTGGCCACTGACACCCTTCGTTTTCACCCCAGCACTTCATCCTGCTCCGGCCCTGGGGGTCCAGAGGGGTGACAGCAGGTGGCCAAGGGGCAAGGGCAGTGGGAGCCTGTGCTGTGCTGGAGGATGGTGCCTAGGCTGGCGCTTGCTGTCTGTCCTGCCCAGACCACTTTGAAAAGGTATTTCCATCCTAGTCACAAAGTTTATTAGGGGAAAAAAACCGAAACGACCATAAAAAAGCCAAAACAAAAAAGAGAGTATATTTTATTAAAAAAAACGAAAAGCCATTTTCTTGGCCAGCCATTTCCTGAGTTCCCTTTGTTACTACTGCAGATATGTGTTTGAATAAGAGCCTTTTCCCCTCCCCTCTCCTATTCCTCCCTGTTCTATCCTGCAGTGAAGTCACAATCCGGCGTTTGTGGGCTCTGTGTGATGTCAGAGACTCGGTCTTGTGACTTCACCGGCGGGCTCAAGCAGAAGGTGCAGACGGGGCTGAGAGAAGAGAAAAAAAGCCCCCTCCTCTTCCCTCCACCCCCCTCCACCCTCTCGGTTTATAAAACCAGTAGCTGAGATAAATCGGAAGGGGGTGGGGAGAAGCAGCAGGGAAAGCTGAGAAAGATGCCAGAAAGGTACAGTAAATGGGCTTTATCTCTCTGTCCCTCTCCCTGAAAGTTGAGAGTGGAAAATTGCCCTGCAGAGGCCAGCTCTGGCCGACCACGCGCGGCGGCGGCGGCGGCGGCCGTTTGTCTGTGTGCGCCGCCGTGTGCGTGTCACCTCCCCGCGTGTCACCTCCCCGCGTGTCACCGCCCGCCCGCGCCGCCGCCGCGGGGCCCACGCGGGTGCGGGAACGGGGGCGCGGGGGCGGCCGGACCCGGCGGGGCGGGCGCGGGGCCGCTGCCCTGGCCCTTCGCAAAGGCCCCAGCTGTGGGTGCTCGCTGCGGTCTGGCTCCTGCTCCGACACCGACATAAATGGGTTATGGGGTTTATGGGGTTTATGCATATGCGTGTGTGTGTGTGTGGTGGCCTCCCCCTCCTCCCTCCCCCTGTAGCCCTCGTCGATTTTTATTTTTATTTTTATGTTGTTTTGGATGTGTTTTTGATTTTTTTTTTCCTCGCTCTGCAGGTTCGGAGTAGCACGGGGGTGGATGGGGAGGGGCCTGCCATTCCACCGTGATATGTGGGTACATCAGGAGGGAGAAGGGCAAGGCCTCAGGGTCACATTCTCAAGGGCTGTGAGATGTGATTTCTTCTTTAATATCTTCTTATTTGAGGGTTTTGGTGGTTGTTTTTTTTTTTTTAAACTGGCAACTGCACAATAACAATGTGGGTGCACCAGCAAAGAGCAACCTCAAAAAAAAAAAAAAGAAAAAAAGGGGAGGAGGGGAAGGGGAGGGGGTGTTGAGCTTGCCCCTCCCTTCTTCAGCAATATTTTTTTCCTGTGTCCAATTTACCGTTCACTTGAGATTTTGGACAAAGACCGGGGCAGTGGGTGGGCTGCTTTGAGTTTTGTGATATGATATGACTGGAGCAAGAGAGTAAAGCGTAGACAATTAAGGATCGGCGCGAGGGCTTTGCTCATTCAGTGTGTTGAGGAAGCCGTCATTTTGTGTTACTGTGTGTGTCTGGAGGAGGAATGATAGTGGAGAGTGACAGTGGAAGGATGCCTAACGTTGTGGTGTATTTGTACTTGCTAAATGCCTGCTCCAGGAAAGGGCTTCAAAAGAAAGGAATGAGGGAAAGGGGGTCCGTCTGAATTTGCCCTGTGGTGAAGCCACTTCGGGCTGGACTCTGGCTGGTGGGAACGCGATGTTTTGCTGCCTCCGTGAAAGGGGAGGGCTGAGGAAGGAAAAGTGCACGCAGGTGTCAGGCAGGCTTCTTGCTGCCACCTCTCTGCCTACGCACCTCACGCCGATGGCCGGGGGCTTCTCTGCTGCTGCGGTTCGCGAAGCTCCTGGGAAAAGCACCGCATCCCGCCTGTCTGCAGCACCGCGCTCCAGCCCGCTCTCGGGTCACTGGCGTCCCGCTGCCGCACTTCTCTCCTACCCATCCAGAGCACATCCTGCTTTTGTAGTTATTTATTTCTTTATTTCAACTACTGGACCCTGGCTGTCCTCTGCCAACACGTTTCAAGGCTGATGAATAGCACCCCCTGCAGTTATAGAGCTGATCTTTTGTAGCACAGATGTATAATTAATTGTGCAGTACTTTTGCAGTCTGAAGAGGCAAGCGGATTCTTGGAAGACACCCACGTACTGCCGCCTGCTTCTCAGACCCCCAGCTCCATGACCGCCGGGGAAGGGACCTGTTGGCCACAGCTTAAGAGCTTCTGTCTTACCTTAGTGATGTGAAAGAGGATTCAGATCCAGGTATTTGGTGTAAAAGCCAAAAACACTTCAAACAATCCCAAATCCAAAGCACTGCTGCCCCGCAGAACTCCTCTGCCTCTGCTTCAATATGAAAGAACTTTTAGGGTTATTTGCATCTCTGTTCCATCCCAATGGTGATGCTTAGGGATTTTTTTCCTTCTTTCTTCTCTCAAAGGGCAAGTAAGTTTGTAAAGCACTTTGAAGATAAAAATCATTGTCTGCACTGAGTACTGTCTGTTGGCTTGTCTGGGAAATGAAGCCTGGAATCACCCTGCATTCCCCTTGGAGGAGTAAATCAAAAGAACCATTGAAATGTCCTTTGGACCTCTGGCCCCAGAGAGGGCAGAAGTTGGGGTGACCAAGTGGGACCAGAAGGACACTTCTTGTGAATCTGTGAGGTGGGAGGTGAGGAGCGAAATGCACCCTGCAAAACTAAGGGCAGAGGACATGGGGGATGTGATTTAGCTAAGATTAGATACAGAAGAGATTTTAAGCCTCATTATTTTGTCTGGGTATGGCAGGATTGTCCCCTATGGGGCTTTTCTCAGTTCTTTATCTACACCTGCTTTTAAATGACTCCTGAAAGAGCAGAAAACAGTGGAGAAACCCCTTCCCTTTGATTTCTCTTCAGCTGGGGACATCCGTCGCCCAGGACTGTAACCATAGGTGCTCAGGCAGGGGGGGAGGCGTGCATCACTTCAGCCCCATGCTGGGATATGAAAGGATTAAATCCCTCTCCTAAGCAAAGTGGAAGGTCCCCAGGTGTCTTCTCTCGGGCTCAGAGATTGCAGTGGGAGAAGGAGACAGGATCCAGCTGGGTAAGAGACCTCATCAAGAGGATAAAAGCATTTAGGGTAAAGGACAGTCTGTCTCCCCGAGTAGGGGAAGTAATCAGTGAGGATGTGCAAGGGTCTCTCAAAAAGCCCTAGGCAGGCAATGTGTATATCAGAAAAGAATTTCCAGGCAGTGGTGAAGGGGAACGAGCTGAAAGCGTTAATTAGTTACCCTCTCTCCCCACCCCCTGTTTCTATTAAGATTTTCCCTTTCTTCTAACCACCACTGCTTGTTCCTTCCTTTCCTTCCTTTCCTTCCTTTCCTTCCTTTCCTTCCTTTCCTTCCTTTCCTTCCTTTCCTTCCTTTCCTTCC
>JAWWEV010000043.1:48474125-48497950 GCA_035583235.1 Hafferia zeledoni
TGGATTCCCCATCCCTGGAGGTTTTTAAACTGAGATTGGCCGTGGCCCTGAGTGCCATGATCTGGTAAAGGGACTGGCGTTGGACCAAGGGTTGGATTTGATGATCTCAGAGGTCTCTTCCAACCCAATCCATTCTGTGATTAACTGTTGAACTTGTTCGTGCTGTGTTTGTGAACAGCAGCACAAACAGTCAAACTTCAGTTTTCACCTGGATACAACAGAGCAGTCATGTTGCAGTAAGACTCCTGTTTCTTCCTGCCTCTTATCCAGTGATTCCTCAAAAACAGACTTAAAAAGTGGTAGACAAAAGTGCAAAGCATCCTCTTGTCAGTTCAGCCTGGAGACAGTGAATATACATGTGCTTTTTCCAGTGTTCTTTGTGCTTGTAACCTGTGATGATACTGGAAGACTGGAAAAAATGTTACCAGGTTCTTTGTGGGAGAGCCCCGGCTTGACTCCCTTTGAGATTTGATCTGTTCTCCATTTGAGAAGCCTGTTATTTCCTGCCTGCATTGTGATGCAACAAACACAAAAAAGCTGGGAAAATTACTTTTCTCCCCCCACCTCTTCACTGCAAGAGCACAGCTTGTCTGTGTTCGTACCAATAACTGTGTATAGAATCATTGGGTATTCTGTGCCAGAGTATGATGATTTATTTTATAGTATTTTACTAGTATGAGCTCAGTCATCTAATTGCTAGTAAATTGCAAATCATAAACAGAACCCTCTGATGAGCTTTGATAAGAGCTCAGTACTTAGCTAGAAATTGTGTGGGGAGTGACTGTGCTAGAAGCCTTAGCACAGTTTGTTGGAAGTATTGTTCATACCATTTTTTTTGTATTATGTGCTGCAAACTCTATCTTGCTGATAGCTTTAAACTGCTCTAAAGATTTAGTATTAGCAGAGCTGGCTGAATAGCTTGTGTCCATAGACAGCATCACTGATGACTGTGAAAAACATTCCTAAAACTTAAAGCATAATTTTAGGCCTACTTAGCTAAACCCATAAGGTAGCTGAAAGAAAAATACATGCTGTCACACCTGCCAGAATGGGAATAAACCATCATACACCATAATGAAGTACTGTTGATCAGCCCTCCATACAGTATCTTCACTTTGCTGTTACCTGTGATCAAATGCCTGGCTGCAGTTGAATTTCCATGGGGTTTGATTTGTCCAACACTGTTTTCTATGAGTAGATGTTCTGGAGTAGTGGAAATGCTGTTTGTGACTTTTTAAAATGAGCATAAGTGGTGACATGATAAGTGTGGTGAATGCTGCGTGATCAGCATTGTGTTGTCTGCTGGAAATCCGAAACAGCAGAATAGAAACAGTCTAGGAGGTTCCTGGAGCATGTGGCAAATGACATCCTGACACAGCTGGTGAGGGACAGCTGGGGAAGGCACCCACTGGACCTGCTGTCTGTGAACAGAGGAGGACTGGTGGCTGATGGGAGGGTCAGAGGCTGTCCTGGCACAGTGATCGTACAATGATAGTTTTCAGTTCTTGGAAACATAAGGAAGTGGGGCACCAGAACTGCCACCTTGGACTTCCAGAGAGCAGAGACTCAGCCTTCTTTAGGAGCCTGGTTGACAGGGTCCCTTGGGAGGCAGTGCTGAAGGGCAGAGAAATCCAAGGAAGGCTGGATGTTCTTAAAGGTGCAGAAGAGGCTGTCCCCATGTGCCCAGAGATGAGCTGGCAGGGCAGAGGACTGGTCTGGTTGAACAGAGAGCTTTGGCTGGAGCTCAGGGTGAAAAAAAAAGGAGAGTTACAACCTTTGGAAGAAGGGGCAGGCAACTCAGGAGGACTGCAAGGACGTTGGGAGGTTACATGGTGAGAAAATTAGCAGAGTTAAAACCCAACTGGAACTTGTATCTGGCTACTGCCGTGAAAGACAATAAGAAATACTTCTATAAATACATTAGCAACAAAAGGAGGGCTAAGGAGAATCTCTGTCTTTTATTAGATATGGGGGGAGGGGGCATCATAGTGATAAAAGATGAGGAAAAGATTGAGATGCTTAATGCCTTTTTACCCCAGCCTTTAACAGTAAGACCAGTTATTCTCTGGGTATCTAACTCCCTGAGTTGGAAAGCAGGGATGGGGAGAAGAAGGAAGCCCCTATAATCCAAGGGGAAATGGTCAGTAACCTGCTACACCACTTAAACAAGTCTGTAGGGCCATGTGGGATCTGCCCAAGGGATGGAGCTGGCAGAAGTGCTCACCAAGCCTCTTTCCATCATTCACCAGCAGTGCTGGCCACCTGGGGAGGTCCCAGTTGACTGGAAGTTGGCAAATATGATGCCCATTTGCAAGAAGGGCTTGAAGGAAGATGTGAGGAGCTACAGCCCTGTCAGCCTGACCCTTGGTGTTGGGGAAGGTTTGAAACAGATCATGAGTGCCATCACATGGCACATACGGGACAAGAAGGCAGATAGGCCCAGTCAGAAAGGCAAGTCCTGCTTGACCAACTTGAGCTCCTCCTATGGCAGGGTGACCTGCTCAGTGATTGAGGGAAAGGCTGTGGATGTTTTCTGCCTCATCCTTAGTAAAGCTTTTGATGCTGTTTGTGCCAGTATTCCCCTGGAGGAACTGTCTGCATGTGGGTTGAATGGGTGTCCTGTTTGCTGGGTAAAAAACTTGTTGGATGGCCAAGCTGGAGAGTGGTGGAGTTACACCCAGCTGGTGGTCGGTCACGAGTGGTGTCCCCAGGGCTCGGTGCTGGGGCCAGCTCTGTCTAATGTCTCTACCAGTGATCTGGAGGAGGGGGTCACACACAGACTGTTCTGAGTTGGAAGTGACCCACAAGGACCATCAAGTCCAACTCAAGTCAATGGCCCACATAGGGGATTGAACCCAAGACCTTGGCATTATTACAACCAAGTTTTAACCAACTGAGCTATCGAGTGTACCCTCAGTCATTTTGCAGGTGACACTAATCTGGGTGGGAGTGTTGCTCTGCTGGAGGGCAGGAAGCTCTGCAGAGGGATTTAGACAGGCTGAATCACAGGGCTGAGGGCAGTGGTATGAGGTTCAACACGGCCAAGTTCCAGGTCCCACACTTGGGTCACAACAGCCCCGTGCAGTGCTACAGTGGCTGGAAAGCATTCCAGTGGAAAAGGGTCTGAGGGGCACTGGTTGAGAGGCTGAACATGAGCCAGGAGTGTGCCCAGGTGGCCAAGAAGACCAGTGGCGGCCTGGCCTGTGTCAAACAGTGTGGCCATCCCCTGTATGCTGGTGAGGCCACACCTTGAATCCTGTGTCCAGTTCTGGCCCCTCACTACAAGAAGGACACTGAGGTGCTGAAGCATGTCCAGAGAAGGGCAGTGGAGCTGATGGAGGGTCTGGAGCACGAGTCTAATGAGGAGTAACTGAGGGAGCTGGGGGTGTTTAGCCTGGAGAAAAGGAGGCTCAGGGGAGACCCTTTTGCTCTCCACAGCTGCCTGAAAGGAGTCTGTAGCAAGGTGGGATTCAGTCTCTTCTCCCAAGTAACAAGCAATGGGACAAGAGGAAATCACCTCAAGTTGCTCCAGAGGAGTTTTAGATTGGATATTAAGAAATATTTCTTCACTAAAGAGGTTGTCAAACATTTGAACAGGTTGCCCAGTGAAATGGTAGAGTCACCATTCCTGGAAGTACAAATGTGTGGACATTGTGTTTAGGGACATGCTTTCATGGTGGCCTGGGCAGTGCTAGGTTGGACTTGATAATCTTAAAGGTCTTTCCCAACCTAAATGATTCTATGACTCCATATAACCATGTCTTTCCATTTTGTTTCTCATCTTCGTTCAAAGGAAAAAGAAGGAAGTCAAGGGTGTTCTGTCATGTGGTGTAAATTTTGGTTTGCCACTGCAAGTTTTCCCTATTCTGTTTCATGTGTGTGAGGGTGGGAAGGTTTCTGTTCTGCTCCTTCTCCAACAGACCTGCTTGAAATGTTACGTACCTCGGATTTGCTGAGGTTCATGATCCTGACCATGTTGCTACATGAAAACAATCTTTTAGATAGGTCTTGGTAAGTAAAATAGAAAGTAAAAGAGATACTTAGCAGGCAGTAAATGAAATGAGGAAAATTGCTACAGGAGGAGGTAGCAAATTGTATCATAGGGTGTTGCTGAGTGAGTGGCAGATTCTCTTCTCTTCTGTTGGGGAGCAGAAGTAGCAGGAGCATAATTGAGAATTCTCCCAAGTGATGCTATTTATTTTGCATGATGAAACTGAACTGTGCTATCCTTACCCCTCCCATCCAAGTCACTGCATTGTAATGGAGAAACATCCCATTTACTGTGAGAGTGCATAAAGAGAACTTCTGTACTGCAGAATTGTTTCTTGGCAGCTGTGGTTGGGCACAGGTTTTGGTGATGAGCTGAGGGGTCCACTGCAGTGTGGTATTCTGCATCTCTACACTTCTGACTTCAGTCAGTACCACGTTTACTCTGGTTTGGAGAGCAGGGTGGTGATTTTTGCCTTCTGGTCTTTCTTTCCTTTCGTTCTGGGTACTTTTCTGCATTCAGTATCATGCCTTTACATACCTTCTCATGTTCCAGTTATCAGAGACAATACTGTTCTTGAGGATTGCTCAGCTGAGTATGTGCTTTTTTTTTTGAATGATGGTATCCTGTGATTAGGATATAGAAATTTGACTTGTCATGTGTTTGGTTTGTTTCTTTTCTTTTTGGCTTGCAAAAAAATGCAGCTTGTTGAATGTTTAATAGGTGGAATTTGTGGGAAACCAGAGGGGGGATTTATATATAATACAGCTGCTGAAAACAGCAAGGGGAGGAAAAGAGGTTAATTATATGTATGCTCTACAGCCTAGTCAAAACTCTGCCAGATTTGGTGGAAAAAGAAAACTCGAGTGAACCTGGGTGAAGCTCAATGAGAAACTGTCAGGAACCTCCTACAAGTGGACTGGGAGGAGGATCTGGGAAATAAACTTGTTTGCTTATTCACAGAACTGTAGTGTTTATAAGATGTTTGTTGGTCTCATGAAATTTGTCATGATTGGCTCCATGTGTACATTACCCTTCTGAAATGAGGTAAGGAGTAAGGTCCTTTTGTTCTGTTGGTTAGCAAGATGCAAATAATTAAATCAGCAACAATTCTCAAGGTGGAAGTCGCTTTGTTGCCATCTTTGTAACTGAAGCAAGGTAGCAAACTTCAGTTTTTCATAGAAAGTTGGAGTTTTAGAGCAAGAGAGAAAAGAGCATTTAATCTTTCTTTTCCTGTAATTGAACTCTAGGAGTACATTAGCATTATGAAATGGTTATATGTAATCCATCACATCTGGTTTATGTTAATTGTCCCTCTTTATTTAGCCTGCTCATGAGAGGAGACAGGGTGGAAAAAGAAACAGTAGAGTCTTCTTGTTTTGTTTTTTCTCTCCTCCCTGGTGTACAGGATGAATGACTACAGGAACTCACCTTCAACAGAATGGTGGGACTGATTCTCAGAGTAGTGGACCGTCTAAGCTCCCTCTGTCTTACTTAGAAATAGTAACTAGCCTTTCCAAAAATTATGCTCAGAGTGCAGTGTCTTTGTTATCCTCCAGTAATCTGTATTTACAGAGATGTTCTTTCTTTGGTGCTGGATTCATCCCTCCTCTTTGCTCTCAGCTGCTGACTTCCTTCAGGATATATTCTGTAGGATACGAGATGGAATACATGCTGTTGTAGCTTTGTCCATCACCTCTCCAGCCTGACATGCTGTCTGACACTGTCCCTGTGGTGATAAAAAGTCCTTTGGGAAGGAGAAAGCTTTAAACCTTGGTTGTGAGAAGATCTCTGGGTGTAGGTTGTTAATTTCTCTGAGCTGCTTATGCTCATTAAGGGTTAGTTTTGTGCCCATGGTGTGGTCTGACTGCTGTTGCCATTTCCCTGGCCTTTGGCTGCAGCAACAGAACTTGGAAACCTGGAGTTGAGTGTCTGCCATGCAGAGTTACAAGGTACAGAGTGTTGTTTGTTGGTTATAGTGGCGTGAGTTTATACCACAGAATTTCAGACATTGAACTGAGGTGTGTTAGAAGTTTGATCACTTTATATGCATGAAGTTGACATGGAGAGGTTGCTGCTGGAAGGTTTTCATTGACTCAGTGATTGAGAGTGAACCAATGTCAGTGCTTTAGGCCAAGGCTAAGTATTAACCTCAGGAGTTCCGAACTGTTTGCTCCAACCCTCCAACTCTGTGTCATCTGCCTGTTGGTTACGCCAGTGTAACCACAGTGGGGATGCAGAATGCGATGGCTCAGGAAACGGGTCCAATCTGAAAAACTCAAAGAAAACCTGCAGGGGTGGGGATGGGTGGATGGGCAGAGGGCGGAACTCCTTAAAGTAGTCCTGCCTCTGAAGTGATGTCTCTGTTGACTTATTTAAATGTATGAAGTTATTTTGTATTAATCTGAGCTGTTTCTCCTGTCTTCATGTAAGA
This sequence comes from Hafferia zeledoni, assembly GCA_035583235.1. Lineage (NCBI taxonomy): Eukaryota > Metazoa > Chordata > Aves > Passeriformes > Thamnophilidae > Hafferia > Hafferia zeledoni. Next base: position 48,480,548 of record JAWWEV010000043.1, read on the forward strand.
GTGGCTGCAGTCTTGGTCTCCCTGTTGGTCTCAGGAGACAGAACTTCTTGTAAGAACGGGTTTGCTTCAGCTTTTGGCTCCAGCACGAAGCAGGTGCCGTGGAATCTGAAGTGTGGAGGGATGAGCAAAGTGACATTTAGAGGACATAGGTTGCAGGAGACAAACAGAAATGTTAGTGAAAGTTGTTGTTCTTCTAGTGTGAAAATCTTACAAATGCTTGGAATTTTTTTTGTTTGATGTTCAACCAGTTCTTATGTTAGAGAGAAGCCTTACTTTTCTCAAACTTTTTATTGGTAAATATGATAGGGCCTTGACTGTTCTGTTCTCAAGTGTGCCATAGCAGCAGTATTTGCAGACCTTCCACACCCAAACTGCTCTTGAGTCTGTTGATTTAGGGGGATGAGGTGCTAAATTCATAGGAAGATTGATAACTTGGGCTAGTGAAAATTAAAAGTGCTAAAGCTAAACTTCTTGTGTAATCTTAAAGGAACAAAAACTGTCTAAGAGGTTTGGAGGACATAAATTTGAGTACAGCTTTTCTGCCAGTGGACATTAATTCTTTAATTCGTTAGTTTAAGTAGATCAAGGTTATATTTCTACCTGATTTTAGTGGTATTACCTATGATGTAATTCGATGGCATTATCCTCAACAATGGTTTTATCCTAATCCATGGGTATATATCTTGTATACAGTGCACAGCCTGTATTGGAATAATACTTGCACGTAACTGATAGAGATTTTGTGTCAATTTACTTCATTTGCCTTGAGGAGTTCCCAGGAGTCTTAGTTACAGGCTCATTGCACCAGGCATTGTAAAGAACAAAAAAATACTTGTACAGACTACCCTGAATGGAAAAGAAGGACGTATATTACAGGTAATATTTAATATGACCCTTATAAGTATTCATCCTAGCAACTTGTCATAGTTTGAAGAGATAATGCATTTAGGACTCTAAAGACAATGGTTGCTACTTAGTATGAATAAATTAGAAAAGTTAATTAAAAATAATGTGTTGCAGTGTCTTTTTTTGTTGTTGTTTTTACTGCTGTGTAGTTCTGAGTATTTTTGGTACTGGGTAAACTCTTGTGCTGAAAGTGGGAGTTTGGTGAGATAGAACCTGGCAAGCCTGCTCCTGCTCTTCTGCTTTCTGCTTGCAATTAATAATTGACTTTTCCTTTTCCCTGCCTTCAGTTTGTAACTAAAAGGTGAGAGCTGGGATGTCTTTGCTGAGCCTCCTGTCTCATGTGTCTGAGGAGGTGAAGAGCAGATCAGAAGTGGTCCTTGAAGTGGTTGCTCAGATTTTGTGGTATTGCCAAAGCAGACACGGTGTTTGACTGTTTGGAGACACTGGGGGTGTGGACACAGGTGAATTTGCAGTAAGAGACACAAAAGGAGTTGTGAAACCTTTTGGAGGACTAGTGAAGTGGGTTAGGATGTGCAATGGACTGATCTGCAGCTTGGAGAAAAAACAGGAGCTGAGGGTTCAGTATTATTTTCATTTTGATGTCGGGAAGGGTTGTTTGACTACTGTGTAAAGATGAAGAGCCTTTTAAATACAAACTCCTGATTTCGAGTGCCCTTCAGTAGCCACGCCACTTAAGCAGTTCCTGCTGTGTCCGTTTTGCTGGTGCAGATGTTTTTGCAATGATACAGTGAATGGATCTGTCAGGTCAGAAGTGGCTGCTCTCCCTCACACACAGAATTTTCTTGACCACATGAGTTCCCTGATCTGCCCTGACAGCGTGAGTGGCTGTGTTAGCGCACAGAGGAGGCTGGGCCTCTTCAGCTGGGTGGGATACAGAGGACTGACTGAAACCAAAACTCTTTAATCTTTGACATAAAATGGAATCTGACAGATTTGCATGGGTTCTTAGTGAAATAACAGTGTCTATTAAAAATGTAAATGCATAACTTTCAGCACGGGGTTGGTGGATTTTTGAAAGCTATTTCAGTGCATCTGTGCTGTCGTTTGAGACTGAGAACCAATGGCATAATAATAAAATCAGCCAAAATTCTGCTGAACTTTGATCATTAGTCATATTTCTAGAAATACGTGTTTTCATAGCACTTCAACTTTAATACTGGCTTACAACAGAAGTTGTTCTTGTCAAACTTCTTTCTTTATGGTTAGGAATCAGAATTTAACAGTTACACCACTCAAAGTACAGAGCCAAAGTGGAGATTTTATTTTAGTTTTGTTCATTTAGTGAGTTAGGGGAGACTTAGAGATGCAGAAAAATCTGTTTGTGGATTTTTAATTTGGTGTTATCCAACCAGGATTTTTAAAAATATTTTGGACTGGGGAAGGAAAGCAGCAGCCAAATAATAGCCACATGCAAAATTTGTTTATTTTTGTTGTTGTTTGTTTACATGGTGCCTTATATGATAGCAGCTGAGTGCTCTGAATATGTCTGCTCACATCTCCCCTGTGAGACAGGAAGATGCACTGACTCAGGCTTACTGAAATTTTCTGTGGTCACTTAGGGGAATATATGAAAAAAGAAGTGAATATAGATCTTATGTAGCAAAATAATCCCCAGAGCATTCCTCTCTCTCAGCTGACAAAGCTCACTGTGCTCCTTCTGCCACTCTCATCTGTTCCTCACCCATTCTGCAAGAACCATTGCCTTGATTGTTTGGATTTAAGCTCATGCTTACTGACTTTCTGAAGAGTTGTACAGACAGTTTGGTAAAGAAGGCACAGGGTCTGTGTGAGATGGAAACAGTTACAATCCACTTGGCCAAGCTGTGACTCATTTGAGGAATTTTTTGGTGAGGGGTTTCACTCGGAAGGACAAAATTACATTGTGGGGCGTTTTATTGTAAAGAGCCCTATTAGCACTGATTTGCAAGACGTGTTGCTAATATGTATTATTATTACACACTTAAGCATGTGTGACAACTACATAAGGATGTTTTTAAGGCATGCTGTGAATTTTTAGGATTAAAAAATTCGGTTTCCAGTAACACAGTATGCTGGGTTTATTTATGATATACTTTCTAAGATAGTTTATCTACTTCAGCTTAGCAATTTCAACAGGATCTGGCACTCTCAGTGACAACTAATTGTGTACTGTTTCAGCTCTGAGTGGTGTAGTAAGGTTTCTGTGACAGATCCAATCACAGTGGCTTGGTGGGAGCCAGATCTGACTGCAGTTTCCTCCACAAGTGCGGTGGCGAATAGGACAGTATCAGAAGCACAACTTTTTGAAAGAGGTGAGCAGTGAGTGGTACTTCTTCGACAAACTGGTGTCCTTTTGAAGTGCTGACTGGCTTAATTTACTTCCATATCACACCTAATGGTGAAAACCAGTTTTAAGTAGTTTCCCTTTTCTTTTAAAAAGGCATCTAATGTAGAAAAGTTGGATTTCCTGCTTTGTTAAATGTAGTCATAGGTGTTTGAGCCTTAAATTCATCTACTTGTGGCATTTGTGGCTGATTTGCCTTCTGTTAAAGGCAGCAGACAGAGTAATGTTCCTCCAAAATTGAAACAAGGTCTGTCTATTCCCAGCCATTGCTCAGATGTGCAGGTAATAACTGTGTACCTGCAGAAATGAGGCTTAGCAGCGTGGCCTTGGAAATGGAAATGGTACTCAGTATATATAAATAAATCCTCTTCTCCTGTATTTCTGGCTTAATTCAGAACGTGGGCATTGTTTACTTACAAAATATGCTCCTGGATTGTTCGTACGCAGGTTCTGGCTTGGTGGGGTTTTTTTGGTTGTGTGTGTTCTGTGCTAGTTTGAGAAGATACGATAGGGAAGAACAAAAGTGGTTATTTCTGCATTTTATATGAGTTGTGACTAGAAATGGTGGCAGATTTATGTACATCTGTTATTTGCACAGCATTTAGCAAGTAAGTCTATTTTAGTCAGAACCCTGGACATTCTATAGCCTCCCAACTTGTTCATGTACATTTTTATCTGTGGAGAGTAGTATCTTACCGTTTGTCACCTGCTTGTAGCTGCATTTTCCTTCCTGATAGGCATGGTGGGAAGCAGAGGCTTTTGACAGATCCCTGAAGATGTATTGCATTTGACTGCTGCCTGAGACTTCTCTGCACAGATGGATCGCAGTAGTCAACCCAAATTTAAAGAAAACTTAACGAAGCGGAAAGACCTCACTTATGTCCTAGAGAATGAGCTGGTGGTGGTTTCATTTGTTCCTTTATAGGCTTATCGTTTAGAATTAGGCGTATCCCCACAGTATTTTGGCTTTTAGCTCAGTTGTTACGAGCTGTCTGTGGTGATACGCTACGATGTTGGCATCAGTGTTACAGGGAAGATGTGGGTGGCTGTCCTGTTTGTCCAGGCTTGGGTAATCAGGACAAAAGCATTTTAAAGATTTATGTATCTTTAAAAATAGGATAACACAGCATGTTGCAGAAGATCATTTCATGCAGTCATCTTGGAGTAGGAGTACTAATGAATTCTGTTAATCAGCAGTGGTTGGGGGCAGCCTGATATTCATGCAGGAACTTACACGCTTCAGACTAACATTTGGTAGTCTTGCTTGCAGCGGGGTCACAGTGCGGTAGCTCCGTATTTTGAGGAACTCATGTGTTAACAAAGTTCTGTAAGGCTATTTTGAACGATTAAGAAACAAAATCTGCATTGTAGATGGGCTTTAAATTAAGTTCACGGGAAGAGGGTGAGTTGAAAGACTGCGTGAAATAACTTGAGGTGTTTCACAAGCAAATCTGAGATGCAGATACGAGGACCTATTACTTCACTCTATTTGAAACTTCTGTGCAGTGATTCTGTAAGGGAGGCTATTTCTTTATCAGCCACACCAGCTTGTAATGTGCTTCCTTTGTTCCTGTCAGGTTGAAGGCAAATTTTGATTACTAGGCTATTGGGGAAGAAACAAATGTGTTGGAGCAGAGGGAAACTGCTTAGCCTGGTGAATGTAGTCTGTAATCTCGAAATGGATATGCTCAGATGACTCCACAGCTACAGACCGTAAATGCTTCAAAGTCAGGCAGCTTTATTGAGAGAGCTGGATGCAGGTGTAGTCAGAGCGTAGGTGTGACACTGGAGTGGGGAAAGCTGTGCCAGAATCTTACCTTCCCTTTGAGTAAATGAGGAAGGCTTTGGGTGTTGTGTGCGTTGGAAAGTACTGTAGAACTGTATCATTTATGGCTATTTATTAATAGAGTACTTTTTTGGAGGCAGGTCATTGTCGCTCCTGTTGAGGCTGGAATTGTGGATGTGCCACCATTATGGCATTTTTGTATGATTGTGTTGTGCTCTCCAGTCAACAGCTGGTGTAACATTTCTGCATATGGAGCTGTGTGTACCAACTGAAAATGTTTCCTTTAAAGGCTCCCAGTACAATGTTAATCAAATAATTCTTTTTTTTCCTGTGGGTCTGGGTAGATTTTGAAGGCCTCATCTATCTGAATGTATTTTATTAACAAGGTTTGCCCATGGGATTATCTCCATGTTTTTGCTGTGAACACAGCACTTAGGTGTAAGCATTTGACAGGGCTGTTACTATTAAGAAAGATTATTGCAATAGTAATTTTAATAGTCCTGTATTTATAGTACATTAATGACAGGAAATGTGCTATATATCTTAAGTTATCAATGATGTAATGCATTGAAGTACCTCCTACCTTTTTTTACTCTTGTTATTAATGAAGTGCCTATTCTCTTTTCTTTTTGGCAGCTGTTCTACTGGTTATGTTACTCAAGTTAAGCTCCTTATGAGATATTCAAAGGAAGTGTTTTCCTGATGAAAACTTTTTATTTGTTTGTCAGGGTAAATTCCAAGACTGAAAAAAAATAAATTGAAGGGGGAAAATACATTCTCTGTGTTTTGAGTTAGCATATATAACTTCTGGACTGAATAAATGTTACATGATTGCATGAGATTATGGAGGATAAGAATCTGTGCCTTAGGTTGACCTTTACTGTATCTCTATTCCTAAAGGTATTTCACAGCATCTTGTGCTGTTTCTGTTCATGATATAATTACAATTACTCTTTTTTAATAGTGAGGATGCCTTAAGAGTGTTTCCCACTGTCATTAACTGCTGTGTTTCCAAGCTAATGTGTGTTTTTAAGCCTGTTAGTAGTGTTACAGAAAAAATGCCTATCATCAGTGATTAAAATTTTTGTATATTGGGAAAGAAGCTTCGTGAGATCCTGTTCAGACTATGCAAAGTAAGCTTTATTACAGTCATATTTGAAATTGAGTCTGAGATTCTGTGGGAGGCTGGGCCTGTGAGAGGATGGCAGCGTTGCTTTCCTGCACAGCGCATGCCGAGCACGTGCCGGGCAGGGCGTACAGGGAGCCCCCATGGCACAGGGATGTTGCTGATGGCAGAGCTCCCAGTGCTTATCTAGAGGGGCTGCTTCCCAACATCTGCCAGTTACAGTCCCTGTCCTCTTACCTGCAGCTTGATAACTGTCCTCTGTTTCTAGGTATGTTTCCTTGCCTGCTTTTCCCCCCTCTCCTCGTTTTTCACCTTAGCAGCAAGTCATGCAAAAAGGAAGAAAGAAGGTTGCATATTGGGTGGTATCTTGGGTATCCCAATTTTAGTCCTATCCCAATAAGGCTGGAGCTTCAAACTGATGAAACGTCAAAAGGAATGATTCAGAAAAGGAGGGGTTTATCTTTAATAAGCCCAAACTGGACAGATTGGCACAGTGTGGCATTCATAGAAGTGTTATTCATGTGATATATGTAGTCTTCAAAATGCTAAAGAAGTGGAAGTTCAGCAGAACAGCAGATCTCTCTTATAATATGACACTTAAAATATAAGATTAGAACAGCAGTAAAGTTGACTTCCTGGGAGGGGAGAGATGGAATTTGAAGTAATAGCAATTTGACAGTTCCTTTTTGATTCTAGTGATATTATTATGTACAGCAAGCTGCATGAACCAAGGCTCCACACAAAGATGCCTGTGCTTTAGAAGAGGAGGGTGCAGAGACATGCAGTGCAGTGGGGTGGGTTTGTGCCTGTGGGTTCTGTAGCCTGCATGCACAGATAGTAGAAACCCAGATAAAAGGCCCTAGTGGTAGAGTTAGGGCCTTCTGTAGGTAACATATATGTGTGAATTAAAAAAAAAACAAACCCTGAGAGACAGATGGGAAAAGAGCATGATGCTAGACATTGCCTGCACCTCCTTTGTCTGCCAGTGTTCCTGTGACTGGTGATCTTGTACTTGAACAAAACTTAAGTGCAAGGCTAGACTTCAAGTCTCAGTGGGTTCAGTTGAATGTGGCAAGCACAAAACATGGCTAATGAGAAAACATAATGCAGGCAAGTCTTCAGGAAGTGTCCAATCTGAGGAGTCAAGGTTGTGTTTCCTGGAGAAGTGCGAGCATTGTCTTAACATTCATTTAAAAGAAGGGGTCTCTCCAGGTGGCTTAATTCATTTTGTTTGTAGGAAGAGAAAACCACGAAGTGTTTCAGATATGAAATGCTTTTGTCACCTGTTAATTCTATCTATCTGTGTATTTATTTGTTTAAGGCACTGAACATGTATATCCTTGTTCGTTAGCGTGTTTTTCTTAGTGCTTGTAGTGATGCGTCAGGCTTTTCTAGAGAGACCAGCCAGCATCCTGAAACAATTTTGCAGCTGAGATCTGGTCCTTGAGAGTGAGTCATGATTCCACACACTGCATAATAGATTGATGCACACAGGAGAGCCTTCCTGGAATGCGTTTGCTTACAAGTTGATAATGGAAATGTAGATGATCATACATGGTCTTCCAAAATATGTATTCTAACAGACTGATGTTTTCAGTCAAGTTTCATTCAAGGTAATATGGAAGTTCTAAGTGATGAAGTTGTAGACTATTTTGCTCAAGTAGGGTGGATTTGTTTCAACTTTCTATCTTTTAAAGTAAAGCAGATGGGGTGGGAAATGCAGTGTGTTGTCTTGCTGTACTGATGTCACTGGAGGGCACGGGAACTGAGTGTTGAGTATGGTGGTGCCAGTTCTGTCACAGGTTCCCATAGATTCTTTTGTTGGGGTATCTTGGTTTGAGTCAGTTGTCTTGAGTGTTTGCTAATAGAGATCTTTCCCAGAATGAAACATGGGCCTTCCATATCATTCCTGTGGTAAATCCAAGTGTGGTTTGAGAGTGTTGCAGTGCTCTTGTTGCATCTTTGAACATGGTAGCAAAGTACTTGATTACTCACAGTTTTAGCCATAGCAAATAGCTGAAGGGTGAGGATTGTTCTTTGCTTTGCAAGTATTGTTGGAAGCTTCTCTCTTCAGGGAGACATAAACACACCCAGTTAGTAAATGACTGTGGGGAAATACTAATTAATGCTGGAAATGCACTCTAACTGGTAATAGGCTACTGGCCTGTATTTTTTTGAAAATTAGCAATTCCTCTTCCTTGCACTACCTAGAAGGTTGGCAGGTTGCAAGAAGAGGGCTTGAACACTGATGTACCAGAAATCTTATACCTTTTTTATTTCTCTTCTTCTCCCCTTTTAGGAGGGCTTTTGAGCTGCTGCTCTGCTGCTGAACAGCATGCAGTCCTTTCGGGAGCAAAGTAGTTATCACGGAAACCAGCAGAGCTACCCGCAGGAAGTGCACGCTTCGTCCCGACTGGAAGAGTTCAGCCCCCGCCAGCAGGCCCAGATGTTCCAGAGCTTTGGAGGAGGTGCTGGTAGTGGACGTCGTGGAGCAACAGGAGCCTCTACAGCGATGCCTGGTGAGAGCTCTGGCCATCAGAGCTACCAAGGTTTCAGAAAAGAAGCAGGAGAGTTTTACTATATGGCTGCCAACAAAGATCCAGTGGTGTCAGGAGGGCAGCAGCCACCGCAGCGCAGGCCTTCTGGACCAGTACAGAGCTATGGGCCCCCTCAAGGGAGTAGCTTTGGGAGTCAGTATGGGAGTGAGGGACACGTGGGCCAGTTTCAAACACAGCACTCGACCCTTGGGGGTGTATCCCACTATCAACAGGATTATACTGGCCCTTTTTCTCCAGGGAGTGCCCAGTATCAGCAGCAGGCTTCTAGCCAGCAGCAGCAGGTGCAGCAGCTGAGACAGCAGATCTATCAATCTCATCAGCCTTTACCTCAGGCTTCCAGCCAGTCTGCTTCTAGCACTTCGCACTTGCAGCCAATGCAGCGTCCATCCACCCTGCCTTCCTCTGCTTCTGGCTACCAGTTACGAGTGGGTCAGTTCAGCCAACACTATCAACCACCTTCGTCATCCTCCTCCTCCTCTTTTCCCTCCCCACAGCGTTTTGGCCAGTCAGGACAGAATTATGACGGAAGCTACAACGTGAACTCTGGGTCGCAGTATGAAGGCCATGCTGTGGGTTCCAATGCACAGGCCTATGGGACCCAGTCAAACTACAGCTTTCAGACTCAGCCGATGAAAAGCTTTGAGCAGTCCAAGCTGCCCCAAAGCGGGCAACAGGGGCAGCAGCAACAGCACCCACCTCAGCACGTCATGCAGTATTCAAATGCTGCCACCAAGCTCTCTCTTCAAAGCCAAGTAGGACAGTACAGCCAGACTGAAGTTCCTGTGAGGTCACCGATGCAGTTCCACCAGAACTTCAGTCCAATCTCTAATCCATCTCCTGCTGCATCTGTGGTTCAGTCTCCAAGCTGCAGCTCTACCCCTTCTCCACTCATGCCAGGTGGAGAGAATCTCCAGTGTGGGCAAGGCAACATGTCCATGGGTTCTAGAAACCGAATCCTGCAGATGATGCCTCAGCTCAGTCCTACACCGTCTATGATGCCAAGCCCTAATGCTCATGCGGCGGGTGGATTCAAGGGGTTTGGGATGGAAGGACTGCAGGAAAAAAGGCTCACAGATCCAGGGCTGAGCAGCCTGAGTGCTCTAAGTTCTCAAGTGGCCAATCTGCCCAACACAGTCCAACACATGTTGCTGTCTGATGCCTTGGCACCTCAGAAAAAAGGTTCCAAAAGATCATCCTCTTCAAAGAAGGCCGACAGCTGCACCAACTCAGAAGGCTCCTCCCAGGCAGAGGAGCAACTCAAATCTCCCATGGCAGAGTCCCTTGATGGAGGCTGTTCTAGTAGTTCAGAGGATCACGGGGAAAGGGTGAGACAGCTGAGTGGGCAGAGCACCAGCTCAGACACCACTTACAAAGGGGGTAATTTGGAGAGACCCAACTCCTCACCAGCACAAGGCTCACAGAATGAGCCATCCAAACTCAGCAGCAGCCCTGCAGCTAGGGAAGATGTGGCCTCCCCTGAGGGGAAGGAAGCTGTGGTGGCTGTGGAAAATGCCCCAAAAGTGAATGAAAAGGCAGTTGGGGTGATTGTCTCCCGGGAAGCCATGACAGGAAGAGTAGAAAAGTCAGGTGGACAAGATAAACCTGCACCAGATGATGCTCCCACAGGCACTCAGGCACCAGCTAGTGCTAGTGCAGCAAAGGAAGCCGGGCATGCAGGGTCACAGCCAGAAACTCAAGGAGGAAGTAAGGGGAGCAAAAGTGGAGATAACACTAACCATAATGGAGAGGGGAACAGCCAGCCTGGTCATGCAGTCGTTGGGCCAAATTTTCCTGCAAGAACAGAATCTTCCAAGTCTCCTGGCAGTTTAAGATACAGCTATAAGGATAACATAGCAGCTGGTATACAGAGAAATATTGGTGGCTTTCCTCAGTATCCTGGTCAGGAAAAGGGGGATTTTCCAGGGCATAGTGAGCGCAAAGGCCGGAATGAGAAGTTTCCCAGCCTCCTGCAAGAGGTTTTACAGGGGTACCACCATCACCCGGACAGAAGGTATTCTAGGAACACACAGGAGCATTCTGGGATGGCTGGGAGTTTGGAGGGAGCCATGAGGCCCAATGTTTTAATTAGTCAAACCAATGAATTGACCAGTAGAGGCCTCTTAAACAAAAGCATGGGGTCCCTCCTGGAAGGCCCTCACTGGGGTCCCTGGGATAGGAAGTCTGGCAGTGCAGCTTCAGACATGAAGCAGATAAATTTAGCTGATTACCCTATTGCTAGGAAGTTTGATGTGGAGTCTCAGGCTTCTGCCCATGAAGGGGGGACACTCTCAGAGAGGAGATCAGTGATCTGTGACATATCTCCATTAAGGCAACTTGTCAGAGATCCTGGCCCTCACCCTATGGGTCACATGGGTCCTGAGGCCAGAAGTGGAAGGAGTGAACGTCTTGCCCCTGGCTTGAGCCAGTCAGTAATACTCCCTGGTGGTTTAGTATCCATGGAAACAAAGATGAAAGCTCACAGTGGGCAAATAAAGGAAGAAGATTTTGAGCAGTCAAAGAGCTCAGCTAGTCTCAATAATAAAAAAACAGGAGACCATTGCCATCCCACTGGCATCAAGCATGAATCTTTCCGGGGCAATGCCAGCCCTGGAGCTGCAGTCTCCGATGCTGCTCCAGATTACATTCCCCAGCAGGACAGCAGATCAACACAGATGAGACGAGGACCTGGCAGAAGTGGAAGGGGTAAATCACCTTCTCAGTATCAGGATCTTGCTGATAAGCTGAAAATGTCACCGGGCAGAAGCAGAGGCCCAGGGACAGATCTGCATCACATGAACCCACACATGACATTATCTGAAAGAGTTAGCAGGGGCTCCTTGCATTCTGTTTACCCTCAGAATTCAGAAGGCCCATCTCTGGCTTCAGCATACCACACCAATGCTAGGCCTCATGCTTTTGGTGACCCCAGCCAGAGTTTGAATTCCCAGTACCATTACAAGAGACAGATATACCAGCAACAGCAAGAAGAATACAAAGATTGGGCAAGCAGCGCTGCTCAGGGTGTGATTGCTGCAGCTCAGCACAGGCAGGAAGGAGCAAGGAAGAGCCCAAGACAACAGCAGTTCCTGGAAAGAGTAAGGAGTCCCTTAAAAAATGACAAGGACGGAATGATGTACCTCCAGGCTAGCTCTTACCACGATACTGGAAGCCAGGAGGCCGGGCGCTGTGTTATGGGCAGTGATGGCACTCAGAGCAAATGCACCGAACTGAAACATGGCAACCCCAAGCTGCAGCATCACGAGTCTGGTTGGGACCTCTCTCGGCAAACTTCTCCTGCCAAAAGCAGTGGTCCTCTTGGAGCAGCCAACCAAAAAAGATTTTGCCCTCAAGAAACCGATGGGCATCGTCGAGAGGAATCTACAGATTTGCCCAAGCCTAGCAATGCTATGCTCAGGCTCCCTGGCCAGGAAGACCAGTCTCCTCAAAATCCATTAATTATGAGGAGGAGAGTCCGTTCTTTCATCTCACCTATCCCTACAAAAAGGCAGCCACATGATATGAAGAACAGTGGCAGTGAAGATAAAGGGCGACTGATGACTGCAGCAAAAGAAGGAGTAGATAAAGCGTACAACTCCTATGCCCATTCATCTCAAAGCCAAGATGCTGGCAAGTCAGTTGCGAAGGGAGATTCCTTCAAGGACCTGCCAAGTCCTGATAATAGGAATTGTCCTGCTGTTTCCCTCACAAGCCCGGCTAAGACCAAAATACTGCCCCCAAGGAAGGGGCGAGGATTAAAACTGGAAGCTATTGTTCAAAAAATTACATCTCCCAATATTAGGAGAAGTGTTTCTACCAACAGTGCTGAAACTGGTCCAGATACTGTCACTCTTGATGATATCCTGTCCCTTAAGAGTGGACCTGAAGGAGGAAATGTGGCTGGACATGGACCGGAGGCTGAGAAGAGAAAAGGAGAGATGTCAGATCAAGGGGGGTCGGCAAGCCAGGATGCAGCTGGTGAAAAAACTCTTCCAAGATCCTCAGAAGAGTGGCAAAGCAGTGAGGATGATAAAAACAAAAAAGAGCTCCCTGAAGCTGCCAGTGTTGGTAAAGAAGGAGCAGGATCCAGTGCAGCACCACCACCTTCTCAGAAGTCAGGTGGTCAGGGAAGGTCTGATGGATCTGCAGGTGGAGCTGGAAGTCTGACCTTTTCTGACTCAAAAACAATTTCCCCTTCCAGTGTGTTTATTTCTGAACCAAATCCAAAGTCTGAGGAAAAAGATGGAGATGTGACAAACATTTCGCCCAAGCCAGATGGTTTCCCTCCAAAGGGGTATTTCCCCTCTGGAAAGAAAAAGGGGAGGCCGATTGGGAGTGTGAACAAGCAGAAGAAGCAGCAGCAGCAACAACAGCAGCAGCAGCAACAGCTGCCCCCGCCCCCGCCGCCCCCTCCAGTCCCACCACAGTCTGCAGAGGGGGTGGGTGCTGGTGAGCCAAAGCCCAAGAGGCAGAGGAGGGAGAGGCGAAAACCTGCAGCACAGCCACGGAAGCGGAAGCCTAGACGGGCTGCTCCAATTGTGGAGCCTCAAGAACCAGAGATCAAGCTTAAATATGCTACCCAGTCTGTAGATAAAACTGACTCCAAGAATAAGTCGTTTTTCCCTTATATCCATGTGGTAAACAAGTGTGAATTAGGCGCTGTGTGTACAATCATAAATGCGGAGGAAGAGGAGCAGAACAAACTGGTGAGGGGTCGGAAAGGACAGAGGTCTTCAACACCCCCTCCTAGCAATGCGGAGAGCAAAGTGCTGCCCACCTCAACTTTCATGCTGCAAGGCCCTGTGGTAACAGAGTCTTCTGTCTTGGGGCATCTCGTTTGCTGCCTGTGCGGCAAATGGGCCAGCTACCGTAACATGGGTGACCTCTTTGGTCCTTTCTACCCCCAGGATTATGCAGCGACCCTGCCCAAGAACCCGCCTCCAAAGAGGGCCACAGAAATGCAGAGCAAGGTCAAGGTACGGCACAAAAGTGCTTCTAATGGTTCCAAGACAGATACGGAAGAGGAGGAGGAACAGCAACAGCAGAAGGAACAAAGAAGCCTGGCTGCTCATCCCCGCTTTAAGAGGCGGCACCGCTCTGAGGACTGTAGCGGGGCCTCTCGGTCACTTTCAAGGGGAGCTTCTTGTAAAAAAGCAACCACTGATGGTGGCAGTGGTGGTGAAAAGACTCCTTTGGACTCAAAACCCTCTATGCCCACTTCAGAAGGTGGCGCTGAGCTGGAGTTACAAATTCCTGAACTACCTCTTGACAGCAATGAATTTTGGGTCCATGAGGGTTGTATTCTCTGGGCCAATGGGATCTACCTGGTCTGTGGCAGGCTCTATGGGCTGCAGGAAGCTGTGGAGATTGCAAGAGAGATGGTGAGTACCTGACCTTGCTATACAAAATTCTTTCACTTGCAATATGTATACCACTTTGATCTTCTCTCATGTCCTAAACAATCATTTTTTAATCTTAAATAAATCTCTAGTGATGTCCTTTTGATGGCCTCCTTTAGATCTCTGCCACATCTCATCAGACAGATTTTTTTGGACATCAAAAAGCTGGATACTCATTACCTAGTAAAAGTTCTGGATGTCCAAAGGCTTTCTTGTGGCTTCAGTGATCTTTTTTCCACTCCTATCCTACTAGATATTTAGTGTTCTCTAGGGCTCTTCTTGGAGTCATACAGTGAAAGGACGAGTGGCAGCAGACACAAATTGCATCGAAGAAAATTCCAGTTCAGTTAGGTAGAAAATTTCAGTGAGGGTAGTCAAGCATTGGTTTGAGGGAGGAGAAATGGCAGAAAAGCTGTGGAATTCCCTGGTTTTGGAGATGCACAAGTTTTCACTGGACAAGGCCATAAGCAATGCACTTTACATCCAAAGTTGGGTCTAGCTTTGAAGTTGGCCCTGCTTTCAGCAGGGTCCCTTCCAATGTCAGTTATTTTGCACCTGTAATACATAAATTACACAACTGTAGGAGAATTTACTGCCCTTACAAAATAAGGTGGATAGAGCAGAATTACACAGAGTCTGTAAGTGTTGAGTGAAATGTGGGTGGGTTTAGTATTGATGAATTCAATATTAATTATACCACAAATGGTACTGGTAACTGACTTTCTCCAGAGTGCAGGTATACAATGCGTGAGAAGAAATAAATAGAATTAAAGCAGAGACAAAGGAAGAACTTTATTCACAGCCACCTGGTTGTGGATGGAGCTACTCACTGTTCCTTATTTCCTGAGGCAGAAGCTGATGCTTTAAAACCACAGTTAGGTGGCTTGCTTTGCCATCATCAGTATCCTGACTCCCTTTATTTACAGTTACCTTTTTTGTATTGTGCTCTGTCTCGGGTCAGACCATGGAAGAGACATGGAACTGCTTTTTCCTGTTGCCTTCAGATTTTCCCTTTTCTACACATAGTGTTGGGTCCAATTTTTATCTTCTTTCTTCTGTATTGACACATACAGCATGATTGTTTCCTCCCCGTGAGCTTTTTCTCTTCAAGTTTGTTCTGAACGTTCTTTGACAGTAATTACATGCTTCTTTGCCCTAACTTGATTTGGCTTGCATTCTTGTTTCTAGCCTCTCATTAAACATAGTCAGTTAATTTCATTGGGTTTTCATCGAGCTGTGCCTGTGTGCTTGTTCTGATCAACTGCTGAATTTCTGATCTCTGATAATTGCAAAGCTTCTGTCAGAATCTCCACCACCTTTTGGGTTCTCCTTGCAATGTGGCCATGCTTTCATACATCTTGTTGTTCACCAGTATGTTGAGTTTGGATATCTCCAGCCTGATTTTCCCTTCTTACTGTTTCTAGGGTGTGTCTTTCATTTACAATTCTAGTTTTCCCAATAGCAAGTGCCTTCTCTGCAGGTTCTTGAGCCACCTGAGTTGCCTTGCAGTGGTCCTTCTTGTGTTCCTGTACCTGCAAAGGGCATAAGCCCAGCAGAAACATACTGTGCTGAGAGGCTCTAATCAAACTTGTTAAATAGCAGCCCATCATCCACATTTTTGTATGGGTTTTGCATGTTGTTTGACATCTGGTTCTTTCTCTGCATGGGATCTTGAGGACTTTCTGATTGAATAAGCTTTGGCCTACCCTTTATCACTTTCTTCCAACTGTTAAAATCATTTTCTCAACAAGCAGAATATTTTTTCTTCCTATTCTTAACTCTTACGGCAACATCCAAGATCATCTCCTTATTTTGCTTGAACTTTTTGTCCTTTTTCTCTACCTCTTTCCTTTAATCACTTGCTCAACTCCTATCTTTTCTTTTTCCTGCTAATGCCTGTAGACATGTTTCTCATTTTTTTAAAAAAGAAAGTGTACAAAATGCCTGTGGCCTCTCTTGCCTTTGCAACTACCTCTTAATTTCCTTTCTCTTTTTTCATCTTGAAATTCTTTTGAGGGCATTGTCTGGGGCTCTTGTCCTCCACTGTGGCTTCAATTGTGCTCTGCTACAGTTGTAATCAATGTTTATGGTGATCTCTTCCCAGCTAAGGTTCAGATTCAGTACTTCGTTTTCTTTTTCTCTGTCAACTGCATTCTCACTATCAGCTGTGCTGCTTTTGAAGTGTTATTCCACTTTTGTTTTCCATCTGTGTCTTCTTTTGATTACCTCCTTGCTTTTCACTGTGTTTTGCTGAGGCTGTTCATTACTTCAGGCTTTTTCTGTGGGGTTCACTTAAGTTTTGCGTGTTCTTTCCTTCCCTTTATCCTGAAATACTATGCCTCTGGTAACTCAGTCACTTTCTTGCAGAGTCTTGTAGAGCTTCCTTTTTTGCTCCAGATTCATCTTCTTTTGGCACAAACTTAAAAATCGTTCTTGAATTCATAGAGAGTTCTCAGACTTTACATGGCTTTTAATCTGTATCATCCTTAATTCATTGTCTGCCATCTTGTTCTTATTTTCATGTCACTCAGATTCACAATTCCATTTGATTTTAAAATTATTTTTTCCTAATCCTGCCTATTGAAGGCTGCAAGGAATAATTCTTACTTTTTGTGTATGAGAAGTCATATGTAGCCTTTCAGTGCTCTCCATTGTTCTGTCTGGGTCCATTTTTAACCTAGTTATAAGATTGAACTTTTATAGTTAGAGACCATTGTCCTGTGTGTGCACTTCCTTTCCTTATAGAATCATAAAATGGATTGAGTTGGAAGAGACCTTAAGATCAACCCCCTGCTGTGTGCAGGGACACCTCCCACTAGACGAGGTTGCTCAGAGCTCTGTTCAGCCCGGCCTTAAATACTGTCCAGAGATGAGGCATCCACAACTGCTCTGGGCAACCCGTGCCAGTGCCTCGCTACCCTCACAGTAAAGAATTTCTTCCTAATATCTAATCTAAACCTACTGTCTTTCAATTTGAAACCCCTTGTCCTGTCACTGCATGCCCTTTTAAAAAGTCTGTCTCCATCTTTCTTCTAGACTTGCTTCAGGTACTGGAAGGTCACAGTTATGTCACCCTGATGCCTTCTCTTTTCCAGGCTGAACAATCCCAATTCTCTCAGCCTTTCCTCACAGCAGAGGTGCTCCTTCCCTTTGATCATTTTGATGGCCCTCCTCTGGTCTTACAGGTCCATGTCCTTCCTGTGCTGGGAACCCCAGAGCTGGATGCAGCACTGCAGGTGGGGTCTCACCAGAGCAGAGTGGAGGGGCAGAATCCCCTCCCTCAGCCT
>JAWWEV010000043.1:48514665-48580126 GCA_035583235.1 Hafferia zeledoni
CTGGAGTTGGACCAAGGGTTGGACTTGATGATCTTGGAGGTCTTTTCCAACCCAATCCATTCTATGATTCTGTGATAATGCCTATCCCTGATGAACTTGGTTTTGAACCTGCTTATCTTTTTGCTAGCGCAGCATTCTTTGGCAGTGACTTTTATAGTTCAATTACTAGTTGAGTGGAAAAAAGCAGATTTATTTTACATTTAAACCTGATCATCATTCTTGGAAATGGATAAAAATCATTCCCTTATACACATTGTATTTGATTTTGTAGGTCTTGATCACCTTTCAGTTACCTCTTTTCCAGAATACTTTGACTTTTCTCGTATGGAAGCTCTTTACATTCCTAATTATCTCTGTGGCCTGTCCATTTTTTTTCTGATCAGTTTATTCCTTTATTAATAGGGTAATCAGAACCATGCATAACATTAAGATGTCAGGATACTACAGGACTGACAGACAGGTATCATGAGGATTTTGGTTTCATATTATGGATTTCTTTTCTTAATCCCTGCTTGTGTTCTGGCTGTCATTTTTGTTTTGTGGTTGCAGGGAATGCATGATGTTTCTGTGCAGGATGACTACTCAATGCCTTCCTGTGAACAGTAAAGCTCATTTATAGTCTGTCATCATGTGTATGTGTAGGTGAAAATATTTTCACCACATACATCACTTTGGACTTAACAACATTAATTTTCATCTCCATTTTATCATACAGTTATCCACGATTGTGAGATGGTTTTGCAGCTTTTTACTATTAGTTTGAGATCTGACTTCACAAGTTTTCACACCTTATTGTTCACCCCCCTTTCAAGAGTCTCTGTAAGTGCAGTTGAAAAGCTTAAGTGTCTGCCCAGGGCCGTACAATTATTGCTGGCAAACCATTCCTTGTTAAAGCGAAACGTATTTCTGTTCTTGTTACTTTCTATTTTTCCTTCTGGTTGAGAGAAATAAAATGTTCTGTTCTTAATTTCAAGCAATTCTGTTGTAGTTTAATCAGTTTCGCATGTATTGAATAGGATTTTCCATTTTTAAGGCATTTTCCAACTCTCAGATTTCTTGTTGTGGTTTTCCCCCATGCCATCCATTTTGAGCTGCAGCTTCCCTTTGTGCTTCAGCAGCCTGTGCAGCGCTGCAGCTCTGACTTTTTGCTGTGTTTTCTAACGCAGCTTTGTTAGTGTGGCATCTCCCAGATCATGGATGTGTCTGCTGAAATCCTGGAATCTAAATTTGTCCTGAGTTTCCTGACTTAAAGATAGCTGGCAAATTTTCCTTCAGGATTAGTTTTCTTTATTATTTACTTGATTTGCTTGCTATAAGAGTATATATAGTCATCAGCAAGAGATACCTTTTTATAATGCAAGGTTAAATGTTTTTATCATTTTAATTGTGAGGTTCATTTTACTGATACTCTGTGCCTGTTTTTTGGTAATTTAGAATTGTTTGTGAGCAAATGGAAACTAGTAATATTCAGTATTAATTGTTATCTCTAGCCCCAGTCACATAAGCAAATGTTTTCATTAACCAGAATCTGCACATCAGAGTAAAAATTCTCTTTTCCTCTCCTGTTTCCTAAAAACGTCTGCCCATCCTGGTTTTTTCATCTCAGTCCCTTTTTGCAGCAGCCTTCCAGAATCACTTACTGCTTTCTCCTGCAGCAAGCAGTACAAATATTTTTCCAGTTTTTCTTGTAGCTTGTTGGAGTAAGTTGTCTCTCTGCATCCTGCTTTCCAGGGAAGGGAATGTGGCTGCCTGCTGCTTCTGTTGCCCTTTTGCCTGGATATTAAATCCAAGCCTCTTCCAGGCCTGCCAACTGTTTAACCAGAAATAGTCAGAAGGCCCTCCTTCCTGATACTGCAGCTGACTCTGAAATCTTCATTATCTTACATCTGCATTTGTGCAGTGCAATTACACAGCAGCAATTATTTTCCTAAAAGCTTACAATTTAAACAGACGAAGGCGAGAGTATGAAAAATGCATGGAACATGTACAGCAAAGACTTGTACCTGTGTAATTAATGCCACCTATGTTTGAGTTTTTGCTTTCCTTTCTTTGTTGGTAACCTTTAGTTGTTGTTTTCCATTTTATTCCACTTATGCATTGTTGACACTGGAATGCAAGAAGGGAAAAACCCAAGATGTCTAGAAAACAAAGCAGAGGAAAAGGGCAGGAAACAAAGAGCGAAAGAAGAACTGGTCATTGAGGAGAGGGAAGTCAGAGTGAGGTCTGAGTGTGGGGTACAGGTGAGCAAACTAAAAGAAGCAATGGACCAGCAAGAAAAGGCTGTTTGGATTAGAGACAGCACAAAACATGATAGAGTTGCATCTGTTGTGAATGTCCTTGCTTAAACTGGCTTGGTAATTGTTCAGCAAGAAAGACAGTGGAGGAGTCGTCTGAAAACACCTTACAGTAGTGTAGGCAGAGCCAACAATTTCTGCTCCTAAGCAACTGTTCTGTGCCTGCCCAGAATACGTTGGAAGGGCTTGTCTGGCGGCCCATCCTCCCACCAGCAAAGCCAAGTCTGCTGTAGATTCCAGTGCTCCTGGACAAAGGTGTTACCTCTGTCAGTGCAGAGCCAAAGCGAGGAGCTGAGTGTTCTACTTGAGCGTCTCAGGGCACTTCTTTTCACAAGCCTGACTGTGCTTGGTTGTGAGGAGGACAGTGGGTAGCTTGGAGCTTGTTTTTTCTAACACCTCTGTGGAGTTGGGTACAAATTTGAGGGAGGCAAGAAAAGGTACTCGAAAAACATACTCTTATTCCTTCCATCCAGCAGTGTAGCATCAGAATTCTGAGTCTGCTCTTCTAGTAATGAAAGAACACAATTTGCAAGGAGGGAAAAGCCATCCTTAAAGCAAGATAAACATAGCTGGTAGATGGTGTAGCATTTTAAATGAGGCGGTGCCACTCGGCTCTCTGCTGTGGTGTCTGTGCCCCAACTGTTCGCACTTCCAGGTTGGGTGTTACTTCGTTTTCGTAGACAGAGAATGATGAGCTGTAGCAAAGAAGAAATGGGCTGCTAATAGCGTGGAGAGGTAGAGACAATGTATGTGGATCTAATACTGTTGATAATTTAGTTCAGGGGATGGAGTGTCTTCTCTAAATGGCACTTTTCAGTCTCTCCAGCCTATTCTAAGTGAGATATATGTGCCTTGTGGCCAGAGATGAGTTGTGGAGATAAGACCTCTGAATCAATCTTCTCTGTGTGGTCTCTTTTTTCCTTCTCCTTTTTTTTCCCCTTTTTTAATTTAAGCCAGGAGTTGATTAGATGCCTGGCAGTGATTACTATCCATTGGCACCTCCCGTTGGGAGCACACTCCAAGTACCAGCCTTCAGCTCTTTCAAGCAGGGGAGGTTAAGCAGGCTGCTTACTGAGCAAAAGGAATTTCTCTTCCCATGAGGGCTTGAGTGCTGTTTCCCTGGCTGAGAATGCTATAATTCCTTTAGAAGTGACAGGCAGGCTGCTACCATCTGCTGGCCAGTGGCTGCAGGATGGTGGAATTCGGGTGAAAATTTGCTCATGGACCAAAGAGAACGATTAGTGATCATTATGCCCAATTCACACATTTCCTGTATGAAGTTTCCCTGATTTTATTTTGGTTTTAGAATGTTTACTAGTTGTAGTGTACATAAACACGTAAAATAAGGGTTCTGACCAAAACCACAGAAAGTGCCAGCAGGAACTCTGCATCTTTTTACCTTTTAAAGCACAGCAGCAATGTCTTGCAAAAGAAGACAAACCATCCAGCATTTTTAAAGCACTTTATTCTGTCTTTATGGAAACACCTGGGTGTATTTGGAAACCATGTGGCATTACATGATGATAGTTTTTTTCAAAGAGTAGGTGAGGGACTTTTAAGATGCTTTAGAACCACACAGCTTTGTAGGGTGTCTGCTTTGTTCAGTCACTCTGTGGTGTGTCAAGAAGGAGGAACTCGAAAGAAAAGAGAGTTATTGTGTATGTGGTTCCCTCAGCTTCCCTGGAAAGAAACAGATGGTCGGGGGTCCCGGGAGGTAGGAGAAATGGGGCCATTAGACTGTCAGTGGCTTGTGAAAAGCAGGAGCATCTGCCAGAATGGAGACTTGTTCAGCAGCAGGGGAGCCAGCAGCAGCAGCAGATGATCCCTGCCTTGAGCCGGCAGTGGCAGAGCAGGCCACTGGGGAACTGCTGATGTGGGCATAGCTGCAGGTAACCTTGGTAAAAATCTCATTGGTCTGCCACACTGAAAAAAGGGGAAATGAAGGCTTTTGATGCTCATGCTCTGGCATCTTACCTACCTGCGTTTAGTCTGTAATCACTCCTAACTACAACTGATTTGAAAGCATTCTGTACCCATTCTCTGTTGAAAATTCAGCAACATGCCTGTCATGTTTCTGCTGCAAGTTTCAGAATAGCAACGTGAACTATGCTAGATGCAGCAAAGAATAAGTTGAAAGAATAAACTGACTTTTGGAAAAGTATCAAAAATTTTGCTAGGGGTCTTGTTTTCAGTTGTATCACACTGTGCGCTCTTTTACGACATGTCTTTTTAGTGTTGAGAAACATTTTATACAGCTGCGGTTTAATCTGTGCTGCTGTGGCTCTTATGCTCTTATTGACTGCTCTGTCTGTACAGGACACCGTGTTCCAGGGAAGAATGACCTTCTGTGGCAACAGTGGGATGGGACTTACAAGATGAGATAAAGTGGGGAGGACAGAATGCCTCTGAGGAACAAACTAAAAATTCATATCTGCATTAAAAAAGAACAGTAGGGTTGGGTTCTGTCCTGTTAGAATGCCTCGTCTTAGTCAGAATGAAGCACACAGGTAAAGAGCTCTGGTTCAGAACTCCTCAAGCTGTACTTCATGAGTACTTGGCACAGGTGAATCTGGGATTACTGCCAGTACATAATACCCTTCTAGAGGTGACTTCATAGCCAGGAAGAGACATTTTCTATAGATGAGACTTGGTTTTACTCCTATGGGAGAGTGAATGACGTTGCAGTTTGGCTGGCACTCCACGTATTTTGGTATGCGTTTCAATATTGGTTTAGACTTTTTTTTAACCTTTGGAAACTAACATTCATGTTCTGACAGGCAAAAATAGGCTGCTTGCATGTCTTTTTCCTAGGCCTTTGGAACACTTCTCTTGCATCATAAATACTGCAGCAGTTTGTCATGATACACATTCAGTGCTCAGAAGGTAGGCAGAGTTTAGTAGGGGGCACTGATGATCAGCTCAGGATGCTTTGACACACCTGAAAAGAGAAGGCATTATTTAGGACTGCAGTTGTAGATGTCATGAGAACTGACGTCTCACGAGCTTTCTGTTAGTTGCATGTGCTTTGATTTGAAGAGAGGGCCACCTGGTTTATGGCTGGAGCTAGTTTTGCTTTCATCTTCATTCAGTCATTTAAGTACAAACTACAGCCATCTCTGCACAGCACAGAACACCAGGAAGAGCAGTAAGTGACAGATACTCTCAGTGGGTTTGGAAATACTGCAATCCAACCCCTGTGTGCTGTGCAGAGTGAGGAGCTGTGCTGTGGCTGTGGCTATGGCCACATCTGTTCTCCAGATCTGCCCTGCAAGGTATGTGCTGATCAGGGACGTGGAGAAGTGTGATCCAGTGGATGTGGCCACCTTGGCAGAGGAGCCTGCCCATATGGTGAGGAGCCCATGCCTTGTCTGGTGCCAGGTGCACCGCTGGTTTGAGCACATCTGTTCTGTGTGCTCTACAGGTGTAGCCTGCTGATAGCCCTAATAGGGCACGTGGAGTTTGACACCAGCTTTTCCAATAGGAAGAGTGTTTGTAGATTGTGTCATCATCTCACTGCGTGCAGTCGGTGACCGACAGCAACTCCTCACAGCCTGAATTCAAGGTGAATTGTACCAGCTATATGAGGCATTATTATGGTGTTGGCTGTGTTTATCAGAACCAAGAAAATGTCTGTGTTTCTTAAGTATGACTGAAAAGTTACTGTAGGTCATCTCTTCTTCTTCTGCTAGAAATTTGTTTGCATTTTAATTTTTAAGTAGTAGCATTCTCTTAGCATTTGGTGAATTCTATCTGATGTGGCTGTATGTTTTTAGAATTGAAAAATACCAACCTATCAAAATCAGTTTTCATCAGAATCTTAGTTAACAAAAATCACTTACTATATATATTCAGGAAATAAAACTGCTATCTGAAAGAGATGCACTCTAGGCTTACTTCCTTAAGTCGTTCAGGATGAAGTAAATGGGTGAGAGGCTTTCATTCTGCCGCATTCCCATCTGTCTGATATTATGTTTAAATACATCATTGACTAGTTGAGCTAATGGGATTTAACTAATGAAAATTGAATGTGGTCATCAGATGAGTCTGAGCTACTTGGACAATAATTGTATGAGCATCCTTGTAGCACTGCAAGTGCTTCTTTTGGAGAGGTGCCATTTCTGTGATGATGAAGTGTTTGCCCATCATGGCATCTTCTCCTGCTCCAGGTAAGCCTTTTTTGATCACCTGAGAAAAAATGTTCAACTTGGCCTTAATCTTCAACTGCTAGTGATAATGAAAATGATGTAACAAATTACTTTTACACTAATGGTGTCTTATAAATCATTATTTGTCATGTTAATTCTCATTTTAAAGGTGCTGTAGGTCCAAAAAAGCTTTTTCCTCCAATTTTAACACTGATGTCATTGTCAGGTACTGAAACATAGGCCAGTAAAACAGCTTTGAGAAGTGTTTCAGGTTCTTTTTGAATGGCCAAACATTTGGTATCTCTTGCCTGGTTAGACAACTGAAAAGTTTGTAGTTTGAAAGAGGTTCTATTGTTACGTATTGAAAGGCCTTTATTTGTATATTGGGGAAAGATGAAGTGTAATATTGTGATTAGTCAAAACACTGTTGCAAGAACACGGTTAATTCCCAGGAAAATTCAGGTATTCAGAAAGCTGATTGCAATCTTCATTGCCATTTCTTGGTTTCCCTTTCAGAAATGTTCCCATTGCCAGGAGCCAGGAGCCACCTTAGGCTGCTACAACAAAGGCTGCTCCTTCCGATACCATTACCCTTGTGCCATCGATGCAGGTAGGAACAAACGACATGTTAACTGTATTTCATGTTTATTCAAATTATATGGCACTAAATCTGGAGGTACTTTACAAATGTATTCCCTCTCTGTTTTTCACCTGCTGTGAAGATGCTGTAATTGGTGAGAAGCAGGATGAGATAAACAGCGTACAGTAATGCACTGGGACAAGATGGAACTTGCAAGGAAAAGGAATCCACCTGAACGTCCCCTGGTTTGGGGGAATGCAGCTGCAGTGGCTGAAATTTGACTGCAGTGGGAGAACTGATTGTTCTTTTCTTGCAAAAAATAGAAACCCTTTGTTAAAAGGGTGCAAGTTACCAGAAAGTTCTCCTTCCTATAAAAGCAATTCACTCAATCTCTTGGGTAGGTCCAGTGTTCATCATTAGCCAAGCTAATTGTTTGGGTGGTGTTATCTCCAGCCATGAGCCTGGGCTTGTGAGTTGGTGGGTTTTGTACCACAGTGACAGTTCTTCATGGAGATAAACCTTCTTCTTGGGTAAAAAAAAATCCCAGCTCAGAATAAATAATACCCCACTATTCCAGTCCCCTCTAACTCAGTTCTCCTGTCATAAAAAGCTTAGTCCGGTAACAAACAGGTAAGGATTCAAGATTACAGCTCTTGACTGGCAAATAATTGCAAGCTTCCTGTTTGTAACTCCAGTTCAGAGCAGCCCACTTGTTCA
This sequence comes from Hafferia zeledoni, assembly GCA_035583235.1. NCBI lineage: Eukaryota > Metazoa > Chordata > Aves > Passeriformes > Thamnophilidae > Hafferia > Hafferia zeledoni. The sequence continues at coordinate 48,522,402 of JAWWEV010000043.1, forward strand.
CCACCAGTTTTATGCTGGTTTTCGAATGTTAGAGTATTTGAAGTAGGAATGCTCATTTCTGTATGACTGCATTGCACCTCTCACCATGAAACCCCATCCTTTTGGAGATCCACATTTTATTGTAACAGAAATGCTTCATGAAATCAATATTGTGATGGAATGCTTACTAGTACCACTGCAGAGATGGAGAATCCTTGACTTCACATGAAATCAGATGTTAAAGAAAGATTATTCAGGTTGCAAAAAATCAAAACAGTCAAAAAGAATGCCAGAAATAAGAGCGTCCATGTAAGTGTAATTTTGATCTCTTATGAATGTATCTTATAAGATAGTAATCACCTAATTAAAGAGTTAGTGAGACCTGCTTCCAAAAGGCCCTACCTCACCCTGCAGAATGAAGGGGTACTCACTCATTCATGAACATGTGTGGTCCTTGCTGATTCTGCATCCTGCCTACTGCATGTGAGTCCGTCTCGGTTCTGAAAGCAGAACTGTGAAACTTTCTGCATCACCTCTCTCACGCCTGAGAGTTTCATGAGCATGAACAAACTTGGGTTTGTGCCGTGCGTTTGAGACACACAGACTTCAGGCAGGTTTGCATTCACACTGTGTTCAGTGTGTGTTTGATTCTGGTTTGTGACCTGCCCTTTTCAATGCTGTGAGAAACCAAAATAATTATAGTGAGCATTCCCAGTAGTTTGGGGTGCTTAATTTGGATCCTTGTTTTATGAGGTACAGTATGGGACATTTTCTGTGATCTAAATACAGGTCTCATAATGAAGATATTGTCCTTTTTCTTCAGATACACCTTCCTCATTAACTCTGCTCCACTTCAGCAAATGTGGTGGGATCCTCCAGATGACAGATAAACTGAACAATCATGACTGATTCCCAAGAGAAGTTCTGTGTCATGCATGGAAGGAGCAGTGTTGTGTACACAAAGTAGTATATAATCATGCTTTTTAGTCTATATTAAATGTAATATAATTTGTCTACTATATAATATGTAGAAGTGGGCTATATTAAATTAGGGTTTTTTTCACTTTTGTCTTGACTTTGCAACCTTTGAGATTTTTTTAGAGTAGCTTTTTGTGTTCAAGCTCCAACACTGTGCTTACTTCATTTCCTTTCACTTTTGTTCTGCGACATCACTTTGTCATGTGGCCATCTGTCAGAGTGCACAATTCCAAGCTAACTTCCCTCCTTACAGCAGTAATAGATTGCAAGAGCTGCATGGAGATGGGATACTTGGACTGTGAGTTTCACAAACATATTCCAAAAATAGCAGAGGAGTTGGTAGAACTGGTGAGTCCCTGGTTTCACTCCAGGAAGAGTACAATTTAGTGAGAACAAAGACTTCTTTGTTTGGGTTTTTTTTTATACATTTTTCTTCCTGTTTCATTTTCTTCAGCCTGCATGTCTGGTATGTTCTCCACTCTAGTTCTTCATACCAGCCACAGGCCTTTTAACTGGTTGGTCTCAGGCTCCTCTTCACAAATTTCTTATTCCAGTCTCTCCATAAGACTCAGTTCCTCCTACTCCTTTCTGACTTTTCCTTTGTCACTTTTTTCTAGCTTGGCTTCTTTGCTCTTACATCACCTCCTCTTCTCCTTTCTTGCTCATAGCTGTTTTTCTTCTCTGGGCTTTCTTATTCCCATTTGGTTCTCCTACCTTAGCTTCTTGTTAACACCAAACCCTGCTAGTCCTGGTTTATTCTTGCATGTTGTCCTTTATGTTCTCTGTTTCACCTTTCTATGCCTTATTCTAGTAGTTCTTAGTCTCCAGTCTTCTGGCTGAATCAGTCCTGATTCAGTCTTGGCCTCCTGCTGCCATTCATCCTTCTTGCTCCTGAATTCCAGTAGCAGTGGTCTCCTTACCCTGTTAGCCTTCACTCTTTCTGCAGCTTGATTGCCTTTTGTTTTCATTTCTGCCTTCTGGACTAGTGCTTCCCATTTTGCAGTTTTGAAATGGTCACTTTCTTCCTTCAGGTGACTCAAACCTTAGAAATGGCCCCTGACAGCTTCGCTGCTTTGGGGTCTGGTGCCAAAATCTGAGGCTCACTTACAAGAAAGACCTGCTCCCCCCCAAGCAGAAGTGTACTTGGTGGAGTTTTTAAAGGACTTAGCTGAAATCTGAGAAGTTTCTCCTGAGGACGTGCACATGAAAATCCCCCTTTCTCTTTTCGGGGAATTACTTTTGCTGATTTTGTGGTAGCTTTAGCTGAGATTCAGGTCCTACTGAAAATCAGGATGTGGTGGAGCTTTTCAGAGAAAAATTCCTGGGGTGTTTAACATGGGCAGAAGAACTTTTTTCCAAGAAAGAGTTTTAAGGAAATCATTGGGCTACTTCAGATGAAGTTTTTGACGAAAACAAATAAAGGAGCCCCAGCCTGAAGTAGATTCTCAGCATTCAAAATTTCAACCTGATGGTGTGACAGTAAAAGACCTTGTTTTATCTGTGGTGTAATCAAGCCCTCTTAGTCTATAGATGCTCTTCCAATAAATCTGTAAAAGAAATAAGCCAGCCATATGGAATAAGACTTGATTTTCATTTACGCCCAATCAGAAAATGTAGGCTTCCTTGAGAAACAAATCAGCATTGCTTTCTCTTTCCTCAGCCTGCTGTCTGACTATAACCCCTTCTTAGCAGGTTTCTAGTGCTGCTGTTTTTCCCGTGGCGAATCAGATACAGGTATTTCTCAGGTTTCTTGAGCTCAGTGGTAGTTTTGACTGTTCTGCTTTGAAAGATGGTGCCACCTTGATTTATTTAGGTTCTGTCACAGTTCTGCTCTGAATCCTCAGAAGTTTGTGTTGACACTTACAAGGGCTTTCAGGCTTTTGGAATACCTGTGATTAGGTTTGTATCTTAAAAAAAAGAAACAAACAAACAAACAAAAAAAACAACCAGAAGACAGTTGCTGGAGTGTATTTTAGGGTAAGTTGAGTCATGCATGCTTGGTGTTTGAGTGTGTGTAGCATCCCGGGAAGGGGCCATGCCCTGGAAGGGGCCATGCCCTAGTTGAGATGAAGTGTTCATGTCACATCTGAGGCAGCTGCAGTGTGAGCTGAACTGTGTTCCTACCCTTGTGTCCGTGTGGGTTAGAAGTCAGTGCCCTGTCAGGTACTGTGCCCCGTTTGACAGGCAGCTTGTTTTTGGGCAGGGGCTGCAGGCTGGAGGTGTCAGAAGGGCTCCAGTTCCCTGCAGTGCTGAAGGCCGGCCCTGCAGTGTGGCCTGGGCTCTGGCTCCTGTGCTGGGGTTGGGTCCCAGTCCCACCCTGGTGAGCAGCCAGGCTCTGCACTGTTGGTGCTAATTGACTGCTGTGCAATGGCACGTGGCTTTATAATTGCCAGTTTGTGCATATAGATGCTTTTGTATAGTCTAATTCAGCCTCTCTTTTAATCTCCTTTCATAGAAAATAATCTGTGGCAGTATGGAGTGCAAGAGAGCTGAATATTTCTTACCCATTTGCATAAAAATCAAGATCAGCAGTGCCACTTAAGTAATTTTTGTATGGAGATGACTGTGGTTAACATTGTGTGTGTTTGGCTTTAGTCTGTCCAAATTTATGAAGAGCCTCTGATGTCTCAAGATAACTTAGTCCTAGGAATGTCTCCATGGAAACAGGATCTTTGTTTTCTGAAATTTTATATCCTCTCCCTCTGCTTGTTCCTCCCCACCTGGAGTCAGATCCTGATGGTTGCAGCACACTTGTCCCCTCAACATGTATCATAGGCAGTTCCACTTACAAAAGATTTTTGACTGTAAATTAGGAAAAGACTAACAGCAAAATAAAATGAATTTTCAGAGAATAGAAATGCTCCGTCTTCACAAGTAACGTTAAAGATGAGTAACAGGCAGAACGCAGAGGGTGAGACAAAGTATGAAGCTTACAGAAGAATAATTGCTTCTATTAAAAATGTTTTAGGTTCCTCTGGCTGCTTTATGGAGAAAAATCTGTGCAAACAAGGACAAGTCTCAGTTCTTTTCCCTTTCTGCCACAATGAGCTGATCATAGCTATGTGTCTGGTGACTCCATGATGATTGTAATCTGTGATATAAAATACTTGGAACTGCTAACCAAGATCCAGGCCAGCTTTGTAATGATGAACAATTTTTGCCTTATTGGTATTCAGCTGATTTTCTACAGTGTGCTGATGAAATTTTTTATAGTTGTCCTTTAATAGAAACAAAAAAATGCTATTAATTGGTTCTGCTATTAGTATTTGCAACAAAAATGCTGACGTTAGTAACAAACTGGGCTCCATACACAGATCAGGCACGAGGCACAAGGTTTCTGGCAGTTCTTCCTGATCCTTGTACAATCTCCCTTTCTGATGTACTAGCTAAAGAACTGCATTCATTAGCAGTGTTGGGTTTCCAAGGAAGGAGAAAACTCCATCCTGCTCTAACATACTGTGTATGTTTTTATGATTGCTCTGTACATTTTTGATGATTGCTGTATTATGCAGTGATAATTCATGCTGTAGCCTAAATGTATGATTCCTGCCCTTATAATGAGGAAACATTTTATTTATTTCCTGTGATTTGCTAATGCTGTATTTGAAATTATCTGCAGCAGGATTAAGGGTTTTACTCCCCTTTGCTAAGATCTCTCCAGTAACTTAGCCTATTGCATGCTGTTTCCCTTTGATTCAGGCCAGAGGCATTCATGTTGAAACACAGGCAGAGGGATGCTCTGCCAAAGCCTGGGTATCTAGAAAGCTTTTCCCTCAAGCTTTAGTTCCAGTCTCCTGCTGTCTGCTAAACTCTTCCAGCAGATTGAAACAGCAGGTAGCACTGGTTATGCTACATCCTTAAGAGCGTTTTAAATTAGCACATTTTATTTACCATTGTGCTCCTTTCCTTGCGAGCTGTTGGGGGAGTTTGGACCCCCAGGAGGTCGGTCATGAGCACCTTGTGAATTCTCCTGGTCAGTCGATGTTGGTGGCTCCCAGGGGGTGATGGTGCTGGGCCCTGCTGCTGTGGCTGGGTGTGAGCCTCCCTCCCCTGCCAGAGGCGGCTGGAGCAGAGCAGCCTCAGGCGTTGGGGCAGGCTGGGAGGGGACCCTGCAGTTCTGGGTGCCCAGGGCAGGCAGCTGAAGGCTCTGAATGCTGCTTCTGCCCTTGCCTGAAGTTCCAGGAGCTGCTGGCTCTCATCCCTCAGAGGCACGGTCTGGGAAGGGGGGATGAGAGGAGAAGCAACTCTCACACTGGCATTGCTGCTAAAAAATTGGTGCTCAAATGGCAGTATTGCCCCACTTGTGCAATAAATTTATATCATTAAACTGTTTCTTAGGTCATAAAAGCTTCTCATATACGAGTCATGAAAGCAGACCCAAGAGCAGCATGAGTGTCCTGGCTGCCAGACGTGGCGTCACAATGTAAAGCGATCACCAGGATTTGGGATTGCAGATAAACACTGTACACACCCATACATGTACATACACCATATATACACACCCCTTCTCCCCCTGGGGTTGGCAGGGCCGTGGGGTAAGGACGAAAGACAGTAGTTTTGCTATGAAAGACAAGGACTGTCTGTCACGATGGAATCAATGTGTCCATCTGCCCTGTGCTGCAGCAAGGAAGTCTGGAATAGCTGACCAGGATTGGGACACAGGATTTGTGGACTTGCTGTTGTGATTCTTACTGCATACAGAGCATCAGGAAGACCAGGGATGCTTGGCAATCCAGGCAACATTGGCACTTGCGGTGTTGAGTAATTTTGTTCGCTAAAAACAGAAGCAAGGAGTGGAAGGGATGAACCTTCTAATAAGGTAGTCTTTGAATAAAAAATTTATACCTGTGAGCCAAGATTAACACATGTGATGTATTACTCAAGTTGGTTTTCATTTAAAAATTAATAAATTGCTGTCTTCTTCTCCTTTAGATTGTTTACTAAACGAAGAGAATTTCTCAGTGAGGTGCCCCAAGCACAAGGTAAGAATCCTCTCCCGGATTAGACCCGTTTTTTGCTGTCCTCTTTTGGTTTCTAAATTTAGATTAGTAATTTTATACCTGGATAACATCTGCAGTCAGAGATGCTTCTAGTGTGTAATTCCAGTGTAATTCTTCTGTGATGTGTGCTTGTGGTCTATGTTTGCTGGGGGCAAACATCAACTCAAGAAGAATACAGAGCTTAAGAAGATAAAATTTTTGTCCCATCTGTTCAGTTGTTCTTTAGATCCTTGATGACTCTTTGGAAAGCCCGGCTTCATTTCCTGAATTCTGTGATAGAATCAGTACATTGCTCGCTGTTGCTGTTTGAGTGCTACATTGAACTGTCTGTTTTTTCTCCTTGAATTTACTGAGGATGCAAGAAGGAAGAAAAATGGCTTAAGGAAAAGTTCTTCTGGATCTGGGAAACACCTTTTCCTAGTTTAGTGGTAGTAACTAGACTGAGTCCTACCACTCAGCCTTCAGTAGATCTGTTGGGTTGTTTGTAGGTCTTTGCTCTTCAGAAGACCCAAATGCTGCTTCTGCCCAGGGTTTGGGGATCCTTAACTCAATGTCCCTGTATCCTGCAAACACAGTTGTGCTGAGAGCTGTCTGTGTGGAGAGAGGAGACAAGGCAGACAGTACGTACTCTCCTGTACTCATGAATAATGGGATACAGTGCTGAGGATGCTCCTCCCAGCCTGTAAGGGAGGATACATCTCTGCGAGGCTGTGGGTACCAGTCTTCCAGTTGTAAATGCTCAGAAATATCCAGAAAAATTACTGTTCTTGTGGCCAGCTGGATACAGCAGGAATTGTGCAAGAGTGTGGATGGCTTGTGCTGGAAAACAAATGAGAATAGGGAAGAACTGTGTAGCTTTCTAGCAGGGGTTAGTCTCCATTTAGTTCTCATCTGCAGAACTAGACTGACATCTGGTGGTCTTTTGTCTTCACAGATTAGCCTTAATCTGCCTTTTGTAAACATACAAGAATTAGTCTCATGTTCCTTTCTGGATGTTCTACCACAAAATGATGTATTTATATACACGTATTTAAAATGTGCAGGAAGATTCGGTGCACATTCAGGCTGTTATCCACAATTGGCCTACTTTTCACCATATAAAAGAAAATAAATTATTCTGCACAACTGTGGAATAATGTTGACAATGTACAGCAAGTTTAAATTGATGTGTTAGTGCTACAAGACCTGCAGATCCTGCCAAACAAAACGGGGAAGGATGAGCTCCCCTTACTGTGGAATGTAACTACCTAAGTGCCACCCTCTGCTCAACTTTGGATACTTGGCTGCAGATAACTGGAGGATGTCCTGGTTTTGGCTGGAATGGTTCTTTCTTCCTGGTACTTACTTGTCAGCTGGGGTTTAAACTGTGACAGAAGGTTATGTTTTCAAAAGGTTTCTTATTTTTGCTGCCCATTGCCTGAAGTATTACAGGGAAACACAGTGTTACACAGATGGCTCAGGTCCTTACTGCTGTGTGTGAGCATTGCAGGGATTTCAGACAAAGAATCCAGCCTCACACAGAAGGTTCTGAGAAGGCACGTGGATTTCTAAAGTAATCTTGGGGGGTGAGAGGGGGACCGCTACCAGTTAAGTTCTTTAAGGTACTTTATGAGGCAGTAAAATTTTCAATTCTATTCAAATTCTATTCAAAACTGTCCCACTGCAGATCATGTTCTTTGTTGCATCAAAACCAGAAATTGAACACCAGCGGCCTTTCTCTGTCGCTGAAGTTTGCTGGCTGTTGCTTAGTAAAGACACGAATCATCTGAAGTCAAGCAGAGCTGTGTTTGCTTGGCTGTGACTGCCCTCGCCACGTGTTTCACTGATCATGACCAGTTTGTTCCAAATTCTTCTGCAGCACAGAATGTAGGATCCCTCTGCTCCTTCCGTTGTAGTGGCTGGGAAGGGGAGTTCAGGCAGTGGCAAGGCAGGAATAGGAAGGTTGAAAACCATTGCTCTAGAATGACTGGAAACAAAGTGCATCATTTTTTTTTGTGTTATATGAACCTTTGCAATGGAGAGGAAGAACGACTTTAAGACTGTTGAAAGCGATGCCTTTAGGTAACACCAGCTTAGCGCTGTTAGCTAATTAGTAACTGTCTGATACCTCACTCTTCTGCTCTGTAGTTAATGGGGGAAGAGCTAACTTTATGAATCCACTAGCACTGAGGAAGTCCCCCCAGTACTGTGCCTGCTGCCCTTTTGCAGTCCAGGCCTCACGCTGGTAAATACACTTCATCATAATAAGCAGCTCCTGGAGAGCAAAGGTGCTTCTTGCCTCATTAACTGCGCTTGACACTTCAGGCATAAGCAAGGCAAGTCCAGAGGGACTGGTCCTGCCTTTCCCTGTGTTCCCCAGTGAGCTTTCCCATTTCCTTCTGTCAGCATCAATGCTTCAACCATCTATGTCCTGAATGTGCTACTTATGCAAAATACCAGCTTTTATCACAGGGAAAACGCTGTCTGAAAACTAATCATCTTTTCAAGGGTTAGCTGCCTCTCACAAGTGCAGCTGGCTCCGTGTCTGCTTCACAGCAAGTGTGGTTGCAACAGACCAGAGGAGGATGCTGAGGAGGCTGCAGAGGGGATGGGACACCTCACCTTATGGGAGCTCTGCAGTCTCAGATTGTCTTAAGCCATCTCTGGAGCAATATTAAAGTGATGCTTCTCAGCTTGTTCTGCCTTTTTGTGTTTAATTTCTGCGTTTCTTAAAGTTAACCAGGCTTTCATATCTCAGCCTCTTTACTTTTGCAGAATTACCTGCTTTTGTCTCAGGGAAGACTCAGTCTGAAAATTCTATGTCTGGTTTCAATACTGACTTCTCTTTCTCTCTCTCACTTTCTGTATGTTCACTTTCCCTACCCCTGTCTTCTGTTTCTCCCTCATTTTCTTCCTCCTCCTCCTCTGTCTGGCTTGCCGGTTCGTCAGCCCCTCCTTCCTTGCTCTCTTCCCTCCTTGCAGAACAAGATGGTGAAAGGCAGCCTCAGCACAGAGCAGTCGGAGCGGGGGTGAGGGGGGAAGTGTTCTCCTGGGAATGGATATAAAAGCAAGCACAGGTGAGTTGGGCAGAGTTCCACTTTCCACCTGCTGCCTTCTGCCCGTTTCTGTGAGAACTCAAGGTGCTCTTGTGTACATTCAGAACATTTGTAATGGTTTATTTTCCCTGCTACCATTCTGTTCAGGATAGCGACTTCACTGGTTTGTATTTCTGCAGCAGTTCCTTCTGTTAAATGGCAAAAGGCAAAGCCTGTTAGCTGTTAAAACTGCCTGATTGCTCTCTCAGCTAAACCAGTGGCAGAAATCTCCTTTTGTATCATGTCCCTGCGGATCAGAAGGATTTTTTTCTGTGAGTCCCAGAGTAGTTAATAGTAAGCTTTTGTATAAATAAATAAATTCCTCAAAGTATCTTAAATTCTGTATGTAAGGAATTATTAATAATATTGATAAGTTCAGGATTCCTCTGTTTTCTGTAGACAGAGGGATAAATAAACTAGTCTGAGCTGGAGCCCATTGTGTTTCTTTAGCCCAGCTTTTTGCTCTATTTTACAAAACAGACCTGGGTCAGAGAAGGTGGAACTGTATTCACCAGTGCTCGCAGTTTCGTGGCTTTGTAATGTGCCCCAAGTCCTGCACTGCTCTTCCTCTGCCTCCTCCTTTGTCTAGTCCCAGCATTCATACAGCCATGTGTCAATCTGGTGGGGAATTCAGTTTGTCTGAAACTGCTTTTTGTCATTTTAGCATCTGAACTGGGTCATTTTTCTAACCTGGTTTACTGTATGGCTGCGAAAACACACTGGCACAAGGAGGGAATAGGACTGAGGTGGAAGTTAGCACCCAGGGAACGGGATCAGGTTGGGATTTGTTATTTTGTGTTCAGTGGAAAGTTCATTGCTGTTCAAAGGCAGCTGGGTGGATTAAAATTAAGTAAGTGTTTGGTTTCAAATTAATATTTGTTGGCACCCTTTCCATGGTACCACAGCCCAAGAAGGTTCTCTCGCCTGCATTTCACTGCCCAGTTGCATTTTTTACTCAAGCTCGTTGCTTCTGTGCAATCATGTGGCTGAAGTTGCTCTTTCACGTCAGTTCTTGGAGCTGCTGCTGCTAATCCCCTTCCCTCACTGCCATTTCCTTGCTTCCCAGGCACCTCCCCTACCTTAAAATCTTACCTGTTTTTCGAGTTATGTAATTGTGAAATACTTTTAATGGTGTTTTCTGTGAAGGATGAGAAATTAGTTGGAAAATTCTGGGGTTTTAGTGCAGTAGCAAAGAACAGGTGGTGGTTCATATAAACACTTTGTAGACTGATTGCTGACTTGGTTTAGCTCTGCTGTGTTCTGTGATTTTTCATTTTTAACAGCATTCTTTCTTGGCTTTGGAGTGTTGTTTTAACAGTTACCATGCAAACAGTATTTAACAGTATTCTGCCTTTGAGTAGCTTTTTCCCTCCATGGTAAAGGTCATTGGGATTCCTTTAAGCTTTTCTCTTTTCCTTGATGTGTAACAGGCAATATAATTCATAACGTTACAAAAGTGTGATAGTCTCACAGACAAAGGTGCCTGTTTAAAACTGTTCAACTCTAGGGAAGTCTTCTCAGTGATGATTTTTGGGCCATTCCTTTATGGCTCTGGTGTTACTGTGTCCCAGAGACCTTTACACATCTTTGCTTCCAGAATTATTTTCTAGTACTAATGCTTTTTTTATATATCATAGGAATGTATTGGCTTAAGACCTTGTAGGCTGTGGGATCTGTGCACTGTGTTCACTGTGTGTTTCAGACATCTCTCTGAAGCATCATTTCTTTCCAAATCTACTTTTGCCTCAAATACTTCTTATCTGAATGTCCTATTATGCCACTCCCTTTTGATGTTGAGAATGTCTTAAAATTTAAGTTCTCCAACTTGACCCTGCATTCCAAAAGATTAAAACCAAGCAAATCGGAAAGATCCAATTATTAAAAAAAAAATCTGTTGTATTAGTGTGGTAGTTAAAGAACTACCCTTCTACTGGCCTTAGTGTAAGATAGATGGGCACTCTGTTGTGAGATTGTTGGGGTGTTTTAGTCCTGGTTCACTCCTGAGCCCAGCAAGTTAAGAAGAATCCTACGTGTTGGATAACATCCAGGCAAGTCAGTGTATTCTGTCTCTGTTGCTTCTCTCTCCCTGAGCCAGTTGCCTCTAGAACATTTGGAACCAGTCCAGATCTGGAGAGTGACTGTGAGAGCAAGTCTGGTGCTCTGGATCTTGTCCAGGAATGAGGAAGGACTCTCCCTGTGTGTTGAGCCTGTTTCTTCCCTGAGCCAGTGCCTAATGCTCTGGACCAATTCCAGGCATGGGCAAGCTGCAGTTGTACGGGAGCCAGAGACAGCAACACCGCCTTGACACTCCTTCACAAGGACTCACAGTTGCACAGTAATGAACACCACAAAGGGCAGCTGCCTGCACTCTCCAGGAACCTCCCCCCTTTCCTCTTCAGCTGTAACTCCAGGGCTTTACCCGTCTGGTTTCTGTACATACTCGCCTGACTCCTTCACTCTCAGCCTGGCACCCCTGGGTGGGGGATATTTGCAGCCAAGAGTTAGGCTTGCTGGGACGTAATCTAATTGTTGTGCTGATGATCAGAGCAGCATTGACTTCTGTATCACACTTAGTTAGGGTTCCTGGAGCTTAATTGCCAGCTGTGAATGAACACGGGTGTTCATGGTTCCCAGGCACATCTCTAATTCCATTAACTGCTTTCCATGTGCATCACTTACGTTGCAAGATTTTTTCCTTTTCCCAAGCTCACTAGCTGGTAGGAAGGGATTTATCTAAGTCATACCAAAGTAAGTAACCTTGCTAAATAAATAAATTGCTGGGAGAAGGGAAGAAAGGAATTTATTATTTTAAGCTTTGCTTTTTCTCTGCTTAAAGAATGAGAACCATAGCTTAGAGAAATGAAATTTTAACCTTGTAGTGTCCCTTCTGAAATGAGTTTCCACCAACCTAGCAAACTCCTGAAGAGAATTTGTGGACAGGGAGAACATGTGCCATGTGAAAACTTGGATGTTTCCACATTTGACTTGAAAGACATCACAAGCTTAGTCCTTTCATGAACTGTCACCACCACCATCATATGACAACTAGAACAAAACAGCAGCATAAGGAAATACTACCTGCCCTCCAGTTAGTTAAACCACAGCTTTACCTTTAGCTGGTGAAATGTAGCCATTTCCCAAATTTGGTTCCTGTGGCTGGACTCCTGTAATTTTGGTACTGGTTTCAATATCTGCTACCTACTCACTGGGACCCCCCGTTGGATGGTAGTGGGATGGAAACACTGGGGTGCAGTCCCTGAGGGGCAGCGTGGCCTGGCAGCAGCTGTCTCACCCCGGCACACGCTCGGCCCCTCCGTTTGCCATCTCTGGGGTGCAGTCCCTGAGGGGCAGCGTGGCCTGGCAGCAGCTGTCTCACCCTGGCACACGCTCGGCCCCTCCGTTTGCCGTCTCACAGGCCACGTGAGGAGCCGACACGAGGTGAGCGAGCTCCGGTCTGGCTGCTGACGGCAGCGACTCTGTCAGAGCCATTGCCGTGGCATGGATCATCCTGGCATCTGGACCTGCTCCAGAACTGGGCTTATTTAATTTTTTACTGGTTGTTAAACTAATGCTTTTTATCATGTGGATTTGCTTTTATGAACTGCTCACCGTTGTGCTTCCATCTGTTTGCAGTCCACAAAACTAAAGAGCTCTTTGGTGTTACTGTTGTGGTAGGTGCTCAGTGGGTTTTTCCAAAGCCTGGGGAGGGGCCTGTTGGCAGACAGAGGGAAGGAGCCATTCCATTATTGTTTTCACTTTGTTTTTCAGGTTAGGCTGTTGAGATAAAAAGCGGTGGACATTCGTGACTGAATGAAATCTCTCCCACTGTGCAGCCATGCCCCCTCTCGACGTGCCTGCCAATGCCAGCACTTCCTTCATAAATTCTTACATCACACTCAAGACTGATGACATCACAGAATCTGACCAAGCAGTCTGAACCAGCTGTTTCCATGGACACAATCTCCATAGTGACAGTGGGGAAGGGGAGGGGGAAAAAGGAAACAGGTGGGGGGAACTAAAGAGGGAGGGATAAATATATATATATATAAAGATCTATTTTTTAGTCTTGAAAGACTTTGTTTTAAATGAAAGGTGCGCTATATCCCTTTTGATGCTTTTGATTAACATTAAGAAAGCCCCATATAAATTAAAAAAGAAACCTATAGCTAAAGTAAATATTAAATCCAAAATTAAAGCAAGGCTCATTGAGCCAAACGTTTTGTGGGAAAGAATAGCAGAACTGGGAGCATTCCAAACAGGACTTGTCTTTGTTCCTCTTGCTTTCTTTCTCACAACTTCCAATGAAGTTCCATTTTAAAAGGCAAATAAAATACTGATGAATTCATTGCAGGGCGTGGGAGGAAGGCTTGGATGGTTGCAGGTGATGGGTTGGCAGTACTTGTGTCAGGGGTAGGGAGATTCTCATTTCTGAGAAACACTATTAGCAGTGGAAGCTTGAAAAACATCTAAAGACTCTGGGTCATGAAACTCATGGAGTGAGAGGCTGCTGCTTGTTAGATCCCATACACCTCATTTGTGTCCCACGTCGGGAGAAGGAGTGTGTCTCCTTTGTGGCAACAAAGTGCACCCCCAAATCATTCCAAGAAGCTGCCTTCAGGTGGGAAGGCAGGTGAGAGGAAGACAGGCCAGACTGGGGAACGAAAGGAAGTCAGAATGTTGGTGTAGTCCAATTATCTCCAAACTGATTGGGGAAAATCCACTTGGCCCTTATTTTATGTTTTTGCTTTTCCTAAGGAAGGAAGAGGTAATGTCAGTGTAACAGCCTACACTATGTGATTGTTTGGGGTGGGGTTTTTTTTGTAAATTATGTAATTTTGAAACATTTGGGTTTGAGGAACAAAACAAAAAATGATTTTTTTCTTGTTAAGGCCTTAAGAAAGGGGTTAGTGCATCTTTCAGGGGTCACTCTGCCATGGGAATAAAAATAGCTGTTTCACAAACAGTTTTATATAAAAAAAGCTTAAAAAAACCAAAAAAACTAATAAACTTCATTTTAACCTTGTCTCCTTTTGTTTTGTGCGAACTTGATTTGTTTAAAAGGACAGAAAGAGACAGTACTATCTGCTGCTTTTTGGTTTCTTTGCCTTCATCGGTTCTGCCTTCAGTGATGACCTTCTGAACTGGCCCAGCGAGAGGAAGACCACAAAGGCTTTGAAAAACTAAAGCTTAGGATTTGTTTGATGTTCAGAGATAACGAGCCAATGACTGGATGAATTTTCTGTTTGTGTGAGTTGGTGGTATTTCACCAGGTCACTGACTTCTTTCACTCATAGGACGGTAGCATATCCCAGCGATATCAAACAGCGTGGTGTTTACTGGGAAGTCACTAGAGATAGGGATCTAACCAGCATGACATGGATAAAGAATGGGGTTGATATTGTGGGGAGGGAAGAACTATTTTAAAAGTTATGTACTGGATGCTTGCTCAACTACTCGCATTTTGGAGTATTCAGCACATAAAAATAAAATCTATGATAGCTCATATCAAGATATCTATTTTAACTCTATTTTTAAAAGATCGATTTAAAGATTTGGGAGATAATTTGGCAGTTATTTATTTCTAGAAGTTGCTACTCTCACTTGTAAGTATTTGGAAAGAAGGGCAGTCTTCTGCTTACTCCTTTCCCAGTAGCAGCTACTGAAGTTAGTATGTCCTTTACATTGAGAAATAGACCTGTTGTGATAAATGTCACTAATGTGTCCTGAATTGGTGCTGAAAATATTTAACTGCTGGTGTAGTCAGAAAAAAATCATTTTTAGCATAGTTAATGTGATTGAGTAAATGACTTCTTTTCAACTGAATAAAAATTGGTTTTTTTCATAGTGTCTGTTCTATTCTACCTGTTCTTAAAAAAAAGTTACTGCATTGATTGATGTTGGTGAAGAGTCAACTCTGTAGCCCTGTGGCAGCTGACCGGGGTGTGCTACAACTGCTGAATTTGACACTTCTGGCTCTTCAGGGTGGTGTCGCGCAGCAGAGACAGAAGGTTTTTGGGTAGCTGGGAGGGAGCCTTGGAGGTTTCTGTGTGGGAGCCTGTGGCAATTGTGAAGATTCAGTATTTCCTTGTGCACAATGGTTGGAAAGTATGGGAGTCGTGTAAAGCAAATAAAGAAGTGGCACCACAGTTGGCTCTCCAGGGGAAGTGTTTCTCAGTGGGGAGTGTTTAAAACCCTTCAGCTCAGCTGTGGCTTATCCCCCGCAGCATTCGGGGTGAGGTGAGGGTGTGCTCTCCACTGCAGAGGGGTTGTGTTGGTCGCCTTTGCTGGCCAAGTCTTCACAGAAACCAGAGCTACTACGATTCTACAAACGAGCAAGAGGGAATTTAAACAATGTGTAATGAATTCTTGGGAGAACCTGGGAATTACCCAGAACAGTCATAAAATCCAGTTGGAAACTAAAATTTCTTTTGGCTGAGAAAATATGAAGTGCTGAGTGGATTCTGAAAGCAGCTGTTGTATTAAACTTTTACCTGCTCCATCCTGCAAAAGCAGTGAACATCTTGATCCTGTGGATACCCCAAACTGGAAAGAAAGAAAAGGTTTGGAAGTCTTCACTAATTTAGAATTTGTGGAGCAGCAGTGACCTGCAGCAGAACATTAACACACGGATTGTGTGCAAACAAAAATGAGTGGCCTGCCAGCCACTTGGGAATTACCTGTTTGGATGAGGAATGAACTAATGAGGATTCATATAAGGCAGCTCATACTCAACGTGTTTCTCCATGCTGGCTGACTCCCATTGGGATCTCCTGAAAGGAAAGAGACTTCCACCAGTGTGCTGGCAATTGTATGCAATGGTTTAGCAGAGTTTCCAAAGCACGTGGTTGTTGTGTAAAAAGGAAGCTCCAACAGTTAACCAGAGCAAACCACCACTGCTGAATAGGGTCAAAGAACAAGAGGATGTTTTCCCATAAAGGATATGCAATGGATCCCATGTGCAAAGGATGTTTGTTGCTATGACACAGATAAAGGGACTCCTCCTGCGGGAGCTGATGGAGGCCCTGGGATATGTACAACCACCGTGTGTCAATACCTGAGCTGCTGATTGATACATTCGTCGTGGATTTGTATTGCTTGTGAGATCCACACTGGGAAATCCAAGGCACAGACTCCTGTGGATTGTGCAGCACAGCAGAAAGCAGTCCCAGCTGCTGCTGCTGCTGCAGGAGGTGGTGACCATCCTCACAGATCTGTACCACGTAGGTACAAGAGGGGATTTTACCTGGGGTTGTGGCATTCTTGAACCTCCTGAAATCGTAGAACAAGGCTAACTTAGGGTGTGTAATGGTATTGAAACAAAAAGCATTCCGGGAGTCAGGGCAGGGCAGCTGCTAAAGAATGTTGCACATCTAGTTCATGGAGTCCAGCTAATGCCCAGCTAAAGAAACACATGTTCAGTGGGAAGTACAGTTATACCTGTAGTTTGCTGAGATATGGGCAATTAAATGACAACTCTGGTATTTTGACTGTTTAATGTGCAGTATGAACTGTAATGTACATAAGAACAAACTGCTATATTTACATTTTGGGGCTGAGTTGGATATAAACCTTCTAAATTATCATGCCTATTAACCATGATACTACATCAGGAATTAGCTGTACTGTCTTGAGTGCAGTGGGTGTCCTGGATATGGTAGAAGTACTCAGTAGAGGGACACAATCGGGGTTTGTCTCATTAAATCCCTGACTTACTGGAAGAAGCAGTCCTCTCTCTAAAAATGCAGAGAATTGAGTGCATATATCAGACCTTTGGAAGTGGAACAGGCTGTCTGGATCGTTGAAGATGAATAAACCATCACTGCTCTGGATTTTTTTCATAGGAGATTAAAAGTTACATGAAAACAGAATCCAGGTTGAGTTACAGATCTAGAAAACAAGATGTTACTGACTTTCCTATGAGATGCTGAAAGTGTAGTTGCAATCTTAGTTTTGGGTTAGAAATCTCTGTTGTGAAACAGGATGAGATTCTAACAAACATGTTTGGTCTTAGGTTTGTTTTTTCTTTGTTTGGGTTTTTTTTTAAGATAGGGCTCCTGCAGCAGCATCTTGTGAGTCAGAGAATTCAGTCAATAAAGGTAGAGGGCAAAAGTAATTAGAAAATTGCAGGAGACCAGTCACACTCTGGTACTTTCTCTCTGGCATTGCTGTGTGCTGAAGAGAGCTTGGCTAATGCACATCACTAAAAAATTGGCTCCAAATGGATACCCCGCACCATCAGCTCCCAAACTGACCTGTCCTATTCAGCTAAAAATTATTATTTAAAGCTTTGAATGAGAGAACGAGGTTTTTCTGTTGAATGCAAAGGTCCTTGAAATAGTTGCTGTCTTTACATGTGAGTGTTTACTGTTTGTTCTGTCTGTACTTTCAGTGAGATCCAAGAGGTCAGCTCTGTCACTCAGCTGCTGAGCGAAGAGGGTGCTGCTCACAGACCCTTTCTGTAGGATTTAATTTCTTAAGTGGGACCCTATCCCAGTTAGTGCTTCTACGGAAGGGAGCCTGAATTAGAAGGCCAGCATTGTTTGCTGGTTTCTATGAGCCAAGATTGCTTCCCTTTCCTCCTCATCCTCCAGAGATTTTTTGTAATTTATTGCTTAACTCAGTTTTAATGCTATGGTTTCAAGGGTTTGACCTTACCTGGCCAGCTTTAGAAATGGTGATATTTCTTAGCAGCCCTAGAGAGACTTCCCTCCCATACAGATAATTTGAACAAGAAAAATAGTCTTCTAGCTCACAGCAAATCTGTGAAGGAAATGTTCCACTCTAGCTGGGGATCAGGATTCAGACTGACATGTACTCCGCTGTGAGATAAAACCTGCTCACATGTACTGAATGTGAGCATAGCCAGGTCATCTGAAATACCATCTGTGTTGCATTAGGGGATTTGGGGCTGGAGCTACACCTGCAAACAGCCCAACCTGGAGTTTGCAGTGGGTTGGAGGTCAGTGCTCCCTGACTTTGAGATATATCATGGCAATGATTTCCTGAGATTCCTTGAAATTGCTTATTTTCAGTGCCACATCTTTTACTGGGGAGCGGCAAAGAATGGCAGAGAAATTGTCAGGGAAAGCTGGGAAAAATTAGTATGGTGATGTAAGGATAAGTCTGCATTGTATAGTGAGAGTCCCCTGAGCTGAGGCCAGTTTATCAAAGAAAGGGTACCACATTTCATGGTTTTATTGAAAAATAGATGTCTGTGCATTTTACAGCATTTATATTAGGAAAACTTAATTAGACTTTCACCTGAGTTCCTTCACACCTGAGCTGGGCTGCCCTCTCAGAAGAATGGAATCATGAGATTCTTATAAATTGTAGATTATTTTAAGGACATTATTTGGGGAACTGTTGGAATTACCATGAATAGATGTTTGATCTGTAGTATGGGGCATAACAGTATTGACTTCTTCTTGTGCACTCTTCCATCCCCTGGAGTCAAAGTACCTTACAAGTAAGACAGATCTCTTCCTTCCCATTTGTAGGTGGGAGAAATACAGAAAAACACAAATTATTGTTCACTGTTGTACTATGGAATTAAGAATTGGCAGGTGGAAATGGGTCTCAAAGAGGCAAGAAAGCACTGTGTGTGTAAGCAGGACAAAAACTGATTTAACGCTAAACTTCTGTTTTTTTGAAATTCCTTTGCTCCTTTGGAAACCCAAGATGAGGAGGTCACTGCATAGAGTGGATGTTGCAGTATGTTCCCCTGGTGTCCTGCTGTGGAGGAATTGTTACCTGTATGGGGGATAGATGGCAAAAACTCAAGTGCCCATTTGGGAATGAAACCAAAGAGCTGCTCTCTGCAAGAAAATAAAGTTTCTGTAGTGCCACTTTTCCAGCAACCAAAATGAGAGGCCAAACAGAATTGCCCAGTTTTGTAGTCTCTGAGCAGATTTGCAGAGCTGTGTTCACTTCTGCTCCAGGTAGGAAACATTCTTGGCTTCACAGGACAGGAAAATGTACCTGGAGAAGTTTCCAGAGCTGTGAGATGGAAGGGAGCATTTGCAGCCCTAAAGGCTGCATTGATGGGTGCAGCGTTCATGGCCTTCTCCAGCTCCACCACTCATTTTTATTAAACACGGCGTGTTGCCACAGGAATGCAAAAGACTTAGAAAAGATGCTGTTACAGCAGAAGTGTAAACATTCATTATGACAAATGTGAAAGATGGACTTAGCAAACATTGGATTTATGGTCTATTGCTTGGGAAGAAGAAGGAAAGAAGGTGCATCTTTTGGACTGCTCAGAATTCTTGCAGTCTAGAGGATGAATGGAGCAGAAGATGTACAAATTAGACACATTAATTCCAATCCCTAATACTCAGCAACAGACTGACAGCAACTGGGATAAATTCTGCTTTGGAGTGTGGGCCATTGGCCTCAAACACTGCCCACCACCCACACCTGATGGACTCACCCCTGAGCTGAGTGCTGCAGCTTAATGGTCCAAAGTTCTTCTCAGAAATAAAGAGAGGTGAGAAAACCTTTTACAAGTGGCCTACCCGTGTGAAAGAGCCATGGGGAAATAACAGGTCAGTAGAAGTCAGGGAAGGTTTGTCCTTGGAGCTCCTTTTAGGGTATGCTAAGACATGAGAGGAGATGTGAGACCACTGGAAAGGCACTTGAAGACTTGGAGTCCTCACTGGTGGAGGTGGCTGTCCCTGCTGACCTCTTCCATGTGAAGTTGCATAGGGGTGAGTTCTGGAAGAACAGTCCAGGAAGGTACCACACCAAGCCTATTTTGTGAGATTTGTTACACTGCACAGCAACAGACCCTGACATCAGTTCCTTAACGTAGAACAACTTTTGTGCATCCAAATGGTTGTTCCAAGTAGAGGATAGTTGTGCTTCCAAAGGGCATGTTGGCCAGGTCACCTGGATTAGGTAGTCACTCTTCACACATGCCTTGTCTTGGTTTTCTGTCTCCAGTCAGTAGCACTTCACAGAAACTGGAACACAAAAGGTGATCTTCATTTTCTAGGGTTTCATTTGAGCTATTTGAAAGAGCTGCTTGAGACAGACACCAGAATTCTCTGCAACCTGTATTTACCATTTCTGACAGAGAGATTCACCCCTTATTTTTACCATTTATTGGAATTTACTTGGATGCTGATCAAAAACCTAAACAACCTTTCCCAGTCTGCAGTCAAGTGTTCAATGCAGGGTCTGGTGGAACTTGTCCTTTACAATGCAGGAGAAAGGACAGCTCATGCTTGCCTGAACAGCCTTTTCATCTGGCTGTTTGCCACAGCCCCTGGGCCTACCCCTTTTCTTCACTAGGTGCATTAAAGATATACCAATTTGCTGCTTTTAAGAACACATGCACTTTTTGATTTGTAAGTGTATAGATATGTCTGGAAATACGTGAGTACAAGGGTTCAATAGCTGAGGAAAAAAGTTCATTGACCAGTTTGGTTGGGAGTGGTAAAAACCACAGCCAAGGTCTGTCATGAGTTCAGGGGGCACTTTAGCCACTAAAATGTCATGATTCAAAGCCTCCCACAAGGCACTCTGCCTCTGTCTGGCAAACAGGCAGTGTTCATGAAACAAATCCTTCCATGCAGTAAGCAGACTTTGTACCTGCAGGCCACAACTTCCGAAGTTCTCATCCTTGAAATGAGCTGCTCACAGCCACACAACACCACAACTCCTGTCAGAGGACAGACAAACCAACAACTCCTGTATTTCCCCTTTGTTTTCACTTCTGCCTCAACTGCCAGCAAGTGTTTAAGCTTGATTTCTGCTGCAGCCTGTGCAGCTCAGACTGTTGTAATTGCCAGAGCAGACAAGATCCCCAATCATTCTGAAAAACCTTGGGGCAACTCCAATTCAAAGATCACCTGAGAGTACATGAACAGGCAGGAACAGGTGGAGACACTTCCATCCTCATTTCCATTGATTACAGGTGTCTTTGTAAGGCTCTCATTGCATCTTTTGCATTGCCTACAGGTAATCTGTGTATTGCACGTCTGTGTTGCTTGCAAGTAACTCACCCTGTTTGTCATAATTGGTACTGGAGTCACTCAAGGGAGTTGTAGCCCAAAGGATTTGGGATGCAGGAGCCCTGTCTCTCCTCCTGAGTGGAATCAAGGGCATATGTAGCTGGCCTCTGTTCCTCAATCAGCACAGAAAAGCTCACACAGAAGTTCCTGCCTTGGTATCTGGTGGATATTGCTTAAACTTCAGCAGCTTCTTCAGTTGGGTTTTTGGCCCATCACATGTGCTCATAATCTGGGCAGGTCTGAAGTCCTGAAATTCTGCGTTTCTCTCTCTCTCTCTTCCCCCTGCCCCTCCGAATGGGTAAATATATTTCAGACTTTTCCAACTTTGTTTTTTTCTTTTCCAAAATGGAGGAAATCTTCTCCAATGTTTGCAAAGGTATATCTGCACTAGATCAAAGAGTTAAATAGGAATTCAAATTGTATTTGTGATCAGGAATTCTGGTCCAGCTGCTGAGACTATTACAAAAAGGACACACATGGAATTTTTACCTGCCATCCACATTCATGGTTTAAAGCTCTCTGGAGTCCAGTTACAGAACAGACTGGAAGGCACCTCTCAAGGTCTCTTGTCCAGCTGGTGGCTGGGCCAGCCTCTAAGCTATACCGGGTTGTTCAAGGCTTTGGATACTCAAGTTTTGAAAACCTTCAGGGTGAAGACGCCACTCCCTCTCCAGGACTCTGTTCCTGTACTGCTGAGCTGTTCTCCTGGGGCAGCAGTTCCTCCTCATATCTAAACAATTCCCAGTGCTGCAGCTTGTGACTTCCTTCTTGCCCCATCACCATGCCATTCAGAGAAGAATCTGATGCCACACTGCCTATAAATGCAGCAATTCATGGTTAGGGCAGTCAGGTTGTGTGAATCGTGAAAATACTTGGCAGTGGTTTTAATCCCGAAATCCAGGACACCTGCAGAGCTTTGGTGCAGCTGTCAAGAGTAGCCTGGGGAGTTGCAGCAGCAGGGGATGGTTAATCTGGACCCTGTTCCTGCAGGGAATTGCGCTGTGATTCCCACCTCCGCAGCCAGGAGGGAAGGGGAATGCGGATCACTGCCTGCGTGAAGCCTTTGGGAAAGTTGCCAAAACCTCTGTCTTCAAAGCCGTATTTCTTCTGCTACTCCCTGCTTGCTTTTTTCCTGCTTTCCAGCAAACCTGACGTTCAGGTTGACACTCTGGAGACCAGGGGTCTTCAGCGTGGCCCCGGTCAAGCCCAGCCCTTCTTGAGGGAAGTGGGACCAAAGCCCCAGGCCACGCACATCGCGAGTCAGACGGCGGTGGCTTTTCCATCCCTGCCAGCACGGGCACTCTCAGGCTGGTGAACCAGCTCAGCCTTGCGTGGAAACTGCAGGTCCCAGCCCACCTCCCACCCCGCCCTGTTGGGTACCTTTCCTTCCCACAGCCCCGATCTCTCGGCACCTTCCTCCGCCTGCCTGCTCGCCTGCTCACCCCGCAATCGCTGCCGCCTCCCGGCCCTGGTGTCAGTCCGCGCCGACCTGCTGGCCCCGCAGCCCCGAGGGCTGTCAGCTGCTGCCACCTTAAGGCTCTGAATTCATAGCCAAACCCGAGCACATGGCACAAAGCCCTTCCCCGCTCTCGCTCAGCCCTGCGGCTGCTCCCGTAGCTCTCACGGGAAAGTACAGCAGGGTTTCGGCCAAGTTTTTGCGTGCATCTCCTGGTTTTGCAGGCTGATGAGAAACCACCCTTAGTAATCTGCCGGACAGAGTCAGAGCAGATGAGGCAGAAGATGAAAGTTTCTCTGTCAGAGGTTTTACGGCATCCGTTTCTGGCAGGGGTGGCAGCACCGCTGCCTGCCTGCTGCCCCTGCCGAGACGTGGGACTTGATGCTGGTTTTCATCGGCTCTTGAGTTTGCACTTTGCATTTGCACTGTGAATGCTTTTTGGTGGCAAATTTTGTTGTTCATTGGCTTAGTGTGTGATCTGCAGGCTTTCCATCCCTGGTGTGCTCCCCGCTGGAAACTCGTGCACTGTGTGACAATGAGAGGGTGCAGCTCCGAGGGTCTGCAGCCCCTTCCACAGGGCAACCAGCCGGGGAAAGGGCGTGACCAGCGGCGGCTCTCACGCTCAGCAGAGACCACAGAAGTCAGCTTGGCTGGGATTGGCAGCTTTTCCCTCTACCGCTTTTCCCTCCAGCACCACAAGCAGCCGGGTGTGCTGGTATGGACCCATGAGGATTTTATTTCTGCAGTTGCACGCTGGTTGTGGGATCCATTTGCCCCAAAGTTGTCAGCAAAGGAGGTGCCCTTGACCATCAGATTTATAAGACTTGCACAGGAAAACAAAGAAAATTAGAAATAGTTGCTGAATTTTTAGTCCTGAGTGCAAAGACCACCCCAGGTATTGGGCCTTAGTTCAAAACAGCATGAAGACTTTGGAATAGGCAATAAAGAGTAATTAAGTAAATAAAGTAATTGAGGACTTGTCTTAGACCTTCCTCTCTTTCTGGATATAAGTCAATATGCCTTATCCTGGAGTAACACAAACGAGAAGGGAGCTGCAGAACAGTGTTAGCTCACATACATAGTGCCTGTGTTCAGTTCACAGGAAAACAGGTGTGTCTTCTCCATCTGTGGCATGGCTTTGAAAATTTCCAGGTTTTGTGGTTTTTTAAGCAACCCAACATGAAGTTTTAAAGTATTATTACCACAAAAGCATTCATTTTTTAAGGTTAGCTCAGCCCTGCATGTTGCTGGTGCTCAGAAACACCTTGCTCTGAGCTGTGGGTGTGATCATTTGGGATAGAACTCCAAAGGTAATGGATCCACTAAACTCTGTGTAGTAAGATCTTGCCTGCACTTTAAAAATTTCTATTTTCTGTTTCACTCCATATGCTCCCAGTGTTATTAATCGAGCTGTAAGCCTGATTGAGCCAATATTCAAACCAAAAGTTATTTGTGGGTTTCCTATTCATAAAAAAATTGAAATACACATTCTGATTTCCAATGCACATTTGGATTTGTGAAGCATAAACTATCATTAGGAGCATCACACAGAGAAACCAAATATAAACAACCCATTTCACTGTCATAGTAACACACTACAATCTTCTGTTTCCAGCACACTGAGAAAAACTTTTAAACACTGACTTGTATTCAAGCCATTGTTTATACTGACAGAAGTGAAGATAAAACCATGAAAAATTGCTAACGAGAGCTTGATGCTGCGTTATTTATGAAAATAGCGAAATAATAAACTCTGTACTCTAACAACAAGCACATTATGCTCTCAGAAATTATTAATGGGGTTTAGATCATAAAAATTGTATGTTTGAGTATTTTCAGTTTAGTGCATTAATATCATTTGGACAAAAAGTGCTGGGGCAAATGCACATTTTATTTTTGGTGTTGAAGTTATTTATAGTTTCTTAATAGAATCAGTGTAAGTTCTTCCGCTCATCATCTTCTGCTGCCTTAATGGACTGCTGAGCAAAGGGCAAATTCAGGAGATCATTAATCGCTTGACAGAAAAATTGGCAATTTGTACCCAGTGAGCAGCAGCCACATCTTCTGCTGTTCAGCCTGGCCTGTCACTACACGTGCCTTTGCCAGTGACAGTCTGCTGTCGAGACTGTGCTGTCCTTTCCACTGCTTCCTCCTCTCCTTGGATTTCTCTATTAGCCACTATTTCTTCTCTGTCTTGCCATAAATTCCTGTCCCTCAAAGCTCCTCAGGTGCCTGTGAGTAAGGCAGGAGTGTTGAGATTGTTGGGATTTGTTGCAGTTTGTTAGTGAGCAAAGCCAGAGGTGTCTTTGGTTTTCACAGATTGCTGGGAGAAGATGCATCGTTTTTATTGGCTGGAGAAGGATCTGTTGGCAGCCTGCTCTCAGCCCATTCCAGGGATGGAAAACTCCCTGTTTGTGGGGTGCCAGATGGACTCATGTCACTTTTACTGTGGCAGTGGGAACCACGTTCCCAGCATTGTCCCTGCCATGTGACTCCCATGTGCCCATGACATGCCCAACCTGCAGTCACCTCCCACCGCCTGCGAGGTGCATGCTCAGCCACACAGCAGCAAATGCCTGTACCTGGGGCTATGTGAAGTTATTAAATAGCTACAGAAAACATCCAAGTTCATGCAAGTGCACTCAACCTACATTCACTGTCTTTTAAACCCAGGAAAAACTTCAGTGTCAGTTCTGCCTGCAACTTTTTTGGTAGAGAGTGGGCTGCCCACCTTGTATTGGCAGTCTGAGCCCAGAGGGGCCAAAGTGACTGGGCTTGGTTCACTCAGGTGGTTACTGTGTTTGATGTCCTGTGCTTTAGTTCCCCCCCAGTTTAGTCTTAAACTCACAGGGAGCAGATACCTGTTATCGTCCCTCTGTAGAGATCAGCAGGGCCCGGACTAGGCACGGCTCTACTGCTTCTGTGGAACCCACTGTACCTGCCAGGCCTGGCCTGAGGCAAAGACACAAAAAGGACCAGGTTCGAGAGGTTCACGGCTGCACACTGTGTCATACAGCAATACATCAGCTAACACAAGTTTCTCTATGCAAAACAAGTTTGTCTGTGCAAATGTGGTAGCACAAGGGGAAAAGAGGGGTCCTGAGCTGAGTGACATGTGCTCACAGTACTGAAAATGTCTGCATAACTTGAGTGAGGCAGGAGCTAACAGTGTGTGCCAAAAGAACTGCTGTGGCATCACCCTGAGCACATGCTTAAACAACAAAGTAGATAATGCACCACTTTCCCTGAACAGGAATATTTTTACTCTTACCATTGGAGCAATCACAGCCACCAAGCCAGCAGGAAGGTGATGTGAAGAGAGATAGTCACTTCTACCTTCATGGACTGTAACGAAATTGTAACAGCAAGTATGCTTCAGAAGTAATGCCTCTCTTCATCTTCTCTTTCTGAGATGTGCTGAGCACATGCTGCTCTGAATGCTTTCCTGGAAAGCCAGGGACGTTTGGCAGCCATCAGAAACAGGCTAATGAGCTTGGAGTGAAAAAGGAGAAAATGATTGCTGAAACCTGAAATCTGACTTGCCTACGAGAACACAGCATCACCCAAGGTTTTTCTGTCTGCTCATGAGAGCCATAAGCACGGGAGAAAAATGTAAATCTCTTTTTAGCCAGATTAGCTTCCCCTTTTATTTTGATGCATAAATAACTGAGTACTTAACCATGAAAAACCAGTATCCCAGCTATCTGGAAACAGCAGCAAAATGCTCCCTGTGAAATACTCCCTCTGCCAGAAGAAAAATATCATAGCTAGACACTTCCTGGAAAAAAGCGAGTCTTCAAATTAGCTCTTTATCTATTTTAATCTCTATTCTGAGATCTTTGGCAACCCATCTCTTTGCTTTGTAATAATTATGGTATCGGTGCTCATTAACGTCTTTGCACCAAGATTTGTAGATTCTTTTATCACAACTGGGTAAACAGTTCCATTAAACACATTTAGCTAACGAGGAGTTGGAGCCAGCAGCCAGCTGAGTGCTTGCCTCTAAGTCACAGGGCAAATCAATGGCAGAAATTAATCTGAGATACTTGTGTTTGTCTGGCTTCCAAGACCCAGATTTAATCACACCATTATTTTCAGAGGTGTCACACTGATCTCACACTTCAGGAAAGCAGGATGAGTTTCCCCATATAGACTTAAATGCATCTCTTATGAAAAAAAAATGGTAACAGGATTTTAGCCATAGCTTTGCCCAAAATTCCCCTGGATGTTCTCATTACAGCAGAGAAAACCCCCAAGGTATCAGTACTAAACCAAAAATTAAAAGAAAAACAATGCAGTTACAGCTCCTGAGAAACTTAATAAGCAAGAAACCAAAAACAGCAGCTGAGACAAATCAACAGCCTATAGTATTGGGGGTGTAAGCCGTATTTTTCTCACTGTTTCACCAGAGAGTGTGAGTCAAGACTGCTGCCAGTCCTTTTCCAAATGAGCAGGCATCTTCTCAGAGCTCAGCTGCATCACAGAGGTTTAACAGAATCTTCAGGTGGCATTTTAGACCCATGCTGGTACCACAACCTGTGCCAAACAGCACCTTGATTTGATACCTGTCTGTGCAGGGGTTAGAAACTGCATGTGCTGAGCTCCACTTGGCCAACTCAGGTTAAAGTAACAGTGGGCACCTTTTAGCCTGAGGAATTAAGGTCTGTAGGAGCACCTGAACTTGAACTTAGCAAGCAAAATCAAGTCAGCTTGTTTTGATTTCTGCTTTATCCCCAGTTAACATGATGACGGTGCTGGGCTTAGGGCCCATGACTACCCTCAGTCAGTTACTTGCTGAACTGGCAAAATCCTTGCTGGGCAGCGTTACATGTAAGTGTGAGCTCAGACCCCTATCATATCAAGTTCTGTGAAACACCAAGTCAAAATAAAGCCATTCTGCTCTTATAATGTCAGTTTTTCAGCCCTTACTGTCTGAGACTTCTCTGGGAGTGACTTCATCTCTGTGGCTGCTTTGTTCATCCAGATGCTGACCTGGGCAGTGACTGCACAGCTCACGCTGCCCAAATTCTCAAAGTGGTCTCTGGAACTCGGCTCCTCAACATCTTATGGCACCAGCACAGAGTTGTCTCTCTGGGCTGAAAGATGGGACCCAAGAGCTGCCTCGCTTTCAGTACCAAGTCCAGAGTAATTGTTCTTTAAGAGCAAGGGACGTGTTTGGGGATGGGACGGGATGGATGAAAGAAGGGAAGTCCAGCTACAATTCCCTTTGGTGGTAAGAGAACTGCTGTGACATATAGGAAAAAGGGTAGGAAGCCATGGGGAATTTAAGGAAGAAAAGCCTGAAGAACAGATTTCTTTGCAATGTGGGAAGGCTGGCAGTAAATCATAGTAACAGTAACTATGAAAGACTTGGCTAATGCAGCTCTGCTGACTGCTTTATTATGAACAAGCTGTTAGCACAGTCCATCTTAAGGCTCCAGAAGTACTTCCAATGTTTAAAACCCCATTTGAGGGCCAAAAAAATCACAATGAACCAGCTGAGACTAAAATTTCCTGAGTTGGGGTTGTGCCTCAGGCTAAATTTGTTTGGGAATGTTCAGCCAAAAAATTTTTAATCCCCTTCTAATGGCTGACATAGTTCTTAGAAATCCATTGTTTATCTGACCTTCTCCCAACCCATTAGAAAAATTTCTGGAGATATTTTCCCTTCTCGGTTTAATGCTTTGAAGCATTACACACAAAATTTGGCAGCAGGTAGCTTTCTGTTAGGAAGACACATTGCACCAGCTCTCTAAAACTGTGCTCAAACTTGGCTACATTACAAGCACTTGAAAACCCAGTTTGCATGTGCTTGATAGAGTTCTCAGTTTTTCATCTAAAATTCCCCCAAGATGTCTGAACAAAGCAGGTGGTGGTTACTGCCAGCTGCTCAAGGCTGGCAAGGGTGAATGACAAGGGTGAAGCTGGTTTCCTCTGTGCACCTCTTGCCCCTTCCAGCACTAAAATGGTCACGAGGAGAGGCCATCCAAGCAAAGGCAAAACAGGCAAAAGAGAAATGGTTAGTGCAAAAAAAGAGGTGGAGAAAAGACCAAAAAGTCTGGGACTGAGTGGGAGACAGAGACCATGTTTTCTGGGCTCAGAAGAGGTCACCAAAGAGAAAAGGTTTCTGGGGTCTTCACCAGATCCAGTTCTGCTGTAGCCTGAGGGATAGGCAGCTAGGGAATGAAAGCAGCAGGGTTCACACTGACCAATGCTGTTGCCAGAGGCTTTGCTCCTCCAGAATGAAACATTGCTGAGGTTTGGGTCCATCTTACGGTGTTAGGGGGAAAGCAGTCAGCCTGCTGGGGTTTGGATGAAAAATTTCTGAAAGCTCAAGGAAATATTCATGCTATGTGAGCAGTGCTTCCTGGCTGGTTCCAGTATTGAAGCAAAGAAGGAGGGAAGGAAAAGTGTTTCTTTGGACATTGAAAGATTTTCACCCCACCTCTGTGAAGAAATGAGTATGTGATCCTGGGTTATTACTGAAACAGCAGATTTCATAAACAGACACTAATCTGTGACCTTCATGTCCAGGGTGCCAAAGCTGTGATCCTGCAGGAAGATCTCCAGAAGCCACTGGGAATTCCAGCCGGGAGCTGGGCACAGGTCCTGTGTGTGGCAGCTTCTAGGCTTTTCCTATAGCATATCAACACTTAGAAGGTCATTTGCCTCCAGTGGCGGCACACCCGAGGAATCCTGTGGGTACAAAGACTGACTGCTCGATGCAGTCACTTGATGACCGCTGTGGTAAAACCCGGAATGCACACGGTGTGAACAGCAGGTGGCAAAACAGGCTTTAAGGCCAAACAGTGTAATTAAAAAAAGATTAGTAAGAGATCATCCTCTATTCTATGCACTGAATAAAGGGAGGGTCCTTCAAAAAGGAAACATAGCATGACATCATCATTAAAAATTGTCTTATGGACTATATGGATAAAAAGACTCAAAATTACATTAAAAATAAAACAACAACAAAACCCCAGTGCAACCCTTGCATTACCTTACTTTTGGATGCTTTGTTTTGCAATAATAATAAGTTTTCTCTTAAAGTTGCCTTCCTGTTTGTATTGCAGGTTTTGCAGTGAAAGAATGGGGATGTCTGCATGCAACTTCTGTAATTTCACTTAGCTCATCTCTTAATTGACTCTGCACAGTCAAAGACATGCTCCCAGCACAGCGGGGCAGCAGCTAGCTAAAATTAATATGTACAGATTTGAAGGGTTTTTTCCCTGACTTGAAAATTGCTCAAAATATTACTTTATTGAAAAGAAATGCAAATGAACATCTTTCATTCTTCAGAAGGATAATTACCCTTTTCTGTTTCTCTCTCTCAGAAAGAGATTTGTTGTCTATTGTTTCTTTGCTTGCTTTGAAAACTGTTCTTTTGAAATTACTAAAGCTGTAACACTTGCTCCAGTCCTTTGCAGAAACAGCAGTCCATGCTACTAGCCCTAAGTGGAGGAGCTGTCTATCCTGCACTCTTAAGGGGGTAAAGATCATTTACCCAGGACCTTTTGGAAAGGTCTAAATTGGGAGATCTGTGTCTGTGTACTATTTTTTTTCCTCAAGCTGGTACATTTCTCAAGTTGCACCTTTGTTGCCTTATGTCAAGGTTGAGCCACCGGAATCAGAGCAGCTGGAGAGTTCCTCTTCTGATGGCCTTTGAGGGTGATGTTCATTAAAAGTAAATCCACTTCCTGAATTCCAGTCAACCATCCTTCTTACAGCCCACAGGTGAGTGATGGGAGTCTGACAGTGTTTGTCTCTAGACAAGTTAAAATAAAATGGAAAGAACCCAGGTGGACATTTTTCATCTGAAGTTTGTAAAGGTGGAGCTCAAAATAAGGTGAAACAGGCAAGGTAACTTCCTTTTACTGATGAGGTGATTAGGAAATGTCCACTGGTGTTCTTTGGACAACATTTCCCACCTTCTCTCTTGTTGTCTGAGTGCATGGGTCCACTGAGTACAGAACTGTCACAGCTCTGTCTCCTGAGACCTCACAGTAGAGCCATTTGAAACATTTTGGGTACTCAGAAGTCAACAAACTCCTAGGCTACTCTGCAAACATACTTCATCTCTTGTTAGCTCTGCCAGGCTGTGCTTGCCAAGAGTGCTCTTTGTCCCATCAGCCATGTTGTTGATATTTTAAACTTTACCAGCCCCAGTATAGATGCCTATAGATGTCACCATCCACCAGCTGGACTCTGTACTGCTGATCCCAGCTCTTTGAGGCCCACAGTCTGAGCAATCATCCACCTGCTTTATCATCTACCTTGCCAGTTTGTATCTCATTCACTTGGGTTCAAGCATACTGTGGAAAATGGCATTAAAGGCTTCAATGGTGTCAGGGTAATAAATGACAGGCACTGCTCTCGCACTTTGAGGGTGCTGCCCTTGAAGAATTATGAGCTCTCCTAGGCCCTTTCACCCTCCAGTGCGACTCTCTTTGGGATCCTGCCAAGCAGATCCCTGAACAAGGTGAAATTTGCTCCCCTGAAGGCAAGGGCAGTAATGCTATTTATCCTGCTGACTTGTTGCAGGATTTAGTAGTTCACAGTTTCATGGTTGCTGCAGGCAAACTTACCCTTGACCATCATGTCCTGGACCAATTCCTCCTTTTGTGTGAACAGCAAACCCATTACAGCATCTCCTGCAGTTATCCCATCAATCATCTGTGTCAAGAAATTGTCTTCAGCACATTCCAGAAACCACCTGGATTGTGCCTGACCATGAAGCCCTTCCAGTTAAAGCACACTCTGAGTTAGTCCTATGCCCTTTGATTGTGTGAGATGGCTCTACTGACTTTCTCTCCTTGATCAAGAAGTCTGTAGTGAGTGCCTGGCACAACACTGCCCATGGAGCTCTGCCACCCTCTCCTTGCCCCCAGGCACTCAATTGGCCCATCAGCTGTCCCATGATAAAGCTCTGGGCACTCCTCTACACTGCACAGTCCTCACTATTTCCAGCCTATCTTTCCTGAATAGATTATGTCCATCTGTGGCAGCTCTCCAGGCATGTGAACTATCCTGGCATGTCTCTCTGTAACCTAAAAGAAATCACAATTCTTCAGTTGTGTAGGGGCTGATAATTCCCCCAGTTGTTTCCTGTGCCACGTATGTTTGTTTACAGTGACCTGAGGTGAATCCTGAGTCGCGATGCTTTCACAAACAGGATCTGCTGTAGAGATTGCAGCAGGTGACCTCGGCACACAGATAACGAGCGCTGAGGTGCCTCCCAGGGGAAGGGACATTTTGAGGCTCTGGCTGCACACCAGAGCTGCCTGCACAGCCTTTGCAGGTGCATCGTTTTGCATTCTGAGCTCTACATCACTGCTGCCGCAATTTCTCCATTAGGAGTTTTTCCCTGATCACACTGAGATCACAGATCAACTTGTTTTTTTTATCTAGAACTAACTGTCCTAAGAGCAAAGTTTATTGCCAGGAGCACACAGCTGTGCTGCTTTAGGAAATACTTTTGACTAACTCCATAATTGTGTTTGCATTATTGCTGCCCCAAAGGCTAGAAATTTGAGGCTCCATAAGGAGCATAAGTATGCTTTTTCCCTTGGTAGCTGAGCTGTATTCTACAAAAGCCAAGATCATTATGCTGACTGACATTTGGAGTTGAATAAAGACTATTAATCCCAGAAACATAAATTATTTTCAAAGTCTCAGATCACTGTTTTGGGCTAATTTCTGTGACAAGTGATTTCTATCTGTTAATGTTTGACCTAACCTGAGCTTTCTCAAGGTCCAGTGAAACCAATCCTCAGCCCTGCAAACAGAAACCTGGGCAATCTGTGTTTAGGAGCTGCTTCTCCCTTGACTTGTGTGTACTACCAAGAAAGTGACACAGATTTAATTAAAC
This sequence comes from Hafferia zeledoni, assembly GCA_035583235.1. Classification (NCBI taxonomy): domain Eukaryota; kingdom Metazoa; phylum Chordata; class Aves; order Passeriformes; family Thamnophilidae; genus Hafferia; species Hafferia zeledoni. The sequence goes on from JAWWEV010000043.1 coordinate 48,554,771, forward strand.
TCTTTTCAAATCACGCCATGAGAATGCAGCAAGACTGGTTGCACGTTGTGAACTGTGATCCCACCTCGGCTGTGGGAGAGGACACCCAAACACCCGGACCCTCACTGAGTTCTCCCCTCCGGAGGGCACCATTAGCAGCAGCTCCTAGCTTTGGCAGCGACGAAAAGGCGTTGGAAGGAAAGAGGGAGGAGGGATGACCCTCATCACCACTCCCCCAAGGCTGAGCTGAGCAGAGGAGGAGCTTCGGGTTTGAGCCAAGTCCCATTTTAAAAGGTCGGCAACAGCAGGGAGTGAGGAGCAGGGAGCGTGTGAGGAGAGGATAAAGCAAAGAGAAGGGGGCAGCTGCCTGGGTAAAACTGAGAGAGGAGAAGGAGAAGAGAAGGAGAAGGAGAAGAGAAGGCAAAAGGAGGAAGAAAGTCTTAGACTAAAAGAGGAAGACGAAGGCATAGACAAGCTACAAAATGGCATTGCTCCTGTGGGTGGGGTCCCAGCTGTCATCCCTCTGGAGCAACATCTCTGTACTGGGAGTTTTTCTTACAGTCTTTGCTTTACTGCTTGACTTCATGAAGCGCAGGAAGAAGTGGAGCCATTACCCTCCAGGGCCAGTGTCTCTGCCATTCATCGGGACCATGCTCTCCATTGACTTCCACAATACCCCCCACTCCTTCAAGCAGGTGAGTGGCAGCCCCCGCAAGGGAGTGCCCCTCACACAACCAGGAGGGGTGGGGTATCCCCCAGCATGACCAACCCTTGCACAAAGCCGAAGGGCAGTGCCCTCTCCAAAGTCCAGGATGAAGCAAATTGCTGCCTAAGGACACTGACCTGGCCTACAGAGATAATCAATAGTGACAGATCACCACTCACCAACCTCCATCTCCCCATCTCTCCATGAGCTCTGTGGGAGATGCTGTTGTACCCCCAATGATAGGGGATGCTGTAGAGCTGGCCACCAGGCTAAGACATGGGCACATTTGGGGGCCAAAGAACAGGGAGATGTACAAACAAGGGAAGACAAACAAGTATCTGTGGGCTGGGAGTGCGGCTGTGGAATGGCAAACTTCCCTGTGAGTTACTGAAGCATGCCTGCAGGCATGTGACAGTTTCAGTTAAAGAGATCAGCTTGTGGGATTTGCCCCAGCAGCAACGCCCAAAATCTTGGTAGTGTTCCTATTCAATGTCAGGGCTTAGCTTTTCTCAAAGGAAATGCACAGCACAGCTTGCAGCAGATAAACCATGGGGGGTTTGTGCTTCAGCTTGCAAACTCCAAAGGCCTCTTTTCTAGGACAGCGCTGTTCAGCCGTCTGTCCAAACCCTGCCAAATGGAGGAACTAAATATAGCATTTGTATTATTTGCTTGCATGTGGTCCCAAAAGCTTACCACTTTCAAATCATATCATGTCAGAGTCATGCTAACCACAATCTTGACCTGTAATCCCTTTTAATGATGTATTTCTAGTGCCAGTGAAGTGCTAATTTCAACCCTACTGCAAATAAGTGTTAAGTACTTCAATTCCTTGCAGTGCTCCAGTGCAGAAATGAAGACTCTTAGCTTTTAAGCAAAAAAAGAAAACTGGTAGAAAAAAGAAAAATAAAACTGTGAGGCTTGGCTGCTGTTGCACTGTTTTTGAACAACATGCAACTTAGTGCTTTGTTCAGTGTTCTTGACTAGCAGGGGAGCTTTGACCTGCCTTCCCAGGAGTCTATGTCCAGTTAAAGGGCTTGTCTACCTGGAGAAGACAGCTCTGTTGTCAGATCCCATGGTGAGTGCATGTCTCACAGGATTGCCTGTGCAGCAGCCATCCTGTTGTCAGCATCATGTCTCTAACAAGTCTCAGCAGATGTAGGGTGTGTGCCAGTTACCAGTCATACTAGAGGTGCACACTCCTTTTAGGGAGAAAGTTGACCTGAAACTCCAGGGTGGAATTGCCTTCTCCAACCATGTTTCTGGAAACCTGGGTAGCTCTTTAGGAACAAATGCATATCTAAAAAAAAAAAAAATTATATATCAACTTATCATTAATATTTCTTTCAGCAGAAGTAGACTAACTCAAAACTTACAGTCTTTCAGATCAAAATAAATACAAGTATTAGGAAATAAGTACTTGTTGAACATGCAGCCTTTGAAAATCCCCCCCAAAAGTCCTCAACAAAATCCAGAATACTTGCACATGTTCATGGCTACAGTTTGGCCGTGATAGTTCGTCCTTTAAATTTTTCCACTCATGGAGCATTGATCCCTGCTGCAGCTGCTGTTTGGCACTGCTCTTGAGCTATTGCACTGCAAAGACAAAGGTCAAAGATCAACTGAAGATCTCTGAATGAAAGTGTCTCAAAGATCACTAAATAGTCAAGGCCCTAAGAAAGGATATGGTGACATTTCTGATGTTACATTCAGCTCATTTTCAGGGACATACTTTTTTTTTCTTGGCAGCTTCAGAAGAGGTTTGGAAACATCTTCAGTCTCCAGAACTGCTGGACCAACCTGGTAGTGCTGAATGGGTATAAAGCAGTGAAGGAAGCCCTGGTCCACAGATCGGAGGACTTTGCTGACCGGCCATACTTTCCAATATACGAACATCTGGGCTACGGAAAGAAATCTGAAGGCAAGTCCCTTGGAAACAGGCATTCCTCACTGGCACTAGCACAAGCAGGATTGGGTAGATGGAAGATTTTCTTAGTATGGTGCAACCTTCTCATGTGCCCTGGGTCAATCTCTCCTTATATGCCTGTCACTCTTTGGTGTGATAAAATTGGATTTGATGAGATGGGGGCTCCAGAGCCCCCAGTGAGCACACACACCTCTGCAGCAGTATTAGGACACCAGCAGTGGTACAACCTTCCTGCCAGCTCCCCACACCCAGTGATAAGTGCTTATGGTGCTTACGTAAAACGAAGTGCTTATGCAACACAGCTGGCACATAACAGCACTCCATGCAAGTTGTTGTCACAAAAAAATACAGTAACTTTCATCCAAGACAGAGTATTATCCAGCATCCTGCCCACATCTCATTCTCAGTTCACACCTGCAGTGGCACAAGCTGCTACCCAGTTCACCCAAGCTAAGGGTGAAATGCTGAATGGTTTGGAGGGATGATGCCTTTATCCTTAGCAGCCCTTGTTGCTCCCACTCAAGCTCCCCTCGACCTTTGCTAGCCATGCACTGGCATTAGAAAGTGCAGTAATCCATTTTCAGAATTGCTGTATGATCAGACTCTTTCATCTATCCACACAGACTTGTACCTCTGTCGCGGTTTGTTGTCAAACTCACAACTGCTGCTCTCTAGCAAATTTTACTTGATGTATACAAGTGAGATATCCTGACATTTCTCATCCATAATTCCAGGGATTGTTTTCGCAAGATACGGGCACGTCTGGAAGGAGCAAAGGAAATTCACACTCACTACATTGAGGAACTTCGGAATGGGAAAGAAATCCTTGGAGGAGCGAGTGGTAGAGGAAGCTGGATTTCTTTGTTCTGCATTAAAGTCTGAAGAAGGTTTGTCACATCCACAAGGGTGGGGAAATGCAATACAGAGTTGCAAAGAGAAGTAATACTACAGCCACTCTTGTTTGCATGCAGTGCTCTCTTCCCAAGCAAATGCAGTGTTTCTAGTTGTTATGCAGTCCTTGGAGTCACTTCTACTTTCCACAGTGTGACTACTGTAACACTAATCCATTTGAAACAGGAAACAAATAGGAAATTAGAAATAGGGAGGTAAAAGAGAATTATTCCCAGAGCTGGGTAACTAGTACCCTTATGAAGTTCAGTGGAACATACTGACATTATCACATGCAATAGAAGTGTAGCTGAGAGTTCACAGCATGTTACCCGTCAAGCTACAGACCAACCCTGCAACTCAGCATTTCTTGGGACTTTTCACCTTTAAACTCAGATCAACTAAATATTAGTAAGAGATGAGATGATCTTCACCTCCTAGTATGATGCATTTTTACTTTGAGTGGTTTGAGGGCTTTTTCTCTTGAAGGCATCAAGGAGGTATTTGTGAATTCATGTTGTTGACGGCTGAGGTCCAACAGCTTGGTGTTATTGAGCTTCATTGCTTGGTCTCCATTTTCATCTTCAGGTCGTTCTTGTGATATACGTCTTCCTGTAAATAATGCAGTCTGCAACGTGATCTGCACCATTGTCTTTGGAGAGCGTTTCAACTACAATGATGAGTCATTCCACAAGCTGTTACATTTGTTTGAAAATTCCCTGAATGAAGAAGCTGGATTCTTTCCTCAGGTAAACCAAGAGCTGTAAGAAGCTGCCCTCTGTTGATTGAGAGCATTGTGTTTTCATCATTTTTCTTTTTTATATCACGTAATATCCTCTCTCTCTTTCTCTCTCTCTCTGGTTCTCACACCCCAGCTTCTTAACGTAGTGCCCATTTTGTTGCGCATTCCTGGACTGCCACAGAAAGCCTTTCAAGGCCAAAAGGAATTCATGGACTTCATAGATGTGCTCATAGCTAAGCACACAGAAACCTGGAACCCCGCTTACACTCGAGATCTCACGGATGCATTTTTAAAGGAAATGGAGAAGGTAGGGTGACACCAGCAGGTTCAGGGGCAGTTCCTCTGCCTTGTTCACAGAAGCTGACTTTTTTCATAGAGCTGTTTAAAACTACTTACCAACTAATTTCCTACTTTTAAATTCCACATTATATCTTGATGAGAAAGGTGTTCTTCATGCTGTAACGTCTTTTACTGCCTTGACACATCATACTATCTGCTGATGTTCCCATTTTCTACCTTCTCTTCCCCTTGGAGCCTAGCAACTTCCTTCTTTCCAGCCTGTATCATTTTGAAGGTTTTTAAAAGGCAATGATTGAGAAGTCACTAATATTTCTAAGTTTGCACCAGGGAACAAGTCAACATGCAAGATTCAGTGTAATGAGAGTGCCTTGATGACCGATGTCTCAAAATCAGTTACAAAACTGCAGCAACAGGTTGGCTTTTTGGGGTTATTGCCTAGGGTGTAGCCTGTCTTTAAACCAGGCTATGACTTGAAAAGATGGCATCTCCTCTGGGATATGTGTCTTTGATTTGCTTGCTATGAACCAGTTCCCTACAGATGAGAGGAAACCCTAAATCTGTACTTCACTGAAATTAAAAGGAGTCTTTCCTTTGATTCAGTCAGGCACAAAGTCAGTATAAAATCAAAGGTACTTGCATCAGCCCATCCATCCATCCATCCATCCATCCATCCATCCATCCATCCATCCATCCATCCAATGTTTCTGCACATGAATTCACTAAATTTCAAGTGCCAGATGAGCAATATTAGCAAATTTTGCTTGTGGATCGCTTCCAGCATCCGAGTGCTCAGGCTGGGCTGCTGCTCTGCATACCCAACCCTGCCATGCCAAGGGTGTTGGCCACCTCCTCCATGTGTTGGCCCCCCAGCTTGCTCAGGCAGAGCAACATGACCTATGTTACTCTGCACTGAGCAGTACTGTTTGGGGGTGGATGTGAGCCTGACCATGATGCCTCTTGTCACATATCTCTTCTGTTCACTAAGATCCCCTGATAAGCCAGTCGATAAATCCCTCTCCTGAGTTAACTTTGGTCAGGTCAGTCCCATAGCTCCCTTGCCTGAGATCTTATTGGAATAACAGTTGAGTCTTAAATGCCTTATTAATTGCTATCCATATTACAACAGCATCAAAATATACTGAATAACTTAACAGAAGCTAGTCCCTAGGAAACAGAAATATAAAGAGGATTAGAAAAGACAAGAAGATGAACTCATGCAGAGAGCTTGTCATATCTCATATGCTAACCAATTTGAGCTCAATTAGCATTTGGATGAGAGACCAGTTTTGCTGAAAGTGGTGTTGCAGACTTAATAGGCAGCAATAATACCCTGATCTTTTTTTTTTTCTCAGCTGTAAGAAAAGATCAGGGCAGAAGCAGAGAGACTCTGTAATGCATAGCTAGGGATAACTCCCTTAAAATAATATTAATTTTGCATTAGCCACATGAACGCAGCCTTCTCTCTAGTGCATGGGTATTAGGATCTGACAAACCTGAATAGCTGTGTTGCACCTCCTCTGGGAGAGGATGTTACAGCGAGTGGCAGGGGCTGCTGTCTGTCTGAGCTGAGAGCACTCCTGTCCCTAATGCAGGGGTAGCGTTCAGCTCTCTGGATACAGGAGGTGGTTGAGGACCTTTAAAAACAGGAGGTAACAGGGTTGTGAAGTACATCAGTCATGCTCAGACCATTGCCTGTGTTGTGCTGCACTCTCCCAAGGAAAAGCAGATCTAGCACTTCCAGCAAACACCCCAGTCCGATTACCCATTTGTTTTGTTCTCCACAGGGTAAGGCAGCTGAAGAGAATGGTTTTCACCATAACAATCTTCGTCTGGTGACTGCAGACTTGTTTACAGCTGGTTCTGAGACCACCACTACCACTCTTCGGTGGGCATTGCTGTATATGCTTCTCCACCCAGAAATACAGAGTAAGTCAGAAACAGGCAGAGGTGTGACCTCTTGCCTTCAACCTACATTTTTCTGCAAGGAGGCTGAACTTCTCTCCATGATTTGGGGATTTTGCAACAAGGAACAGCTTTGGCGATTGTTGGTCTAGCATAAGCCAGGAGAAACACTTCCCAAGCAGCTGTTCTGGCAGGGATGAAGCCCTGATAAAAAAAGATGAGTTGGAAAGGCAAGTTTGCTCTTGCCTTTATTTTGAAGGCTGGGGACTTGCAGTGGTCAGCGTACCCTTTTTTCAGTATTTGGAATAGATGTTGATTGGTTCAAATTCTGTAATGCTGAATGCCCAGGTATCCTTCCAGCTGCATAGAGGAGGGATAAGGTAGCATGTTAAGTGGCAAGACCTTTATTAAGACACTGTGCACAAAAAGTAGTTACATAGATGACACTGAGCATCTGAAAAATGCCTTCCCATCTAGTTTCTATTCCTTTCTCTCATTGCTCATCCTGCTCTCACCCAGTACCAACAATCTCATGCTGCCAATCTTCCTTCAGCTTGTACCAGCCCCTTCTGTTTATCTAAAGGTCCTCTAATTCCTTGTCTGTTCTGTTTTCAGGTAAGGTCCAAGCAGAGATTGATGACGTGATTGGCAGAGACAGATCCCCCACCATGAAGGACCAAGTGAGCATGCCTTACACTAATGCTGTGATCCATGAAGTGCAGCGCTGTGGGGATATCGCTCCTGTTGGACTGCCTCACTTGACATACCGGGACACCGAGCTGCAAGGCTTCTTTATTCCCAAGGTGACCGTGACCAGATAGGCAAAGCAGCACCCTCGCCTTGCACAGACACCAGCCATGGGGTATGGGTGACCCCATGCAGCTCTGTAGTGCTGCACCTTCCAGACCCAACTATAATCACTGGCAAGCACTAAAGTAGGACATTTTAACATGCTACATCCAGGCAGATGGTCATATTTGGGCTCTAGGTTTACTCTGGTTATATGGGAACCCAACTGCAGTGGCAGCTCAGTGCAAAGATTTCCTTTCCTCTGCCTGTGTCAGAAGGAGCCTAATAGGCTCTCTGGGGGCACACAACACCAGTTTACTGGCTTTCCTAAGACGGTAGTAGTTAAAATTCTAACCTCTGAAGCTATGCAAATGCCACTGACATTCAGACCACTTCCACTGTGACAGGCACCTATCCTGGCAGCACCGGCAGAATTCAAGCCTGGGATTTTTTTTTTTTTTTGTAGCCTTGCGGTATCTCCTCTGGCTTAGAACGCTGATGTGTGAAACAGGAAAGCTTTGCAATTTTCTATGACTGCTGTGAAAGTCAGGCTTTGAAGTCTGTCAGTCAGCTTTTTCTCTGCAGCTATAAAACAAGTCCAGGAGGATCTGAGAAGCAGAGGCTGTTTCCACTGTGTAACCATGAAATTGGCATTTGCATGCAACAGCTTCTGTAAGGATACAAATTGCAAAAGTTCAGACACTTCAGAGAGGAGGGCAGGCACTATATGTCATTGGAAAGTGCCCTTCTTTACCTCTGCTTTAGATAAGCTGCAGAAGTGGAGATGCTGAGGCACCAAATGATGGTTGCTATTAGTTGGGAGACATGGACTAAAGAGGGACCAGCACTGATACATTGTGCCAAGATAATGCTGCTGTTCTCATGTAATTTTTTTCCTCTTGTGGAGGAGTGCAGGGGACAACAATCATCACCAACTTGTCTTCTGTGCTGAAAGATGAGACAGTCTGGGAGAAGCCAAATGAGTTTTACCCTGAACACTTCCTGGATGCAAACGGGCAGTTTGTGAAACCGGAGGCCTTTCTGCCCTTCTCAGCAGGTAAATCTGAGGGGAGTATCCGGCTGTCAGTCAGAGGCACAGCAGGAGGGTGATCTGCTCCCCCCACAGTGATTCCAGCATGGATTAATACCCTCTTTGATGGACACTTTCTACTCCCTCTCTTGCAGGTCGCCGTGCCTGCGTGGGAGAACAGCTGGCCAGGATGGAGCTCTTTATTTTCTTTACCACTCTCCTGCAGAAATTTACCTTTGTGATCCCTGAGGACCAGCCCAGGCCACGGGAGGACAGTCGCTTTACTTTCTTAAACTCCCCACACCCATACCTGTTGCAAGCTGTCCCACGATAAGTGCACACTGCTCTCCTTTCACTCACAGAGCACCAGCAATGCAGACTCTGTCAGAAACATTGCAGGCCTAGGCAGGATCATGCCAGGTTCCACTTAAGACCTCTCAAATCTGTGCAGATGTCTACAGCTGTGTAAAGCAACAATCTAACCTAGTATCTCATTTAGCTTATTTCTAGTCCTAGATCTTGAATCAGACAGCCATGGGAAATTAGTAATGGCAATCAAGTTTGTAAGTACAGTTATGTCTAATCAGCCAGCTCTGCTGTAGTTTGGGTGTGAATTGGTTGCAGAAGCAGTTCACTGAATACATAGATACTGAAAAAAAATACTAACCCTGAATTAGTTTACAGAAATACAAGGATATCCTGAGTAAAAGACAGACGTGGGGTGTCACTGATTCTGGAAGCAAAAGAGGACTTGGAAACACCTGTAAGGTACTGCTGTTGGCCCCACTGCCTATGCAGCCGTGCTCTGCCTCTCCTGTGGTGCAGCAGTGGGTGCCTCTGCCTGGTGCCCAGGGGAGCCCAGCTCTGGCTTGGTGCCTGAAAAAACAAGGGAATGGTCAGCTGATTTGGCGGGTGCTGCTGGTGGGCAGGGCAAGAGCTTCAGCTCCAACAGGGTGACATTTAAATGCAGTTTCAGAGCAGCGCTCCTGAAAAATCTTGCCATTCAACCCACGTCTGTCCCCTTAATTCCTGCCTGTTTATTACACACATAATTGCGCAAGTATTGCATTGTCTTCATGTAAAGCCCCAAAGAAAGTAAGTTTTAAACCTCACAACTCTTATATCATGCTATGCCTCCAGTAGGAGTAAAAGCCTAGTACATAAATAATCCATATGGTGTTTCAGCACAGAAGCAGGTCATTTGTGAAATACAGAAATTTCTTTAAGTACATTTCAAGAGAAATCCTGGTGTTTAGATTTACCATCGCCTCTAATTAGGTCCTGAAAACTGGTTTGGGTTTTTTTCAGCATTACAAAAAGCCAGCTCTTGAACAGGCTGGGAACTCACAAAGGGATGGAGTTATACTGTTTGAAACTGTATGGCCATGGATTTCAGAGCTACCTTTCTCTTTCTTCCTGCAATATTCCTGACAAATTGTTTTGTATGGTGTTATGTTGATGTTTAGATTGGTAGTATCTGTCTTCTAACCACACTGCTGAAAGGACTACAGCATAAAGGAGCTTCTGTGTATAAGCACCACTAAAAAAATATATATCTAAAAATATCTGCAACTGAGTGTGTGTGTGTGGGCACGTTTATATCTACCTTTCTAATGGTAATTTTGGAAGCTATGAAAGCTACTGAATTATGCAAATACCTATTAATATAGTTGTTAAGATTTGTACTCCATACTGAGATTTGTACTTCATGCTCTTAATCTCCAGAATAATCCAAAAGAATAAAAGTGATGTAAATCTGTCATGCCTCTCCTGCTCGTGATTGCCTCAGTCCTGCTGTGCACCAGCCTGGGATACTCACTGCACATTTCTCTCCTTACACCAGCACCGCACCTGCCTCTAAAGATCCTCTCGGCGTTATTTCTCTGGTCGGTTCAGTGACACTGAATTGAACGCCGTCGAGTTTATCAGTGACCAGCACAGACCTAAGTGTGTTTCCGTGAACTTCGCTTCAGTGAAGATCCCAGCACGCGTGTATTTGGGTAAAAACGCGGGTATAGCTAGGCTAGGACTGTGTTTCTATCACGCAAAAGTGCACAGAAGGCAATCCATCCGCAGGATTAAAAACCAGGCGTGTGGAGTTTTGGGTCCAAAGGGAACAAATTCCAACCCACATCCCGGCCCTGCCCTGAAGGAGGCGCCGGGGCTGGGGGGCGGGGCAGGGCGTGACCACGCCCACCCACGGTATGAGCCGCCACTCGCAACCAGCGATGATTGACATTTCTTCCGACCAATCAGATGGAGGGCCGCCAGGAGTGGCAGCACAGCCGGCCAATAGGACGCCGCGGTGCCGTGCGCGCTCCCGCGGGCGGCGGGCAGGGCCGTGGCGGCAGCAAGATGGCGGTGGCCGGGAAGGGAGCGGTGTCAGCCGCCGTCAAGCCCATCTTCAGCCGCGACCTGGGCGAGGCGAAGCGCCGCGTCAGGGAGCTGTACCGGGCCTGGTACCGCGAGGTGCCCAACTCGGGTGGGTGAGGGGCGCGGGGCTGGCCGCGCCTGCTCAAGGTCGGAACGGCCTTAATGACATTGGTGAAGCCGGCGGGCTGCGCATGAACGAGTGACCGGGTAGCGTTTTGAAGGGTTGAGTTGAACGCCGCTGGTGGTAAAAACGCGAAGCGATGTGGATGACCACAGTGGGTGTTGTGTTTCTCGTAGTGCACCTGTACCAGCTGGACATCACGGTGAAACAGGGGCGTGACAAGGTGCGGGAGATGTTCATGAAGAACGCCCACATTAGGGATCCACGGGTGATAGACATGCTGGTTATTAAGGTACAAACAGTTACTCCTGTTTTGTTGAAGCTGCAGAGAATGTGGATAGTTGGTCGTGACAGGGGTGGAGGAGAGGGACAGTTTTATTTCGGCTTGCGCTAGGGAGGGGTTGTCTCTTGCAGTCACATTGGTGCATCTATGTCAGCAAACCTGTTGGTAAGAAGTCGTGCTGCTTTAGCATGCAGAGGAGCAGGGTCTTAATGAACCCAAGTCACAGTGGTTAGAATACAGATTTCTGTCTTAGGGTACTGGTTCTTCTGGTTTGCAGATCCTTAAAAGAGCCACTGTAACTGACCTCAGCAGTTCTAATGCATTAGAAAGCTTCCAACCCAGGACTGCCATGCTCATCTGTTGTATTTCAGGCATTTCAAGATGGTTACTCTGTTTTTACATCATGAAAAACTCTGAAAACAGAATCCTAGATGGTGTGGTTGGTGACAATTCCAGGCAGCCTCATTTTGCTCTGTGCTGCCATCCTACAGCAGGATAGATTGGAATCATGAGGAAGTTTAGTGTCTCTGTAGCAGTGATACTGCCCTTGGCAGTAGTTGTACTTAGTTTTACAGGTAACGTGCTGATATTCAAACAAATTCAATAGAGGTGCTTGAAACTTAGGCATGTTATGTAGAATTTTATGGGAGGTGCCAGTCATGAGAGAAAAAACGCAGGTTTTAAGAAGGGGGGCAGGATGCCTGGCCTGTTTCACAGGGCTGGGAAGCTGTGCTGCAGACACATCCCTGTAAGTGAGAAGGCAGGAGCAGTCTATTTGTGTCACAGTGTAGGTATTACAAACAGTCTGTAGGATGACAGAATTGTCCATGCTGCTGTTTTTTATGTGTTTCTAAGTGCATTCAAATGACTTTCATAGTGCTGTCAGGTTAGACTTGAGCTCTAACTGAGAACTAGTCTAAAATTCTTTTGTCTGTGTGCAGGGGAAGATGGAGCTTCAAGAAACCATTCACGTATGGAAGCAGAGGACTCACGTCATGAGGTATTTCCACGAGACGGAAACTCCGCAACCTAAAGACTTTCTGTCCAAATTCTATGCTGGCCACGATCCCTGAGAGATTAACTCTGTGTCTTCCTGCCTTATATTGCAAATAAAGTTCTGTACAATAGAAAAAAAACGCAGAGAGATTGTGTAGCATATTAGGAGTGTAATGACTAGATGAATCTAGAGCATGTGCAAGTGACTGTGATGTTTGAACACGTGTGATTTCATAGTTTTGCCAATGTGTATTTTCAGTGGGCATTGTCACATCAATCTGCTGAATAACCACAACACAACCTGGCTGTGGCACTTTGTGCTCAGCCTGCAGCCCCATCCATAGGTGTTAGCTCTGTGGAGCAAAGAGCAGGCCTTCAGAAAAGCCACTGTAGTCACAGAAATACTCTTGTGCTTGAGACCCATCTGTATTCGAGTAGTGTCCTGCAATTTCATGCTGTGACATCGTTGACCTGGTGTTTTTCATTTGGGCACTAGTCTCAGTTTACCTCCTCAGAGAATATATAAAATTCAACAGGCAAATAAATACCATAAAAACATCAGCAGAGTCCATTTCTCTGCTGTAAAATGAAATTACCTGGAAAATAGGGGGCTCTACTGTTGTCTACAACAGGAAGGCTCTGTAAGAGCTTCTGATGCCTATCAGGAGATGGTGTCCTCCTTAATTGAATCAGGAATTACTACCTCCCTTTTGAGAAGTGTAAGGAGAATTTTTCACTGACCAGAACAGGTATTCAGGATGCTGGTCACACCACTGAATCTTTGTAGTACACTCAAAATTCTTTTTATCCTGCCTAAAAACTGGGGCTTTCTTCCCCATATGAGGACTGTGACCCAGCACTCCTCAGAGATGTCTGTTAAGTGTATCTCGGGGCTCCAGGGCTGGTGTGTAAAAGGACAGGGTTGACACAGCCAGGAGGGAGACCATGGGATAAAGCAGTGATAAGAATTTGGCAGTATAGAAGACAGGAGCAGGTACATGTTTGGCTCCCAGGAGCAGATGAACTAAAACTACCCCTTCTCAGGTGGCTTTGGGGAAGGAGGAGGCAACTCGGATACCAAGTGATGTAAGAACTTGACAGCTGCCTTCAGCTACAGCTCTTGGGGTTACTCAGATTGCAGGCTCCCTTTTCTCTCAATAGCTGCACTGGAGAGTTACAGAGCAAACATCAAAAGCTGTGCCAAAGAATAAGGGAGCAAATGTGGCTGTTTGAATTATACACTGTGCCAATGTGTGCAACATTAAATGAAACTTTTTAACAGTGACATGAGTAACAAAGGAAAAAGTGGGCAGTCATGATAAGAGGCCAGATCTAGTGACCAGAAACCATGACAGACATTTGGGCAATGCTGGCTTAAGAAAAATAAATAATTGACTAACCTTTCAAGGTTTCAGTTTGAGAAAACAGCTGGTCTGGTGTGATACTCTTCATGTGCCCTATCAGGAGAGATGACCTTTTAAGTCTGTTATGCAAGAATTTAAATGCAGTAGTAAACACTTGTAGGACAGAGGAGTTCAACTTTATACACAGTTAAGAAAACAAATCTATTAACACTCATTCAAAAGGAAGTACTGAACTACCTAGGAAATATTAGGCATTTGGAGCCAGTGTTCAGAGATTTTTTCAGTGTTCAGAGTTTAAATGCTATAAAACACATCAGCGAGTTATTTTGCCATTTGTGATCTCAGCCTTTTACCAAAGTTACTCAAACTTTTAACTCTGCAGTGATGATACTGTATGTAATCTTAGTGAGGTGAAACTAATGACAGTCTCCATCAAATCCACATGCCAAGTTGCTGAACCGCAGTGCCATTGTCAGTGTGTGCTCCGTTCTTTAATGGGGCTGTATTGTGGGCCTGCTGCTTCCCCTGCAATTCCTGTCATGTACGGTAGATTAGTACTGAATTACAGAAAGGACTTACAAGAGGAAATAAAGATGAGGAGAGCCTCTTTGCTGGAACAGACATACAGAGGTAGAAAGGTTAACACAGATGCCAGTGCACAGGCATGTAATGAATAAAAACACAAGACCAAAGTTGTACATCTCAATCTCTTAATCTTTAATTTAAAGTGTTTCCCATATTGCTAATTAAAGGCGTCCCAAGCAGTCTGTGATGAGGTGAGCGTGTGCAAGGATGCAGGGCCTATCAAGCACTTCCTTCAACCCTGATCTACAGATTTCCATCATGCGCAGGACACTCACTGGCAAAAGGGGAACAAAGCCCCCTGTCCCGTCTAGGAAGGACAAAACAGGTGAGATGTTGGAATCATTGCTTTGTCAATGGCTTTCTCCCTTCTGTTCGTCCATTATCGTGCTGCAAATAGAATAACAAACTGTTACTCTTCAGATACACTGTAGTACCCTCCTCCCAAAACAACACAAGGTGGGGTTTATGTAGAGGGAGTTTCCAACAGGCCAGCACAGTGTTTACAGTGTTTTAAGTCTTTGTTTTTAGCTGCACAGTGTATGCTGGAAAATCCCTTTATCAAGTGGAATACATCTACCAAACTTAGTATAACGCAACACTTTACAATAACATCTTTAAAAACAGTTTCTTTGTTCTATAAAGAATCAAATACACCCCAACTCAAATCTTTTCACAAGGACAAGCCAAAAAGAGTAACATAAAACACTAGAAAGTGTAGCACAGTGCACATAAAGGTGAATTATTTCTACTCTTCCTTTCTCCAATGAGTCTGAATGGTCCAACTGCTCCAGAGATCAGTGTTGTAACACCCACTAGACAGTTTGTTCTGGAACTCTCTTAAATTCTTCATCTATATCAGAATTTCAGACAATAACTGATTCTATTAAAATAGTCACTCTGTGAGTTAGCAAAAGACTTCTAAACAAGTAAACAAGTAAAACAAAATCATAGAATTGTTTAGGTTGGAAAAGACCTTCAAGTTCATTGAGTCCAATTGTTAACCCAGCACTGCCACATCCACTGCTAAACCATGTCCCCACATGCCACATCTAACATATCCTTTAAATACTGCCAGGAAGTGCAGTATTCCCTGGGCAGCCTGTTCCAATGCTGGACAACCCTTTCAGTGAAGAAATGTTCCCTAATATCCAATCTAAACCTCCCCTGGCACAACCTACTCCTGGCCATTTACTCTTGTCCTATTCCTTGCTGCTTGGGGCCAACACCCACCTTGCTATAACCTCCTTTCAAGTAGCTGTAGAGAGCAATAAGGTGTCCCCTGGGCCTCCTTTTCCCCAAGCTAAACAACCCCAGCTCCCTCAGCTACTCCTCATCAGGCCTGTGCTCCAGCCCCCTCACCAGCTCTGTTGCCCTTTGGATGCAGCATGTAGAAACACTGAAGTCCCTCTGTTCTGTCTGCACTATAGACCCTCACTGACTATAGTTTAATTCAACCGACAAGATCTAAAACTCCATCAGTTTACTCGTGAATGTATGGTGTGGAGATTTCAGATACCAGTCTGGTATAAAACAACAAAAAAGTTCATAGCCAAAAGCAAATCGGTGTCTGTGTGTTTAACTGCAAATGCACCTTTCAAGCTGCTTCTGTCTGTATTTCCTTGTCTGAGATCCTCCTCCCTGCCCCAAGCCAAATGTGAAGCACAAATAATTAGATAATGAGTGCAGTTAATGACATACCCTTTAATCATCGTCATCATCATCCTCTGGGACAAAGATATCATGTTCTTCAAGTAAGGCTGCAAAGTTCTTACTGATCTGAGTGCCAACATACAGGAAAGGGATCACGACGCTGAACACTCTGAGGAGGCCAAAGGGCGTCTGCAAGGAGTCAATTGGAAAAGGTGGATCTTTACCAGCAAGTCGCACTTTGGCTGAACTGGTGAACTCCCGGATCCGGGCGCAGAGGGCTCGGGAAGCAGCGGGAAGGACGTTTTGGCGTCCCTAGAGCCAACCCGTAGTCACCGCATCGCGCTTTACTGGAGTATTATAAACACTCCAGCACCGGGGAGCTGGGACCCGCGGGGAGGCGGGGCAGGGAACACCCGTGGCTTAGCAGGGTGTTCTGTGACAAAGGGCTGTATGCAGGCGGGTGTTATCTCCGCCCTACGGCGCAGCCAGCACCGCCGGGGCAGCACCACCAAGCCGGGGGAGACACCTGTCGAGCCAGAGCCGCCCCGCTGTGGGGACACGGGCCGGGCCGGCACCGTCCCGCCTGGGGACACGTCGCTCCCGCCCCCTCCCGCTCCGAGCGGTGCCCGCCCTGCCCGCAGCCAGGCCCCCATTGGCCCGGGCCCTGCCACTCGCGCCCGCGCCCCGCCCGCGGCAGCCGCGCTCGCACCCATTGGTCTCCACAGCCCCCCCTGCCCGCTGCCCCCCACTCACCTTAACCGGCTTGGGCAAAATGGCGCCGCTGCGGGTGACGGTGGCGCTCCGGGAGGGCACCAGCGGCACGGCCGGGGCGAGCCGCGGCCCGCCCCAGCCCGCCCGCCCCGAGCGAGCCGCTGCCGCCGCCATCGCCCCGCCTGCCCCGCGCCCGGCCCCGCCCGGCCTCACCGCGCGTATCGCGAGGCCGCGGGGGAGGCGGCGAGAGCGGCGCTGCGCGTGCGCGGGCCGGGGCTGATCCCGGCGCAGAGAGAACGGGACCCGCGGTGTGCGCCCTCCCGAGGGGGCTCCGCGGAACAAACCCGGGCCGGGAGGGAATGGCCAGGCCCCGCAGACACTCCCGGGGCAGAGAGAACGGGACCCGCGGTGTGCGCCCTCCCGAGGGGGCTCCGCGGAACAAACCCGGGCAGGCCCCGCAGACTCTCCCGGGGGCGGCTCACGGCTCCACTGACAGCGCACCGGGCTACAAATCAGACCGGTTTATTCGGCTTCACGGCGTAAAATACAAACGCTAAACAGTGTAAATGAGATGCGTAATACAAGTTTCGCGTGTAAAACAAACACTAACAGTGTAACGAAATGTACGGTACAAGTTCGGCGTGTAAAAAACAAAGGCGCATGCAAAACCGCCTCCATATAAAAAAAAAAAACAACACGTCGCCCTACCTAAAAAAACAAGCTCTGGGAAGGCAGGAACGCTCCCGCGGGCTGCTCGTAGTGTTGGCAGGTAATTGTGCGCATGGAAGGCAATTAGTGGTGCTGAGAGATGCCCCACACGGGAACTCCACGCACGTTGCACTGGGGGTTCTTCAGCCTTCTCTGCAAAGGCAGTCGCGAGAGGGACGATAGAGAAGGGCCTGCTGCCCCCACACACGGCTACTGCAGTAGCTGCTGTTAACAGAAAATGCCTGATCCTGGTCGCGATTGTCCACCAAATGGCCATCAGTGTCCACGGGTAAAACCTTCAGGTGATTCTTGTCGCTAGGACCTGGATTCAGTGGAAAACATCACCACAGTTTAACAAAAAAGATGTGCAGATATAATACCTCACGGGTTTGAATCTGAAATGCCAGCCTCAGGAAAAAAAAAAGGATTTAGTCAACTATTTTAGAAGGACTGGAAGCCCTTCTCGACACAGCTTACAAAAGCCCTGTCAAAATTGCCCTCCCAATTTCAGTCTTCAATTTCTTTTAAATTGCAGCATTTTTCTCTCATTGCTTTTGCATTATTATGCTAAAGAAAACTCTTAGAAAATGGTCTTAACTTCAGTACTTTAAGAAAGGTACCCATTCAGCTTTAGTGTTCAGCTCCCCCTTTGCCAAGGAACCTGTTCTGTGCAGTCCTAATATTCTCTATTTTAAAAAATTAATAAGGGAAAGCAAAGACAGGAGGTGAAACAGTCCAAACCTGAATGGCTGGAGAAGAACCTGTGTGTGGCAATCAGTGTTACTTTGCTGCTGGGGACACTGCAGTAAAACCTCTCTGCCTTTCTTTGTAATGATCTCTGCCTGCAGACTGACAGGATGCTCCATTAGCTGCATGTGCAACCTCAGGAAGCTGAAATCCCGACCTCCAGCCTGGGGGCTGCTACATACAAAGGCTCTGCCAGCACAACCAATTCTCAGCTGGGCTGGTTTGGTAGCCTCCATCTCCGAGGAGGCAGTGGGGCACCCAGATGCTTCCTGCCTAGTGAAGCAAGCGGCAGCGGTCATTTAAAAACCCTGTACTCCCACATAAATTTGAGCATGACTCCAATTATGGCTCTTTTTACTCAGAAAAGGGCCAGTCTGCCATGAGAACAGGATAGTGAGGAAGCCCTGACCGAGTGCATTCAAAGTCACACAGCACTTTGGAGACCAGGCATGGACAGCTGGGCCAAGCAAAAATGCAGATCAAGATTCAGCCATTTTCTTGTCAGTGCTGCAGAATAAAACATAAAATTATTCCAAATGCGATGAGACAGAAAGCAGAGCACAGCACTTCATTTGCAGGATTTAGGACTTAGCTGGGATATGTGCTAATGCAAAGGTAGGCAGTGTGGAAATTGTGCCATTTGAATGGGGACAGATTAAAGCATTAAATATAAGCTCTTTAGTAGTGTTATGAGTACAATCCTAGCTTATTAGAACAAACTAAGCTTCTTAAAAGTGAAACTGTCCTTAAATGAATAATACTGTTTCAGTTCCAGTTCCGACAGAACTGGCTTTGGTAATTTACTTTCAAGTCACTCCCAATTCTTGGATCTGTTGTAGGAACTGCCACTGCATTTCGATTTGTTTTGGAACTTGAATCTTTACCATCAAACTGCCTTATATAAGGCTGAGACTTGGGAATATTCTCTGTATAACATTAAAAAAACCCCAAACCAACAAAGTAAAATGCTTGACAAATTTGACCTTGGCCCCAAAATACCCACGCTCAGAGCAAGAAGGCACCAGGTAGTGTGATTCCATGATGCTGCTGCCTTCACATGGGGAAGGGGACAGGTTCACAGCCAGGAATGCTGCAATACCAAATTCTTCAAGCTGCAGATGGGGAGGCAGAGCTGGCCCCTACATCCAGCCAGGTGGGCTGCTGATGGAGCCTGTGCCCTGACCCAGGGCCAACCCTCTCCTGCTTTTCTTTTATCCAGAGATTTACATTTTTAAAGGCACCAAGAGTTAACAGAATTAATTTGATTTCTGCATTCACACTCTCTACTGGCTATTGCAAAGTATAAAGCTGAGTGTGTTTAACTCCAGAAAAGCAAATAGGTTTTAGCCAGTCATGACCTGGAATGGTCTTTTGCTTTCTTAGCAAGGCTCCTTAATAAAACAGGGAAATAAAAACAGGTTTAACACTTTTAGATAGGACGCACATGACCACTTCATTTTCTGGTTTTTTTCTCTGAAAAACAGCCCTTGCCAAAAGCGTAAGGGAGATTTATAAACCTGAACTCCAGGGTGTTCTAGCCCCTGGACTTGACACCCATCTACCTGTACGTCTGCCTTGTGGCCAAGGTTTCTGATCTAGTGGTGGACAAGTCTGTTTCTGTAGCAAGGGCTTACCTCCCTGCAGCCCTCCCAGCCCGCTGGGAAGATGGGGTGTGCTACAGAGATCAGCCAAGCAATGCTGAAATGAAGTCAGAGGGAAGCACAGGCAGGCCAGGTGCTGGCTTGGTAGAAGGCAGCAATATGGCCTTGATGCTAGAGAGGCAAGCCCAGACACTGCCAACATGCAGTCACTGCTACCTGTAACTCACTCCCACACCATCACTTTTCTTATTGAGACCAGCCCTCTCCTTTCCCCTGCTCCTCCAAAGCCTCTCCTCTGACTGCACAGCGCTGCCAGGAGCTGGGCAGAGCACAACAGTGAGAGAGGCCCTGCAAGGGTGTGGCTCTGGATACTCTCTTGGGCAAACAGCCCAGTGAGCTAACTGAGCCCTATATGGCAGTTTGAAGGAGCTGTGGTCTGAGCAAAGGCTGAGGAATTTACTCTTGGCCAGGCAAAGAGGCTTTAGCATCCCTGGTTTAGAACAGGGAAAGCTTGAGCCAGAGATAGTAAGAGGCTTGGTTACCACTTGAAGGAGTCCGGGTAAATGCTGGGGAGCTCCTGGTCCTTGCTGTTGCTTCAGGCCAGGCTCTGGGTCTCCATTTCAGCCCTGTTGCTGTGTGTGAGTACCCAGAGGGGCAGATGCAAGCCCATGATATCCAAGTCCTGACGGATTTAGCTGGGAGAACAGTTAGTGCAGATGAAAGTGAAAAAAAAACCAACAATGCAAGAGCCTCTGCTGCTGGGCCAGCCAGAGCTGCAGCGGCTTACACATGTCCTGTGGTGATAAAGAGGTACAAAGCTGGAGGCACGTGCCAGCGCCAGTAGCCCATCGGAGGCACTTCGTAAGAACCCAGCCTTATCTGTGGCAAAAGAACAAAAGCAGAAGGACTTTGGTGCAAGACCACAGACAAACTTCTGCAAACTTCCACACTGAGAAACAAAGTGGTGAAGGAAAGATGGGTAATGAAGCACCATGTCAGGACAGCAAGGGGCCAAGCCTGTCATCTGAGGTTTGTTGCATACATGGTGATTTGGGCCCCCTCCTCACCACATACTACAAACTGAGTTCAAAGGTGGCTCCCCTGGGGTTACACTCTCTCAGCTATATAAACCCTCATGGAAATGAAACATGAGGTTTGGGAAAGACTGAGGTCCCTCTCATACACCCTGTGAAGCATACACACACTGCACACTCAGCCACTGATGAAGGCAAGCAGCATCACTTGCTTTGCTCTTCTCGCATCGGTGACAGGCTGCTGAGCATCAGCTGGCCAGTGACTTGCGTCCCGTGCCCTTGGTCAGAGATGTCCCCTCTTCTGCCTCTCCTGCCACTCCTGTCTCAGTGCCACAATCTCCTGCCCGTACCAGTTGTGCAGCTTGGAGAAACAGACTGTGTCTGGTGACACTGGGCTCTGCAGCATGGCTGGTGAGAGGCCAGGCGCTGGGGACCCTGTGGTGCTGCCAGTGGCTGAGCGCCGGCGGGGAGGCAGGGGTGGGGGCTTTGCTTGTCCCTCATCATGATCAGGGCCACCGGCCCCACCAGGGACACAATCACCACTACCCCACGTGGAGTAACCATTCTCCAGGATGGCAGGCTTCTCCTGGAGAGGCAGCAAGGCGGGGTTGGAGAGATGCCTCTTCCTGCCAGAGGAGGAGGACCTCCGTGGAGACTTGCGGCAAGCGGCCAAGCTCTTGCAGGCCTCCTCCAGCTGCTTTTCCAGCTCCTTTACCACCAGGCGCATGTAGTCGAAGCTGGCCCGTGACAGCGCCTTCACCCAGGCCTCCATGGTAGCCTGCCCGTCAGCCACCAGCACGTAAGCCCTGGCACCAGCGTCATCAAAGCGGATGGCAAAGGCAAACTCCTCAGCGGCCTCACACAGCTCCACGGTGCAGCCCTCCAGGACCACCAGCCCCACGGGCTCCCGGCTCTCCCGCTCCTCAAAGTAGAAGAGGAGGTTGCCCTTGAGGACGAACCAGCGGCGCTGGTAGGAGGTGCCATAGTGGTGGGCATGGTGGTGGTGCCGTTCCACCCGCTTGCGCAGGAAGCCGGTATGGTCAGCAGGCGAGTCACAGGTGGCATAGTGGGCCACGCTCCGCTCATTCAGCTTCATCGCCACACCTAGGAGCAGAGGAAGAGAGGGGGAAAAGTCTTAGTGTGTGGAACATGTCACTTGCCCCACCAGAAGAGGCCTGATCCTGCCCCAGGGAAAAGCAGCCCTAACTCCAGTAGCCAGCAATGCAGGACAGCATCTAACCCAGCAGGTACCCCTAGAAAGGGCAGGCTGGTTCTTTGCTGTTGCAAAGAGGAGGTTGTGACCAGAGCCCCACCACCGAGGCACCTGCCTTCTCCAGGAACACCAATACCACTGTTTGTTATTCTATGAGTGACCTACTTTGGTGGTTTTTTATGGGGCACATCAAAGACATTGCCCTCTGTGCCTGCAAGGCATTCATTTTGCTCTCTATTAGAGGGCAGGATAAGGACAGTGTTTCAGACCCAAGGACTCTGAACTTCCGTTTCAGCAACCTCTCCCCACTCCTTGTCTCCAAGCAGGACCACCTATCCCCACCAGCACTCCCACCCGCAGAACTTTCAGCCCTGGCAGGTTCACCAGCAGCAGGGTGCAAGGTGCCATACCGGCTGTGTGCGTCAGACTGCAGCCCCTTGCCGTCTTCCTTGGTCAGGCTGCTCCCTTGCTGAGGGTCTCCAAAGCTTCACTGTGATAAGCCCCATCCTTTGCTGGAGGAAAGGTGGCAGAGAGGGAGTCATGAACCAGAACAGTTTAGGACCAAAAGAGCTAAGTGCTGCATCACTCCCACCCCAGAAAGCCAGGGTCCTCAGTGCAGGCAGGCAGCTCTGGAAACCAGGGTGGAAAAACTGGGGGAACATGCATTGGTTTCAAAGCCTGAAACCCATCTCAGCTCAGGGCAGTGCTCCTGTGGGTTTGTTTTCTGCTCCTGTGGGTTTGTTTTGGTTTTATATATAAAAAAAAAAAGCTTTGTAGAAGCTATCACTGCCCCATTTGCAGAGGCCCTGTGGCAGGCAGCTCTGCAAGTCAAGGAGGGCAGAGCTGCAAAGGACAGAGCCAGCATAGCCTTTGTGGATTGTACAACTGCAAAAGGATATCCAACCACTAAAACTCAACACCCAGAAATATGCAGAAAACAAACCACAGCCACCACTCCCCGGTCAGATCCGGTCATGGGGAGCTCCACACTGCTGAGCAACCTCCAGAATCCCTCCCGGAGCCCTTCTTCCCCATCAGGGCTTGTGGGGCAAGGCTGAGAACGTGAGGGCATGGATCCCAGTTGGAAAATGCACAAGACCCCGATCAGACAGAAGGAAAGGCTGTTCCTTGGGGGTGCTCTGTCCTCGGGGCGGCACCCTGGAGAACCTGCAGCCTTGTCCACGCTGCCTGCGGGCAGCCGGGGCGGCCCAGGCCAGCCCTAACGCGAGGGGGCTGCGGGGGTCCCAGCGTGCAGTGCTGGGCTGTGTCTTTGTGTGCGGGCGCACACCCGTGCAGTCGGGCGGCGTGTCTTTGTGTGCGAGTGTGCCCCTCCGTGTGTGTGTTCGCCGTGTGCCTGCGACCCCCGCGGCCCCGCGCCCGCTCCCGCCCCGCCGCCGCCCGGCCCCGCCGCCACCGGGCTCTTGCCCAGGGGGCCCCCGCCCAGCGTCTCCCCCCGACGGCGGGACGGCGGCCCCCGGTCCCGGCCCGGCCCAGCTCACCTCCGGCCGCTCCTGCTCGGCGGTGCGGGGCAGCCCGGCCCCGGCCGCGGGCGGGGGAGGGCTCCTGCGGGGCCGTCCCGCCGCGCCGGCAGCACCGCCCCGCCGGCGGCCGCGGCACCAGGAGGCGGGGGGCGGCCGGGACGCACGGCAGCCTGCCCGGAGCCGCGTCCTCCCGCACCCCTTCGCTCCTACCAAACCTCATTCGGGGTCCCCACCCCGGGGGGCCCCAAGCGCCCCACTCCCAGTGTAACTATAGGGGTGCACCGGGCACGGGGGTGGCGGTGACCGGGTGCCAGTAAAGGCGGGCAGCTGCGGTGGGGTGCGATGCGGTGGGGTGCGGGACCGGCTGGGCGCAGTGCTGATGGGCAGCAGCACTGGGGTGCAGCAGCACTGGGGTGCAGTACGGACGGCAGTGTGAAGGGGGGCGATATCAACGGGGTGCCCAGACTGTGGGGCTCAGGACCGAGCGGTGCGATGCCGGCGGGGCGCGGTGGCTGCGGGGCGGGCGGCAGGCGGAGGCGGGCGGTCAGGTGATGCGGACGGCATCATGTGAGCGGGGCCGGGTCGGAGAGGCGCTCTGTGCCCCGGCGGCAGCGATGGGGACGGTGGTGCCGAGCGCCCTGGCTGTGGCTGTGGCCGTGACCGTGGCCCTGGCGCTGCCCTCCGTGGCACTGGAGAACGGGCTGGCGCGCACTCCCCCCATGGGCTGGCTGGCCTGGGAGAGGTTCCGCTGCAACGTGGACTGCCGGGCGGATCCTCACAACTGCATCAGGTTGGGGCTGCGGGGCAGGGAGCAATCGGGTTGGACGTCAGGCCTGCCACAGTTCCGGCATCATGTGCGTCCCTGGGATCCCGAGGTGCATGGTGCGTGGGAGGCGGGGGACTCAGACGCCCGGTGCTGGGCTGGAGAGCCCCCGGAGCTGAAGGATGTGGCCAGGCTTTGCGCGGTGTCGGGGAAATACTTCCCCTCGGTGAGGTCAATGAACGGGACACGGACGGGCTTTAAACGTCCGTGAGACCTTCCTATGGCCCAAACCAGCCCTGCAGCGACCGACCCTCCAGAGCCCCCAGTTAACCCCAAAATCCCTCTGCCTGCCTCAACTAGTGGGGCACGGGGATTGCAGGGTCTCAGCCTTCCGTGTTCCCTCAACCCACAGTGAGAGGCTCTTCTTCGAGATGGCAGACCGGCTGGCAGAGGATGGATGGCGGGAGCTGGGCTACCAGTACATCAACATAGACGACTGCTGGTCTGCCAAGCAGCGGGACGCAAGGGGACGGCTGGTTCCTGATCCTGAGAGATTTCCTAGTGGAATTAAGGCTCTGGCTGACTATGTGAGTGCCTGCTGGGGTTTGTGGGGATCTCTTTGTTCCCATGCCACTAGGGTGGGAGAACTAGGTGGGGATGGAGGACTCTGGTACCTGGGAGGCACCTCGGACCCACTCCTTGCAGCTCTCCTCTCCTTACAGGTTCATGCCAAAGGCCTGAAGCTGGGCATTTACGGCGACCTGGGCAAATACACCTGTGGGGGCTACCCAGGCACCACACTGGACTATGTGAAGCAGGATGCCCAGACCTTTGCAGAGTGGGGTGTGGATATGCTGAAGCTGGATGGGTGTTACTCATCAGAAGAGGAGCAGGCGAAGGGTAAAAGCTCATGGGTTGTCTGGCACTTCTCCCTTTGCTGCTTTGGTTGGGGCAGCTGGCCATCTACAGAAATGTTTGGCCGGCCAGTTCTTCCCTTTGGTCTCCTATTGCAACACAGGCAAAGAAGAGGGAGTTTGGGTGCCCTGGAGCTGGTGTAAGGCAGAAAGCCATGCTGGCTTGGGTTTTCCTTTGCTTGGTGGGCTGGAATGCAGGTTGCTGCTGGGACACAGGCTGCTGCCAGCCAGCCCCTTCACCAGTTGTCATCTTCTCTCCCTAAGGCTACCCAGAAATGGCGAGGGCCTTGAACGCCACCGGCCGCCCCATCGTCTATTCCTGCAGCTGGCCAGCATACCAGGGGGGGCTCCCCCCCAAGGTGAGGGTTGTTCCTTCCAGTGGCAGTTTCCTGTGTCCCCTCTGTGCTGAGGGAGCTCTTGTTGGAGCAACAGGAGTCAGGTGCTACACTCCGCTTATCACTCCATCCCTGGATGATGCTGCAGTCCCCAGAGGGGATGTGGCCTCTCTGCCAGGCATCTGGGGACATTTGGGGTTCCCAACATGGCTAGGTG
>JAWWEV010000043.1:48589913-48627786 GCA_035583235.1 Hafferia zeledoni
TCAAGCAGGTGATGTATTTCAGGATAAGTAAGACTGCTTTGTTTTGCTTGGACTTTTTGTTTTTTTGGTGGTTTTGTTTTGGGGGTTTTTTTTGGAGGGGTGCTTTGTTTTTTGGTGTTTTTAGAAAAAAATATGTCATTTAAATAAAAGATTTAATGAAATAGGATTTATCTTCCTTGTCAAACAATGAAGTTAGTAAAAAGAGAGATGGTCTCTTGGTGACAAAGTAGATACAAAGTGGAGAAATAAAACAAAAGAATACATCATGGAGATTCACACAGTAGCAGTGCCTTAAAGCTTAGGTGACAAGAGTTATCTCAGTGGACACACCAGCTACAACTGCCACAGCTACTCTGTCTTTCCTGTGCACATAAGTTTTCTGTCCAGTGTTCAGCAAGGCAGGTCTTGTGACACTTGGGAAGAGTTCAGTCTACAAAGCACGGGCACGTACCTCCTGCCTCAGCCTGAATCTGTCCTTTGATGTAATTGGCAGAGAAAACTGGCTGCTCGATTGAACATCCTTTCACCAAATAAAACGGCATCATGAAAGACTGCAGAGGATCCTTGCCCTTTGACACAAAGATCACCTGCAAGACAGGAGGGAATACCTCTGAATTACCTGAACTAGATGTAGTGCATGATTGTGGAGTTCCAGTAGTGTCAGCACCCAAAAAGAGTAACAGCTCCCAGTATGAGTACGTGCTGTGTTATTTTACAGCTTTAATACTGCAGATCCCCAATGGATTTAATGGCACATGGCTCAGCCACCACTTGAAACACACATGCACATTTTACAGAGATCTATTGTTCTGCTTTTTAAGGATAAGCTATGAGAGCTTTCAAAGACAGTAATACTGACTGACATACAATACCATATTCTCTAGACAGTGATTTCCAGTACTGCATGTGCCTTTGCAGGGAATTGGAATTGTGACATAGGCATGGACTATCCTATTTCCACCTTCCCTTTTCCTACCTAGTGCTGTCAGTGGTTCCTTCCATCACAAAAATCACCAACTAGGTTTCTGGTCTAAAGTTTACAAGATCCCCTGAGAAAGAAACAGCCCAGCTGGCATCAGACTTACCCTGTAAGGGGTGAGATACAGCATCCCTTTCTTGGTGCCTTTGAAGATTTCAGGTTTGCCTGTCACGTCACTGAAGGAGAGCTCCACATCTTTACACTGTTTGAGAACACTACAGGAGGAAGTCAGACAGATAGGAGAGACAAACTCAGGAACAGCTGTGACACAGACCCCTACCACACAGGGAGGGGAACAGCACAACAAAACTCTATAATTATCTCAAAAGTTCTGCCATAGGCCCTGCCAAAAAAAAAATTCTTTACAGAGAGTGATCAGGCATTGGAATGGCCTGCCCAGAGAGGGGGTGGATTCACCGTCCCTGGAGGTTTTTAAACTGAGCTTGGCCGTGGCACTGAGTGCCCTGATCTGGTAAAGGGACTGGAGTTGGACCAAGGGTTGGACTTGATGATCTCAGAGGTCTTTCCCAACCCAATCCATTCTATGATTCTGTGATTTTGACTTTGAACAGAGAGGGATGATTTACATGGAGTGGAAGAATTCATCCTCTCACCTGTGACAAGCCCTGCTCCTCCTCCACAAAGGGAAGCTTTACATAACAGGTTCTCTTTCTATCTCCAAAACCGTCAGGCTGAGGAATTCTGCTCTGCATAAAAAGCCTCAGCCCAAAGATCAGGGCACGGAAAGGGCTGAGGTGTCAGAAACCATCCCCTTGATGCCAACATGTAATCTCACAGCAATCCTCTCTCCCTATCCATGCTCAAATCCAGGCCACTGCACTGGAAAGCAGCACTGCTCTAACACTGAACCCACTGTGCAAACTGAGGAAGTGGCTTTACTAACAACCCCACTGCTAACCCTGCTTCACGTGACTGAAGGAGGTATTTGTAATAAACAGTATCATGCTAAGGAACTAAACAATGAGCCAGTAATGTCAACAATAAGGATATTATTGTTGGGTATCTATGGGAACACTAGCAGAGTTAGCTAATGACACAAAGCCAGATGAAAATTATGAACACTGCAGGGCCAGGGATATGGAGGTGCCTGGAAAATTAAATGTATTTTCAGAAAAAAATGAAGGAGTCACCTTGGGAAAACATGTCCCTGAATCTAGGGGGCAGACCCTAAACACACCTCATAGTAAGAAAATTTGCAGAATAAATAAAAGAGCCTTGGGAGTCATAAATTTTCAGTGTGTTAGAGTGGCAGAAGACTTTGAGACATTTTACACTGAAAAGAAAGCAAGCAATTGTTACGTTTGACTTTATTGATGGTTCAAGAGCATGGAAAACAGAATCACAGCACCCTAAACCAAGACAAGCCTGAAACAGTATGGATCTAAAGTAATCTTTACATGTCCTGATCAGCATACTGTAGCAGTCAAATAGTCAGGAAACTGCAGAACCATTTGGGGAAGGGAAGAATCTGCAAGGCCACCATATGGGAAAACAACCAAAAGCCCTCTAGTTTCAGGTTGTTTTGCTCTTTAGGGAAGAGCACATTGTAGATGTATCTGAAAAATGCAGATATTTGAGAATGAAGACATTAAAAACTCTATAGCTTTAATGAGAAAAACACCTCACCAAGAAATTCTACTGGGATGTTACTTCATAATTGAGCTAGATGCAAGTTCTCAGGTTGGCTGTAAGGAATAGACTGATGATGCAGAGGAGGTCTTTCCATTTCCAAAATGCAAGGGGGGCAACATTTCCTCTAAGCTAAATAAAATCAAGTTCTTGACAGCCTTGATCCTACCAGAACACTTCCTCAGCCATGTCCTGTACCAGCATGTCAGGTCAGTTTGCTTCATTGGGGAGAATTTCTATGTAGTCACTGTAATGTTTACTCTTCCACAGCTACTCACACAAGCAAAT
The DNA here is from genome assembly GCA_035583235.1 of Hafferia zeledoni. Taxonomy (NCBI): domain Eukaryota; kingdom Metazoa; phylum Chordata; class Aves; order Passeriformes; family Thamnophilidae; genus Hafferia; species Hafferia zeledoni. The sequence continues at coordinate 48,592,831 of JAWWEV010000043.1, forward strand.
AACATGCAGCCACCAACACTGGGAGTAACGAGGCTGCTGAACTGGTTTGCACCTTCGTGCCTGTCCAGTGCTGTCACGGGAGGGCTGCACACCCTGAGGAGCCACACACTGCCCCACCTGTGACTAAGCAGCACCTCGAAGAACGGCCTGAGATCATAAAATCATGGAATGTTAAGGACTGGAAGGGACCTTGAAGGTCACGTAATCCCAACCTCCCTGCCACGGGCAGGGACACCTCCCACTAGACCAGGTATCTCAAGGCCTTGTCCAGCCTGGCTTTGAACAGTGATAGGGTTGGGGCATTGACAACCTCCCTGAGTAAACTGTTCCAGTGTCTCAGGGCCTTCACAGTGAAGAATTTCTTCCCAATGTCTAGCCCAAACTTCCCTTCCTTCAGTTTGAAGCCATTACTCCTTGTCCTGTCACTACAGTTCCTGATGAAGAGGCCTAAGGCTGCTGTGAGGGGTCCATGCAACCTTCTCTTCTCCAGGCTGAACAGCCCCATCTGCCTCAGCCTCTCTTTGTAAGGGAGGTGCTCTGTTTCTCTTGCCAACTCTGTGGCTTCCTCTGCACTGCTCCAACAGTTCCATGTTTTTCTTATGTTGGGGACCCCAGAGCTGGGTGCAACACTCCAGGTGGGGTCACATCAAAGCAGAGTAGAGGGGCAGAATCACCTCCCTTGACCTGCTGGCCATGCTGCTTTTGATACAGCCCAAGATTCAAATGATAGAGAGATCTCCTTAAAACCAGCATGATCTCTACATCCCTTTAAACCAGCATGAGCTCTACAAGTCAAGGGGCTTCTCTGACTGAAGTATTAGGAGTAAGCTACAAACTCAACACTATCTGAAGCATATTTTTGCAGTGTATTTGTCGTATTGACCACCAGCTCCAAAGCAACTCCTTTGATGGTTTACTCCGATGCTTTACTGGGTCTCTAGTTTCCTGGATGCCACCCGCACACAGCCACGCCGAATCCCGAGCCCGTTCAGCCGGTCTGTCAAACCCGACTGGGGCGAGGGCAGGCGTCGAGCAGCCTCTGCTTCCCTGGAGGGGCGCTCCTCGGCCACAGCGGGAACGAGGCTGCCTTACTCCGAACTCCAGGGATCGACACTCCTACCCTAAGTGGCCTCTGCCTCTCTGACGTCACGAAGTGCATAACTTTAAAAACCATCCAATTCCTGGACTTTTGCAGCAGCTCGCTCCTCACCCAGCACCGGCACTGCGGCCCGCCGAGCTCCCGCAGCGCACACTGGGCAGCTCTGCGGACTCCAGCCAGGCCCGTTCCCGCCCCGCCCGCTGCTCACCCTGCCGGGAGCCCTTACTAAGGCAGACCCCCGGCCCCGCCGGCCCGGCCCCGCTGGGAGGACGGGGGCGAGCAGAACCCCCGGCCCCGGTACCTCTCGGCATTGGGGATGACGACACCGCCCTCCTGCGAGTGGTTCCTGTTCAGCGCCATCTTCGCCCCGCCGGCCCCGCCCCTGACCCGGCGGCCGCTGTGACGTCACCCCCGCTGCCCCCGCCCCCCGAGGCGCGGCGGAAGTGAGGAAGGCGAGGCGGAAGCGAAGCGGAAGTGAGGCGGCGCTGGGCGGTTTAATGGCCGCCGGTGGCGGCGGGAACGCTCTGAGAGGGTCCCGCTCGGCCCCGCGCACCGCGGCCGCCCCGCACGTCACGAGTCACAGACACGGTGCCTAACGCAGCCCTGCTCGCTCCGCTCGCTCGCTCTGCTCAGCGTAACCACGCCTGTCCGCTGCCGTTTTCGCCTCAGTGGAGGTTGTCCAGGATTTGCCGTGTGCTCGGCAGTTTTTCCGGCGAACGGCGTGTGTGGAGAAGAGTTCGTGAGTCTCTGAACGCGCCGAGTGGGCACCTCCGGTGTAAGGTTTAGACTGTGCCCCTCTGTGATATCGGCCAGGGGATATCCCGGGGGAACAGCTGACGTGCTGTGGTCATCCTGGAACTCGGCACACGGTTCAGGCTTTGCCCAGCTGCTCCATCGACAGGGACTTCTTCACCACAGGATATCCCCTTGTGCAACGTGGGAGGTTTTTTTTGTATTTGCCATTTGCAGACTTCCTGGAAGTTACACAGGTGTCAGTCAGATATTGGCAGGAGCAGATGGCAGTGAGGAATACCTGAGCTTGCTTTTCTCAGCGAGCTTGTATGGATCCTTTAGGAGTAGTCCATGATCTGACAAGAAATTACAGAGCAGAGCATAAAAACCACCTTATTACAAACAAATAAAAATTCCTAAACCTATAGGGTGAAACGTACAACCTTGTCATTGCAATCTACGTCACAGACAAAGGAAAATATCTCTCTTCTGTTGTGTGTGTCTGCTTTGCTTCCTATAAGCAGGGCGGCATTGTCTCTCTGCCGTAACTCTTGTTTGGGCCCCAAAGTCGAAGCAACTGCCTTGCTGCAGCCCAGGGCAAAGATGACAGAGCGTGGCTTGGTGCTTCAGTGCTGTGAGGAAGCAGAGCCCTGAGGTTGTCTGATGAGAATGTCTGTGATGGCCGCGGGCTGAGGGTGGCAGGACGGTCTCTCAGGGGCTGTGGTACAGCTGCTGGCACCCGTGTCAAGGCTCTTGCTCCCGGCAGGACTGAGGAGGCCCCGTGCAGGGAGAAGGTGGGTGCAGGGCTGGATACACACACTGTGTCCAGGAACACCAGGAGCTGTGGGCGTGGGTGGTGAAAGCCCTGGGGAGGCTGGTATGGCCCTTGCATCCCAGTGGTGCTGAGGATGGCTGATTTGCTTGGACAGGTGGGAGTGAGAGTGAAGAGACCTTTGCATTGCAGTGACAGCACCAGAGAAAGCCACAGGATGGACACGTGCTCTTAGACAGGTTTGCTAAGGCTTGGAGCACCCTATTCCCAGCCCTGGCCCCCACACAGCTCTGTCAAGCAGCCTCAGGCTTGACTTGAATGCTCTGCTGCTCATTTGCTGTTCCCTCTCCCTCCCTCCCGCTTCAGGCGTTCCAGCCCCCATCCCAAACCCACTGCACCTCCCCTTGCACTGCTGCCATCCCATGCCATGGCATTCTGTACGTGCACTTGAAGGGCAGCTGGCAATTCTCCTGCCAACCATGGGACATACAGAGACAGGCAGACACTGCCAAACTCAGGACATCTCTGATCTGCTCCCCTCCTCCCTTCTGCCCAGACAGACCCAACACTTTCCACCTCGCTCAGGGACATCCAGAAAAGGGCTGGCGCCAGTTAGACACAAGCATGGAGTCTGCAGTAAAGCTGTGCCTTTTTCTACTCTGGGGAAGGTAAAATGACAGCTTCTCACAAAAGCACATTGTTAGGAAGGTGTGAGAGCTTGGGAGAGGGAGGAAACAGCCTGGAGAAGGGGAATATTCAAGTACTTGGAGAAATGAAGGAGAGACAGAAAGAGTAAAGAGCAGAAAAAGGGGATAAGGAAAGAAAGGAAGGAAGCAAGCTATGTAGGGATAAAAGGGAATGAGGACAAAACCACAGGAGTGGAGGAAGACACAGGGCAGTAGGAGGGCAGAGAAACAGCCCTGAGCCTGCTGCAATAACAAATGCAGCCATTTCAATGAGGAAGAGGAGGAGGAGGTATCTCTTGTGCCTTCACCATCAGTGAAGACCCTGAGAGACACCCTGGCCCCGTGCTTCTCAATCCATGGCTCTTTCCACTCCCAAGATCCTCAAGGCCCTGTGCCAAGTGGAGCTGTCCCTGGAAGAGCTCCCAGTAGGGATCCCCCATGGCACTGTCTTTCCTGTGCTTCCACAGCAGAGGGGCCATGTTGGAAGAAGTTTGGGCAGGACATGCTTAGTACTGGAGAGAGACTGCTGCAATGGGGGATTGCAGCAGTGGGAGGGGTGACCCCATGAGGACAGCTTGGTCTGATCTACACAGTCAAATGCCTGTAACCCAAGCATGGCTTTTGACTTTAGCATTGGGCAGGGCAAATGCACCCTCTGCAACAGCAACATGTTATTTTCCGCTGGGTTTTGCTTCTCTTGGAAAACACGTCTATTTTTCCCAAGTACTTTGATGCTTCTCAAATAGGTGCTACAGCCCCAGAACTAATTTATCTCCTCCCACCAGTCACTTGCTCTGAACCACAAAGCGTGTTACTCTTCTCTCATCTATCCACATCCAAGCTGCCATTTCCCCTTGGGAAGCCACAGCAAGAAACAGGGATAAAATGCCAGGGCACTATGCCCTCAGACCAACCAGCTGCCTTTACACTCATGGAAGATCCAAGAGAAATCTCTGTTGATATTTTGTGAAAACACTGCATGTGCCAATTCCACCACTTCTCCTGCAGTCTCTCCTTGCCATGTCTCCAAGGGATAAAAACAGGACCACACAACATGTTTCCTACCTCCAAAATCCATGCCCCCAGAAATGCTTCCCCCAGCCCTATTTGCCCCAGGCAAGAGACACAGCTGAGACACAGAAATGAGAGAAAGGAAGATGACGGACAGTCCACTGTGCAAAAAACAAACTGAGGATGAGGACACTCTGGGAAGGATGGGGGAGATGCCCTTGGTCCCTGCCCGGCACGCAGGTGGGCACACACACACCCGCACGCACTCACACCCATCCTCTCATGCCCACGGAGGATGTGCCACATGCTTCAGAGACAGGCCCAAGGGTAGCAGGGGTGGGACATCCTATCTGGAGACACCAGGTGACAGTGGGGGGGAGGGTCATTCACAGGTTACTTTCGTGGTTTTCCTCTGTCTCAACAGTCATGGGGGGCAGCCCTCCATTGTCATTCAGCCGTTTGGCCCTGTAGGTCTCATAGTGGATGTTGTGGGTCACTTCTTTTAGATCCTGAAGGTGGGTCCTGCAGGGGACAAAGTGAGGTGGGAAACAGGATGTGATAATCATTATTAGTACAGTGTGTATTAATCTTCTGTTGTTAATTTTATTCCCTGAGATAAATGAAAGATTTTTTCAGTCAGTCTAGGTAATGATCATACCCCTCTTTCTGCATGGATGGCATGGGTGCCATCACACACAACTGAGAGCTGGAGCATCAGCATTCAAGGACACATAAGGAGAATGCTGGATATGGACCAAATTTCCTGGCTGTGCTTGCCCCTGCCTCTCTCACACCTGTGCCCTGGGACAGCTACTGGCCATCCTGGTGTGTCAGAGCATACAGGGACTTATCTGAAGCAGTGGTGAGACAGGGAAGCATCAGGAGGGTGTATCAGGGCCACTGCAGGCCATAACCTGTAGAACACTGCTGTGAGCATCATCTCTAATCTCCACAGAAAGCCAATGGGCTTGCACTGCTATATGCTTTGTGATGATCTTTTGGGGACATGTTTTCACTGGAAGACTTTGGGGAATGCACCTCTGCTGCAGAAGGTACCACAGAACAAAAGAAGGGCAGTACTGCGATGTCAAGGCATTGTACCTGGCCAAGTGTCTCAATATCACCATACCCACAGGTGGAATGAGCCACAGGGCTCTGGCTTTGAACTGTTTCCTTTGCATTCTTTCTATTTTTGGTGTTGTTTTAAAACCTTATTGTATTTGCAGGGAATAGAGGTGACTCTGGATCTGCCATTCTTCTACAGAATTTGGGCAGATGTCACTTGTGCTGATGCAACTTCATGAAACAGTGTAGAAATAAGACAGAATAATAAAAGCTGAATGAAATATGGAGCTTTTCACTTCCAGCTCATATGTTCCAGCACATCCTTCAACCTGGAAGGACACATGATGTAAGATGTTGTAGTGACCTCTTTATCACTGACCTGTTGTCAGCAACAAATAGAAGTTTTTACAGCCTTAATGCGATATAAAGGATGTGATAAGTACCCTACTTTTCTCTAGGTGTCCAGCTCATATATGAAAACTAGCACCTATTTGACATGCTAAGAGAGGCACTGGAGTATCTACCCCTTAACTCAGTCCAGCCTTACCCCAATAAGCTTTCACTGCTTGAAATGTACTTTGTTTGCCTTTCCATAGGCGCTCTTTCACTCTGAGTGGATCTCAGGAAGACTCTTGGCTCATCAAGAGCAAACTCTAGTGCATGACTGGGGCCTTACCTGATGACAAAATCTCGAAGTAGGGCAAATTCACAGTGAGTGAGGTTTTCCACTGAAAAGAAAGCAAGCAATTGTTACGTTTGATTTTTTCAGAAAACCGTTTGTGGTTACAGAGCTTGGGAAAGTCAGTGCCATGGGGCAGGTTCCAGATGGGTAGAGCCTTCAGAAAGGACAAACAGTTGTCTGAATGCCACACTGTGGGGCGTTCAGGAGACATGCTAAGAGGTGCTGAGAAGTCACACATGGATTTTCATTTGAAAACCAAGGCAACCTCAGGAGCTTAGCCTCACACACTGTGGTGTTTGGAGTGGCTCCAGCTTCTACCAGGTGATGGTAGTGGCACTGCATTGACCATGGCAGTTCCCTTCTGGCACAGCTATTTCAGAATTTTCATCTGGTTTCAAAAAGTTTATCACAAATGGGATGGGAAGGTATCCATGGGACATGTTATCTGGACTGTTGTCTGTTACTATAACCTGCAGACATAGTTTCAGCTCCCAGAAGGAAGAGGGTTTTTTACCTTCAATGATTCCCCAAGGTGTTTTCCTGCCAAGGACTCTTTTGCCATTCACTTGGTACTCCTTGTCGCTGCCCACCACTGCGAAGGGCATGCTTTCCTGCTGGGGAGAGACACATGGAAATACCTATTGAATGCATTCCAGACAGCAGCACCACTACTGTGCCCCATCCACCTTTCCTCCTCTTAGCTCAACAAACACAAGGCCTTCCTCAAGGCAAGAGATTCTCTAAAGCAAAACTTCACTGGCTGTCCTTTTCACCCGTTAGTGCTATCCCTAGCGTTTTGGACACTTGCTTTCCAGGTGTCCTTCCACCTCCCCAAGCCCTGTGGGTAGCTTGCAGCTGTGCCAAGGGCTCTGGAGCAGGAGGCAAAGCTTTTCTGCACCCATCCCCAGCATTTCTGAAGAGGGAGATGACTGAAGAAGAAGTACCTTGGCATTATCAGGAGAGAGTCTGTCAGACCAGGGCTGCTTATATGGATAGTCTGAGGTGAGTATCTCTCACCATGTTTGTAGTTCTTCACAATATTAAAAAGAGAGGACTCAAAATAATCCTCCCCAGTAAGATGCAGGAAAATTCAACAAGTTTAATGGCTGAAATGGTTTTACCGAGGAAGGCCACAAATGGAGTAGGGATGCAGCTTTCCTGCAAAGTGGAACAGTTGGTGAGGCTGTCAGGGACACAGATATCTCTAAGTGCGGGGAGAAACTATTATTTCCAGAGCATGGGCTGCAGGAGACCCTGATACCCTTAAGGCTGTGCAGATGTTCATAGATTTACTCTGCTTTATAGATATCCCTGGGCCTGGAATGAGACTGCAGTTACCAAAGGAATGGAGATTCAAAAGCTGGTTATTTCCTATGTGTGAGGGCAGTGGTGCTGAGTGCAGAACAAAATATGGTGCCCTCCTCATTTCCCCTTCCTCTCCCACAATAAAATGTTTCCTACCCTGATTTTGTCGTTCTCGGTTTTATCCTCCAAGTCCTCATCAAATTCTTTCTGGGGATAAAACTCGATCCCATTTACTTCTAGTTCTTTGCGCACCTAAGCAGAGAGACATTTTGTAGCACAGCCAGCACAAACCTGAAGGGAAGGCAGTTGGGATGGCCAGATAAACACATCTGGGACATCCTTCCAGTGGGCAGGGGCTGGAGGGATTGTCCCAAGGAAGTGCACAGCAAAGTGAGGACACACAGCAGCAGTGATGAGTCTTTCTTCACAACCCTACTTACTTGTCTGGCTCTCTAGTTCCCATGACAGAATGTATCACAAAATGTCACAGGGATGCACATGTTTTTTCCTTCTCTAACAAATGCCCTCAGAGCTATAAACAGCTATGTCTTTAGGATTTACCCCTCAACCCAGTGCTGGACTCTGCATGCCCCGGGGGCTGCACAGCAATTCCAGGAAGAAGAATACCACTCATTTCTCCCACCTCCAAGCCAGGGCAGGGAAGGATCCCACGCAGGAGAGCAAATACTCACTCTTTGTTTGAACTCGGTCTTCTCCTCCAAGGTCATGGTGTCAGCCTTGGCAATAACTGGGATGATGTTCACTACCTTGCTGAGATGTTTCATAAACTCCAGGTCCAAAGGCCGCAAGCTGCAGCCCAAGAAGGAACAACATGGAAGGGGTCACTTTAGCCTCCTTGCTTTTCATCTTAATGACTCTGCCAGCATCCGGCATCAGTGAACACTCCCTTGTACATACCCTGCTTGCTGCCACCATTCTCTTACCTCCTTCTTCCCATCCATCCTGCCCTCTCCCAAAAAACACAGTGGCATTTCTCCTGCTCTTGTTATCCTAGACCCTTTCAAGCTCCACAGCATCTGAAGTTAAGCTAAACTATGGCCAGCCCTGCTGGCAGGATCCCTGGATCCATGTCTGAAACGGAGCAGTGTAGGATATATATCTGGCACAGAGGTACCAAGGGCTTGAGGAAGGATAAAGGACTATGTACATACGAGTGGCCTGTAGGGGAGATGAAGTAGAGGCAGCAGTGCACTCGTGTGTCTGGAATTCGTTTCTTCCTTGCAATATTCACCTCCTCTTTCAAAAATTTTTCATATTGCTCGTTGATGTATTTCTCAATAGGCTCCCAGCTGTTAAAGTGGGAGAGAGAGATGAATAGGCAGGTACAAATCCGTTCATGTTCCTGCCTACAGTGTTCCCAGCTCTGACAGCAGCAAAGCAGGGTCAAGCATAAAGAGTATCCACCTCAAGCATCTTGCCATCAGCAGAGATGTTTAAGAGTTTCTGTAACTGGGCACAGAAATAAGCACACCCCATGTAATGGGTGCACACCCCCAAGCATGCATACAGACCCATGGTGTTCAAAACCTCATGGCCCCATTACCAGCCCCTGGAGTGCAATAGGATCCCAGATGCTTTCCAGGGCCAAGTAGATGACAGTCACTTCATATACCATCCTAATTCCAGCCCTTCCTGAAACACAAGGCCTTGCCCTTTTAAAACTCACCAGTTCTCATTGTTGATCTGATCCCCAAATCCTGGTGTGTCAATCACTGTCAACTTCATTTTGACACCACCTTCTTCAATGACTGGGGGAGAAATTGGAAATAATCATACTCCTCCCTGGGGACCTGTTCTATCATGAAACATGTTTCTGTGTCCTACAAGGGAACAAGAGGGCTCTGCCCTCATCCCTGCCCCACAAGGATGACCAGGCCAGGCTGGGTCACATTATGACCCCTACTTGCATGTCTAACCCCAAATTTTGGTAACATCTGCACCAAAGCCACCTTACATTGCTCTGCCCCAGGAAAGGATTGTGCTCAGTTTGTGGCCCAAAGGTAGTACCTACCTTACACAACTTCTCCTCCCCTCTAATGCGTTATCCTGAATCTGAGGCAATGCTGGTCACCCTGCACCACTGCACGAGCTATGCTGATGCTTTGTCATGAGGAGATGTTCTCTACCAGGCTTGGGATGGGACCCACCAATGCAACTTATATAGATTATGAAGCCTCTGCATGTGGGAAGGACTTACACAAGGCTTAATCCACACATGCAGAAGAAATATCTATAGCTATTTTTCTACCCCTCCCTTTTGGCTGTGGCATTAGTGGCACTGCTGTTTAAGAGCTCTGAGGCCATTTAAAACTGTCCTCTATCTTCCCATGAGGAAAGGGCTGCCTAACACCAAAGAACTACTTGCACAGACCACTGCGGCCTTCTGCAAGACTGCACTGAAGCATCAATATTGCTTCCACCCAGAAGACTGGCTCTTACCATGTCCAATGGCTTTGATCTCCACTGTCTTGGGGATCTTCTCCTCCCGGTTCCAGCCTGAAGATTTGCGGCTCACCTGGGATTTGAAGAGCGTATTCACCAACGTTGATTTTCCCAGTCCGCTCTGACCTGAGGATTGCAGAGAGGAAGGTTGTGACATTTGCCACAGCCTGGAGATGACAGCAGGCCCAAGGGATGGAGCCAGGCTGGCAGGGAAAGGGGCTATAGGTGTCTCCTTGCCTTGTGCAGGCTCTCCTTCCCCTCAGAGCAAGTGCTGTCTGTTCCCTCGTGCCCTCCCCCCAGGGCTCGCTCTCCCACCTGGCCTCAGAGGACAGTCCCTGGCCACGGTTCCCAGTTCCTCAGTTGGGCCCTGCCTACCTACAACCATGATGTTGAAGTCGAAACCTGTCTTCATGGTTTTCTTGCGCATCTGCTCAATGATGGTGTCAATACCAATGTAGCCAAGCAAGCTGGCATTGAGGCCCATGGGTTTCATTGGTACGACTGGTTTTTGTCGTGTCTCTGGGACCAGCTCAGACATGGCTGCTTCGTTTTTGCTCTCCCCTGGTCCTGTGAGGGATGAAAGATTAAAAATCCATCAATGAGGTGTAACAACAACCTCCCTGCTGACCTGTCACAGAGGCTGAGGGCAACTCTGAGCCATTTCAAAGCCTACTGAGGATGACTGAATGGCAAGATTTTAGTGGTAAGGCTCTTCATGGAGGAACTCTACTTGAGTTTCCAGCACTCTGGACAAGGAGGTGAAGTGGAGCTCACTGCGCATGCAGCATGTTGATGGCTACTTCCAAACATCAGGAGCAAACCCAGTGAGCCTGGCTGGGCTGCTAATCAGGTGCCCAAGGCTCTGTGTGTGTCCCCTCATTTTAGTCTCCCAGTTCTCCACAGGATCACCAGTGTTTTGCCACTCCAAGTTTACCATGAAATTTGTGACATAATAGACTTTCAAAGACTATCGTGTCAAGTCTGGGCATTGAAACAGTTTGGGATATACTGTGAGGACTTGCAAGCTTGGCGCTTGCCAGGGTTGGCTGTGTTACTGGCCATGCCGTGCAGGATGAGTTCCTCTGAGGAAGGCAGTGGTGGAAGCAAAGCATGGTCATAATCTCTGTGATTGCCTCCCACCACAGACCAGTGGTGAACTAATCATCATGATCAAAAAAATAATCTGGATCTTTCCCTCCTCACTTCTTCCATGTAAAACAAACAGGCAAAAAGAAAAGCCCTGAGGGCTTTTCAGCCTTCCTGACTCTTTTTCGGGTGATGGCACACATGGCTTGGGGCAGGCCTCACCCATTTATCTCTTGTCTCATTAGTGAGCAGCTCCCAACTGCTGGGAGGAAACCAGAGGTTGGGAGAGGACTGGGCAAGGAAGAAAAGCTCTAATTGGTGGGAAAGGGAGGCATGAAGGATGAATGTAGAAAGGAAGATGAAGGGGATGGGAATCAGCTACCTTTCATATACAATCCAGCTGCAAACTAGAGACTTTCCCTCTCTAATTACTTGACTCCCTCATGCTTTGTCTCAACAAATAGTTATTTTTCCAGGACAGAGACAGCATGTGTTTCTGCTTGGTAAGTACTCCATTTGTTTTGGATGCCACTTCAGTTCAAGTACCTCAAACTAAATTAACCCTTTCCATCATTTCAGCAGAGTTTTTTCCTCCTCTCAGCAGAATTCACTGGCTGCAGGGAAGGACATGAGCAGCCAGGCAGGTGGCTGCCATTTGGTGGGTGACACATGCCCCTCTTGGTGAGGAAAATGACTCAGAGATCATCAGGCTCTGGACACTGATGGCACCAATCCATGATCCCTGTGACAGCTCACCCAGCCCAGGCAGAGACAGGCTGGGGAGAGGTCAGAGAGATTTTGTTCAAGGACAGGGTTAGGCTGCAGCAGGCTCCATGGCTGGCTGGGGACCCTGCCTGGCATTCCCATGTCAGAGCTGCTGTGCAGACACAAGGGCTGCTCTACATGGTGGATTTTACATTTTATATAAGCTGTAGTATCCCACTACCATGTGCTAAGGAAAGACCTTGTGGAAGGGCCACTCTTGGCAGGGAGAAGGATGGCTCTACCCTTTTACACTGCTTGGTAAGTCTTTTATTTTAGACTGGGAGAAGGGATCTTTGCTCTGTGTGAGAGGATGGTAGCACAGCCACTCATCACTGTGGGTAATATCTGAAGACTCTGGTACCAGCTCTGTTCCACCTTGCCCACACAGAGGAATTGCAGGGGAATGGCCCCCTCCTGCTCTTTTCCATTGAGCAAGGGCACCCTGAGCTATCATCATCCTCTCCTGAAGCAGTGAGCAGCACCCTGGGGGAGCCAGAGCACAAGATGGACCATTGACTTGAGCCAGGCTGGCAATTTGGAGCACCTCACACTGCCGGGCAGCTGCTGGAGGAGGCAGCCTGCCGGGCCGTGTGCTCCTCACCTGCAATCCTCTCTTACACCCATCACAACTAGTCTGTGCCTTTCCTGCTGATGAAGCATCCCCTGAGGCTCCTGTTGTCTTTTTCTGCTTTATCAAAGCTGGTGCCAGCCAGGAAAGCCCATCTCTCTGGTAACAGCACAGAGGGCCAGGCCAGCAAGCTCTCTTGCACCCTGCCCTTCACTCATCCTCTCCCAGGCTGCCCCACACCACCTGTATCATGGTTCCATGGCTGTGCCACGTCCCTCATCCTGCTGCAGCATCCTCCAGTATGCACCCTGCACAGCCCTCAGGGGTTCCTACCTACCCCAAAGAGAGGGAGAAGAAGGAGACAGGTAATGATGAGGGGATGCAGGACAGACGGCTGTGGCCTCAGTGAGACAGTTGGTTACTGCAGTTAATGGGGTTAAATAAACCCTGGAGGTGGACAAGGAACAGACTGAGGTGGGAAGAAAGGCCAGCTGATCAGCTGCATGGGATGGTTGTAGGAACTGGGCCATCTGGGCTGTGACCTCTTTGCTGCCTGGGTGGTAGCTTGTCCTCAGGGAATCTGTTGCCCTCTCCTTTATTCCTTCCACACTTATTCTTAGACAGGGAGGAAGAGGAAGGAGGGAAGTTGCTGGCAGTCTCAAGGCTCACTTAGAGGTTCATAACTTGTCCCTCAATCTCACCAAGGGAATCTTTGCTTAGAGCCAGCAGGTGTTGCTAACTGCTGTGGACATGACAATATGTGGCCATCCCTTTGCAGGCTGTGCTGCTGGAGCCAGGAGCTTGCAGGGATTGGAGCAGATATTTCAGAGTCAGGTTCCTGAGCAGCTATAGAAAAACCTGAGACCAGGAGAAAAGATCTCCAGAAGCCTCCTTAAATACATTTCCTGGATTTTATAAGTGGGCATTCAAGGTGTCAGGTTAAGCAACCTCCCTTTCTCCTCTCACTGGCTTGTCTTCCTCTCTGTGTGGGGTGCCTCCCCATTCAGCCTCATGGAGGGAAGCCCCCATCTTGCAGAGACTACCTAGGGATTCATCTTTATGCACATGATTTTCCACATCTTAATTCCCACAGATGAATCCAAGGAGCCAACTGAGCAGCAGCCTGTCGAGGAGGTCAGGGTGTGCAAAACAGGGACCATATCCAACAGAGGCACCCTGAGACATGAAACGTGCCTGCCTGCTCTCCTGGGAGTGGCTGTTCTGTGTGCATTAAAGCTAATGCTGCTAGGAAGTCTCCTGAGCGCTCTGAGTGGCTGCTCAAGGGGTGGCATTTTGTGTCCTGGGCACATCCCATAGCCCTTCCAGCTGTCCCCTGTAATGAATGCATGATAGGGCACTACAGCCAGTACAGCTGACAATGAACAGAGAGTAGCCAAGGTTAACCACTTACATCCGCTGCTTGTGCAGCCCGGCTTTTCCCTGCTGCTTTGTTCTGTGTGCTAAGGGAAGCTCATTTAAGAGGGTGGTTGTTAGCGATACCCCTGCTGCCCAGACCTGACTGGAGATGGCCTGGGCTGGGTTGGGCTATTGGGGAATAATATCTGGCTCACAGGAGATGCTCCACTTGGCCCTGGAGCAAAGAGGTGCAGTGCAGCATCTGGGGCCAGAACAGACAGGACCAGAAGCACAACGAGTGACCACAACGGTCTCCACAGTCCCAGCTAGCTCCTGCTTCTGACACCCCCTGATCCACCCCAAAACCTGTCACTGGAAGGCTGGCATATGTGGCCAGCAGCAGACACCACTACCACAGCTCACCCTTCATGAGTCCCTCTGAGGTTCTCAGCAGCTGTGTGGGGACAGAGGTGGCCCTACAGGTCCCTTAGGGGCTCAGGTAATAGGGACTGACATCTACTATGTTCTGATAACCCAGATACAGTCGTATCCCCTCCCCCTGCCTTCCCATCCTTTGTCTGAATGGCAAGAGGGAGGGAGGGCTGCAAACAGTGCTCACCACAACCCAGCTTTCAGCAAGGAAAAGCTATTTAAGCCCCATGTAATACATGGATTCCCTCACTGCAGCTCTCCTCCGTGGCACAAGGTTGTCCCACTCCAGCTGGAGGCAGTGACCCACACATGCATCTCACCCCAGCTCCTTCCATCCATGTGGCCCTGGACCCACAGTCCCATTCCCTGCAGACCCGAAACAAGCAGGAGGGATGGGTTCAGAACTCGCAGCTGGCTGGCAGGATCGGGCCCTCAGTGGGTGATGCCAGGTCCCTAGGAAGGAAAGCAAGCAGCTGCTTCAGTAGCACAGCTTCCCCGGAGTTTGCAGGCATCAGGATTTGCTCCTTGCTTCACCTCTGCAGAGGTTCTGGACTGAGCATCTCCACACTGGAAAAATACCTTTCCTCCTCAATTTCCATGATGACCCCAGGGCACTTTCAGCTGTGCAGGGCTGAGCCATGCCGGATGCACTGCCTGACCTCAGGGTACAGAACAGAGCCATCCTTCTTAGCATATCTTTTTTGCCTGGCTTGAAGGCTGCCACAGCCTTCCCGGCAGCAACCTTCCTTCCCCTCAGCATTCTGCAGAGGGCTTGGGCAGGAGCCCAGCCACAGTGAAATCTAGGGCAGTGTGTGCTGAAGCCACTCTGGAGATGCAGAAGCTGGAGGTGAAGGCGCTGGGCACATCCCCAGCCCAGCCACCGCAGCCCCAGCCATATCCTCGGTGCTGCTCTCCAGCCATGTAATCCTTACCCCATGATCCAGCTCACCACCTGGGTGGAATGGCTGTATCACAAGGTGAGAGGATGCTGAGCATCTCTGGACCAGGGTACCCACCCCACCGCAGCTGCCTGTCCCCCTGCCTGCATGCCTGTCAGCTCCTGCGCAGATGCCCAGGGAGCAGCACAGGACATCCCCGCTGCCCCCACAGCGACTGCCTGTCACTGGCAAGGGACAAGCCAGGAGCCGAGCAGCTTGTGGGCTTTCCCCAGCCCTGGACCAGCTGGGATTATCTGTTTCTCTCAGAGAAGCGCCTGGCGCCAGCTACTCCCCATCAGCACCACAACCAGCCCTGCTCATTCTCCTTCACACAAGACTGCAGCCACCAAAAGGAAAAAGCAGAGGAAAGACAAAGCCATGACTGATTTCCCTGCCTGCCCTTCGGGGTTATCCCTCCCCCATACCCAGAGCTGGGCAGCGTGGGGGCACGGTGGAGGGTGCCTGCACGAAAAGCCCCAGCGGCGTCCCCCTAGCGTTGTCCAGCCCTGCCAAGCCCGGAGCATCCTACCTTTGAACATGAAGCTTCCTTTGTCTCCGAATCCTCTCGCAAGGGGGTGGGTCCTTCCCCCACTTTTCTAGCCTGATGCTGATGAAGTAGCACGGTGGGCTACAAGGCTCCGCTTGCTTTTACCTTTCTTCCCTGTGTCCTCTTCTCCCTCCCTCTCTTTCCCTTCCTTCTCCAGTGGTTATTTCAGCAGAGCGGGGATGCTGGTGCTGCTCCTGCTGCCATCGTCATGTGACCTGAATATTAAACATCTCCGCAAAATCTCCCCCGGCTCCCGCGCACCCTCCCCTGGCTCTATCCCAGGCCCTCGACTACATCCCAGGCCCCTGCCAGCCTCGCTGCCTTGCGGGGGAGCACAGATGTGGGGTTGGAGTGGCCACTGCCCATGGGGCCCCCATGTCCCAGCGGGGACGCCCTTGCACACCCACACCACACAGGCCTTTTCGTGCCCCTTTCCCTCCCAATTCCCCAGCGTTTTCAGCATCTCTGCTTGTTTAAGGAGGGGCATATTTAACCCTTCACAGCCTAGCTCCGACAGGGCTGAGAAAGAATGCTCCTTACCCCTAGGTATTTTTTGGGTTTAGAAGATTGCAAGGTCTCCTCCTGCTTTCCCCGAGGAAGGAAATTGGGAATGTTTTTGCTCACCAAAAGCAATTTGCCCTTCACCTCTGCTTGTGGAGGTGTGAGAAACCTTTTCCCCTCTGGCACAGGGATTCCTGCCTGCCAGCCTGCGGCACAGAGCCAGAGCCAGCGCTATCCCCTCTGTGCACGTGTGTACACACACATGTGTGCATGCATGTGCATGTGGGTGCAGAGAAGGGAGAGGATCCCTGGGAGGATCCCTAGGGAGGATCCCTGCCTTGGGCCATGTTAGGCTACAGAGGTCACATGGCCTTGTGCCCTGGAAGGCATGTGTGCCTGGAGATGCCCACCTGCATGTGCCCAGTGGATGTGTCCACACCTGAGAGCAGTGCAGGTGCCTCTGGCTTCTTGAGCCTTTGGATGGGGATGCCCTTTCCCCGCTATGCATTTCTTTATACATTCGTGAGCCCTGGCCCCACCAGGCACCATGTCCCTGAAATGCTGTCCTGGGGTACCAACATCTGGGAATGTTCTGACCCTCCACCCCATGGGATGACAGGAGCACCCTTTGAGGGCTTGTCTCTGTGTGTCCCTCACCACAGGGCAGACCCCTGGGTGAAGGCCAGGCTGTGGGATGCCTGGCACACTTGGCAGGGGTTTGAGATGCCTATTTTTGCAGTGCTCTGGGGCAAAAAGTAAACTGCACCTGCTGCAGGTTATGGGAACATTGAGAACATTCAGAAGTTACTATCAGCAGTTACCTAGGCTAGGCGGAACTGTTGACAGGCTGGCTGCCTCCAGACAGACAGACAGACAGACAGGCATCCTGGCACTCACATCTCCTGACATGGTGACCACAGCCGCCTGTTTTCCTGCTGGGTGCCAGGCTCACAAACACAGAGCTCTTCTCCCACCTACCACTGCCCACCCATGCTATGGATCAAGGAGAAATTGCTCTCAGGGGAGAAGTCCACGTCCTCCTTCATGTCACTCCACCTCCCTTGAAGGGTCCTGCACCACACTGGGCTCCATGTCACTGTGTCACTGCCAAGGGACTCTCTGGTGCCTCCCTCCCCCGTGCCCAGCCCGTCCCGTCAGCAGAGACCCACCGGAGCGTGGTGGGGCCCAGGACACCCCCATCTTCGCCGCCAGACTGGCCTCGTCCCCTGCAGAGCCGCCGTGTCGCTGGGGCCGCTCTGCCGCCGCGGGCCGTGGGCGAGGGGCGATGGGGGTGACGGGGGCGAGGCCCCGCAGCCGCTCCCAGGGGAGGCCCCCGCCGCCCGCACCGGCGCGGCGCAGGGTGACCGAGAGGCAGCTCCGCTCCGTGGGGACGGCGGCTCCGAGGGCGCTGTCCCGCCGCCGTGGGGGACCCGGGATGCGGCTGGGGCCGGTGGGGCTGCCCGGGGCTGGCAGGCAGCTGCCGTGAGGGGCCATGTCCTGCTCCATGGCGGCTGGCAGCGGGCTGGAAGCGAAGGTGCAAGGGCGGAGGGCTGGTGGTGCCCGGCCGGGCTGGGGGGCCTGCGCCATCCCGCTGCTGGGGCTGTGGCGTCTCAGGGTGCGGAGCTCCCCGGAGCTGCTGCCACCCAAGTGCCCGAGCCCCCACCTCCAGCCCTGTCCAGCCAGCCCGCCCGCCTCCGGCTGGGACAATGCGGTCCTTGTGGCCTGCATGGCACGCTCCCACGCTGGGTGCCATGGCTGCTCCTGCCCCTGTCCCAGCACCTTCCTGACCTCTGCCATCAGCAGCCCCACACCACGGGCAGCCCCACACCACGGGTGGGGACCCCCTGACCCGATCCCATGGCGGGAGGTGGAGGAGCGGTGCATACCCACCAGGGCCTGTGCTGCCTGCTTCCAAGGAGAGTGGGTGCAATTAAAAAAAAAAAAAAAAGAAATAAATTAAAATTTCTGAATATTTGAGATGTTTTCTCTTCCTCTCTAATTTTTTCTCCCTCAGATGGCATATGCCAGTGCAACAATTTATATCCTACTGCAGAAATTCCGTGGTTGCTTGTTGGGTGTCTATCAAAGTTGAACCTTCTTTCCCTTATTCTGGTTTTCTTTTTCTTCTTCATTATTCTGATTGTTTCTTAATTTTGCCAGCTTTGGGGCATTTTCAGAGTCAAGAGAGCACCTATTGCAGGGATTCAACTTGTCGCTTACTCTACACCTTCCTTACTCTAAGAGACTTCAAAGGGCAACACAATAAACAAGGAGAAAAGGAGAAAGGTGTTTTGGTGGGAAGGGATCAGAACACACATGGTTTGGTGGGCATATAAAAGCAAAGAAAAGGAGAGATGGGCACCCATAGCACCCACACATGGCAGAGACAATGCTTGCTGCCTTCAGGTGGCCAGGGCTGAGGGAATTAGAAGGGGAATCACCATCCAGTGACTTAGAGCAAGCCACGGGGAATGCTGGTGGAAGGCAGGGCTCAGGGCAGTTTGAGTTCTCTGCTTCTTTCAGGGCAAAGAGATGGAAAAGGTGGAAAAGATCACCTGATACTGTGTAGTATTTCCAGCACTAAGTATCTTCTCTGATGCTTTATGCAGTTTAATTCAGTATCTCTATTTCCCTGTCCCCTGAGGTCTCTGGCTACACAGGTCCCACAGGGGAGAAACAGTCTCAGTTTTCAGGCAGCGTTTGCCTTTGGCTTAATTATTCCCAGCTAATTCAGCAGTGTAGCTGGCACAGAAACCAAGCAGATGAAGACCTATCCTGCTCTGAAGGAAAACCTCACTGTGGATTCGTCTTGCTGCCTGCCCAGAGCTGAAGGGAGAAAGCTCCTAGGGGGAACAACAGGAAAATAAACTGTCAGCCATACGGTTTCTCACACACTTTTATTCCTCTGAGGAAGGTTTGATGTTGTTGGTCATAAAGTCTTTCATAGCCATGGAAAACACCTGGCTTAATGCTGAATGTGTCAGTAAACAATGTAAAACACAAGTCAGAGAAGATGAATAATTATTTTCTCTCTAGTCCATCCCCTACCTGTTTGTTGCCTTCTTTTGCTCAGTTTCTACATCGAGGGCAGAGTGGAAGTGAAAACAGGCAAGACAGCATGCAGAGGAGGACATGAAGAAAGGGAGAGGGGACCCCTGTGGGTGCAGGCTCCCCTTGCCACAAGGGTGGTTTAACCTGCCCCTGACTGCTCCGAGCTCCTCAGCTGCAGTGCAGCAGTTTTTATTGCTACCCCATGGCTCAGCTGTGCCTTTTTGCAGGGCAGTCCCACCTATGAGGGAGTCAAGGTGAGGAAGCAGGTTTCCAAGATGGTGCTTGGAAATAAGACTGTGATGTGCCAAGGGCAGGGGATATGAGCCATGCATCTGAGAGTGGCATGTCAGACCACACAGCACAGCCCCAAGTCACCAAGGCACAAAAATTTACCTGTTTCAGGCTGCACCTGCTCTTTGAGTCTTTGCTTGACAGGGCAAGTGTAACTTTAGTAACAGGAATAATTCCACTCACTGCATTTCCCCAAACCAGCCCAATGAACTCTGCTCCCTTCTTTGGGAAAGGAGGATAAAACTTCTGCTGGTGGGTTCACAAGTGAGGCTGAGTGACATGAGCCCATTCAGGAGCTGGGGCAGATTTGGGCAGCTGGCCTGAGGACCTCCTACTGCCAAAAGGAGCACACAGTCAGCACAATGGAAAGATGCTGGAGATATGGACCACCAAGGTACTGGCTGGCCCAGGTGATGGCACAGGATGCACAGATGTGCACATGGGGTGGTGGCACTGGCTAACATACCTGGGATATGCAGGAGTGGGGCACACAGGACCCCTCTGGCCAGAGCATTCATAGGTAGCACTGCTGCACCTACTGCATCCAAAGAATGGGGCTTGGGGTGAGAGGAGAGGTGACACAACCTCCTGTCACAGATTCAGAGCTCTCTCAAACCTCCCTGTGCACAATGAGCACTTGGCTGGCAGGGAGGGGGAAGAAGATATGCATGTCCCTCTGAGCCCCAGTGTCACAGTTTCAAACAGCACTTTGGTGGCCAGTTGGCCCCAGGACAGTGCAGGATGTCTGTGAATGTGGGCTTTTGCGCCAGACCCACACTATATGGCTTGGGTCTAAAAAGCAGAGGTGGTACAATGGGCCCATTTATACAGCAGGCTCAGTGTCCCTTTTCAGAAACATGCAGGGATATAGGAGGATGCTCCATGGCTTTGTTGGGATGACAGTTAAAGGAGAGCCTATCTACATCATAGGGCTCTGGAGCGCAGGGGACTGAAAAAGTGTGAGATGCCTCCCAGACTATCCCATCTCACTCTGTGACAAAGGAGCAGAAGGTCAGGCAGATCAGGAGAGGCTTATGTGATAAATCTGGCAGCATCCCTTCAGGGAGAGCTGCAGAATATTCTCAGCTTCATAAAGAACTTGGATAAACCTCTTTAGTAAAGATCTTTAATTTGAATGTGTTGCATCTGGAATGGATGGATGGATGGATGGATGGATGGATGGATGGATGGATGGATGGATGGATGTTCTCCAGCTCCCAAACACAAAGAGAAGTGGTGTGCCTTCAGCAGGGATAAAGGCAGACAGTCCCTGGGTCTTGCTGAGCCCTTGACCCCTCTGTGCAGAGCTTCAGCAAGTTTACCATCCCATCACCAAGGATGGGTGCTGTGAAGAGCTCAGCTGAAGCAATGATTTGTGTTGAAATCCCATTTATTTTCCCTCAAATAACCCCTGGACTTAAACAGAGTTAGATTAACTTAGTAAATAGGAGTAAATGGTTCTGTATCCCTTTGCAAGACTGGTACCCTACAGAGGCCTTTCCTACTGAAGGCTGTGTTGAGATGCCACACAGTTCAAACTCAAGTGATTGATAAGGGAGGTTTCATTTGAGTGGTTCATCAGTCTTGGCCATGAGGAGGAGCAGAAGTTCTTGGCTGGGTGAAGAGCTGTGAGCACATGGGAAGCCCCAAGTCTACAGTGCCACACAAAACTTGACTAAGAAGCAAAGAGGCAGAATGGTGAGTGGTGAGTACAAGACCCAGATCAGCAAGGAGCAAAGTGATGACCAGCCCAGGGCAAGACTGTCATCCCTACTGAGACTTGTGATCTGCTGCCCATGCAGCAGAGACTCCTCTGGATGCAATGGGCAGCTTGTCAGACCTCAGGCACGCCAAAAGCCAGGTTGTCCCGAATCATCAGTGTCTTCCGAAGGTCCCGTTCCATGATTGGCCTCTGTGTTCGCCACTTATGGGCCTCCTGGAGTCCTGGCTCAAAGTAGTAGATGCAAGCTCCAAAGCCCACCAGGATGAGAATGGAGATCATCAGATACACTGGCACAAACCAATCCAAGAAGTGGGGCATGGCTGCCAGAGAAAAGGAGAGAAAGCTCATGCTGTGAGAGCACCCAAAAAACACCCCCACAAAGATTCATCACAAGACATCTGCTACATCAGCAGTGCAGAGCCCCCCTGCAGCCCTCCTCACAGCCCTGCTGCACCCAATTCATGCTTGGTTGCACACTGAGGCACCTCATCCATTGGGAGAGGTCTGTGAGCAGAGCTCAGATCCCTCCCCCACATCAGCCATTGGGCAGTGGGAGACACTTACTGGGAGCAGCTGATCTGCCTTTCCAAGAGCCCCTCGCCACTCAGAAGTGAGGTGAGTCTGGAGCAGCGTTGCCCTGGGGAACACAAAGCAACACACCACATGATCACTGTTGACCCAGTGCTAAAAATGAGCAAGCAGGAAGGAGCAAACATTTACTTGTACAGCTGTCAGGGCTGAAGATTTCTGGAGGAGTGGACAGATGGGGTCCCAGCCCCACAACCTGGTGCTCTGGTACACTCTCTCTCCACCATTATGGCCCTGCTCATGCTGTACTCAGGGCATATACCTGAGTTGGGGCCAATCCTTTACCCCCGTCCTTTGGGATGGAGGGAGCAACTCACATTGTAACTCACAAAGGTGCCCAACTTGTCTGACTCGCTGCTGCTTGCTCTTGTCAAACACCTGCCAAGGTGTGGGCCATGCAGGGACAGGAAAGGGGATTGAGAAGCAGTCCCCCAAAAAACACAGCTATAGCCTTCTGAGTGCACCAGGTCTGCTGGCTTTTGTACTGTAAATGTGCCACTTGTTACAGGCTTTGGTGGATTAAACCAGGGACCCTCAGGCTTGGGAAATCACAATGGTGCTGGACTCAGGCACAAAAATGCTGTTCTGAAGGGAGGCTTTCTGTAACCCTTACCCCTCAGTGGGGGTGATGAAATGCCCTCTAACTTCAGGTGAGACAGAGTAAGGGCAGAGCTGCACCCATGTCAAACTCTTGCTTTTCCAGACAGCTGAAAGCTGTCACCTGCAACTGTCTCTCAAGTCAGCCCTCTGTCAATAACCACGTGTCCCAAGCCCCACTGCATGGGGGCAGTTAAGGGAAGGCTGGAGAGAGCTCTGAGCATCTTCATGCTCTTTCCTGGCCTGTAATGCTGCTGCCTTCTCCCACAGGCTTTTTTTTTCTTTCTAATGCTACAGCAATCAGTTGTTCCCAATGTGCCCAGCAGCATTTAGCTGCTGGACATCCCTTGCAACAGGATTCCTGTAACAGGAAATGTGAAGTTCATCTCTACCCTTGAACGACACCTCTTTTTTTGCCACAGGATTAGATCTGACACAGGCTGCAATTCTTATTACCATAAGCAAGAAACTACCAACACTGGAGAAAATACCTGATTTAATCCCACTAATTGGCATGAATGTTGGTATTTACATGTTCTCCTTGCAAGACAAGGGGGACCCCAGTGGATTTTGCCTCCTCCTACCATGTTCTTTGGTTTTCAGCAGTTCTCATTTTTGCTACACATAGTGCTGCCACTAGCAGAACTACCCAGAACTAAAGTTCTGGAGGACTTTTTATGTCTCCCTCTCAGTGATTCACATCTCCCTTTTGTCAGGCCCTTGCTCCATCTGATCAAGTGCAACAGGAGTGGAAGGCTCGGCATTGGCCACCATTTGACCAGAGCAAAGGGGCAGTCTGGGTGCTGCTCCTGCCTCTTCATGGCTGCCCCTGCCTTTGTCAGGTAAGTAACTGGTGAGGAAAGCTCACAACACAGCTTGCAATAACATCACAGACATGTTGTGGGGAGTGGTAGGACTTCGCTCACTCAACTCAGCTTAAGAGACCAGGTAGGGAATTCCTCAACAGGAGTCAGGTCTGAGCTCCAGGTTTGGCCAGCAGCCCCTCAGCACAGCTTTCCTACATGCTCTGCAGGAGTAGCTCCCTCACACCTCATGTATCCCCCAGCTGCTGCTGCAGACAGCCTGGGGGCAAGGCTGCTGCATCCAGAGGTGCCTCAGCTACTGATACCCATCTCCAGCTGGCAACAGCAATGGGCAGGGTTTGGGACCCTGGGAAGGTGACTTCAGCTCAGTACCCCTGGGGTGGCAGGAGGAAAGCCAATAGCCTGATTTCCTTCCCTGATCATCTGTTTTCCAAACATGGAAGTGAAGCTACGTCCAAAAAAGTACCACAATAAAAAGCAGCCCTAGAGACTTCACAATTCATCCCTCCTCCATTACTGGCAGAGCCAGCATTTCCCAGCTCCTCGCCAGCAACCTATTCTTTGGTCTACTTGCTATGCAGCCCTCACCTCGTGCTGTGTCCCCACACAGCTTACCCATCCCTGTCCACCAATGAAGGGTGCTTGCCATGGCCAAACCAAGTGCAGGACAAGGTGTCAGAGCACTCCTCAGCCTCTGCAGGGCTGGCCTGGTGAAGCAACTTGCTTTTGTCAGGTGGGTGAGCAGATTTTCGCTGCAAATGCTGAAATCAGGGACTTCCATTCAAACGCATCAGCTTTTTGGAGCAGTTCTGCAGATACTAAATGTGCCTTAACCCTTGCTGGATCAGTTGATCTCAGCATCCCATTTTGCAGTGGGACATCCATGTCCCCTGAAAGACATGAAAGAGTCCTTGTTTTTTCATCTGAAAGAGCGACTTGTATAGGTAAGCTAGTTGATCCTTTATAAATCCACGTTATACATGTCACGCCAGCTGCTCACCTTCAAGGTCAGCCCTAGATCCCCCATGCCACCTCCCACTGCCCCCCATGGGAACACACTTCAGATGGTAACCCTGGCGGCACACTGCAAATGGCAGGGCAGAAACTGCTTGGCAGAGGCTGGGAACAGGGTGCCAGGACACAGGTGACTTTGGGTACAAAGCCCTCCCATGTGCACAACTCAGGCTGCAGTGTTACCAGCCATGGAATCACCCTGACGGCAGAAGATGCCCCCAGGACTGGGCAGGTTGCAGCTCAGAGCAAGGAGGTGCTGATGGCTGGGGACCCAGACGTGACATCGCACCCATCGCATCCCCAACAACCACCCGCTACCTGCCCTGACACCTGCCACCTACCTACTGCCACCTGCCACTTACCTCCTTCCATACGCGCAGGGCGACAGGATGAGGCTGCTCCCTCCGGTATCTGCCAGGGCTCGGCCGGGACGCGTCAAGCTCCTTTCCCGGCCAGGCAATGCCAGGGAGAAGGGACCCGGCTCCGGGAGAGCTGGGCGACAGCGGGAGGCGACAGGCGCGGATGGGCGGGAGGCAGGCAGGGAGGGAGGGGGGGCAGGAGCAGCCGTGGCGGGCGATGGTGGGGACGGGGAGCCAGCACTGCGACCTCATTGCCCACCAGGGCTCCGGGGAGCTTCCCCCACCGCCTCCCCGGCCGCGTCAGCCCCGCTCCAGCCTCCCCGGGGCACCGCATCGCCGGCCACCCCCACACACAAGGAGAGACCGTCTGCAACCAACTGCATTCCGGCGCGAGGAGGGGGGGCATTTTAGCAGCGGTTGCTATGGCGACGAGCCTCCCAGCTCACCCGCACATGGTACCCGAGCCAAAGCCACGGGGGAGGTGACGGCGGGATGCTCTCCCTCCTCCCGCATCATCCGCAGCCCGGGCTGCAGTCCCGGTGGAGGAGGAGAAGAAATGCCTGGGCAGACGTGCGTGAGCTCGGTCTGATGGGGATGGATGGTCTGTTCAGGGTTCACAGATTTACCAGAGTGTCCAGCCCAGGGTCGGGGGGTTAGTGGTTTGTCGGCAGCTGGATGGAGGCAGAGAGAGGGAGGGTAGAAGGGCCAAGGAGGTTAGTACTCCCGTTTGGGGTTTCATGTAAAAATAAAATAATCAACACTTTGACCAGAAGTATCTTACACCAAAAAAGAACCCAGAAAAAACATTGCTATCTGAAGTACTATTTTTGCTTCCAGTGAAATACCTTGTTTCTAGAACCCACACCTGATTCTGTCATTGCTCTTGCTGACAGGAGAGGTTTTGTTAAAACATCTTCAGCTTTTCAGCAGCACAGAAATAGTAACAAGCAAACTGTTCTGTGGGTTTGATATTGTTTGTGGTTTGGGTTGTTGGTTTCTTTGGGGGTTTTTTTGACATACATATGGAAATTTTCACCATGACCCATAAGTCATTTAATGCAAAAATGTTTTAACAAAATCAAAAACAACCGTCTCCAGCCCTGAGAGTTACCTGCTCTCCTGCCAGCGCTCTCCAACCCTGCCCAATTAGTCTCTGACAATTAAAGCTCTGCAGATGTGCCGTAGGGGGTCGTTGTAAAGGCTTGAAGGGTTAATAGTATCCAACAAATCCACCAAGCTGTCCAGACTTGAATTTGTGCCCACTACATTTCTATGCCCCAGGAGCTGTGAGACATGAGGTTTGGCTTCCCACTAGGTTGTATTTCAGGCACAAATGGCTTCATCCCCTCCTCAAGCAAACCTATTGACAGTGACAGAGCCCATGTGCACTAGCTGGCTCCAAGGGTAATACACCCAAAGGGTCTGTAACCTGGTCATCCATCAGTGCAGAGGCAGGGCTGTGCTGGGAGCCATGGGAGGTGGCTGGCATGCTCTGTGATTTCTTCTTCATCCTTCTTTTGGTCTCCTGAGCCTCACATCTTCCTGATGTAACTTCATAATAGCTTAGAAGCATTGAATATAGGCTTGCAATCCTTCCGTACCAAACAGGATATCTGCATGGAGGATCAGATCCATGAGGTCTAGCTAGCTGCTTCCTGGTTTACTCCAGCAAGGTGGGCATTCCAGATGATTGCCATGAGCCTCCAAAGTGGGGCCTGAAATAATTTAATTTTAACCTCACTGAAGTTCAGTCATGATACCCACCTTGACTGACCATCAGCCCAATAATTGGTTCACTAATCCCACTGCAGGGGGAGGAAAACACAAGCCTCAAGTTTTGACCATACTAGGAGAGAAACATGTGGTTTGGAGAAAGAGATTTTTAAAAAGTAACATTGAAAGGGGTTTGTTTATTGTCTACCCTAAGGGCAGGCAAAAGCACAATCCATTTGAGAGGGCAGAAGGAAAACCCCTTTTCAGGTATTCAAAGCAAATGAGAGGAAGAGGTGGATGGCACAAGGTAGGAGACTATACATTTCTCCAGGTGGCCAGTCAGTGCCAGAGTCACAGGCCACCAGTAGAGTCTGGTGGGCCAGACATCCTCATGGACACTGTGCCAAAATGTGTAAGATCCTTCTATCCAGCCAACCATCCCAGCTCTCTCTCCTAGGTCACCTCAGGGGTCACACCAGAGCCAGTGTCCCCATCAGTTTGCAACTTCTCCCTGGATTTAAGTGAGGGCTTAATGCCAGCATGCTGCTCATGTGGCCAAAGCCCCAGAACAGCAATAGTTTTGACTCACAGGGTCATTTTTCCCCGTGGCTCATTTCCCTGCCATGCAAGCATTGAGAGGGCACAACAAGGAGCAGGGACCACCTCTTTCTGAAATCATCACCACATAGGTGTGCTTGCACAAGTCACAACACAGCAGCCTTGCTTGCTTCAAGCAGAAACACCCCCAGATGAGTCTGAAGGACCTTTGGAGGCAACAAGAAGTAAGCACTGGGTTTTGTGCTGCCGGAGCTGGGACACACTTGCAGCCCCCGTGCCTCTGACGCAGCTGCTTGCTGCCTGTGACAGGGCTCTCAGGTGCTGTCACATCCCTTGGTTTCCAAAAAGAGGTGCAGTGGCAAGACAGCTCCAGGCATCGACGTGCCAGTACAGCTCAAACTGCATAGAAGTGCTTCAGCTGCAGTTCAGCTTTCACCTCGAATAGGGCTGCTGCATGCTACTCAGATCTTCCAGGCATAAGCATGTGCATATCATTCTGCTCAGTGCCTGGGGGGCTTTCAGTCCCCTCTGCCTATCTTGGAGGAAGCCCCCGAGTGCCTGTGCACTCATGAGCCCCTCAAAGCCATTTGCCTCTGGACACTCAGGGCCAAGCCTCTGACTACCCTCCATATCTCTGTGCAGCCACAAATTCACCTGCATGATGAAGGGGAGCACGGGGTCAAGTTTGATGTGAGAGGGTGACCCAGCCAGAGCAGAAATCATGAAACCTTTTTCAGGCAAAAGCCCTGGCTGGAGAAAGAGGAGGTGGCTGGGCAACCTCAGGCACACACTCCCTGCTTGAAGCATGCCCATAAATCACAGCATGAACAACACAGTGATCTCAGCTTAATCCCAGGCCTGGTTAAGTGTTATTCCAGTCTTTCCTAACGAGTTTCTTCACTGTTCTTTAGTGTCATTTACGTTTTCATCAGCATCTTATGAGGTGATCAAGCACAGGTCACTGCCTCTCTTTAAGGCAACATCATTTTTCCAAATATTATTCTCCCAAGGTAGGTACAGGCATGGGAGAAGATGGAGTTTATGAAACTTGCCTCTCCCAAGGCCTGCAGTAGAGGATGAAACTCCATCAAGAGTCACAGAAATGCTTCCCTTCTCAGCAGGTGAAGGTGAGGGAGCTGCTGCAGAATAGAAAAGGCACACTGGATGCATGGCAGGACACCAATTGGGGATACTCTGGTGGGAAAGCAGAGCAACCCACCTTCTGGGTGCTACTGCAGCTTCAAAAAAAAACGTATTAGAGAAGCTTAACTGAGTTGATCAAAAAGCTACGAAAATGTGTATGGTGAGTTAAAGAGCAGAATGGAAAAAGATTACTTCCTTTGGGTCTAACAATAGCTGGGAAGAGTACTTGCCAAAGGAAGTTGAAGTTGCCAGTAACGTATGTGGAAATGGCATTTGTTTCTCTAATAATTTGCACTTTCTGCAAATGCTATCATTTTCATCTATTAATGAGAGAACAAATGTGATCAAATACACGAGTTCATATCCTGCAGGCTTCCTGGGCAGGACTGAGAAAGGTCAGCCTGAAGCCAGTGGTGCATGGCTAGGCTACATCTCAAGAACTCATGCTGAATAGGACTGGAATGAAGCCACCACTGTCAGGAGGTCTGTAAGCAGGTGCTGAGGCAACTGAGACCATGCTAGGGGTCAGTGTTCTTCTCTAGACCATCTCCAAAGTCTGTCTCTTTCACTCCTGTGGCTGCTTGAGGAGAACCAAGAGAGAAATCAGAGAGAAAATATCTCAAGATGCAGCCCCTGGATGAAGCATACAGCAAACTGGCCAAGGATACATGAAGGCAAGGTGTGCTGTATAATATTATTTGTAGCGTCTGCTGCTGTCCTGCTGCAAGAGCCACTGCCCCATTCCCAAGGAGCACTGGTGATGGCCAGGCCAAGTCTCACTGACGTTAATTGCCTTCGTTGGCAGCACCAGAGCATCTTCACATTGACTACAATACACTTCTACCTATTTTTGGAATGATTTGTGCTACCAGAGCAAAATCAGCCCTCAGAATCAGGAGGTCTCCATTTCCATGTCCTGTCCAGCCCTTGTCCCTTCTGCCTACACTGGGGGCCAATGTACAGACACCCCTGTGTCATCTCTCCTGCACCACTCAGGAGCTGAGATAGTCTCATTAGTCCCACTTTGCAAATTGGAAATGAGTGGTGAGAGGTGGAACAGCCAGACAGAGTCACACAGGGATATGTAAAATACACCCTGGCCTCCAACACCAACTGTGTCTCATCCCTCTCCACTCCTCTCCTTGCCAAGCTACAGAACTAGACAAGAGCTGCAGGCACATTGCAAGCCTGAGTCTCCACCTCCTTACAACATCCTTTACCATGAAAAACAGTTTTAAAATGCTACTCTTTCACATTAGATCTGTTTTTCACCCCTTGGCCCATGCATAAAGAGCCAATAAGGATGCAGGATAATGACTCCTGTTCTCCCCTCTGGTTCCCCACTGAGATGAGCTGCACTGCAGGCTTTGCACTCCCTGCAGAGCAACCCTGGCTGCATTTCAGAGAGGGTGGAAAGCAAAGTGAATCTGCCTGGCTTAGCTCACTGTGCCAGCTGTTAGGCAACACCTTTGCATCCCAGGAGGAAACTGGCTCAGACTTTGAGGCAGGGACCATTAGCATTTCCACTGTCCCACTCCAAGTCACTGTGAGGTGGTCTGTGTACCTAAGGGTCTGTTGTTAGTGAGGAGCTGAGAGGAAGGCATCCCCCTGGCAAAAGGGCAGAGTGAACATGCACACAGAGGAGGGAGCAGGGTGAACCTCTGTGTCTCCATGGGAAGGCGAGTGTCATTCCTGCAGAAGTAAGTCTGCCAAGGAGCAGCCAAGAAACCTGGTGGGGACAAAGAATAATAACTGTGAGATCAGTGGTAGCTCATCTGGACCTGTGAAATCTCCACAGACGCTTGTGTTGTGAGAAGGAGGAAGCCTGCAGCAACACAGGACAAGCAGCATATCCCCAGTCAGAAACTGAAGCCACCCAGATCCTTCTGTGGGACCAGAGAGCAGGCAACAGGGAGTAGCAGGGGCAGAAAGAGGACTAACACCTTCTAGATGGGTGCCAGAGGTTTCCACACCCTCGCTAGCCCAAAAGGAACATTGTCCCATTTGCTGTCTACATCCCCCCAGCCTGGAGCTGGCTCTTGTTATTTATCACATCTGTTTGCTTCCCATCTTTAGGATACATCTGCCCTGGATTCATCTTCCCTTCCCCCTGCCGAACTCAAAACCAGCCAGAAATATCCTGTAATCTCTTCTGCTTCACCTGTAATTTGCTTCATGCTGGCAACGAGTGAAACCGTCTGCCTTTGTCAAGATCAAAAAAGCCATGGCAGCCATGTGATGTCAGCTTACATTAATGCCCCCCTCTCCCCTTCACTTCCCTCCTCCAGCTTGCTGCAGAAGGGCAACTAACTGTGCCTTCATTCTCCTCCAGCCTTCTTCCTTCCCCAGTATGTCTCCTACCATTTGGATGTGCCCTGGTGGAAGGGGCAGCCTGCATCAGCAGGCAGCTGAAGGGGTCCTGGACCCCCTTTAGCACTAAGTTGGAGCCAAACTCAGGGATGATGCAAAGAGTAGGAGATGCAGCAAGGTGGATCACAGGCCACCAAGGTACACTGGATCTCTGAGGGCTTTACATCAGCACACATTGTTGGGGCCCAGTTCCTGGATGGGCCTGGAAGATTCTGGATTTTACCTGCAAAACAACCACACACCGGTACCACCCCCTGTAAGGGGCTTCGGACTTTACCTTATATGTACAAATAAGAGCAGCCAAGTCAATGGGGTCAAAGTGCTGGCCCCTGGGCGGGGTCAGTCAGAGGTCATATATGTTGTTGTAATTTGAATAAAGTTGAGATTTTGCCTGGACACGGTATCGGTGTTAGCATCCCACTTAAGCCATCTGCAACATTTGGTGACGTGGTATTTTGGGACAAATTACCAGATGCAGATAGGTTTAAAATATTATTAGAAGCCCCTGAGAGCTTCTGGACCGCGTTTTGGATGGTCTTTCATTTAGAAGCCCTGAGAGCTTCTGGACCCCGTTTTGGGTGGTCTTTCATTTAGAAGCCCTGAGAGCTTCTGGAGCTCGTGGAGAAGCCTGCAAAGCTTCTGGAAAGTGCGAGCACGAGAAAACCCGACCGAAGACAGGATCAGATGACTACGACACCGGTGAGTTAAAGAAACATGGGGAATACTGAATCAGCTAAGAAAAACCTATTACTTGATAAGTTTGAAAAATTAGCTCATGTTACAAAAACAAAAATCGAAAAGCAACCATTAGAAGAACTTCTGGACTGGTGCCAGAGCCGGGGGCATTTCATTGATACCAGCCTCACATTTTCCATAGAATTATGGGACAGAATAGGGGCAGATTTGTGGAATTCAGTGCAAACTGCTCCTGGGGCCTTTTTGGTACTAGCCCAGCCATACACGGCTATAAGAAATATGCTATCAGAAGTAAAGTGGGCCCGCCAAAACCTCCAGCTACCTGAGAGAGGGGAAAGGAGTTTTCATCTGCAGAGCGGCTTTCCCCCTGAGCACCCTTCTGCACCGCCGTGGGCACCGCCGCCCGTGCCGCACGCCGCGGCCGCCCCATCACCCTGCGGACCACCATGGGGATCGCAGCCGACCTACAGAGCTGGAGCGTCCATGCCGCCCGCCGGGACATCCGTGCCGCCGCTGGTACCACTGAGCGCGGCCCCCCCTGCCATTCCAATCTGCATCGCCATCACCCGTGCCGCCACCGCCAAGCCCGGAGCCGACTCGTGGGACCGGCGCTGTGCCCTCTGCCGCCGCTCTGCTGTTCCCACACTCGCTCGCTGCACCGTCCCGCGACCACCTCGGGACCTGGGGAGCCGTGCCAACCGGTGCTGCTCCGCTGTTCTCGTCCATCCCGCCCGTGCCAGAAGACCCCGCGCGATCGCACCGGCCCTGGGACCGGGGCGTCCCCGCAAAAAGCCAACAACAGCAAGCCATAAGTGAATTCAATTTATATTCTGCGAGACCGGAGCTTAGCTCCGCGCCGCGATTCAGCGCGGAGCCCCTAGAACCACGCCCGGCGAGCCACGTGTTGAGACAAAGCATTGCACAATCCGCAAAGCCCGCGAAAACAGACAATAGGGCTGCGAGCACACCCAGCCGCGCGGCGCCGGGGGCGGTCACGGAGCATGCGCGGGGGTTTCCCAAACCCCCCCTCCACGGCGCGCCGTCAGATACAGCTACTGCGCATGCCCCATCCGCGGGAATTCCCCCGGCCCTGACCGCGCCGCGGGAAAAGACCGCCGCAAAGGGGTCCAGCCGCGACTCAGACGCAGCTCCAGCACCGAGGGACACACCCACCAGCTGCATTTTGGAATGGAGTGAACCAGCCCGACTACTTAAAGAAACAGTAGCCAAAAATTCGCAGAAAGAAGTTTTGAACGCTTTGACTGTGTGGGACAAGGTAGGGGGTGGGAAAGATCAAAGAATGATGCAAGGGAAGTCAAATATCTTAGAAAAAGAATTAATTAACCTTTTTCCTGAGCTCTTTGCCTTCCAGGTAACACCAGATCCGGTCCAACAGATATACAGAAACCTAATAGAAATATTTAGCAATTCCTTCCAGCCTCTGGTATCAACACCAATCATCATCATTGCCCAAGGCTCCAAAAGGGAAACATTAAACCAACTGACAGATGAAGGTAATTACCACAATTTACAAACACAAATTGCACTACACACTCAGGTTCCACAACAGCCAAAACATATTGCCTTGGCTGTCTTTTCTCCTTCCTTGCCATGCATGCAAACACCTAAGCAAACATTCATAAAGTCTGTGGAAGAGGTAAGAGAAGCCTTTAATGCAGCTACTCCTGATACAAAACCTGTGTTATTCCTTACCGAACCAGAAACAGAAACACCAAAGGCAGAACAAGCCATTTCTAAAATTGAACAGAGAATTGGCTCTATCACAGTATTTCAAAATGGTCCCCTGCTAACCATCTTTCTATTTGTTTATAACAAGCAAGTAGAAGTGGCTGTGTTAATGGCTCACATATTAAAGGAGCTACAAATTTTAAAGTGGATCCTCTGTTCTGCTCAGTTGAGAAACACCATCAACCTTAGATTTAAAATTATTGGCTCCATACAAATAAAAGCTAGGAAGAGGTTAAAAGCCATCTCCAAATTGGAACCAGACAAAATTGTGTCACCAATAAAATCCCTTGATCTGGTTGAAAAATGGTTATTGCAACCTACAGCAGTGAACAGTATTTCCATAGACAATCACTTTCTAAAATGTTCTCCTTTTCATACATCTGTAATAACCAAGGAGCAAATTTTGCAGCTGTGGAGTCCAACCTCAGAGGTTGTTACAATGTTTGCAGATGCTGGCAATAAAACAAACAATACAGAGTTGGTCACATACTCAAAAGGGATTCATGGTAAAATACAAAAGGTTGGCATTTCTTCTTTAAAAGGAAAAACTTCTTCACCAGAAGTTCCAGTTCTGTTTAGTTGCAATTGTCATTAGAATTGGTCGTTAGCTGCCCAATGAGAACGGCCAGTTTTGAGTTGACAAGCTGTTAGCCCTACCTCAAAGTTAAAAACAAACCCTAAAAAGCACAATGGTTTTGAAAGTTCAAACAATCAGTGGTTCTGAATAACAAGAGTGGCTTGAGCAGTTTGAGCTCCCTGCCAAGCTGCCCATCAAAGCTGCAGGGTGAGACACTTGTCTTCTCAAATGCAGAACATTGTCTAGAGAGCATGGGAGCATCAGCACCTGCTCTTCCCAGGTACAGTGTTCTGTGAAGTTTTCTTTTGCACATTAACATTTGCAGTCAAACAGCATTAC
This sequence comes from Hafferia zeledoni, assembly GCA_035583235.1. NCBI lineage: Eukaryota > Metazoa > Chordata > Aves > Passeriformes > Thamnophilidae > Hafferia > Hafferia zeledoni. Next base: position 48,626,431 of record JAWWEV010000043.1, read on the forward strand.
AAAAATCCCAAAAGAGTTAAAGTGACTGAGATTTAAGGCTTCAAATTTTACAGTGGCCAGGTAAAGTTTGAAAGAACCTCGAAAAAATGCATAAGAAGGGTTGGCTCAGCAGGTCTGAAGCTCAGCTTATTTGCTAATTGAAGTCACTTTGCATTCATAAACACTTTGCACAAAATGGATTGTTTTGCACTGATTGTGAGTTATAAGTTGTCTTGTTTTGCACTAATTGTAAGTTGTAAGTTTGTAACAGTTGTTTTAAAAGTATAAATCCCAAGCCTTGCATGTTTTGAACATGTATTGGTTTGTGTCAGTCTTCAAAGGTTCTATTTTGAAAAGAAGAGGGGGAGATAGGGATATGAAGCCCACAAGAAATCCTGTAAGGTCTTGAATTAGAAAAATCCAAAAGAAATTGGTTTTGAATTGGCTAATTCCAAAGAAATTACTAATTTTCAAAAATTTTTCCATTTTTCAGAAAATTGACACAATTTCCAAACTTTTGGAGTTCAGTGGACCAACCTCATTCATTTAACAATGAATCTTAATGACCTTAGCAGGAATAGCCTTTCCATTGCTAAAGAGCCCAAGCCCTGAACCCTAATGGATCTCATTGTTGACTCTGTTGTTTCTTGTTTTGCTTTTTGTTTATTTATTAAAAAGAAGGGGGAATTGTTGGGGTCCAGTTCCTGGATGAGCCTGGAAGTTTCTGGACCTTACCTGCAAAACAACCACCCACCGGTACCACCCACTGTAAGGGGCTTCAGGACTTTACCATGTATGTCCAAAGACGCAGCCCGGACCAATGGGGTGAAGGTGCTGGGCCCTGGGAGGGGTCAGTGAGAGGTCTTATATGTTGTTGTAATTTGAATAAAGTTGAGATTTTGCCTGGACATCGTATTGGTGTGAGCGTCTCCACCTCAGCCTGTCTGCAACAACCCCATGTCACCCAGTCGCTCCCAGTGTCACCCCAATCCTTCCCAGTCCATTCCCAGTCCCTCTGGGTGCCCCTCCAGCCCTCTCCCCTCTCTGCCACTGCCCCCTCACCTTGTCACAGTCTCTCCCCTCTCTCTCCCAGTGCCCCCCAGCTCATCCCAGTATCTTCCCTCTCTCTTCCACTGCCCCTCAGCTCATCCCAGTCTCTCCCCTCTCTCTCCCACTGCCCCCCAGCATGTCCACCTCACTGGTGCTGTCAAGCTCCCAGCCCAGCTCCGGCCCCTGCTCTGCTCCAGGATGGATTTGTACCCTGCACAGGGGCAGCTGAGGTGGTTCCAGGGCAGGCAGAACCTCCAGGACTACGTGGTGGCCACTGATGTGGTCCCCAATGGGGACTGGACCCACCAGCTGCTGGGGATGCTGGAA
>JAWWEV010000043.1:48632475-48767878 GCA_035583235.1 Hafferia zeledoni
CATCCGAGATGTGACGGGATGGGATGGCAGGGAGGCTTGAACTGCCAGGGGACGGTCCCACTGAGACTCGAACTCAGAACCTTGGGATTCAGAGTCCAGAGTGCTCTCCTTTGCACCAGGGGACTGCCCATACCTTCCTTATATGTAAGAAAGAAAACACTTTTATTTAGAGACTGACTGACAAAACTACAAACTACATAGGATTAATAGAAGGGAATGTGTACTGTGGTCTGTGGCTGCTGGGGAAAACTGTGAAGACCTTAAGTTTGAATTGCTAGAAGTAATATTCCCCAGGAAGATCAGAATCAGTGTTTCTCTCTTGGCTTCCAGAGAGGAAGTGGACTCTGAGAGTGACTGAACTTCTGGGATTTTTGTTTGTCCAATTTATCTTTAAGGTGATCTTCCAAAATGAGGTGCTGATAATGCTCTTCCCTGAGGAAGGTCCAGTTATGCACTGCTGGAACGTTTTTTGGCTCGTTGGTTTGCTGTGTGTTTTTTGTTTTGTTTTAGTTACTTGGCTGTGGTTGTTAGTCTTTGGGTTTTTTTAGTGGGAAAAGGCACAAAAAGTCCCCACTGTATTTTTTCCAACATCTGTACCAGCAGTGGTGGTATTGTGTAGAAGGACACCTAAACTAACCTAGTAGCTCCTGACACAGTGAAAGGGTTAAAAAGGGGGTGTAATGCTATAGTAGCAGCTCTTTCTGAGTTTTAACTTCATCTCTAAAGTTGTACTAGTGATAAGTTTCTGGTTTAAGGTTTTTCTATACCTGTGTGAGCATATGAGCAGTATCTCTGGAATGTGATGGGAAAGCACTGATGCATTTGAAATGAAAGTTGGCAGTAAAATATACCAGTAAAGCATTGGGGTTCACTTAGTTAGAAAACAAATTACGTAAAATGACTTGCCATACAGTTCTGTGCCCAGGAAATGTTTCTGTGAGTCTTGTTATGCTCCAATAAGCTTCCCATTATAAGCAGCCTTTCTAGTGATTACCATTGTGGCTGCCAGCTGCCCACTGTGAGTGGGCCTAAGATATGAACACCCCTTAAAGAATTACGATATCTCTTCAATTAGCACGTATTTAGTAATTAGCAGGGTTCCTGGTAACTTGCTACTTCACAAACTGCAATGGTTATGTGGTTGGTTATGGGTAAGTAGATACTGTCTTGTCAAGCTATTTGGTTAAACTGGCAAATTTATTATCTTTCAGTCACCTTGCTACATCCCTCCCCTTGCCTTCAGAGAGGGATCACCTTCGGCCCAGGATAGATCTGATTGTGTTTATGATTGACATCAAGAGCAAATACAGGTAAAAGAAGGGCAAAAATATGAGAGGGGGGGACTGATATTCTTTCTTGGATTGATGGCTAAACCATTTTTAATCTGTGGAATTGCTGAATAGCAAATTTCAAACCCAGGGCTTGCCGTGGTGGAAATGCTCAGTAATGTACGTAGTGGCTTTCTGGCCTCCAGCAGTGGATTAGGACTGAACTGCTCTGTGCAATAACATGCCTGTTGTGCACTAAGGTGCCGTAGCAGAGCAGGCAGAATGTATTTCAGGATCTGGGTATGTGATGATATGAACTGAGCTTTGGAAAGAAGCTGTCTGTAAAATCAGGTGGAAATGATGGTGGTGCTGTGAAGTTCTGCAGTATGCAGATGGCTGATGTGTGCTGGGCAGTGCTACCTAATAATCAGCCAGTTGCTGTGTCTGTGTCCCCAGTGCACTGATACTCCTGGTCAAGTGGGATCAGCACTACTGATGTCTCTAGGCAAAAGTGAAAAGTCTGCAGGGATTGATCCCTATTCTATCATCTTGTGCTTCTCTTTGTAGAGATGAAATTTGCGTCCCCAGGCCATAAGTAAAGACTTGCTAAGGCACAGAAGTCAGCATTTTATTACTTACTTAACTTGTGACTGATGATCCTGGGCTCTCATTTACCAAAAATGACAGGCCCAGCTGCATACTTACAGCACAGATGGTGCTGCAGAAATGTGTGGGCAAGCTCTTCCTGAAAGAGCCAAAGTGGTGCTGAGTCTCATTGGATGTTAATGAATTTGGATGCTTAGTGGCTGTAAGTCATGGAGGACCCCGTTCAAACTAAGACTAACTGTTGAGTCTTGAGTAGAAAGGATATGTTATGGATTATTAAACAGCTGTGGGTATTACAGAAGTCTCTGTTGTCATGCTTTTAGCAGAGAGCAGAACTCTGCGAGCTCACAGATCAGCAGATGTTAACATCACTGGTTTTCTAATTGTGCTTCTGAAAGTTATTCCTGTTGTCCTTACTGCACTGGTTTAACCTCCCTGTCCAACTGGATTGTCTGTACTTTTCTGACAGCTTGAAGAAGGTTGAAGCTTCCCTAGCTTATGTGGATGGCAGCTTCTTCCTGGGGAAAGTGTGCTTTCTTGTCACTGGAGGTATGTATGGCACTTCTTCCCCCCCTCCAAGCAGCACAACTCGCTGTTGATTTTCTTAAAACAGGACTGTAACTTAACTTGAAATAAACCAAAGTAAACCAGTGCTTTTGTCAAGAACTTTGTTTAAATTATTTCTGTACTCCTCTGCCTTTTTTTGTTGTTTTCTTAGATAAAACATGCTTCTCTTCTCTCATGCTCACTTTCTCCCTCCTTTTTGTTTTTGCCAGTCAGACCTCTCTCCTTTGTCCCTGATTCCTGAATGTGATTCGTATTACTGTTTTTTTTCCCCTGTATTCCTGCGGAAGTCTGTTCTATCTGCTCTTGCAAATTGCCTTAATGATAGTCTTAACGAGCAGTGAGGAACATATGATACTGTGATAATAAAGAGGATCTAAATGGATGAGCTACAAAACTATTAAGTATAGTTTTAGTACAAAACTGGTATTCCTGCTGTGCACTGTCTGGCCCTGTCGTGCCTCTAATCCTTCTGTCTCCCTGCCTGAAGAAAAGAAGGTGCTTTCCTGTGTAGCCTCCCCGCTTCAGCTCTGAGGAACTGAAGGGCCCAGACTGTACTGCTCAGTGTTGAAACAGGTGCTGTGTCCTGGAGTTTGGGGATCAGGAGGCCAAGTTCTGGGGTAGAGGAGGAGTCTGAGCATTGTCTTGTGCTGTGACTCTCCTGATGAAGTGAATTCCTTGGCAACAAGACCACTCTGTGATACCACGTGAGCCAGGAGGACTTATGATGAGTGGAAGATTCTGCCCTTATCTAAAATGTCAATCTTACATGAACAGTAATATGGCAATACTGTTCCTGATGTGAGTATTATGAGAGACTTCTGTGCTAATTTCATTTCAAGCCTTTTATCGTTCTGTTGTACTGTTCACTGTTGCCTTACCTTCTATGGTGTTCTCAAAATTATCTCTGGATTGTTTTTTGGTTGTGGAATTTCCTTGTACTTTTTTTTACTGATTGCTGATTATGGGGCTTGTAATGTTGGAAAACTTTTTTGTAGTTGGCAGGGTGAATTATTGCAGCATTGACACGAGTGCCATCTGTAAACTGGGAGAAGCCCACTGCAGTCCTGTGCTATTCTGTGAGCTGGAGGTAAGGTGCTTTTTTGATGCATGGAGGGATTTCTGAATTTCACTGCTCTGTGATCCTTAGGAACATCATTACATTAGTAATAAATACATGTACATACACTGCTGTCTTGTGTAAGTGTCAGAGACCAGACTGTTTCTACAAAAACAGTAGAGGTACAGCAGTCTGTCCTTGAGATAAGCCGTCTAGTAACCTGCTCCTTCCTGTGCTACTTCAAGGCCTCAGAAAGCCAAGGCTAAACTAAAACAGTTATCTCTGGTATGCAAAGCCTTGATACACTTGTTCCTTGCTACATTTTTTCTTCCTGGGAGCCCCACTGCTATTATTTGCCATGCGACTCCCCTGCCCATGTACTGCTTCCCATTAGCCAATCTTTGTGGCTTCACAGACTGTTTTTCCACCTGATATGCCACTCTTTCCAATTACCTACTGGTTGTGAAAAGCTGGAGGGAGTTTGGCATCCAGTGGTAGCACACTTCACTGTTCTCTCTATTCATCATTCCATCCTCAGGAACTGCTTCCCTACCAGCAGGTAGTACCTGTGCCTTTGGCAAGCCCTTCAGGGCTTGCAGTTGGAAACACTGTACCAACTTCCTTAATGTTAGGGGAGCAAATAGGCCTGGTTGGGGTTTTCTGTAGCTAGCTGCTTATTGCCCGCTCTGGTTTTTCCTTTTATGACTTCTTTCCTTCTTTTCTATTGATTAAACAATTTCTCCATTTTGTTTCCAGTTGGAAGGGGTACGAGTTGCCACTGCTCAACGACTTCTCCGGATGTTACAGATCTGTGCTGGTTTTGTACCAGGAGTTTCTGCCTTGTCCTTTGGCTTACTGATGAGGAAATCTGCTGATGATTAGCTTCTCATTGTGATAATTCAGCCACATTTGTCAGTTTTTTTTTCACTTCAGGCATTCAAGCTGCTACAGTTGGAATCACACTGGGGAAGCTTTTTGCCTGACTTGTCACAACCACTCATCCAGAACTGTCCCTAGTAGCTTATCTCTCAAGAAAAGCTTCATTCCTATTCAGTGGATAACATATAGGTGCTGTGGAGAAAGCAGCTGGAATTGTGGATGCCTATCCATTGTTACATCTGAACCCCATTTTGTGATCAAGTTTGAATTTCATCCTCGTGGCCAGTGGCCAAGAGCCTACATGTTTTTCTGAGAGAATATCAGAAGAACAGGCTGTTATCTCCAAAGTACTAGAGAAGAGGTAGTAGTTTCCTACTTCCTTCCAGTTGAAATACAGCACATTGGACTAGTGGGAAACCTTGCTGCCAGGTTTTGTCTCTCCCCCAAGAGAGGAATGGGGAAAGAAGGCTGTCCTGCCAGCTTCCAGGTAGACTGCACTTGGCAGTTAATAATCCAGCTCTGTGAGCATCTGCCTATCAAAGGGCTCAGTATTTCCATGCCTGAGACCTAACTAGGTAGGAAGGGACTAAAGATAACCTGGCACTTTAGCTTTCTTTTAGATCTTTGAAGAAAAAGACTCCACCTGTCAAGCCCAGGATAGCCCCAGCAACCCAGCCCCTGGGGCTGCGCAGAGCTTGGATGCAGCAGACTGGACACAGTCTACAGAACACATGTTGTCTCTGTAGGTTTGGCATATGCTGTGTGTAATCCCTTTGCTAACAGATTCTTATCACCAGTAAGTTGTGCCTTATTCTTACAGCAAGTCACTAGTGTTTGAGAGTTCCAATTTAATAAAATGACTATTATTTAATAGTTGTATGTTCTTTGTCAGATATGTGGCACAGGCACTAAAACTTGTGAACGCTTCCCCTGGTTTGCCCTGACAGCAAGGCTGGACCTTGCTGGCAGCTTGAACTCCCAGTAAGTTATTGTGCTGCACTCGTGGCTTCAGCCACGTGGTGGTGGCAAAAGCTTTCCAAATACAGCTTTTCCTGTACATCAAGTTGAGCCACCTGCCAGAATATAGTATTTCTTGAAATGCTGGGATGTTTCTTACCCAGAATTGCGTGCCAGGTAGAAATGCAGCTTAGAGAGAATATGTTAAATTCCCCTCTGGTTTAATTCATTTAAACCCTAATAGTCTCCTTTAGCGTTCCTAGGTGGAGAGCTCTGGCTGCGTGCGCTGTTCTGGTTAGCTTGTTTCTGACATCTGTCTGTGAGCAGAAAAAGCAGAAAGCAGCACTGCAGGCTTAATCAGCTGTGAGTGTTGGCAGTCTTTGCAAAGAAAGCTCAGCAAGGCACAAAGCCTGTATCCTTGCTCAGAGGACACACAAATCCCAGCTCCAGTTGTATTGTTGCTGGCGGGGGAGGGCTAGGTTGTTTGTCAGCTGGAACAAAAGAAGCTAAACCATTCAGCTGTGTTATGATGCCCAATAGGGCTGGACTCTGGCTAAAACCCAAAGGAGAAAGACGTGCAAACTGTCGTGGCTGTGCAAGGAGGACTGGAAGCTTAATGGGCATGTCCTACTTTCTGCTAGCTTTGCCATCCTGTGAAGGTACTAACCAGGACTTGGCCACCAGAGAGGGGCAATCATGCTGAGAAACAAGGTTTTGTGTTGGTTATGCTCTCTCAGCCTTGCTCTCGATTTGAGTCCCTCAAAATAAAAGAGACCATGGTTTAGAATAGACTGGTTTCGATTTGCCCTTGATGTGCAGGTGCAGTTCGGGGGAGGGAAGGAAGGGATGAGGCATGAAATGAGCCACTCTTTCATGTTCTTCACAACTGCTGTAAGGCAGGGAGACTTTTCCATCTCCTAGGTCACTCTCCAGTTGACTAATAATTATTAGACTCAGGTAAAATCCCTTTGGCCTCGAGTAATTTCACTGTGCTTTCTTAACTAGTGAAAATGAAACTTCTTAGTTTGTCCAGAATGCTTTGTAGCAACCCACACGTGCTAGTGTCCATTCCTGCACCTTCCAACAGGTTTTTTTTCCACTGTTACGTTTCAGATGTGGTATTTCTTCCCTTTACTACTTTCAAAGAAGATGCTGTTTTTACTTCCTACAGGTGGCTGAATCTCAGCTGGTACAAAATAAAATCTAGTTCCTTAAGAGCAGAATCTTGCTTCACCTTGGGGCAAATATTTTTCTTACTCTTAGGAGAAAGTATTTACTAGAACTGGCAGGGGAAGTGGAGCGTATCTAAGAATATGACACTGTGTCTCAGGTCCATCATGTTTTACAACCCAAAGTATTTGGGACACATCTAAAGCTACATCTTCAACTATGTAAATACCTCTAGGAACTGTCAGCTATTAGTTTAGACAGGCCATAACACTGCCCTTACTACCAGAGCAGACAAGGCAGCTGAGGATATCTTTCATCTGGATGGAGTAGCCAGGGCTAATGTTTGATAAAGGTCTTGTGAAAGTAGTACTTGGATTGGGATCCAGGCATGGAAGGCCTGAAGCTGAATTAAGGCTAGTGACTCAGGTTCTGTTGTGTTCAAACATCACAAAACAGCTTGCCAAGCTGACTGAAATCTAAACTAACAGGAACATTTTGGAGCTACTTGCTTTCACTTGTCTCTGTTGCCTCAGTTTCCTATCCCTCTGGAGGTTTTCAAAGAGAAATCCCCCTCTGTGACAAAAGTACCCATGAGCATCACTGGTTTGACTGTTTCAGTTTGTGGATGTGTTTCTGTTGTCAGTTATGTCAGCAAAATTAGCGTAAAAGTGGTTTAATTAGTATAGAAAACCTCGCACCAGTTGCACTGATGTAGCTTCGGTCATGAGTGGTTTTTCTTGGATGGAACTGAAGTAGGCTGTACTATGGTCTCTTCTGCTATGACAGGTTGACCCACAGGATTTTCCCTTCAGTCCAGTCACTTAAAGATTTTGTATCCTCAGCCTGCTGGCTGAGTGGCTAACAGAGGTGCTCTGTGAGAGATTTCAGTGCAAATCAGCTTGGTTGGCATTATCTGTTGGGATTACAGCTCTCTGCTATCCCAGGTTTTCCAAGGGGAGGGTTTCTCTTCCTCACTTGCTGCACCAGCAATTAAATCAGACCAACTTTTAAGCATGCTAAGACATCATATGCTCTGTCTATACTAACAGGAAAGTCTGTATACTGATATGGCACCCATATTAAAAGATCCTTCTGTCCTGGAACGAAGATAGAGAGAAATCCTGCCCTGGGGATTTATCTGTCCCTTCCAAACCTTGAGACTGGTGGCTGAGGTTCAGATTCTAGGCTGCCTCTAATATTTGCTTTGGGGGCTGGTTAAAACTGGACAAGACCTGTACTTTGAAGGGAGTGGCTGGGTTAGATCAGCAATGGTGCTCAGCAGCTGTGGTCAAGCTGTAAGAGCTGCTTGGTAGCTCTCATCATGACCACTGTCTGTAGCAGTGGTGGACAAGAAGGGACCCCTGCTCTGCTGCCTGGAGCTGACCTGCAAAGCTGTGGCAGGGGTACCTGTTCTCCTGGCAAAGGCAAGAGAGACATTTCTTCCTGTGGGGTTTTTAACTTGTCTTGATTTTTCAGGAGCTCTGGGCTTTGCTCTGGCTGGATTCCAGCTGCTCTGTTTCCATTCAGCTGGCCCAGATCCCCTGGCAGTCTCGTCTGTACTCTTAGTGTTCTCCACTCCCCACCCTAAGCTGGTGTGCAGTGTTGCTGTGGGCTGCTGAACAACTGCCACTTTCCATTCAGTGGCCAGCTGTCCTTCAGTGGTCGGGAAAAGTGATTTATATGCAAGAGAAAGCAATAGCTGGCACAGCCCAGAGCCAGGATCCAGAAACACTGGGTTCGTTTCACCTCTGTGGCTGATTTCTAGCATGGAAATGGGCACGTGTGCCTCGCTCTGCTTCTACAGCAGGAGCTGCCTCCACTGAGGGGGTGTAATGAGGGCAAATTGACATTGCTTTGGGGTCACAAATCTGGAATTGTGTGGAAACACTCAGAAGAAACTATTTTTTCCTATTTAGTAGATTTTGACTTTTACCTAAGTTCTGTGGGGGAGGGTTTGGTGGGACCTGCCTACTGGGCACCTCCTGAGATTGGCTGTGTTTTGTGCTGCTTACATGCCTGACTTCTGCAGGGAGGCTGCCTGAAACTGGGCTGCAATCCTTCTCAGCAGGCATTGCGGCATGGTGGGGTTTTGTTGTGAACTGGAACAAAACCATCCTCTAAAATGCTGAAATTCCCTGCACAGTACAATTATCCTTGAATTGGCCAGTGGGAGAAATCAAAGTCTCTGGATCTCTTCCTCATTGTTAAATATTAATTCAGCGTGGCAATGCCAGGCAGGATGGCATCCCCTCGGGTCAGCTCTGCAGGAGGGGCTGACTTGGCTGTGAAGAACCGGTGCACAGGAGAGGTCGGGCACAGGGGACTCTGGAATGATGTGACTTGCTCAGACTCCCTGGCAGCTGAGTTATGTGGGCTCCTGGCCCGTGCTAGGCCATGTTTCCTTTGCCATGGGCTCCTTCTGTGGGAGCTGACGCGTGCTGCGATGTTGACATCCCTCATCCTCTCAAGCCTGACTATGTGGTGGGGCGTTTTGAGAGGAGCCAAGAAAGGCACCATGCCCATCCCCCCACTCTGCTGGCTCCTTTGCTGAGGGAAGTCAGCAGTGTGTGAAAGAGAGCCCATGTTTTACATACGTGCAGGCTGCCTCCTCTCCGCCAGCCCAGGTGCAGCTGCGGGCTGGGTGCAAGGGGCCCGTGGGCTCTCTGCATCACAGGAAGGAGCTCCGAGGTGGGACAAGGACAAAAACAATGAGAGAGAACACCTCCCCTTGGGAAACTTGGACCTGATGTGCTGGGGCTGCTCTATCCTCTGGATCCCCCCAACCCCTCGACACTACCAGGGCCAACTGAAGCACCTGTGCTCAAGCACACTGGAAAAAATGAAAAATCCCAGCTAGTGTTAAACACGCTAATGAGGCTTTCCCCATTTCCTGTCGGCATGAAGTATTTTCCTTTTCTGTCTTCCCATGGAAGCTCTCCTGTGCTCACCCTGCAGTGACCGGGTGACAGTGCCATGCTGCAGCTGGGCCCACCTTGTTCCTCGGGTTGTTGAAACACTGTGTGATTGTTGAGGGTTGGCAGTCCTTGAGGCACTATTTTCTTCATTGGTCAGCTCAAAGCCGTCTTGAACCTCTGTGCTGCCCACTCTTCTGGGTGTGACAGCAGCATTGGCACTGCCCCAGTGTGAACACTCAATTTTTGGCTCCCACTGCTGATTCTTTTTTCTTACTCTTCCAGAGATCACAGATGTGAAGCCAGGGCTGCATTTGACTCAGCTCAGTATGTAACAACCAGTGGTTCGTGCAGCAGTGGAGCATCTCTCTTCAAAGCAATGTGCCAGCATCAACTAATTAATCCTCATTCCCCCATGGGACTGAGGGGTGACTCAGTGCCTCGTGTTGTTATCCTAAGCAGCAAAGAATCAAAGGTGTTGGAGCTGGGGGAGCCCCGGGATAGCACAGTGTCCCTCTGGGCCTGCTCACTAGATACCTGTAGAGGGTCAGTCTTGTGCACTTATCTCCAGGGCTCCTTCTTAGCCATGCAGAGCACTGAAAGATCTACAACCTTAGAGACAAGGCTGGAGGTGCCTTTTCCTCACTGCAGGGAGTATTTTTACAACCTAATGTTCCCTTTGTACCTTTGCATCATTACAACCCAACTTGGCCATCCTGAGCCATTCTCCCTTCAGACCTACAGGTCCTTCGTGCCTCCCTGGCAGCTCCCTGTGTATGTGTCTGGGTGAAAGGCAGGGCAGGGAGACTTAGGCTCTGTCAATATAGAGCTGTGGCAGTGCTGCATATCCCTCTTGGGCTTTGTGACTCCCAGCAAGCCGCATGCCAGGCTGTTCCAGCATGGCACAGCAGCCCTGAAGAATTACAAACAAGAAGTACAAACAAACCCCAGCACCTGGCCCTGGCATCCACAGTGCTGTTGCATGAGCTGCTCCCTGAGAAGGGAAAGGGAGTTGCTTGCACGCAGATGTTTCATAATACAGATCTAGTTCAAACACAAGTTTGCAGGCTGGGAAGTGTTTGCTCAGCCTATGGGGCAAATTAAAACCCTCCGGAATGGGGACTGCTCCACTGCATCCTCTGCTCTGTGTTATGAAGGAGGTGAAACATGAAGCGTGTGCTTACTTCAAAGCCTGGGTCTTCCCTCTTACACAGATTGCATGTGGAACATCACCTCTATGAGTGCCCTCTGAGTGTGCATAAGCTGTGGTTTGGCTGAGCTCAGCCACTGAATGGGACTAATACGTAGTGATGGTGTTCTATAAATTACCATCTGCTCTGCACTGAAAGCTGAGTGTGATTGAGACCTTCCCCACTTCCCAAAGCTTGACTCTTGCCAAGCTTGAAATGTGTGTGTGGATCTCCTGTAAGTGGTTCTGATTGAATCAGGTAAAGAGGGAATTTTTTAAGCAGGCTGTAATGTTCCCTGCACCTGAAGTGAGAGCTGAAGCAGAGGCCAGCATCCTATTATGAGACTATGAGTAAAAGCGAGTCTGATTTCATGTTAATTAGATTCTAAAGGGACTGAATCTTGATTGCAGTGGTCATATCAAAGATTTAAAATAGTAATGCAAAAAGCAAAGGAAACCCCACAGTGATTCATATAAGAAGGGGAAATAAAGACAGTCATGGAGGAAGAAGGAGTTTGAGGGGGCCTGAATTGCTCTGCTGCCCAAAAGCAGGAGGGGATTTGAATCAGATTATCCTCATTAGATGTCTCTTTAAAGCATCATCAAGCCAGATGAATGGTCTGGGGAAGAGCTTGCAGGCATGGTGGCTGTGATTATCACTAGGGATTTACAGTCCTAGTTATCTAGCTTAGAGACAAGATTATTAGGGGGTATAAAGCTGTTCCTGCCCTCAGACTCTAATGTGCATTTTTAGGCTGGGTGATGGGAGACACTGTTGCTGCACAGCCCCTCAGAAGCCTGTCTACATCCTCTGGTGGTCCAGCCCTCTGCAGTGCTGTGGGTGCATCATGGAAGGGGAAGAAAAGTATGAGCAAGGGACCTGTGCTAGCCAGATGTTCCATGGGGATGGGTGGGCAGCCTTCCCTGTGGACTGTGTCAGGGGGCAAGACCTCCCCTATAGGTGTTTACACTGAGACAGGAAATGGGATCTTAGTGAGGGGATTATGTCCACCTGCCTTGGCAGAACCATTTGCTTCCCACAGCATCATCTTCCTGTGACAGCCTGTGCCAGGGTAACTCATCCTTCCAGCCAGAGCCTTTGAGACCCCAGAGCCTTAGAAATGGGTGTGGCTTTTACAGGGGAAGCCCGTGCAAGCTGGGGTGTCCCTTTGAAAGGGAATAGATGGACTTTGCCCACAGGTCCCTTGGAGTCCATCTGCGGGGATAATGAATATGGCATAGGGCTACTGACAGCTGCTCTCCACCTCTTCAGCCCTGCAGCTGCAGCAGCTCCTCATCCTCCCCTTGTGTTGCACCCCTGTTGCTTCTCTAGGCTTCGGCAGGATGGCCAGGACATGGCACCCAGATGCCAGCCAGGAGAGGAGGGGCACAGGCCCAATCCACCGCCACTTCTTTCTTAACATCACATCCTTAATGCACTCACAGAAATTCATAACATTGTTCTGCATTCAAGCCTATGCAAATAGGCCTTTTTCCACCTGGTCTGTACCTAAATGTCCGTGGGAAGCTGGACAATGTTGTGGAAATCCTGAGACAAGCATGGCAATGTCAGCACAGACTAATCAAACGCATCCCAATGCTTTGGCTCGCAGGGGAAGAGAGGAGTGGCTGTCAGCCAGAGCCCCCACTGCTGCAGGCGTTTGACCAGCTGTGGGGCCGCCTTGGCTCAGTGGAAATGTGCTTCCTTGCTTTGCATTCCGGACTGGGGCTTCACTCATGTCTGAACATGTGCCACTCCCTCCTCCTGCAGTACTGCTGGCCCTCTCAATGCTGTGGGACTGAAAACAGCTGGAGTTTGGCATCTGAGGGGCCAAGCAGCCTGCAGTCTAAATCCGTGCTCCCCAGGCTCTGCTGCTCACAGGGCATCGTCCAGTGGTCACAAATGGAGTAGTCGGAGCTCCTCAGTGGTGGGGGTGAGGGAGTCTGGCCTTGAATCTACTGTCCCTGCCTGTGCCCAGGGTGGTGGAAGGCTGCAGGGCAGCCCCAGGGACTCATACCGAGCTGTTTCTAGAGCAGCGGTTGGTACTGGAAACTACACAGTCTGTTGTAACCTTGCTCCTGCTTAAATGATAGCAATCTACAGGTACCACTGGAGTTTTGGGGTTTGTTTTGGAGGGGTTTTTTGTATGTGTGTTCTCTGTTCCCCATTTGAACTGTGCTTTTAGTTATCCAGGCATGCTACTGGTTTTGAGCACCTCTGTTAGGATGGCTCCTGTGTCAGTGCTGAGGACTATGGCTGTGGAAAACAGTGCTGGGGCTGGGCTGCCATCCATGGGGGGCTTTGGGGTGTTATTTCTGTATGGGGGAGCAGGGTGTCTGTACAGCAGGGAGTAGATTAAGTTGCAACAGATCAGTGCAATCTGGAAAATGTAATTTATTCTGTGTTCGAATTGCATGCAAGACCCTTTGCATCTTCTCAGGTTGCCCTCTGGTTCAAATGTATTCCCCAAACGATTCCCATGCATGAGTTGGAGCCGCAGCTCCCCTGCACGCAGTTCATTACAAGGAAGCACCGTGCAAAGTGCAATTAGGGCTTTAGTTTAGTATTGACCTCAGGCTGACTGAAGCAATTTCCTGTTCTTTCCTGCTGGAGCAACCTGTGAGTGCTCAAAGGGAGGAGCTCCTCACCTTCAGCAGACTTTCATTTTTGGCCCTGGAGTCATCTGCTGGAGATTTCATGCCTTGAGAGTGCAGTGGTGGGGAGATTTCTGCCCCAGTGTAGGGATGCCTGATCTGGCTGAACCCACCTGCTCAGAGGTTTGTCCTGTGGCAGCACATTACCCTCAGCCACTGGTTTCTGTTTCAGTGCTGGAGGTGCTTCCTGGCCCTCTCACAGCACTTGAACACTCCCTGTCACCAGCCATAGGCAAAACTGGGTGGGGGTGGGGGTGGTGTATATTGGCCTCCCCCAGTCAGCCAAAGAGGACAGGGCAAGCTCCTACCTCTTCTCAGGATGAGGATGGGAGCAGCACCCCTGCTGCAGGCAGAGCAGGAAGGGTTTTGTGCACTGTCTGCTCCTGGGGATACCCACCAGAAGAGCCAGGCGCAGCTAACAGTGTGTTGCACATGATGGAGAAGGGGCTTGCAAGAGCTGGGGCAGTGTGGGGGACACAAGCCTTGCTAGGAGTCCCACCACACTGCAGAGCAGCAAGAGCAGCCAGCACACCAACTGGAAACATCCCTTTCTTCTCCCCACCATCTCTGGCAGGGGAGATCAAGGGCTCAGCTCCTCCAGGGCTGGATCAAGGAAATGAGGTTTCCCCCATGCCCTCTGTGCTGCTGTGTCCCTCTTGGGATTTATGGAGCAGGAAGGGGTAATGGGCAGAGGGAGTCTGAGCCCAGGCAGTGTCGACCAACTGGTCTGTAACCTTGGAGGGTTCTTCAACAGGCAGCCCACTGAAAAGCCTAATTTGGGTGCTCAGCATTACCCCTGCTGGAGTCCAGGGCCTCTTGCAGAGGGAGCCAAGGATACCTGCCCATTTTTCCTTAGCCTTATGGACAAGTGCAGTTCCAGGGACATGTAAACAAGGAAGGGGGGGAAACAAATGACAGTCAGCAGAGTGGGGCACTTCTCCACACCAAACTCCACATGCAGGTGGCTGAGCAGTGTCACAAAACCCCTTGATATGAAGCAGAGCACCTACAGAGGGATCTAGATTTTAGGGTGACTGTGAATCTCTTGAAACCTTTGCTTTCCCACATTACTTCTAAAAGCTTCCCAGATTTTGTCCCTAAGCTCAGCTGGCATTGAGAAGGCAGAGCAAAATGGGGCTGGGCCATGCTGGGGCATCCCAGTGGATCCCAAGGAGGAGGTTTATGCTGGAGCTCTGAGAAATCTGCTCCTAAGAGCCACAGTGGGACCTTTTAGGAAGGGATGTTTCTGACCAGCCAGTGCAGGGGTGTTGGAAAGGGGCATGAGGATGAGGTACCAAATGAGCTTTGGAGGCTGTCTCCAGCCAAAGCATTCTGGTGGCACCACCTGGATGTGGGGCAGATGTCAGGCTGTGCCGAGATGTTCCTGAGGTGTTGGGTGCATATCATCAGAGGTTTGTCCTGAGGTAACTGGGTCTGCTCAGTAAACACCTCACAGCTTCTCTGACCGACAAGCCTCTGGGTTTCCGGTGTACACAAGCACAAGGTGAACTTTCAGTGGATATTTTCTGCTGTGTGCGGTTTTGCAAGTGCGTCTGTGAGTCACTTCACCCGCCCCTGACACCAGAGGAACCGCTCACATGAGTCCAGTCACTCATGTGTGCATGAGCACTCACAGGACACATCCCTCCATCCCTCCATGCTCCTGGATCGCCAGCACTGCCATGTCCACCACAGGGATCCTAGAAGCCAAAGCCAGCCCTCCCTGTGCGGGATGGGAGCAAATGGCACTGGAAATTGAGCTCTCCAAATCTGCGATTAAGACATAATTCTTAAATCACTCGTTTGATATATTTTCTGATTTATTTGTTTAATAAATGCACTTAGTTAGCCAGAGACCTGGACTCCTGGGGCTTTCATTTCTCTGCAGAGGAGATAAGAAAAGCACATTTCCTTATCCAGTGAGTCATTTTTTCTGCTCTTTAATTATGCATTTGTGCGATTATCAAGCATATTCAGCTCTGAGATGCAAACAGTTCAAACTACTCACCAAGCTTTAATTTTTGCTATTCCAGAGATGATCAACCACAATTACGAAGGGCAGGGGAGGCAAAGACAGGGGAAGCAAAGAGCAGGACGGCCGATGCCCAGAGCCTGGGCTGTGCTCGTGAGCAGGCACACGTGTGAATGCTGCTGGGGTAGTCAGCACTGATTTTCTCCATGAGTAAGTGTTATCATGTGTGAATTCAGACATCATCTTGGCCCAGGAGGAATTATACAGGCTGAGAAGAGGGCACAGAAGACCTGTAGAGCATGATAAAGAGGGCTGAGAAAAGGGGAGGAATAGGGAAAGATCAATAGCAGCAATAAGGCTTCAACATTCTTCCATGTAGCAGGACCTGGGAGCACTTTATCCACAGGAGGACATGACGGTTGCCATCTCTGGACTCTTCACCATGCATTTGCAGCTTCAAGTTCTCATGCCATGTACTGAAATGGGAGCCATCAGCTATTGTAAATCTCACCCTCCTCATCAAAAGCAATGTGTAAGTTACTTGGTTTGGGCTTTCCCCAGTGCACATGTTTGACTGGAGGAGTCACAGAGTTAATCTGTAAGTGTGGTAGAGCAGATGCTGGGAACCATTTCCCACTCTGCACTTTAAGCCAAGCAGGGTGGAAAGAGGGGAGGAAGAGGGGCAGGGTGACAGTCCTACATTGGCACCCTCGTGAAGAGGGGCTGGGGGGTCACTGAGAGGTGATTGATGTGAGAGAAGCACAGTGGGGGCATCTGAGGGGGGAGGGCAGGAGTGGAATGATGGAGAAGCATACACCCAGGAAGGGAATGATGGAGAAGCAAACCCCTTTGGGAAAAGGAGACTAACAGGTGGAAACACCCCAGGGCAAGAGGAACAGCAAAGGCTTTGGAGCGGGAAGGTGGTTTGGGGGCAGGCATCCTGGCAGAGCACTGGATGTTTTGTGGGGATCCCCTGCCTCCGTGCATGGCTCCAGTCCCACAAACCCAGAAGGCAAGGTGTTTTTTGCAAGCTGCCTGCTGGGGACAGTGAGGATTCTGGGTGCCCTCTCCTTGCCAGGGCTCTCTGCTGTGGAGTTCAGATGTAGACTGGAGCAAGCCTTGGCTTTTCTTTTTGTCCCTGCTGTTGGTCATGGCACTGCATCACAGCTTTCCATCCACCTAGAGCTGCTCCCGGTCCAGTGCCCTGCTGCTGACACATGTTCCCCTGACCCCCATGCTGATATCCCAGCCCTACTTCTTGTTTGGTATGCACACGAGGCAGAGAGCCAGCTGAAGTGGGATATGGAGAGATGTCCCACTCTTTGGCTCAGTTCCCGTGGCAGGTACCAGCAGGGGCGAGTGCAGCCTGTTCAAGGCAATCGTCAAGGCAGAGGGTGCTGACCTGGCTGTGCCATTCCTGGCTTTAGAGCCTGAGGCTATGCTGAGAGAGGGAAGTGCTTGGTGTGCTCCCACTCGCTTGGGGAGTTGTACTTAAAAGATGGAGCAGGAATAATTGAGCCACAGGTGCAAGAATGACAACTGAGCTCTTGCAGCTCCTCAGTGGAGCCTGCAGCCCCCCGGGCTTGGCAGAGCAATCCCCGCTGGCATGGCACAGGGGCGAGGGAGCAAGTGTCTGGGCACACCGGCTGGAAGGGGAAGTGAAATCATGGCTAACAGGAACTGGCAGGCAGTGACCAGTTTTTGGTTGGGACTTTTTGACTTGCCTGGAGCCCCACAGCACCCAGAGCGGGGAGGGCTGAGACTGTGCTGGGGCCACTTCAGCACTGCCCTGGTGCAAGCCACCCTCTGAGGATGCTGCTGGCAGGGAGGGAGATGTGATGTAGCGCCACTCCAGCCGTGCAGGGCATGGGGTACAGAAGAACTGCACTTGGGCTGAGGTCTACTGAGGTGAGTTGGTGACTGTGTCCCACCCGTGCTTCAGGGAGTAGGATGTGGAGGCTGTGGGCTCAGCTTGCCCAGAAGTCACTGGAGAGGAGCAGGCACATCCAGGGACCAAGTCTTCTGGCTTGTCTCAGAGGACCTCAGTTGCCCAGTGGGGATGCCTGGTACTCCATGAGCTTTGAGCCAGAGCACTCTTTGGATTTTCTCCTCCCCTTCTCCCAGCCTTGGTCCTGGACAGCAAGTGACAGAGGCCTCACTAGAAAGAGCCCAGAGGGTGTAGGTGTGGGAAGGATGTGACTCCAGCAAAAAAACCCTGTTAGGGATCTCCTGGCTAGGACAGGTCACTTCCTTCAGCTGAGACTCAGCCAGCAACTGTGACAAAGTCCTTTTTTTTCCTATGGAGTGAAGAAAAAGAGGATGTAACTTTTGTTTGTCAGCAATGGAGGAGAGCCATCCACAGCACTGAAATGCATCTCTTCAGATCTCAAGCATCCAGCTTTGATGTGTGGGTACTGGTGGCAGGACATTTCTCCCGCTCATAATTAGGAACACCTAAGACCATTAAGGGTTTTTTTAGTCCACTCCAACAGTTTGGGGACCAGACTTGCTTGGTGTGACCTGCTTTGTCCATGCCCTGGGCAGTTACTGAGCAGAGCCAGATCTGAACCCTGGTGAATGAGACATGGTGCTGAGGAGCCCCGGGGTCTAGGTCTGTGATGGAGAGGATGGAGAGAGCACACACAGCAGTCCCTGAAAGGCCATGTCCTGGGGGCAGTGGGAGCTTCTAAAAGGGGAAATGTTAGTGCCCCTGCACTTTTCTCTTCTGGTCCTTTTATGCATTTTCCAAGATAGACCTATGGCCCTGGGATGGGTCTTGTGAAGATCCAGGCACAAGAAAGCCTCCTGTAGACACTGGAGGAGGCTGAGGGTGCTTTTCACTGCCAGCAAGGAAGGGTGTGGGCTGGGGGACATGCCTGGGGGCAACACAGGTGGGCAGGGGAAGAGTGAGGATTGAGGAGGTCAGGTAGGGCACCAGACCGCTGGGTACAAGATGCTGCGTGGCTGAGGCACATGAGGGGCTGCAGGGATTTCAGAAGCATATTTTGGAGGAGAGGGGTAGTTTGAGGGCATGTTTCACAGGCAGGCAGGGGTAGGGCTTGAGCGCTTGCTCTCCTCCTCCCCGTGAAGATCCGCCCCAGGCCAAGCACAGCAATTGTGAGCCCCAAGGGAGACGACGCATCTCGACAGACTGTATCTCCCTCTGCCACAGGCCTGGGGCGCTGCGATTTCACACTCGGGCAGCCCTGTCCCCGCTGCGCCATGCCAGAGCTGGGCTCTCAGTCCCACTCTGCCATGTCCTCATCAGGAAAAGCTGCCATTGCCCACTCCTGCCTCTCCTTCGAGTGCTTTGACGACTTGACCAGGTCATGCATCAAGTGCTCCGACTTGTTCAAGGACAACACAAGTAAGAGGACAAGGACAGCTGGGGTCCAAGCTTCTCAGGGACGGGTGGTGGTGGGCCAAGGAGGCTGGGGACACCCCAGGGGTGGGCAGGTGCAAGGCACCTTCTCCCAAGCATGGCTATGGAGGTGGCAATGGAGGATGTAGCGTTGCCTTCACTTGGAGGAGGAGGAGGAGAGGGGAAGAAGGCAACTAGTTCCAGTGAAAGGAACATGATGAAGGGAGAAGCCAGAGGATCCAGCCCAGTGTGGGGATCACAGCCTGCCTCAGGCAGGAAGAGCAGGATGCCCTTGTATCCTATCCCCCAGGAATGGCAGGGGGTGGGATAAGAGTCCCATCAAGAAAGGGCACATTTTGTTGTGGTAGTGGGTGGGTAGCAGTGAAGTGCCATTGTTCTTCCCCACCACTGCAGCCCCAGGGCTGACCAGCCAGGTGGAAAATGCTGCTGCCCTCCTTCCTACCCTCAACTCTCCAACTCCTGACACTGCTGGCATCTCGCCCCACAGCAGAGCCCACCCTAGCACCCACCCTGACCAGCACCTTCCTGATCTTCGGGGTCCTGGTGGCAGTGGCGTTCATCCTGGTTCTGGGTGCCCTCTGTGGCTTTCTGGCCTGCAAGGTGGGAAAGTGGAAAAGGAAGAGGAAGGCGACAGATGAAGAAGCCAAAGGTAGGGAACATCTTCTTCTCCCTCTCACAACACCCTGAGAACTCTGGAGCAGGTGGGATTACTTGCCACTGGCTCTGCTGAGGCACATCCCTGTTGAGGCTGGCTCTTCTGCCTTGACATTGGGTCAATAGGCATTCTAGGGCGTTTTGGAGCAGCTGAGTCACCAC
Organism: Hafferia zeledoni; assembly: GCA_035583235.1. NCBI lineage: Eukaryota > Metazoa > Chordata > Aves > Passeriformes > Thamnophilidae > Hafferia > Hafferia zeledoni. Next base: position 48,651,906 of record JAWWEV010000043.1, read on the forward strand.
CTGAGGCACCGTGTCCTGCATTCCCTGGGAACCTATGTGTGTGCCTGACTTCCAGGGCAATCATGCTGAGCCATCCCTCCCTTTGCCGTGTCTCCCTGTGCCTTCGCTTGCTTAAAGCACGTGCTGGCACCATCTCCTCTCCACAGGGGACATGTACAGAGCACTGGTGAGGAGCTCTGTAAACTTACTGATGAGAGCCCTCTCCCCCAGTAGCCAGAGGGCCATGGATGGAGTGGGAGCACTGGTGGACATCTGGGACAGCTCCAGAAGCAGCTTCTCCCTGTGGCACTACAATGGGGGTCCTGCGTTGACTGCCCAGCTTGCTTTTCCTGCTTGGGATGCCCATGTGGTAGTTTTAGCTAGGCCTCAAATATGCATCCTCCAATATGCACCCCAAAGACACCAAAGGGGTGTCCATTGACAGGACACTACAGCACTGCACATGGTCGTCCAGCGCACCAAAAACAGGGATGGGAGCATTTCCTCGCAGGGTTCTTCCAGGAGAGTAAGGCCACAGTGCCCCACAATGGCTCATTTTGTTGGGGCAGATGTTTTGTCCCTTGAGAGCCTCTTCATTGGCACTGACTCAACCCTGGACACTTCTTAGCAATGATCTTGCCTGGCTTCACTCCTCCCCATCCCCGGGCAGGAGAAACGGCTCCCCAGGACCCCCATGAGATATAGCTCCCTGGGATTCCCCCAGCCCTGGGCTGCTTCCAGGAGATGCTGGCACCCACCACTGCCCCAACATCTGGATGAGTGTCCATGGGGGACAGCAGGGCCAGGGGCAGCTGGTCCTTGTACTATGACTTGCCTGCACACTTCTGGCAGTGCCAGTCAGTGACTCAGACTAGGGGGACATTACCCGGGGCTTTTTTGCTATGTGACAGCCCGTGACGCACATGCCGAGGAAAAATACCAAGAGCAAAAGAGGAGGGAGAAATCCAGTGGCAAGAGAGATTTGGCCATGATGGAGAGTGTTGGAGGCACTACTTGGATAGCCCCCTGCTGCATGCCCTGGTCCTTGTCCCCTTTGCCCCCCAAGGCTGCACTGCAGCAACCCCACTGCTGTGACACTGGATGTGCGGAAAGTGTCAGGAGGCTTGGGGCTGGAGGCACACGCCTGCATTCAAAGTGTGTAAACAAGTCTATTTTTAAGCAGGAGGCAGTCAGGGAGGGCAAAACACTACGGGCTGAGCTGCTCTTCTGCTGGCAGGGTTTGGTGAGAAGGCTTGAAGTGGAAGTGTAAGTTTCTGCCCTTCCCTACTGTCTCTTATGGGGGAAAAAGCCTATCTGTTGTAAGCAGCATCAACTCTGCAGCAGGAGAGGAGTGGTGGGGACCTTGCAGGCTCCTCCTGTTCCAGATCCATCTTCCCTTCCAGGGGCAGGACCCTCTCCCTGGGACCTGCCTGACCCCATTTTGTGAGCCCAGTAACCCCCTTTTCTTGCCCCCTGCCAGCAAACATGGCCACTGACAGCCCCCTGCCGAGCCAGGACACTGCCATGCCAGAGGGAGATGATGCCCTGGATCCAGACCCATGCCCACATCTTGATGGAGGCCTGAAGATACTGGGGCCATCTGGGAAAGCCAGGGCAAAGCGGAGGCCATGCTGCCAGGGCGATGCTGACGGTGACATTGTTCTGCTCTCCACTGTGTACCCCCAGCATGAGGAATGCAACCACAGCTTCCCACTGCCTGCCACTGAGCTGGGGGCCACAGCCCTGGTCACCACCAAAACCACCCAGAACTGCGCCAGAGAGGAGAGAGACTGAGAGCGGGGAGATGGGCCTGGAGTGCTCCAGCTGCTGCTTGTGGACACCCACAGTCTGTTCCTGGGATAAGTGAAGCTTTCTGTGGATATGAGTTCTCTGAGGTCCAGGTTTTGCCCTAAGCAAGATCAGCCTTCTAAGATGACTGTTCTTTTCCACTTTCTTGTTTGTGCTGAGTCCCAAGTTACACCTGGAAGAAGCCAAAGTGGATCATGCCGAATTATGCTGAACTGCTAACAATTGCTATGGCTGAACCATTAGTAGGAGGCAGAGGAGACATGACCAGTGAGGATGGAGCATGGCAGGGACCGCTGTGCCATTTGCAAGGCTGCCATTGTGCCAGGATAGGTCTGCTGCTGGAAGGGTAATGCTTGAGAACATGGGGCTGGAATAGCAGAAACATTAGGGGAAAAAGAGGATGGAGACAGAAGCAGGGAGTTACATTAGGACCAAATCCTGCTCCACAGTAGCTCCATTTTTGTTCTGACTTCAATAAAAGTAGACTTGGGGCTATATGAAGCAAGGCACATCCAGCATCTACCAGTCCTGCTGCCCCATCTTCTGCATTCTGTAATACCCAGGTCTCTCCTCTCTCTGAGCACTCTGTGGCAGGCATCCACTGGCACTCATAGGAACCCCCTCCACAGCCAGGTACCCTGGGGATGGAAAAAAAATCCATCTTACCAAGCAGTGAAGAGGGGAAAAACATTGTTCTTGCTCTGACCTACAATCCCTGAAGTTAAGGAGGACCAGGGGCAGGCAACAGAGACAGCTAGTCTAGAGGAGCTCCATGAACTTGTCATTACAGCCCCAGACAACCGTCACTTCAGCTCACTGTCGCTGCAGAAATACTGTGTGTCACTTGGGATGGATATTTCTGCTCTGCACAAAACCAGTCAGGGAGTGATGCGAGCGTAGGCAGGATGACTTAATTTTATGTGAGTGTCCTCAAGGCTTTGCCTGTGTGCCAGAGCTGGCCAGCATTGCTGGTTCCAGGCATTTCTCTGTAGATGGTTTTCTTCACTGCCTGCAAGTGGCTTTACTGCACAGGAAGGGCTCTGTTTCGGAAACGAAACAGTGTGGGATTGCTGTTTCCGAGTAATTACAACAGCTGATCCCCTTGGCTGAACAGAGACAAGCCAACATATTGGGTGAGAAGCCCTGCTGGCCCCAGAGGAGGTGATAAGGCAATTAGAAGTGCCTTGTGTGGGTTATTTACATGAAGTGCCATCTCAGCAAGAGCCTGGGTCTGCCCTTCCTTAGGTGAGGTGGCTTCCTCATTTAGGAAGCTTTGGACACTGAGCCAAGCAAGGTGTGGGGGCACTGCCCCCAAGCACCAATGGGCCACTGAGTGCCATAGTTCCTAGCAGGGTCACCTTTGTGGAGGGGGTGTCTCTCTGATGGTGGGAAGGTAACTCCCTGCCTGAGCCTGAGTTCTCTTCTGGGGGTGCAGGAGAGATGCTGCTGTTGAAGAGTGACCCTCCCCTTTCTCCCCTGTCTGTGGCACCAGAGCCAGACTTGTGGTATCTGTCACATAATGGGAGCCACAAGCACTGCCACAAGTGCCAAGGCCAAAATTCCTCTCCACAACTTCTCTCCCAGAGGTGAGCACACTGGCAGAGGTGAGCCCTCATCCAGATGAGGCTCCGCATGACCCAGGATGAGATGGGTCCCCCATCTTGGCCTTGGGGCTGAGGATGGTGGAGGAGGTAGTCCATGTGCCCAGCAACTGTCTCCTGGGGCTCCAGGTGTGTGTGGCTTATGGACAGGAGCTGTGGAGGCTCCAGTGCTGGGCTCCCAGTTATCCACAATAGCCACGCTGCCTGTTGCAGAAGGGGCATTCCCACAGCATGCATCAGACTTCTCCTCATCCTCATGCTCTGCACCCAACCCTGTGAAATAACTTCAAGTAACCTTTGTGCATCTGGAGTGGGAAAATGAGCCCAAGCCAGGTTGGAGGATGTTTTGGTGCTGGCAGAAGGACTGCGAGTGGGAGGCAGAGCAACCTTTTTCATGGGAGATGGGGACAAGAGGGAACTGGAGCAGAACCATCAGGACCATCCTCCACTTTCTTCTCAGTGACTGCTGCAGCCCAGCCCTATCAATGGGCTGGCCCCCCCAGACAATGTGGTGATTTGAAAAAGAAACACCCATACAAATTCTGTTGAAGAAGCCCCTCTTTCTGCTCAGTTAAGGACCTCTGTGCTCATTTCTGCTGGAACTTAAGTCAGGCATCTCCCTGTAGGGGATGCCACTGGCATTTGTAGTTTGCAGCATAGCAATTTGATCCACACTGGATTCTTCAAGCCAGTGAGTGCCTCTTGAATCTCCTCTCTGTTATTGCATGTGAGGGGTCTTCCCCATATCCTGCCTGCCCGAATACCAGATGTATTGAGCTGGTAGTGGTGGTGTGACTCCTTTCCTGCCCATTCTGCCTGGGCTGGATTTGCAATCTCCTCTGTGTGTCTCTCCATCCTTATATACAGAGCAAGGGTCTGTTCACCTTGGCTGCATAGAGAGCTGAGGCAATAAAGATGAAAAATACGGTTGTAAAAATTAAAGAATAAAGTGAACCCATTGCCAATGCATGATCAGAGGTCTGTGTGGGGTCCTCCTTCCCCTGGCTTTAAGGTATCTCTGACATGGTGGTCCTTGGGGTACAGCAGGGTTTTGAGTGGGAGAGGCTCTGCACTGGTGCCACCAGAACATTCCCTGTGCATGGCCACCTGCATGGCTAGGAACCCTGGCCACCTGCATCTCCCCATGGCCACAACAGGAGCTGGCTGATAGGACAAAGAGTGGGGAAAGTCTTTTTTTTTTTTTTTTTTTTTTTTTTTTTTTTTTTTTTTGTAGGGAGGTGGAGGAGGGGGGAGTTGCCTGTCTTTCTTTTGACTTTCCACAGCAGTTTCTCACTTCCCCCTGTGAGCCAGGAGCTGTGCTTCCTCCCTAGCCCAGCACCCACCCCACTGCCTGCACAACTTTCTAGAAAGGCTAGTGAAGCCAGGCTTCACCTGGCTGCAGGGCTAAGAAGTTTCAGAGAGACAGCGGAGACAGCAGAAAGTCTGAGGAAACCCCTGGGCAAGCAGGAGGAGTTGAGGCTAAAACACTCTTCACTGCAAAATCACCTCAGGTATCTCTTTAGATATTTCAACTCCACCCACCCCGCTATGGCAGAGGTCACAAGTGTATTTGAGCTCCTGGAAGTCCCAACAACAATGCTGGTGGTAAAGGAAAGAAGCCTTGGTGTCCCTAGGGATGGGGGTTTGTTTTTCATCCCTGGTCCTAGAGGCAGAAGCCAGCTGGTCAACAGTGCATGCCAGCACAGGGAGGGGAGACATTTGGCTAAGGGTCTTCTGCAGCCACCAGTCCCATCTGCCAAACCCTCCTCCATCCCACACAGTCCCCAACCTCCAACGTGCTCAGCTTTCCTCTGCCAGACTCCTCAGCTGGGTCCTTCTCCCTCACTTTCTCCTCTCCTCTCTCCACTCCCACACTGGATCACCCATCAGTTTAGTTTCCTGACTTCAGCCACAGGCCCAGATACTCCAGCCTAAAGCACCTCCCACAGACCCACACAGATCCGCCTTGCCGGGGCTTTCTGTGGGTGGGGGACCCTGACAGCAGGTAGGGCAGGGGGGTATGGTAGTCACCATTTCATCCCATGCACAAAGTAATACCCTGGTGGCCAGTGTCCAACAGGGACCATCTGTCTCTGGGCACAGCCACCGGTCTCCCCACTTTCTGCAAGATGATCAGGGCTGTGTGGCCACCCCATCACCTACTTGCAGGACATGGAGCTCAACCCATCCCACAGGAAACTCTCCCACCCCTCACTTCCCAGTGCCAGTTATGGCAGAGGGACGCATGGATGCCCCCGCAGCCCTCAGGGGACAGCCGTGGGGTGGGAGGCCGTGGGTGAAGAAGAGAGGTCAGCAGGCCCAGGGCAGCTGCCATGAGGTGGCACTGACACCACACAGTGGCCTGCATGGCTGCAGTGCCACAGGGGAGCTCCGTGGGAGGGCAGGTGCCCAAATACAACAAGGCGAACCAGGGAAAGCCGAGCAGGCTAGTGGCCAGCTCCACTTAGGCCAGACAGAAGAGTGACAGCTGGGTCTGACTCTGTCCAACTATGCAGCCAGTCACCATGGCCTCCGGGCTGCCCAGGAGAAATGGTCACTCGTGGCTAGACACCTGTGGGCAGAGCAGGCATGGAGCAGTGGGGCAACCAGAGGTACAGAGCTGCTGCTCCTTTCCCCAACATCACTGAGCACCTTGACCATCACCCTGCTCCCTCGAGCAACACATTACCAGTGGTGTCAGGCCTCCCTGGGCATTATATGGGACACGAACCTGCTGGCCAGCACCCCTTTTCCCCATGCCCTCCCTGTCAGCTCTACCAAAAAAGAAACTACTGTGCTACCCAACAAGCTCCCCAGCTGGAAAAGGCCCAGAGCTAGGGAGAAGGGGCTGGCCAGCTCCCTGCACGATGCTGTCAGGGGACCACAGCCTTCCTGATGCTGCTCATCAGCATCCCTCCCTAATTGCTACCCACTGCCTAATGACAGTAATTAAGAAGAGCGAAGCTGCCTGGGGACTGGAAGCGCTGACAGAGTTAGGGGAGACAGATGGTGTTCGCACTTAAGGAAAGCTTAAAACAAAAAAAAGACAAAAAATACCACTCAGTTTCTATCAGCATCCCTTTCCTTTGCTTAGTGTCAGGATCACTTTGGTCCATAGGCATGCCAGGGAGATGCTGAGATGTCATTGGTCACTTTCAAACACAGTATCTGCCCCCTCCATCTCCGGTATTTTAGGGTGCCGAGGGAGTTGTGGGAGGGGGCACAGTGCCCACCTGGGTGCCTGGCACGGAGGGGGTTTCCTCACTGCCTTTGTGGGCTGATGCTCTCCCTTGGGGCCGCCCCTGCTGCTCCCCGCTTTACTGCCCGTGCTCAGCAAGAAGTTTCCCAGGGGTGTAAGGTGAGGGGACAGCCCAAAACCACCTGAGGGACTGTGGTGAGCAGGCAGCAACTCTCCTGGCAGAAAGGGCTGGCCAAGGGACAGCCCCACACTCTCCCCGTCACTGTGGAGCGAAGCCACCACACTGGGTTTTCCAGGGAGCGCCCAAAACCAGACCTTGGGGACCAAAGTGGTTGGACAGGGACTGTGATCAGTGCTCGGTTTCATCCCTCCAAACCCCTTCACACAGCCTCCTCCCCATGCCCCGGGGTGATGTCACCTGCCTCCAGAGCTACCCTGCTAGGCTGCAAGTGCACCCTGGGCTTGGGGAGGACATGGTGGGTGTGAGGGAAATGCCCTTCCTGCCCCAGAAGCTGCCCCAAATGTTCTCAGGGTGCCTGTGTCTTTGTCCCCCATTGCACTCTGTGATACAAGGACAGGGACATGCTGGGTGGGGGGGATGCTGAGCCTCATGGAGGAGGATGCTCAGCCCTATGCTAATGGCATCAGCCTGGTCCTGCTCAGGGGATGCTCCAAGAAAGGGTCCCAAGGCAGGCATAGGGCAAACCTGCACATCCCCTAGGCTTTGGTAGGTAACTTCCCCATCTCCCACAGCCAGCTGGGTCGTTTGAAACCCACTCTTCATCCCGGTAACAGCTAGCAAGGTAAGCAGAGCCTTGCCAAGTGACACAAACCTCATCTGACACCTGAAGTGATCAGTGGCGACAGGCAGATTGTGCGGGGAGAGCCTCTGCACTCCTTTTGAAGTGCCACGGTGACAGGGACTGACCCCTCCCCCCACTCCTGGGGACACCTCCAAGAGATGCAGGGCTTTCCTCCTGCTGGGAGGCTGGCATTCCCAAAGGGCTGTGGAGGTGGACACAGGATGTAGAAAACCCCAAAAGGGTCCACTTTTGGAACCCCCAAAAGGGATCAGCAAGACGGCTCGTGCCAGAGATAGAGCACATGACAAAGCCCACCCTGTTCCAAGCCTGCCTTGTATCCTTTCCTCTCTCTTCTCTCCTGCTTTTTGTTATTTCCTCTTTCCTCCCCCTTTTTCTGTGTGTGAGGCTGTGCTGAGAGACCAGGGTGCAGCCAGAGGGGTGCAGAGGGAGGGAGTCACCAGCAGTGGGGTGCCATCGGGATGGAACACTGCGTCCTTCATCCCCTGCCTCCAGTGTCTGCTGGCCACAGCTCCTTGGTGCTGGCAGGAGCTATGCTGAGCCTGGATGAACGAGTGAGTGCAGGGGTTTGGGTGACAGCCACCGGAGGCATGTTGGGAGGAGGGCTGCAGGCAAGGAAGAGCAGGTGGGATTTTTCAGAAGATTCCCCCATCTTTCCCCTCCCTGTCCTGTAAGGTTTCTATGATGCAGATGTCGTTCTCATTTCCTTCCCTATAAGGGTTGCAGTCTGACTGGGTCCCACTACTGAGATGTTGTTTCCTGATTTGAGAAGCGCCGGCACTTGGTGGAATGGCAAAATTCCAGGATGAAGGCACCTGCAGCCAAAAACTGTGAGGCTGAGCTCAGGATGTCAGTTTGAAAAGAGATTTATGGTGGGGGCGACACACAAAAAATCATATTCCTCCTCCACCCAAAAATAATTGCCATTCTTATTCTGTGGCAATAATAATATTTTTGGGAAGGCTGTTAATTCTTTGTGATGTTAGGATCATTTTAAAGCTGGTGCTTTAAATGTAGCACTGACCAAGTATTTGGATAATTAAAAAAAAATTAATGCTGTTTTCCCTAGCTAAGAGGTTTGTCTTCCCCATTAGCATCCCCAGTGGTGTCTGACAAGGACTTCAGCCCTTACAGGGGGTATTCACTCGCCTTCCCTGTGGAAGATCAGGGGTAAAGGATGGGCACAAGAGGGGTGGCTGCAGCTAGTCATCCTTATTGGCCCCTTGTGACATTGGGTCCTGGCTTATGTGCAGTGTGAGATGATAACAGCACTTCCTGCTCCAAATGAGAGAGCGCATCATTTTGACACTGGATAATCCCATTGTGGAGGGTCATAAAGAGCTGGAGCAGTGGATTGGGATGAGGTGGAAGGGGAGACCCATTAACCCCCTCCCAAGCATCCCTCAGAGCCACAACCCCAGCCCCCTCCCTTCCCAGGCCTAACCCTCTTAACACTCTCCTGCCAAATTCCTTCCTGTCTCTGTTCCCCTTGCCTCACCACTAATATAATAATTAAATCTATAAATGCTGCTAGGGTGACACATTTCTCAGTGTATTCCCAGTAGTGCTCTCTCTGGGTTTCTGGTTTGCTATTCAGCTCCTCAATTATTTATTTCTGCAAGGGAACAGGCAAACAAACTCAGCGAAGCAAACTTCATGCCCTGTAGTGACACCGTGAGTTATTAAAAAATATAATAAAAATTCCCCAATGAGTCACTTCAGATGCATTTAAGCAGCTCTAACCACAGAGACGATAGTCATGACTAACTGCTTACAACCAGCATTGGCTGGGGAGAGCCAGTGTCAGGACAGAATCTGGATCCCCTTGCAGCATTTCCCAACAGGAGTGTTTGAGGGGAATCCTGCTGGTGGAGGGTTAACTCTAAATGCCCTCATTTACAGTTTACGGTGGCTGGGGGGTAATTGCAAGGTCTCTGTAAGCCACATATGTTCTAGAGTGGTGGAATGCGATGATGCAGGGGTTGTGGGGGGTTATAGAAACTGTGGTGGAATGCAGAGGATGGAAGGATGCAGGAGGATTTGGGGGATGCAGAGGGATGCATAGGCATGTGGGGGATATGGTAGGAGGTGGGGGATACAGTAGGAGGCGGGGGATGCAGAGCATACAGGGGAATGCAGCAGATACAGGGATGAAGGAGATGAAGGAGATGGGGAGAACGCAGGGGGCACAGAGGGATGTCCCTGTGCCTGGGCACATTGTCCCAGAGGGCTGCTGAGAGCCATTTGCAGGGATTTGGAGGGTAGTGGGGTGTGGAGTCCTGCCAGCCTGCCCCAGCACTTGACCACCCACCTGAGCCCCATTCCAGCTCTTTTGACAAATGGCCATGGAAGCAGCACCGAAAGGGCCTCCTAAACACCACCTGCCTGTGACAGTGAGTGTCCACTGCAATGAACTGAGCACTGACCCCACGATCGGGAGAGACCCCCTTGACCCAAGAGGTCATTTTATGCAGGAAACCCCCTCCAACCTGCTGCCTCTCACATCATGACCAGTCCCTTCTGCTCCCTCAGCTGCAGAAACCTGATGGGGCATGTCCAGTTTTCCTGCTCCTGGCCCAGAGAGTGGCAGTGACAATCCAGGAGATGGTTAAAGGCTGTGCAGGGAGCGTGGGTGGGCTCCAGTAGAGAGAAACTGGAAGGAAACCACTGGCCTGGGAGGTGTTAAGAGGAGCTTATCTTTAGCTCATCCCTTGCTTTCAGCACAAATCCAGAGCCATCCGCAGCTAAAATGCTCGTGCCTAACTTGTAACATACTCTGAACTCAGGTCATACGGTTGAAGCTTCAAGGGATCCTCTGATCCATCCTCCTCTCCCCACTGAAGGCACCTACAAAGCCCAGGCAACAGGGTGGGTCCATGTGGACCCCTGCTGTCCCCCCTCTGCCCTGGAGCCACCATCCAGCAAATGCTCACTTGGGCAGTGCTTAACCCCTCGCTCTGCTGCCCCTGAAGCTGGGCACAGCCGACAAGCTGCTCTCCTCGCATGCCTCTGGCACACGGGGCTCTGCTTCAGCTTGAACGCCGGGAAAAGCAAAGGGCATAATTTTAGGAGAAGCGTGTGAAATGTGTTGTGGCAGATCAGCCAAAGAGCTCTCCAGCGCAAGGAAAACATTAACATTTGCAAAAGGTCCTTGCAACAAAGCAAAAAATTCCCAGCAGGCAAATCCGTATGTGGGGATGTACAAGTCCTGGGATGCAGACAGGAATGGGACAGGTCCACTAGTTTGGGAATGGTTCAGGAGTGTGCTGGGGAGGAAATGGCTCTGGGCAGGAGTGTTACGCTGCTGGGATGAAATGGTGGAGGCAATCAGAGTGGAAGGGACTGCTTGCTCCTGGCTGGGATTGACAGCATGCAGAGGTGCAAGAGGATGAGTTTAGACTTCGTTGGGACAGGATCTCTCCTGGGTCTGAGCTCCTTTCCTCTGTCAGCCCTGCTCCCCCACATGATGGATTTGTAGAGAAAGAAGGGGAAAAAAAACCCTGAAGCCTGCAGCCTGTGATTCATCCTTACTATATTTGCACATGTTATTAGAAAGATGAAAATATAGCCAGAGCTGGAATTACAGATTTAGTAAGCAGGACTGCCTATTTCAGCATATACCACTTCTCCCAATAACTCTAACTCTCCAGGAGACCAATTTACACCCTCACTAGCATTAAGGCATTGCCCTACACAGTCTACTTATATATCTGGGTAGATATAGCAAGCACGCAAGTCCTCCAGGGACAGCAATGTTTGGGTTCTTGGTGCTGCCCACTCAGCATGCTGTGCAACCAGCTGGTGCCCGTAAACCTCTGCCTCAACATTCAGTCTCCTGCTAACACTCACCCAGATTTTGGAGATGTATCAGTTCCATGAAAGCCATAGGCAAGAGAGACTTGCTTGCTCTCTGCTTAGCAAGCCTTCTCACTCCCTGGCAGGGAGCTTGGTATGAGGAAAGATGGGGAGACTTGGAGCTTGCCCGATCCTTGCTGTAACTTATTTCGAGCTCCCAGCTTTTTATGGACAAATTATTAACAAACACCACAAGGTCTGAGTGCCTTCTCCTTGAACACATAGGTCTTGGTAACCATCCCTCATCCCCATGCCTGGCCAGTGGGCTTTGCATCCACCAAGGAGGGAAATTGGCTGATGTCTCCTCATGACACGTCTCTGTGCTACCCCATGTGAGGAGAACTGCTGCCCTCTGTGAGCCTGGGTGCAGCACCTTCCTGCACAGGTTCTTCTTTCCCCCATTAACTGCTAGGTGCAGTCAAGTGCCAGGGGTACCTGCTGCAGTCTGGTTGCTTGGTTTAAGGCCTTTGGTTTCCTAAGAAACCAGGTTCATTCCACATTTTGCTGCCTGCAAAAGATGTTTTCCAAGGTTTAATAAAGCCGCACCCAGCCGCATGACCTGAAGAAGAGCAAATAAACTACCAGGTACCAGGTGTGGTTGCTGATCTCCAGCATCTTGCTTCCAAAGCAACTATGTCCTGAGCCCACTCCAAGTGCCAAGCTCCCAGGTATGCCAGTGCAGAGGGGCCAGGGAGGAAGCACCAGACTCCTGCGACCAAGAAAATCCCCCTACTCAGGAAATCCTGTATGTTTTCCCAGGAGAGGGCAATGCAGTGCCTGGAGCAGCTCAGGCCAGGGAGGTGAGCAGAGCTCCAGGATCTTTATTCTCTGGCTGCAGTGGGACATATCCATTCAGGGATGTGACCCCAGTGGGGTGAGCAGTACAACAATACAGATGTTTCAGCAGCTGTACAGTAACTTGCATAGCTGAGATTTTCAGGGAAGACATCCTTGTGTGATGCTTTCCTCCTTTTGCTGGAAATAAGGGAAAGACACTGCTTTTGGGATTTTTTTTCTGAGCATTCTGGCCCCAGAGTAGGAAAGGGAGGTTGCAAGGGAGCTGACTCTTGTGACGGTGCATGACAGGAGACTCTTAGCAGAGGAGACCCCCATTGTAATTGCGTTTACTGTGAGACACTGGGGGACTCCACTTTCAGGATTGCAAAACACTGGGTGACCCCAACCACTCACCAGAGAGGTGACGGCACCCCTATTTCTGTCCCTGACCTCATAGTGAACATGTGGGAGGTATTTTTAGCCTCCTGCCAGCTCCCTTAGTCACCGGTGCTTGCTTTAAATGGGTCAAGAGGGAATAATGCGGCAGCCCTTGCTCCCTCGCTGCCTGTGTTGGAGCACATTTACCGCCAGCACTGACTCTCCCTCTTGCACTCCATCCTGGCCAAATGCTGTTGGATACCCAGGAGAGAACTCCCTGGCTCAGGCAGTGTCAGGTGCAATTAACTCCTCATTAGAGCCTGGTGGTGAGGCAGCTCCCCTGCAGAGTTGCTGCACGTCAGGAGCACGGGGACTCTCTCCTGGGACTGGGGAGTAAGGTGGTTGTCCTGATGGTGGCAGAGGCAGTGTGTTGCAGTGGATGGATGCTCAGGGGAAAGAGGCAGCAGGAAAACTGCATCCATCTCACATGCCCTGGACACATGGGTACAGAATGGCAGAATTGGTTCTAGGGCATCAGGAGCCACTCTGGGGAGGAGATGAGGTTCACTAGGACAGCCCGCGAGGTTTGCATCTGCTGCCAGCGAGGTCATGGAGCAGATGTAATGCACTGTATCATTTGACATCCGTGACCTCAAAATGATGGAGATCTTCCTGGGACACAGTGCCACTGCTGCTGTGACTCCCAGTGCTCACTGCCACACACATCTGTGCACTTTGCCATCGTGGCATCAGCACCATGTTTCACAGACTCAGGTTTGGTGACCACCCTGGGAACTGCAGGAAACCTTACAGGGTTTGGAGATGGGGCTCTGCCTGAGCATTTCCCCCTGCCCTTGCTCCAGCCCCACTACCCTGGTGCGACCTGGCTGTTTCTGTGAGCAGTGATCCCTCTTCCAGTGACAATCCAAGCTGCTCACCAGGCCAGGACATTTTAAAGGGTTTGTTTGGGAAGGGTAACAACACAGCTTTACATCTGCTTGTGCCTCGCATTTCAAGGGTGTGATTTCCCCTGCGGCCGCCTTTGTGGCCGACACTCAGTTTGGAGGGGACAGTGCTCGCCTCCAAGGTGACCTCAAGAGATAAGTAGGGGGCGAGTGCAGCACCCAGGAGAGATTTGAGCCTAATCCCTGTGACATCTTATACCCAGAGAGAGAGGAAAACAGCAGGAGACAAGATGGGTGTGGGGCGAGGGGGACAGAGGGGGCAATGGCTGACAGAACCAGGCAGTTGCCTCCATCACATTTAAGGGAGTTCGTTTTCCTCCTGTCTCCTCAGATCTGTCCTCCTGCTGCACTTGCATGGAGCCACATGGCTTGGCTGCCCTAGGGAAGAGGCAAAGGGAGGGGGACCAGTTCATCGGGAGATGTCCCAGAGAGGAGCTGCAGCTCCCGGCACACTGTGCAGATGGGAATACACATGCTGGTACACTGGATGGAGAGTGGGGGGCTGGCAGGCTGCCCGGGACCCCCACCATATGCAAGGGGAGTGGGATGGCTTAGCTTAGCTCTCCCACTCCTGTGGGAAAACATCTTTGCTGCAGAAGGAGGCTGCTAAGTCCTTCTAGGACACCAGCAGCTCTCCCAGGGGGCCTGGCATAGTGTTACCCTCAGGCACCTCGGGCAACAAAAACTGGCATAAAGATGGTGAGAGTAAAACAAAAAGAAGGAAAAAAGTGAAGTTTTGTGACTTCTATTCTCCTGAGCCTCCAGCCTACACCTGTTTTACTTTTTCAAGTATTTTCTCTGTGAGCAGGCTGATTAGAAACCCACATATTGCTGATGAAGGCAGAGCCCCATGGGCACTTGTGTAGGTGGGGAACCCAGCAGGGCTTTTGGAGCTCCAGCCTTTTCGATTTCTAAAGCCACCAAGCCTGCCTGGTGTGGTCAGGGAGAAGGAAGTGGCATGAGAGTGGCAGTGAGGGCAGCATGGCTTGCAGAGGCATCCATCCCCTGAGGTAAAGCTGGTGCAACAGGGAAATGTCTCTGGCGATGATGTGGAACACTGCAGAAGGGCCACTCAGGTGTTGCTAATTTTTAAGACTGAGCTTTTTTTTGTCTTTGCAACTTGGCTGCTCAGCAAGGCATGACATTGCCCTGCCAACTGCTGTCCCAGCCACCCCTTCTCCTACTGGTCCTGCTGCCTGATGAGGGCGGGCTGGTGGTGGCCACTGTCACCAAGCAGCCAGCAAGCTCCTGTTCAGGGCTGAGGGACAATCTGGAAATGTGAGATAAACATCTAAATGTGAGGTCAGTACTAAAACATTGCTTGCCCCTCCAAGAAGCCCTTTGATACCTCTGATGCAGCTACCATTTTCCTGCTGCAGGATGGTGCAAGTGTCTGGGCTTTCCTCCCTCTCCTGAAGTGTTGAAAGTATTTTAGATAGAGCAGCCTTGAGCTGTCAGCATTCCCCCTGAAACAGGGGCTCCAGCTTTCACTCAAGAGGGGCAAACTGGGGCAAGAGAGCTCCCACATTTCCAAACCCTTTAGCACTCTGCATCCTGCATGCCTCCCAAAATCAGAAGCCTGAGGCCTGGTCTCAGTATCCTAAATGCCAAGGGAGAAGAAATCAGGAGATGCTTCTGGCCATGCTACGCTCAGTGACACATCTGTGATAATGTGGCAGCTCTGGGGCAGGCTGGAAAGCAGCTTCCTGAGCCAGCTTGGTTCTGCCTAGGGTGTGGTTCCCTCTTCCCATTTCCAGGAGGGACTCTGGTGAAGGGACCCTCTGGCCGAGTCCTCTCTCAGCATCCAGCTCAGTGCATGGCTCCCCTTCTCCAGCGATACGGAGACAGCTGCCCCATCCCTGCCAGCTGCTCCATCTGTGAAAAGGATGGCAGCTGGAAGTTTTTACACCTAATTTGGACGTGGTCCAAGCCTGCTGGGCTCTCCATGCTGCTGTTGGTGGAGGGAAAACCCATTGCCGGAAGATGACATGAGTTTATTTTTCTCCTCCTATTGCAATTACCTGGATTGGTTGCAACAAATCAGTAGTGCAGCTGCATTCCTGCATTTACACTCCTTTCTCCAGCCCCTCACCAGCCAGGACATGGCCATCATCATTCTCTGCCTGCAAAAGGCTGAAAGTGCATCCTGAATGAGGGGCAGAAAGCAAAGGGCAGCATCAAGGGCAGCACAAAGGGCAGCACCGGAGGGAAACCAGTGTGACCAGGGGCTCTTGCAACAAGATGGATATCCAGCAGTGAGGGCCCCATTTGGGGGACATTAAGGACATCTCTCTCTGCAACAACTATGGAACTATGAACTGGTCCTCCAACAGGAGCAATGAGTGAGGATTAATGCCTGGAAGATTCGAACACAGCTCTCCCTGCTGGGTCACATGCCTTCCCTTCCATCCAGTGGTATCAATCGACACAGGGAAGTTTTCACAGTCCCTTCCACAGGCCCTCTGCTGCCGTGCTCAGGCAGTTGCAGAAGTGAGAGCAGGCCTCCACCCTGATCCCACTCTGCTCGTTTTAGTACTTTTTAATGATGCTTTTTTTGCTTCAGCCTGAGACAGTTCTATAGCCACATACATTTCACTGTCTGGATTGTCAGGTTTTCTCCTGTGCTTCTTATTTTAGTCCTATTCCTCTCATTGCATATTAACCCTCTTATCCGGTCCTTTGTGGAGCTGCAGGTAGTTACTGAGCCCCTCATCTGGCTTGGCACTTTGTAAACTTCACATAGATATATAAAAATTATTTGTTGGGAGCCACTATCTCTCCTCTTTTCCCTTCTTCCCCTCAAGATTTCTGCATCTCTGACCACAAGACTTTTCACTGTCCCCTGGTCCCTTGTTTCCTTGGGGTCAGTGCACCTTCTGCTAGTCTCAAAGCTGCTCACTAATTTGCTCTTTCTGGGTGACAAACACAGGACATGTTTCACCTAAAGCCCTGCTGCTGGAGGCATCTGCCCTGTCCTTGGGCTGGGATTTTGGAGGCAGAAGGAAAATGACATATCTGGTAGGAGCACCAAGGTGACTCCTGGTTGCTGCAGTGAGGCTGCTGCCGGCACGGCACAGGGACAGTTCCTATAGGGGAAAACAGCTCGCTTGATTTTTAGTCTCCCAAAAGACAGAGGCTTATTGCACAGAGAAATATCATCAGGGTAATGGTAGGAAACCTGAAGCAAATCCCTGCCACTAATAGGATTGGGCCATCTTCAGCAGGTCTCACTTGCAAAGGCGGATCAAGCCAAAATGAAGCTGGCTTGAGAGCCCACAGGCTCACAGCGGGCAAGGGAGCTCTGGCCACAGCCAGCCCTCTGATAGCAAAGCCCTTTCCTTCCCCTGTAATCCAGGGAAAAGAGACATCAAAGGGCAAGCACATACATCCTGGGACCACTCTGGGGATGCCAAGGTCAAACAGAGCCTGCAGTCCACCGCTAGAAAGGGGAAGAGGCAGCTCGACATATACCAGTGCCTGTGGAAGGGCAGCTGGAGGAAAGTGATGGCCTCAAAGGCTGCACACCACTCTGTGCAGAGGTGATGCATGGGGATTGCACATCCACACCTCTGAGTTCTCTTTACTTTATTGTTTACCCTTGTCCTCTGCCATGCGAAAAGCAAACCTCATACTCTGGGCCTCCCCTTCCCTGGTTTTAATTAAGGATCTTTTCTGCCCTGTTCTGCTCACAAACTTTCCCTGATGTCTGCCTGAAACCCCCCTTTATCAGGACACTTCCCTGATTGCTTTTTCATCCCTTTTCACCTCAAGAAATGGCAGGAGTAGGAAGTCTGGAGCCAGCCTTTGCTGAAAAAGGGTTATCATGAGAGGAGGGATGCTGAGCCTCTCCACATCCCTGCTGGAGGAGCCTGTGTCCTGGCACAGGGCAGAGCAGGCAGAGGAGGAGGTGGATATGCTACTGCTGCCAGTGTTCCACTAGAAACATCCTGTTTCCATGTTGAAATGTCCTTGTAGAAGAAAAGATTTCATCACCCTGCTACAACCACACACATAGTTACATCCACCTGTCCCAGACCTGTGCTGGGTGGGGGTCATGAGCCCCTACATGTCCCCTGGTTCCAGGGGATGAGGAGGGACAGCTGGTTTGCATGGAGGTATCCCACCATGCTAGTCATGCCGTGTCTCCCTGCAGGCTCTGAGCTGCCTGCAGCACCTGAGTGTACCTGGCAGCCATCCGGCACCTGTGCCAGAGCCTGTGCTTGGCACAGACACCCTTCCCGAGGAGAGGCTGTGCCCGCTGCTGCCGGTCTGACGCCGGGACAGCACACAGCACGCTGCTCCCGGCCATATGGCCTCCTCCTGCAGACCCTGCCTCAGCCACCGGAACAGGTGTCCTAAATCCCCCATTCCAGCAGACGCCAATAGCTCACCCCCACCGCCACCATCTCAGGTAATCAAGCACGGGGGGAAAGCATTGGGTCCCTTTGGCTGCCACAGTCTGGTTTTTATTGCTCCACAGTTGGCGAAAGCAGCCCAGGGCTGGCCCTGCTGCCTCCCACCCACTCTTCAGTAGACCCCCGCCTTCACACACATTTGTTTCCCCCAGTCCTGGAGACATCCCACATGGGGAATGGCTGCTATCATCCCTTCTCTGTGTGGGTGTGTTTTGCCCTATATGATTATGGTTTGAATCAGGACCCTACCTGAGGGGTGGTCAGGGTTGAGAGCAGATGGGATGGGGAGAGAGAGCATAGCCAGGGATGCCACTGCACTGCTAGGTAAGCTGGGCTGTGCATCACTGTCTCCAAGTGCTTATATGGCCTTTTAATGTTTGAAAAACTGGTGGAAACTTGCTCTAAACAAGAAAGCAGAGGATGCACAGGCTTTACCCAGGACAGTGGCAAGGACAAGCTGCCCAGCATGGAAGGGAGGTTTGAGGCTGGGCCACTCCAACTCTGCATGCAGGCACTGGTGAGAGGACAGTTTTGGGCCCAACATCCCACTGACTGCCTTGAAGGGTACTAAAGGGAACTGCATAGTCCCTGCACCCATCCACAAAACAGTCTCCAGACTGCTGACAAAACTCCTGGGCCACCGAGCTGCTGAGTTCTTAGTGCCTGCACAGTGGGAGCATTTACCTGTACTGTCTCCGGGTTTAATCCTAAATGCAGAGTCCATATGCACCCAGCAGGAGGGTCACAGCTGATGCTCCTGGGCCTCTGTGGCCGTATCTGGGGGCACAGCTGCCCTCTAAGAGTGGCAGCTGAGGGAGATCAGGCTGCCAGCCCAGATCCCGCTTGCCCATACTGTGACATAAATTAAAAATAAGCCCTTGCTTTGAGCTCATTTTCTCCTGTTTCCTCTGGATGTCATTGGGATTCAAATCCAGCTGCCTTTGGGAAGCTGGAAGCTTGCAAATCTCAACTTTTGAATGTTTGCAATTACGATGGTAATGGTAAAGGCACATATGCTTCTGTGTTCTCTATAAGCCGTTATGAGGCACAGTTGTTCTTTTACAGCCGTTTTACAGCCAGAGAGCATCAAGCACAGGCAGGGGAATAAAACCCTTGTGCACACTGGGCTGGAAATAGGGTGGATGGGATCTGCTCTGGGCTCAGCCACCGCATTCCTGTGCCTCCTCTAGTGCACTCAACTTTCCCCTGCTTTAGCTTTCTGACACTAGTAGTAACCCAAGATCTTTGGGTTCCCTAATCTGTTGAGTCCATGACAATGCTAGAGGGGAGCAGCATCTTGCTGCATGTTAGCTCAGCACTCAACTCCAGGAATTCCTTATTCAAGTCCTAGAAATTGGGTCTGAGAAAACTCAGAATTTCCCAGTGGGATGCTGATGGCCAAAGAAATTTCCCTTGTAGAGAGCCAGTGCAAGGAGAGACTCTTCCCCAGCTCTAGCCCTGGCTGGAACAGAACCAGCTTCAGTAGCTGAAGTTTTAGAGAGGAGCAGATTTTTCTGGTGTATCCTGGGGGGTGGTGGGAGGTGTGGGGGATGCCAGCACCCCATATACCCCCAGGGATGGTGGCAGGAGCTCTGCCTCTCCTCTGCCTTCAGAAAGGGGACAGTATTGCAGTGCATGCTGGAAGCTTTTCCTGACAGCTTTCTTTCGTGTTTAGCTCCTCACAGCTGATGATATTGGGTGTTAGCTGCTGATTTGCAAGCAGCAAAACCCACTCTGACAGCACTCCTCAGCACATGAGCAAGAGGTTCTGGGGCCCTCCTGTTCGAGCACAGCCCTTTGGCATGGGGCATCCACCCTGCAGTAGCATCCTTTCCTCCATCCACCCCTCAGCCCAGGGCCCAGCTCAGTCCTGCATGGTAAAAATCACTTCGGGGGGCAAATGTCTCTGGTTCTCTAGGAGGGGCTCCCTGGGTAGCTTTGGGGTTCCAAACATCCTTGGCTGGGCTCTCCTCAGGAGCTGACTGCACCTCAAAGCCTCCTACATTCAGGGAGGCTCCCATGTCTTTGCTTCACATTGACGATGGTGATGGCTCCCTCCTCCTCCTCAGGCAAGAGCTGCTAGGCTTGCACCTCCATGATCAACAGAGATCTGGGTCTGTCAGGCTCTCTGTCTGTGACAGAGAGGATCGTCTCCAGATCACCATGCCCTGCCAGAAACAATCTGTTTACAGTGTCAGCGCTCGGTGTATATCCCTCCCCACTCGGTGTTGAATCGGCCGTATCCTGTTTCCGCAGGCACAGAGACACCCTTCTGTAGTCCGGGTGGCATTGTCACTACAGGGAATATTTCCGTGACATTCTCCGAGGCTGGTGGTCAAAGCCTAACGAAGCTCTTCTCCTAAATCCCCATCCCTAGAAGTGCCCGCTGATGTTGCAAGCACGTCCTTTGCTTTTCTTCTGGAGGTCCCTGATGACCTGAATTTTCCTGCGGGTCCTGCCGCTGATTCCCAGGGATGCGAGAGTGTAGGTGCGGAGCTATAGGATTTCCCTCCCACAGCCCCCTCCCTCTGGGGTTGCAGCTAGTGGCTGGGTCACTTACTTGACAAAGATGAGCTGACGGCTCAGCAGGGCTGCAGGCTGCAGCCCCTGGTGCCAGCACTGCACGGAGCCAGCCCCTGCCGGCCCTGCGAGCCGGGGACGTGCCGGGGGGGTGCTCCTCCACACATGCCCTTGGGTTTGGTTTCCTTCTGGGTTGGTGCACGCAGCTAACGCCTGCGAGAGGCTCTTCCTCACTCCTCGCTCACAGAGACCCTTCAAATCGGCTGCTTCACACTGGATAAACATCCTTCCCCCTCCCTTAAAACCGTTCCCTTTCTCCCAGGTCACGCCAGGCAACCATTTTCCAGCAAACTCCCCGATTTTGGCCAGTTTTTCGCTCTGCCTGTTAACAGCCTGTTAAACCCTCGGAGCCCCCAGGGCGGCTCTGCTCGCACACGCGTCGGGAGCAATCACCCGGTGCCTGGGAAACGATTACTGGCATTACCTGGGCAGCAGCAAACTTTGCTTGCACAGCTTCTCTCAAGGCCGATGCTGCTGTTGGCTAATAATGCTAACGACCCCCATGTCTGCAACTTCCAGCCGATAGGACCTTTCATCAGGGAGCCCCTCCGAGACCCAGGGAAAGTGTAGATTTTGGAGACAGTGCAGTTTTCTTCCGCCTCACTAGCTTTCTATCTCTTTCAGGAAGATCTGGAGGCTACAAGCTACCTTACCTAATGGATCTCTATTAGATTGCGGCACTGGGGGCCCATCGGACATGTCCCGGGCTCCAGCTGCTCTCCTCATCCTTGTTTTCAATGTCTTTGGCTCTTGCCAGCCTCCAGATGGGAAGCGGCCGGGGGCTTGCAGGACTCAGGCTTGCTGACTGGGGGAAGGATATTTTATCCCCTAAATCCGTCTCCCAGCAAAACACAGCAGCGTTTCAACATCGCTGTGGGGGGAAGCTATTTGTGCAAAGCTCCCGCCCGAAACACTGCATTGCCATCATGCACAGACGGGGGGATACCAGAGTATTTTGTCCCGTGTGAGACCCGCAACCTGCCACTTGTGATGTGGCAGGTAAGGCATGGGTCCTGGCTTCAGTGATCGTCTGATGGCACCTGTCAGGCGGAGGTGAGCCTTCCTCACCTGTTTAATCCCATCTCCATCATTATAAGGTCTTTTCATGTCACCCCTTGCCTGGGGGCTGGGATCTCCCGTGCTGGCACTGTGCAGCACAAAAGCAGCCCCATTCTTCAGGTTAGAGCACCGACAGGGCAAGAAAAGAAGAGGCATTATTCAGCTTCTGTCTCATGAAGCATTATATGCACAAGAAGACAGTGGTGCTGGATTTGCTGCCCTTCCCTGGTGCAGGATTCAGGACAGTCCAGAAATGATGAGGCTGCAGCCACAGCTCCCATGTGTCACTGCCCCTTGTCTTAGCCACACTTGTTCCAGGCTGTACAACATGTTAGTGCTGTGCAAAGGGCCCGAAGGCACCTCATTTTCCCCCACTCTGCTCTTGTTGCAATGGTCCCATAGCAGGAAAAGAAAATCCTGCCCTTCTGGGGAGAGGAGCTCTGGCAGAGAGGATGAGTACCACCTTTATGGCTGGCACCAGCCAGAGACCAGAGCAGTGGATGCATATAACCCAGAGAGGTCTGGACTTTGAAGCCCAAACATGGGGCCAGCTAGTGGCTAGCTAAAAATGATTGTGGCTCCGGGGAGGCTGAGTTTCTAAGGGTGCCCCAGTAGGTCCCCTCCCCTTGCCCTATCCTGCAGCCCTCCTGTGCACAACTCCCCTTGGGAGATGCTCTGTTGTTCAAAGGGGACTGGAGCTGCTGCTTTCCTCCTTCCCCTCGCTGTGTGGCTGCAGGAGGGCACCCTAGCACTTCAGGGGCTCTGTCCCCCAAACACACACCCCTCCTGCACCCCGAAGTGTCAGCCTGCAGCCCCGCAGCTCCCGCCCAGGCGAGTGGGGATCCCGCGGCAGGTGTGGGGAGTACTCGGGGTCAGGCGGGCAACGTGGACGGGTGCCACGCGTGCCCGGCCGCCCGCGGCGGCTGCCCGACGGGGAGGGCAGGTGTCCTGCCGCCCGGTGGCGGCGGGGATCCTGGCAGAGGACTCAGTGAAGGACCTTCTCCGATTTCCTCGGGAGGCTGTGAGGCGGCGGGGGAGCTGAGCCCCCCGCGCCTCCCTGGCCGCGCCGACTCCCTCCCTCTCCCCCGCACTCCTCCTCCTGCTCCTCCCGCCCTGGTGCGAAGGGCTTTCGCTGGTTCTCCCTTCCCTCTCCTCTCTGTCTTCTGGGCGGACCGCGGAGCCGGAGGCGCGGGCAGAGGCGCGGGGATGGGGTGGCCGCCGGCACCCAGCCCGCCCGCCCGCTCCCGCCGCCCGCCGCCGCGTCCCCTCCCCGGCCGGCGGGAGGCGGCGGCTCTCCCACGCCGCCCGCCTCGCCCCCTGCACTAAATCTCTGCCTGTCGACCGATCTGGGGAGAGACGGGGCGGGGGTACGTCCCCTCGCACTTTCCCCCCTATCCCCGATTCTTTTCTTCCACCCTTTTTTGCCTTCCCTCCATTACGCCCCCCCTCCTCCCCTGCCCGTTTCTCCTCCACCGGGACTGTTCGGCGGCCATGCGGCCGGTCCAGGGCGAGCGGCTCTAACTCGCCTCCTCGCCCGGATGGCCCCCCGGAGCCGCGGGCGGATGGAGCCGAGCTACGTCGTGGGTATCTGCTGCCTGGTGCTGCTGGAGCCGGGACGAGTGTGGAGCGGCGAGCCCAGCACCGGGGGGCCCGGGGAGAGCGGGAACAGCAGCCAGGCACCGCCGCCGGAGACCACGGCCCCCGCGCCCACCGGAGCGGCACCACCGGGGGGGGACCGCTGCCGCGGCTACTACGACGTGATGGGGCAGTGGGACCCGCCGTTTAACTGCAACGCCGGCATCTACCAGTATTGCTGCGGGACCTGCGGGTACCGCTTCTGCTGCCAGTTCAAGCCCGGGCGACTGGACCAGAGTGGCTGCTCCAACTATGACACCCCCAATTGGGTCAACACGGGCCAGCCACCTGCCCGGGTAGACGAGACTCCCGAGGACCCCACTCGTGACAAGACCAACATGATCGTCTACATCATCTGCGGCGTGGTGGCCATCATGGTGCTGGTGGGCATCTTCACCAAGCTGGGCCTGGAGAAGGCACAGGGGCCCCAAACAGAGATGACCGTCTCCAGGTAAAGGGGTCCAGTCCCCCCACCTTCCCCACTCGGTTTCCCCAGGGGTGGCAGCTCATGTTCCTAGCCCATTGTGTAGGGCAAGCAGTCCTGGCTTCACCCTAGGACTGCCAGAGGGTGAGGTGACCCTCAAAACGCCTGTCCTGGCATGCTGAGACACCAGGGGGTGGGTTGGCTGCAGCCCCTGAACCTGTTCTGGAAGGGAGGGCTGCCAGCCAGGACAGCCTCCACAAAAAGGGGTGGTCGTACACCCATCCCCTCCCAAAATGATCTGCTCCATCTCTTGAGGAGGCATGTCCCTGACTCAGAAGTGCCAACCCACCAGCCAGTGGGGTGGGTGACAGGAGAACTACAGGATATGGCTTTCCCCCTCAAAACAAATCTCTGGTTCCCAATGTCCATGAAAGGTGAGACTGGGGTCTGACTGCATGGGGTGACTCTGGACTGCAGTCCCTTTGGTCTCAGCCTGGCTGGCAGTGCAGGGGAAAAGGAGATGGCAAAGACAGCACCACTGTGGCTGCTGCGCCAGCTTGTGCACCAGGGTGGGACATCACCCTTGCGGGGGTAGTTCACACTCCACAGCCCCCGGGAGCTCACCCTCTAGCAGAAAGTTGGGCAGTCTGTTCTGGACCCCACACCCTGTGGCTCCAGCTCCTGGCTTTTCAGTCCACCTCTGAGGCTGAGCACAGGGCTGGCTGAGTAAAGGTCAAGGTGTCAGGCATATTTTGGCACTGGGGACTCCTTGTGTGTCTCTCCGCCTCCTGTTCTGTTGCTGTGGCTATCAGTGCATCTGCCTCTCTCCCTCCCACTCTTGAAACCCACTTCTCTCCCTGTTTTGGGGATCTACTTTGCATCTTCCCAGTGAGGACATAGAGCCTGGAGAGAAACCCATTTTCATGCCATTTTGTTAGGGGATTTTAGCTTTCAGAAAAATCAAAAGCAGGGCTGAAGGAAATGATCACTAGGATCATCAGGGAGCTGCCCTGACTGCAACCCTGCAATGGACACCCTCTCTCCTCCCCCTGAGGCACCTTTTTTTCCCTGTCTGTTTGGAACTTGGGCAGCCACTGGATGCTGCACCCTGAATCTGAACTCGCTGCACCTCATCCCCAGACCCTACTTCTTTCATTCACCCGGGTGAGCCGAGGAGGGTCATTCTGAGGAATGGAGGAGGGTCACAGGACCCTCCTGGGACATGTGAGGCAGTTTTGGGGGGATCCATGCTGTGCCCCCTCCTTGGCAGAGAGCCTGGCTGTGTGCTGCTGCGTGCCTGCACCTCCCCCTGCGTTGCCTGAGGAAGCGCTGGCACCTTGACAGGATCAATACGGCCTCTGCCAGCCTCCTGACTCCCCTTCCACTCGCCTGCCGCCGTGTCTTTTTTTGGCTGTCCCCCCACCTCCTGGGAAGGAGATACTGTGCTTAGGGAGGGTCAGACCTTGGGACACCCAGACCCAGGTCCTCATCCCCTGCTATTGAGTCTTACCTTCTTCCATCACCAGATGCTGGCGGGATTGCTGCCACTCACTGTGGACTGTTTTTCTGTGCGTAGCCTCAGTTCTTTGCTGCTTGAGCCATGTGTTTCCCCCATGTCCCCGCTCCCTCTTGCTAATGCAAGCCTGAATTTTCCCCATGAGTTCAGGGAGATGGGTGCCTGTTCTCCTTGAAGCTGCAGATCTTTTGGGCACTAGCATACAGACCAGGAGAAGGCAAGTTTTCCTCACCCACCTTTTGTGGCACTTCCATTGCTGGAGTCAGAAGTCTTGCCATCTTCTGTGTCCTATGTCCTTCTGTGTAAGCCGTGAGCAGCTCCAGTTCTACAGGGATGGTGACTGGCAAGCCCTGGCAGGGCAAGAGTGGTGCATCAGGTGCAGAGTCCCAGGAACCAGGCAAGGCACCAGGCTGACAAGACCTCCCAGGTGCTTGGCTGGTGGAGACAGTGCCAGAGCTGGGTATGTGGCATGGGCACACAAAAAGGAACAGTCACCTCCATTCCACTGTGTGCCTGGGGAGCTGGGACAATACGTTTTGCCTCAGTGCCTCTGAGAGAGCAGGACTATTTCTACCCCTGTACCCACACATGGCCCAAGGCATGGGCAGTGCCACCTCACCTCTCTCCCGGCGCCTCAGGTAGGAGCTTCTCATTTGCTTCTTGGGCACCGCATGATGGCCTTGGGCCAGCTCCCTGTTGCACAGTCGTCTTGGTTTCCATTCCTATCCCTCCCTCCCACCAGGGTTTTTTCCATTCCTAGGGATCACTGCGTGCTGCCCTGGATGGCTCCTACCACTGCTGCTTGCAGGTTTCTCCCTCTGGGGGAAAGTCAACCACTTCTGCACTGCCAGATGTTGTTTGTCATGGTTCTGGTCCTGGTCCAAGCCCAGGAAGAGTGACCAGGTGCAGAAAGTCCACTAGCTCTTCTCTCATGGTGACACTTGAATCTGTGTCCAGCTTGTCCTGACACCCCCATGCCGTGGCCACCTCCAATGTCTTCTTCTCACAGCTCTGGCTGCTGGTCCATCAGGAAAGTGGGTGCTCAAGTGACTGCAGCTACCTGATTTGTCTTCATCTGCCTTGCTCCCGCAGGGCCTTATGGCAGCTCCTGCAATCCCCTCTCCTTCTTCCTGCTCGGCTTACGCTTGGCATCCATCCCCGGCAGTCGCTTAGCCTGGCCAAACCCTGCGTTGAGTCAAGAACACCTGCCTGTATTTTTCTTCAGTCCTCAGATCTCCAGGGATGTTGCGTCCTTGGGGGCCACAAGGATTTGTCTGTGCCCATTGCATGAGAGCAGGCACGTGTCCCTGACCTATCCCAAAAACCTCCTGGAAGGTTATAACTGAAGAGAACATCCCTATGGGAAGAGTTGGGCAAAGAGCAGCCTCCTGGGGAGTAACAAGGATACTGGAGAGGGGCAAAACAGCTGACAGGAGCAGGTGCCCTGGCAACTGCAGTAGGGGAGTGTGCAATGCTGGCTTTTCACTCTCTAGGTCTCCCCATGCTATTTGGTGTACCACAGTGTGCATCTAACGGCACTGGGTGTTTCTCTGGCTATGCTCAAATCCGTCACCATGTCTGCAGTGAATGCCAATGGTAGTACCTGGTGGTGAAGACCTAGAAAAGGTGTTTGCAGGCAGCATGGTGTGCTGTCACATGCTGCCCTGGCCCTCTAAGGTGTGAGAGGGGATCCAGCTCCATCAGGGAGGGAGACCTGAAGCCCTGTCCCTAGACTGAACATGGTGCCTGGGTAGGCTCACTTCCAACAACCAATGCTCTGCCCGAGCTCCATTCTCCCCTGCTGCAACTCCAGTTTTGCAGAAACACCTTGCTACTCCTACACCTTCCTAAGCATCCTTAAGTGTCCCAGCCCCACTGGGTAGGTGTCCCATGATGCCCATGCTGCTCAGTTGCATAGATGGGCACCCCCTGCCCTGAGCAGACACACTACAAGCCATGGGAAATGGCTTGGAGGTGAGGTGTGGAGGTGGTGTGGCTGGCCAGGATGCCAGCCCACCTGCAGTGGTGTGCCATGTGTCTCCTGTAATACTGTGCCTCTGCTCCAAAACTCATCAGCCCACTCATCCAGTAGCTGCCACCTTCTGTGTCCCTTCCAGAGGGTCACTCCAGCCCAGGGCAATGTCAATTCACCTATCGCTCCATAATCTCTCCTCTCTTCCGGAGTCTGTGCTCCTATCTCCTCCCATTGCTCCCTGTCCCCTTGTAGGGACTTGCAGCCTCTCTCCTGTAGGGCTTGCCAGGTGTAGGGCTTGGGCCTCCCAAAAGAGAGTCATCCCCTGGGCTGGGGTGCTCTGCCAGATCCTGGATTCCACTCCCACATGGGCACCTCCCCTGGGAGTGCTCAGGAGCACCGAGTGCTGCTTGCATGGCCCCTGGCATGGAGCTCTCTTGGGCTCCATCATCACTGCTCATGGATCTGCCTCTGCACTTGGTCTCAGGGCTTGCACAGAGATGGTTTGGGGCATCTTGATTGTACCCACTGGCAGAACTAGGCTTGCCATGGAGGTGGCTGCATGCCCACCCAGTTGATGCTGTGCTCTGGCAAGCTGGGTGGCAAGAGGCTCTCACACGTGGCCTCAGGTGTACTCCAGATCTGTGGCTATGGTGGTGGATCGTGGCCTCAGTGGTGCTGTTTGTTCATGCTTTTGCAGACAAGCAGTGCAGGTCTGAAGCCCCATCGGCTCTCTGTTCCCCTCCTCCACCTGCACCCCAGAGCCATCTTGGTGCCACAGACCACCAGGTGGCCTAGGGAGATGTGGGCTGAGCTTTCCGAAGCCCCCCAGACACAGGATCAGACTGAGGTTCATAAGACCCCCAAAACCATGTCTCACCATGTGTGGTGACACAGCAGCCCCTCAGTACAGTGTCACCCACATGCTCACCTCCCTGCACTGCATCACCTGGGGACGAGCCAGGGAGGGCGTGCAGCCCCCAAGAGACCTACTGGCAGCCCTGGCCTATGGCACCACTCGTGGTGCAAGGGCAGCGTGAATCCGGGTGTTGCTTGTGCTGAAGGCTCATAAATGTTTCTCACCATAGCACAGCTTATTAAGAGCTGCTCGTGCTGTTGTTAATCCTTATCATCCACACGCCCTGGGTGGTCAGCACAGAGGGCAGGTTTATGAGAAAGAGCACTGATGGATTTGTCTGGAGATGAAGTCGCAGATAAAAGATTGCTCAAGCTTCATAAACAGACCCGAGGAAAAGAAAAAATAATTTAAAAAATAGGTCAAATCGCATTGAACTTCCTGTTGAAACGATCCTGTTTGAGCGCTGGCCCTGGGGACAGGCAAGAGCAGGCGGCGTCCAGTGGGGAGGGGCCCAGCGAGCAGTGCACCCCGGGGAAGGTGGGAGCTGACAGGGCGGCAGCTCCTTGTGTTGACAGCCCACACCCATGGCCTCGGGGAGCTGCCTCCCCTCTGCCCTGCCTGGCCATAGCCCACTGCTTACCCAGGCTTGTGCCCAGAGTTTCTCTGGGCTGGGCCTGGACCCTGGTCGGGGCAGTTCAGGAGGGTCCTGGGAAGGTGCAGGGTTTGACTAGCTGCAGGATGGAGGTGCCACAACCTCCCCAGGCATGCTGGTCAAGTGTTCTTGCAGGAACAGAGTTTTTTTCTTCTGTTTAAACAGTATTTCTTGTGTTTCTTTTGCACCTGTCACCTCTTGTCAGCCTTGTTGCACCCTCTCTTCAGATACTCACGTACATTGGTAAGATCCTCCACAACCTTCTTTTCTCCAGGCTGAACAGTCCCAGTTCTCTCAGCCTCTCCTCATATAAAAGATGCTCCAGTCCCATCTTTGTGGCACTTCCCTGGAATATCTCCACATGCCTATATCTATCCTGTACTTAGGAGCCCAGAGCTGGAGCCAGCACTCCAGGTGTGGCCTCACAAGCGCTGAGCAGAGAGGAAGGATCACCTTCCTTGGACCTACTGGCAACACTTTGCCGAGTGCAGCCCAGGAGACCATTCAGCACCTTTCTCCCACGGGCATGCTGCTGGCTCATAGTCAGCTTGGTGTCCACCGGGATCCCCAGGTCCTTTTCCACCAAGCTGCTTTCCAGCTGGTCAGTTGCCAGGGTTTGTTCCTCCCTCATTTCCAGTTGTTCAGCTCTATGACAGTCCTCTTGGCCCATTTGGAGATTAAATGATCCCAGAGGGGTTGCTACCCAAAGCTTCCCAAGAATGATGTGAAATTTACCCAAAGGGCAAGTGACCTTCCCTTGTAGCTTTGCTCTTGCCATCACACTGTGATGCTGGCTGGAGCCAAACTGGAAAGGAAAATCGGGGGGCCCCCCAAGCATATGCACCTCTGGGCACAACACATTTGTTTTCCTCCTTGTTCTCACTGCCTTTCCTGGCAATTCCCTGCACCACATTTGATAGGTTTTTGAGCACTCCGGTGCCATGAGCTGACATATCTCCCAAGTCAGGATTATTCCCTGCTTCCTCTCCCATTTGCATTTATGCATTTTGAGTTTAATCTGCTGTTTTATCGTCCAACCACTTGCTAACCGTCAGCTCCTGCCACAGCTCCTGGTGTGCATCTGTGAGCCAGCCAGAGCCTTCAAGGCGCAAGGCATGCTGACAATGAGCTGGGGATTAGGGAGCCAAAAAAAGCCCTGAGTGGACACCCCTGCACTCTTGTACTCACACAGGAATGGTCACAGCAGTGGCAATGGCTTGTCTTCTCATCACAACGCCCCACACCAGCAGGAGCATCCCAGCATGTCCTGGGACTTGGTGCCAAAGGCTGTAGCAGCATGTGGGTATGCCCTGCTCTGGCAATGCCACTGTGCTCTGTCACCGCTGGTATATCTTGCTGTGGCATCACTGATGTGTCCCACTCTGGCATTGCTGGTGTGCCCCAGTCTGGCATGGCCAGCATGCCTCACTCTCGCATTGCTGGTGCGCCGCGGTGGGACTGCAGCGTCTCCATCCATGAATGTTAAACGAAATAGGGCTCTATCTTATGTAATGGTGTTTAATGTTTAATGCTGTTACTTACAAGGAGGGCATCATGCACGAACAGCGCCTGCGCTGGAGGCTGCCACTAGTTTATCCCCTTCCCCAAAGGGGTGCATGTGGCCTATCTAATCCCTTCCTAAGGGTTTTCTCTGTTTCAAAGGGACTTGAGTGGAGGTGTTGCCTCCTCTCCCCACCTACACCACATTCTTGATCCAAGGGAGCATCCTCGAGGTGTTGCTCCAGCTGCCATCAGATCAGGTTTCTCTGTCTCAGTTCATCATACCCTTGAACCTCATTCCAAGCCATGCATCTCCCTCACCACCCTAACCCACTGACACCCTTGGCTCTGGGAGGTCTCAGCCCCAGTCCGATCCCAGTTAACTCTGATGTGGGGGCTCACTGGCCCCTCTGCAAAAGCTGGATTAGGACCCTGGGTGCACTCCTGGCACCCAGCAGCTATTTCCTAGCCCCAGGCTGCCTGGCTCTGCCTCCAAAGTGGGGTTCAGGGCCGAGATGCATTAGGGGGCCCAGGGGAACAGGATATTGCCCTAACAGCCCTTTCAACCCTTTCCCAGGACACTGACAGATCTGCTGAAGCAGCCAGGCCACAGCCCCTCTGAGAACATGGACAGCCTCATGGGGGGTGTACAGGTCCCAGTGGGCGAGGGGGTGGCCCGGGGGCCCCCCAGAAACAGCACAGGTAAGGCACGCTGGTGTGGTGGGGAAAAATAAGTTCCCTTGGGAAAAAAAAAGCCCGTGGGAGGGCACAGCTTGCAGCTGAGCCCCCACCTGCCTCTGCCCCTCCAGACAAGCCACCCTTGAACAACGCAGTGGCCATTGCTCCCTCACTGGGGCGGCCCCACAGCCATGGCAAGCGCCTGCCACTGGCCAGCAGCCTGGCTCTATCAGCCCCGGACTACACTTCCTACACCACCCTCAAAGTTGGAGGTGAGTGCTGCTGCCATGTGGGATGGGATGGTGGCAGAGGGGCCCCACAAGACAAGTGGTGAGGGGTGGGGGGCTCACAGAGGTGCATGGACAGGACAAGCATCCCAATTTCCCATGGCTCTTGGGGTAGTTGCTCATAGAAACTCTGAAGCTGCTCCCCTGCTCCACCAGCCTCTTGTGCTGTTCAGGCAATCAGTGTCTGGGGTCCCCCATGGCACGAGTGTACTTCCCAGCCAATCAGCACCCAGGATGCCACACAGACCTGAAGCACTGCCCACCCAGTCAGAGTTCAGAATATGCATGGACACACTGCATGGTGCCCAGGATCTCCCAAAAGCACTCCCCAGCCAATTCGTTGCCAAGATCCCCCTCACTCCCTCACCAATCAGCATCCAGGATCCCTCCCACAGCCCCATCCCAGCCTTCCCCACCACTGCACCCTTCCTGGTCCCCCCAAATCAGCAGAAGGGGGTGTCCTTGCAGGGTGACATCACACCCCTGTCCCCACAGAGAGCACCACTGAGGACTTCTACAGGCGGTTCGGGGGGCTGGAGACACCCCCCACCAGCACACTGCCCTTCCCACCCACCGAGACCCCAGTGCTGCCCAAGGGCTGCCCCCTGCCCAAGGCCAAGGGCCCCAAGGTGCCAGGGGGCCTGGCCTTCCCAGGGGGCTGGGAGGGGGGCCCCCATCGCGGTCCCCGCCGGTCAGGCCTGGCCACCCTGCGCCCCGAGGGGCCACCCGACGCCTTTGGCCCCTCCACCCCGCTGTACGGCCAGCACCCCCGGCACCTTGCCACCAACAGCAAGACTGAGGTCACCGTCTGACAGCCAGCACCAGCGGGGCTGGGGCTGCCCCTCACCTGGGTGTTGCAGCCCACCAGAGCAAAGCAGTGTAGGACCTACATAAACTGCGACGGCTGGCCAGAGTGGAAGATGCACCATCCTTCCTCACGAGGCATGGGGACTGCCTGCTGTGTTTCACCATCAGGGAGGCAATGGGCAAAAAGTTTCAGCCATTCTCAGCTGAAGAAGAGGCTGAGCTGGGGCACACTGGCAGAACAGCACCCTCTCAACACCTGCTCAAGGGCTGGGGGCCACTGCTGGACAGACGGAGAACAGATCCTGCTGGGGCCAGGCACCCCCAGCCTAGCTCCTGTGAGCAGGTGGGGGGAAGAGCAATGGACTCAAAGCCCCAGGCCGGTGCTGCCAGCAAAGCCCAAGACATCCCTTTTCCTCCCCAGCCTCCCCCCTTTTCCACTGCCCCAAGCGTCCACCTTGTCAATAAACAATACATTAAACTGTATGGCCTTGGTATGGTTGGCTGGGGAACTCCACACTGCCTGCAAAACCCCAGCACCTTCCCCAGGGGCAGCTGAGTGCAAAGCCCACACCCACAGGGCCTGGGGAACCCTCCCTGACTGGGGACACAGTGGGAACACAGCTTCCAGGCCCAATTGCAGAAGCCTTTGAGCAGCTACACAAAAACGAGATCTCCTCTGTCTGAAGTTTAATGATTCTGACAGTTTCACCAGGGGGAGCAGAGAAACAAAGAGATGGAGTAAAAGGACATTGTTCTAAACCGAGGTCAGGTAGCAGCTTTTGTCCCATAGAGATGCTCCTAAAATTGCTGGTTTCTTGCCTAGCTCTACCTTGTTTGGCTCTACGCAAGCCATCAGCCTTCTTGAGTTGCTTCCAAAGGAGCATGGAGACACCACACCTGCTCCACTGAGGGACCATCTTTTGCTGCAAGCTGTACAGCTCTGCTCTCCAGGTTATTCAGACAAAGGACTGACAGGTTCCCGAGGCGCCTGCAAGGTTTTATGTCTCTAAAGGACACTTCAAGCTCACCCCTGCTTAAGAGCAGCTGCTGAGTGGGATGACGAGGGCTAAGAGAAAGAGGGCAGGTGGGAGGTGGTGGTAACGTTCATCTTTATTAGGTAACAGATTCTCAGGAGCCCTGGAACAGGGTTTTCAGACAGCAGGTATGTTCCCTGGGGAACCTTCCCACCACCAGTTGCATCTTGTATCACAAAGCATCCCTACTCTCAACTCCATGTGGATAAATAGACTTTCTTCACATAATCCATAGAACAATTTCCTCCCACCCACAAACAAAAAAGTTACCGTATATATACACACATATAAAAAAGGTTGTAGGGACAGATGGGCAGCAAATTTATAAACAGTGTAGAAAAAACAGGGCAAAGATCCAGCACCCTGGAGCGGGTAGAGAAGTATCAGCCATGCTAGGACTCTCTGTGGATCACACTATTTGCTGCCAGGGTTTCAGCCCAGCAGTCTCCCAGCTCCTGGCCCAGCCAGTACTCCCTTGCAGCCCATTCTCCCAGGCTCAGACCACCGTTAGTGACAAAGTGACACTTCAGCATCACTGCCTTCCCAAAGCCTTACTTCCCATTTTACTAAAGCACAAAATTCCCACATGTTGCATGCAGACCCAGAGAAATGCAAAATAACTCAGAGGTTTCCACAGGCAAGGAGTTTCTGTATTTTAGGAAAAAATGGTGACCAGGAGAACAGTGTGAGAGCCACTGGACAAAAATCAGAGTGAGGCAATCCACTTCCCAAATTACAATCACTGATAAGCCAGGGAACTTGGGAATGGGCAATCAAAACAGGTATGAACCCAAGAGCTCTTCTGCACACTTAGGATATCTGCTGAAAGCCAAAGTTGCTGCCATCAAGAGCATCCCCTGCACTGATCAAAGACACTCTTGAGAGCAACCTCTTTCCCTCAACAATGAGATCCCTCCAACTGCCGACTCTGGGAAGTAAGGGACCCACCCTCCTCGCCTGCCAGTAGGACAAGAAGCTCAGGCTGCTGGCCACTGCAGCTGTCTCCCAGCTATTCTGCAAATAAAGTGGGGGAGGGAGGGAAACATCTGCTGGTCCCTGCACTTTTGTCCGCAGCTACGGACCATGATCAGTGGGAATAGGCTTTGCTGGGAGACATTTCTCCTGGCTTGTTTCCATTTTCTTGAAGCCAGGCAACTCCAGGACTAGCATGAGCTGTGTTCAACTCCCGTAGCACATAAAATGCCCCTCACAGATACCAAATAACCCTGTGCAAAGTGAAACCACAAGCTCCTATCTTTTTTCCCCTCATTCTGAAGGAGCACAAGCTCTCATGCCCCGCTGCAAAAGCTGAATACACACAAAAGCTTCTTGCAAAACAGTCTGAGTTCTGATTTTGCAGGAGCTGGGCCATACAGGCCTGACTGGGACAGGATGGGTTTGGACTGCTACCTGTACCTAAATGTTTCTAGCTGCCAACATGGAGAATACACCAACCATACACACGGAGAAACAGCAATGCCTGCTTGCCAAAGGCTGGTTTTCATATTTGCATGTGTGAGAGGGCAACCGCTTTGCACTTCTTTGGAGAGATGCAACAGGAAGGCAGAGAGAAAGAGGGCAAACCGTTCCCTCCCTGTCCCAAATCTGCCTCCCCCTCTTGGAAAGTCACAGGCAATTCAACACCTGCAAGTCAAACTGCTCGGAATAGCAATGGTAACAACATTGGGAGACTTTCACCCTGAACCACTGCTTCCCAGATCCTGCAGGAGCTTTTGAGCTGTTGGAAAAGGTAAGGAGAAACACCTGAAGACAAATTCTGGGACTGGGAGTTAAGTAAAATAAAGAATTGTTTCTAAAAATTGTTTCTGCATCAACGAAAAGGCACCAGAGAAGCATTCACCCTTCACACCAATACAGGGCACGGCACGTCCACCTCTGCTGCCACCCAGCACCAGATGACCAGGAATGCCAAGGCCTTCTACCAGGCTCTGCTTGTTTTAGGCTGCTACAAATCACCCCTTGTCAAAACCTGGAGGCAGCTATCACAGGAAAAGACGCATGAAGCAGAGAGGAAGAAAAATCTGCTGCATTGTTCCCTATGTTTTTGTAAAGCCACAAACACTCCTATAAAAAAACCTGTATAAAAACTGTAAATTTGCTGGGCAGTACTGGCCCCAAGCGATACTTCCAGAGCACCTAGGTAAGCTGGGTCTAAGGGGCTTCAGTTTCCTGACACACAACTCAAGAAAAGTTGGTGCCTTCCCCTCTCTTTTGGGAACAGCCTCAGGCCCCAGCAGCCCTGTGGGACAAGGCTTGAGCAGATCCTTGGCCCTCCCCAAAGACTGCTTTCTATAGAGGTGCTTGGGAAGGGAACAAAATACCCCTGAGGACAGACACGGCATGTGCCATTTCTCTATGCCTGTGGCCTTGTGAGCTTCTCCCCCCAGCAGGAATGGAGAATCTGTGTCAGGACAGTGCTCCCCAATAGCCCCAGGCACGGTGACAAAACCCACAACTAGACAGATTCCTGCTGCAGTGCCTGAGAACAAGCAAGGAAGCTAATAAAGCTAAACCTGGGGCAAGTTTAGAAAAAAATAAAACCTAAACCCTCCCTCCCTTTCCCACCCCATCATGATCCCACCAGTACAGCCCTAACCTAGCACTTTTTTTAAGCTCCAGAAGGGAAGTCCAGGCTGATGGTCAACCAGGCTGCCTTTGCACAAGGCGGCCCCATGACAGCATTAGGAGGCGGCAATAGCTGTGCCCCCACTCAGCTTGACAATCATTTGCTGGCAGTCATTGCAAGAGCGCTTGTCCCCCACTTTCTCCAGGGTGCGGGCAGCCTCGGCCAGCAGGACAGCTCGCTGGCCCGGTGAGGAGAGGAAGGAGAGGGGCAGATGGCGGCAGGCCAACAGGATGGCCGTGGCTCTCTCCCTTTGGCCCGGCAACGTGTCCAGTTCACCTGTGTGCAAACAGGAGAGAGAGAAAGCTCACAAAAGAGCTACCACCTGCATGACAAAACCCTACCATGCAGGCCCTCAACTGGGACCAGTGAGCACAGGCAACTCTGGCTGGCATCCACTAGCTGAGCAAAGAGTGAGGGCCACTCCAAAGACCTCCAGGAGCTCCTTTAGGCTAGTTCCTTTAGGCTAATAGTCTGAGCTGGAGTCAGGTAGAGACTGTCAGTCACATCTACAGACAGTTCCTTTCACTTCACTTCACTTCCTAGGGCTCATCCTAGCACTCGCATGCATGTTTTCCCATTCCCCTTACACTCCTGCAAGGGATTTTATAACCAGCACCACATCTTTGGGTCTTCCCTTTACGATTCCCAGCTTCTGCCCTTGCACTGACTGACCCGAACCCCAGGTTGCCAAGTTTTGTGCATATGTAGCTGCACAAAGGCAAATGTTTTCTAGTCTGTTCACCAACACCTCCAGCCCAAAGGCCAGCAGCTGACGTTAGCCAGCTTGTATAGAGCATGGCAGAAGCATTGCCTTGAGCCACAGGTGGATGGCAGCTCATTATCCTCACACAGGAGATGACACTGCAGGTTGTATCTTTGCCCCCACACCTTGCCCACATGCTTCCCTCTCCCAGCCCCAAAGGCAGTGGGTTGCCCCCCAGGCCCTTGGGCTGACCTTGCTTGCTGCTCTGGGGTGTGCGTCGCCTCAAGCTGTGCTCCAGCAGCTGGTGGGTGCGGGTAGGGCTGGCACCTGCCATCAGGCGCACGGTGGCCTCATGGAGGAAGACCTGGAAGGGAAAGCAGGATGGAAGATGAGAGGTGGGTTGAACAGGGGCAACGCTGTGGCTGAACGTGTGTGATTCCTCAGCCAGCACATTTCGAGCACAAAGCACTGACTCCTTAACAACAGAGGCCCACTTCCACACTCCTCCCTCATGTTTCCACCTGTCTCTAAGGAATTTGCAGGTCAGGGAAACAGTAAAGAGGGGAGGGAGGGTAAAAAAAAAAAAAAAAAAAGAGAGACCTGACACCTAACTGTGAGTGGCTTGGAAAGGGGGAGGATGAAGAGTAGGGAACAGGGTGGAAAAATGAGAGAGCAAATCCAGGCACTATGGCACCGGGAAGGGGTCTCATCCCAGGCTGCTAGTGCAGGGTTTTGATAGCAGCATCAAACTTTGACATCTGGAGTTTGGGCAATACCAGGACAACTCTCTTGTCCAAGTATTAGACTATACTTCCTCTACTGAGGCTTTATACTACAAAAAATGAACAGAAGGCAAAAAATCCCTACAGAAGCACCTGGGGCTCTACAGATGCAGAAGGCATCTGACCCTCCAGCTACTCAGCAGAGCATGGCTGAGAAAGCCTCCTTCCACACTCCCCAGACAGGCAGACCCAGTCTGAAGCCACTTAAGGGACAGGATGCCACGGTATTTGTTTGGCAATACACACATGCTGATGATGTTCTATGTAGAACCTAAAGCAGACGCTCCCCCACACGCACTGAACGCCCACAGGAACCTCCCTCATCAAGCGTCAGGAGAAAACATGGAGGCTGCTGGTGGCAGAGTGGCAGGGCATCCCACCCTGAGTGTCCAAACCACTCGAGCCCACATACACCTCTTATGTTTCCACGGCTTCCCATCAACTCCTGGGAAGGGGCTAGTTAAGCCAGAGCAGGCAAGAGAGGCGTCACCTTGCGGTAGGCGGGTCTGAAGCTGTGGGCCAGCTTGCGCAGGCTGCCGAGGTCGCGCTGGAAGCCCGTCAGCTCGGGGGCCGAGGCGTGGTAGGTCTCACCCAGTGCCTGGCTGGCATTCGCCTGCTTCTGCCACAGGCTGGTGCGGAGAGAGAGTAGCAAGTCACAGGCCAGCAGCTGAATCATCTGCAAGAGCCAGGGTGCCCAGGCACACGCACTTAGTAACACATACCATCAGATAAGGAACAAACTATGTGGCTGCTGACATGGCCCAGGGGAAGGCAGCCACAGCATCTCTTGCCCACCTGGGAGGCTCCCCAGCCTTCCCCACCACATCACCCCATCACAATGCACTGAAGGGAGCAAGACCTTGCTTTTTGCCCAAGCAGCATATCCTGACTGAGAGGTCAAAACAGTATGTGCCAAGGGGATATTGCACCAATGTCAGATGCCCTTGACAACACCTTCCGCTGGGATCAATGCTAATGAGTCCAAACTGATCCCACGGGAACACAGACTTCTGCAAAGGCTTTCCTGCCCAAATGGCAATGCTAACAATGGGAAACAGCAAACACAGCCTTGCTACCTGCAGAGAAAACAGGCAGTCTTGGCACAGCGCACAGTGGCTGCCCAAACCCCTTTTCCCGTCTGCTGCTGCCCCCTAGCACCGCTCACGGCTCTGCGTGGGCTCTGCCTGTGCTGCCGAACAGAGAGTGCGCCTCTGTACTGCACTGCAGAAACATTGCACAGTCACTGCCACAACATGCAATGCAACTACAATGCACTACAGCTGCCACCCAGGAGCAACGGAGGGGACCAGAAACACGTCCCGTATGCCATAGAGGGAAGCTCCAGCTTTAGTTATCCTGGAAAGAAGAGAAACAAGCCCCACACAAACTCAACTAACATAGCAGTTCCACTTTTGTGGCAGAGGGTTCACTCGTTAAATGCTGCCTGAAACACAGCAGACTCATCTTAGTGAGGTCCTGCTTTAAGGTGTCAGCAACTTGACCTGAAGGACAGAGATGGATACTTTCCTTCTATCCTGGGCTAAATTTAAACTGGTCAAGGCACCAAGAAGGGGTAACAGCTACTGGCACAAGAGGAGCAAGAGCAGAGACCATGCCCAGGGAGATGGCGTTATACTCGCAGCTCTGCTCCCCCATACAGCAGAACAATGTCAATACCCTCTGCGAGGAAAGGAAAGAAGTTTCCCCTCTACTCCCATGATACACAGGATGGATGGAGATCACAGATACAAAGGGCAAGTCGCACACCTGCAGCAAGACCAGTCTTACAACCATGACAGATTATGTGTTATCCCAGGGCTTATAGCTCTTACATTGTTGAGGACAGTGCTGGAGATGCCGCTGCTCATGTTGAGGCTATTCCATAAGTGACTGCTGGCTCTCTCACAGTGACCCAGAGAGTTCTGCTGTCCATCTGCCTTCCCAGACAGCGAGGCCTGCATGGCTTTACACACATGGAAGGTAGCTTTCACCAGGGCATTCCTGAAAGAGAAAGAGCATGCTGCTTTCAAGCAGTACACCACGTTATGCTGCCACAGCACCAGCTTTCACTCTTCCATCTTCAAGAGCAGAGATATCATCATTCCTTAGACAGAAAAAAGATGGCAATGGTTCCTCATCTACAAAGACTGTACAGAGAAATGTGACAGAAGAGACAGAAGAGACAAAGCTGGCAAAGATGCTTTAGTGCAAAAGAACAGAGATGGTGACACCAGCCTTTCCATCAGCATGTTAGTTTTAGTTTGATTTTAGAAGGTGGGAAAGGCTGTGCAGTTAGAAAAAAAACCAAAGACATCCCTAAAGAAGCAACTCTGACACTTTGAGTCCACAGCTCTAATATGCCTTGACCTACACACAAACTGCTGAGCACACTGGCACTCGCAGAGCACAAGCGACATGCAACTCCAGAGCACAGGTAGGTGTAATCCTACAGGACAGCAGTAGAAGGAATCATCCCTGTTTAGAAGGAGCAGTGGTTAGGAAAGCATACAAGGCCCACGCACTCTGACATCTCCAGGGATTTCGGCATCCGTTCCACCTCTGCAAAATGTGACCTCACAGCTGCATCATCCCCTCTGAGCCAACTGATTGCCATAGCCACTGCTGCTGACCACCATCGGCACACCACGTCAGGACCTGCAAAACACAATCACAAGCTGCAGCCCAGGAGAGGACACTCTGCTCCCTCCCTCCTGGAGAAGCAGGCAGGTACCACGCGCCCTTGCCAGTGCCTTCTGCTGGGATTGATGCTAACGAGCCCTAACTGATCCCATGGGAACACAGCTATCTATATGAATACTGAAACGTGCTGCAGGAACACCAGGGAACTTGGCAGCAGGCAAACACCCTATACCTGACTGCAAGCAGAATTATGGATGGCACATTTTTATCTTGTCAACAAGAACTTACCCCGTCAACTTCTCTAGAAAATCTGTTGACTTCCTTCCTGACAATGATACCCACTCACCACCCCAAAATAACAACTCCACTCATATATGCCACATTTTGGCACTAACCAGCATCAAGACAATGAATCAGGTTCCCTATGTAATTTCCTCCACTATTTAACATACCCTCAAAAACTTTCCAAAGCCTACTCAGGGCCAAAAGACATATGCTCTGCTACTCTGACCTGCTTTTCTATTCCATGACAATATTGATCCAAATGTAGACTTCCCTTTATACCAAAAATAATCCCTAAAAAAAGAATTATCTAGTTTTCCTTGTATGTTTGCTCTGCACGTTTTAGGTACAGCACAATTAGTCTGTGTCTAAAGCTGCACCAGCATCCCAGTGAGCTGCCAGGTGCTGTCTGTACCAACACCAAGCAAGACAAATACTCCAACAGCCTGCTACCAGCCCAGATGAGCACATGGCTCAGAGGAATTCTACAGCCCTTGTTGTCTCATTAAATATACACCATGGGACCAGACCAAGCACCTCCCAAAATATGCCCAAGCTTGCCTACAGGAGGGGCTGCAGGTCTCTGGAGACTGAGAAATACACCTGACAGCCACTGTGAAAGTGAGGGCAACCTGGTTCAATAGGTAATTAAGTGGAAAAAAATCCTTCCTGTACCTCAACTGCAATGCTGCTTTGCTTGTTTATATGCTCCACCCTTCCTCTCACTTCACATTGCCAGGAGCCAGCTCTTTGGTGAGGGCTCAGGGTTCAGCTTGGAAATAAAATATTGCCCAACAATACAAATAACAGCAGTCCCACCTGGGCATGCAGCATTACATCAGACAAATTTACAAGCCACCTTAATCACCTTCTTCCAGTCTGAGTGTATGCAATCAAGCCTCACTCCAAGGACTGCATTTCTCCTTGCCCCAAGCTTGAGGGGTAGGGACAAGGAGCTCATATCAGCAATAGATCCTGCAGCTGGGAGACCTTCAGTTCTGCCAGACTTACCCAGGGCAGACTTGAGTACAGAATTGTTGGCAAAGGGCGGGGCTCCACTTCCCATCGAGTCCAAGAAAGAGTTGAGCAATTTCAGGTACTCCATGGCACCTGAGAATTCACTGAAACAAGAAGCAAGGCAGACCTTAGTTCCGCTGTCAAACAGGAGATACCAAGGAATTACTCACTGGTCACAAGGCATATTTAAACGATGCTGCCCCATTAAGCCCACAAAAACTTCAAGCTCTACAAGTAACACAACACTGCTGGACTGAAGAGCCCACCCTGTAAGTGGAAGTGCACAGAGCAGTGCTCCGCGAGGAGCAGCCTCACACTGCCCCTTGAAAGGAGACCAGTGCAGGACTAGATTCAACTCCCAAGAGTCTCACCTCAACCACAGACATATAAGTTGATTACAGGCTCCTTTTCAACTACTGCCTCCAAAAGAGGCAAAACTACACTCCTGTGACTTTTTTGCATATATGCAAATATGTACGACTGGAAGTGACATGTTCATAGCATTGGTCAGAGAAACCAGCATATGCAGCAACAACCTAATTTCCTGGGACAGGCTAGAGATGAAGATCTTAAGCTCCCACTCCCAGAGAGGGACAAAAAGACTTGCTGTATTACTAAAGCTAATCCTTCCTATGAAGGGACAGAATTACTACAAGTATACTGACAATCCACTCCACTTTTACAAATACTGCTACCTTCTCTCATCAACAGCAGCACTGGATCACAAGCATTTGTACTGTGCCAGCAAGTGCACCAAACTGCTGCTCACACTCTACTAGAAAACAGACATTACACTGAAAAAAACTCCAAAGCTAAACATACAATATTTTCCCTACAGTTGGGGAAACTGGGTTATCTTCCCATCTGAGGCTTTTATCCACACTTTCTGGGGACAGGATCCTTACAGAGTTTCCCATGTATTTACATAGCACTTGCCTGGCACCAGCATATCTGGATAGCAGCTAGAAATAGTGCTGAATTACTAGCAAAGGGTGGGGTTCTGCTTCCTGTGGAGTCCAAGAGGAAGTTGGACATGGTTCAGTACAAAATGCTGCTCTGTTTCCCACCTACTGTCCCCTTTCATTTGGTCTCAGAGCTTAGAGGCAATGACAATTTCACCCATCATCTTTCCTCCTCTTGCCACACATCTGTTTGATTATTCAGTGCTGGTAGATATGGCACTTCAGCCAGGAGAATACTCTTACATAAGGCAGCAAAGCTGGTGGGTTCACTCTCTGACATGCCAGACATTCATGCTCTGAAAACCCTGGACATACATCCTGGTCTACAGAAGAGGTAAGTGCACACTGATTTTACTGTTCTTGAACATTAAACTTTGTCACAACAGAGAAAGCACCATCCATCCAGTTGAGGAATCCATCAGTACTATGACAGTTAACACCAAAAATCCCTGCAATACCCTGGGTTCTCTCTGACTTCAGACCTTTTGATACAAAGAGGCAGAGCTCACTCCTGTAATAAGTCGTGATGGTCAGACTTACACTGTCATTGCAAGCCTTTAACAAGGACTAACCACACAGTTTGTCCCGGAGCACTTTGTCAGTGGTCATGAGCTCTGCCTCAGAGCCTGCTGCTGTGGCCAGCAGTCCCCAGTGTGGCCCATATACTCACGACTCCTCCTCCTCTTGTCCTGCTATCTCTTTCCTAGTCTGAGGCTTCACGAGTGAGTCCACTGCTCGCTCTAGCAGGTTCTCACAGAACGCCTGATGGACTTGTGCAATAGGATCCGCTAGAGAAAGATAAAACCAAACCATTTCACTTGCATATGGTCACAGACACCTCCCAATACAACCAAAAAGAATCATCAAAATATAGGAGCAAGACACACGAGCAGCAGAGGGAAATTCTTGAGTAATTAATGCAATGATTTCTAAAGAGGAAGTTTTCAGGGCCTTTTTATTCCTTTAATCCACTTATAAAGCTGCAGCCTTTAGCCAAACATCCCTCTGGCACTGCAGCCACTCAGCAAAATAGTGAGAACCTGTTCTGAGGGGGATAAAGCTGGGTCACCCCAAGGTCACTCTCCAGACATTTGGGGCCACATCCAGGTTGTGCTCCAGCATATAGAGACAAGCAGGACAACACAGTGCAGTATACAAAGGGAAGCCAGTCAGCTCCTGCACACTGAGGAGACATCTCAGCTTCAAATCTCTTGCCCACCAAAACCACAAGCAGAGCTGACATACAAGAGCACATTCTCAAACATGACATTTGCTTTTGTCCCAGATAAAAGAGAGTGGAGAGATTGCCAGGCTCAAACTACTGGGAAGCCACACACTTGAGACATAAGTGGCTCTCACCAGGGTTCCTTTGGGTGCAGTACAGGCTCTCCTTTGCAGCAGACTTCACCGTCCAGCTTCGCTCTACAAAAAATTTCTGTCCCAGGGGGTGGCACAGCCAACGCAACGAGTCAGGAATGGCACTGCGTTCCGAGCTGCACAGGCTTTGAGCCTGGCTTAGAAAGTAACTCTGGAGAAAGAAGAGACAAAGATTGAGAACAGCATGCAGGGAAGAGTACACCACCAAGGACAAAGATCATATCATGATTACAGCTCATATCATAATTGCAGGTCATATTGTAATTGTACTGATAGCAGATGCCCTGAGCTACAGCAATGCCAGCTTCCTGGCTTTCCTAGAGCTCTTCTTGGAGGTGTGACGAAAGAGAAGAGAAGCCAACTCACCGCTAGGAAGCCAAGCTTGCCTCCACAGCGGGTCTTCAAGCCAACTGCAGCCGTCAGGTGGATTTCTGCCATTGTGCTGGGTGGGATCTTTTCTTCTGCACACTCGGCCAGATTCACAGCACACAAGGCCATGTGCAAGCCCGAGTAAGCTGAGCTGGAGGGAAGTTTACCTGCACCAGGAAAAGGAGAAAAAAGTGTTAACTTTTAACCAGTAGTACCAGCTACTAAATACTACCGTAATTTGTAGGACTATTATCCTGAAGAAACAACAAGAACCCACTGACATTAGAAGCTTACAACCTCACATGCCAGCTTTGTATTCAGACAATAGAACAATCATACCTGAGTCTTCCCTCCACAAATATTAATGTTGGCATCCACAGCCTCACTTCCACAAGAAAGCTCTGCATAGCTAAGCCCATTAGGATGAAATCATCAAATTTTAGCTCACTGTATTCATCACTACCTTAAAACTAAACTCCTTTGCAACCCTCTGTACCTACACAGATAATAGTCGAGGACAAGTATATGCCCTGGTGGCACGGTGACAATTCACATAGCATGACTAGGCAGAAAGAAGTTAGCTTGGACTTCTAATCTGTTAGGAGCCTACTGACATTGCAAACTGCTTTGCCAAGGAAACAGCAAAAACAACAATTTGCAAGGAACATTCAAGCACTTCCTCAGTTCATGTGCACACACCAAATCCATCACATCAATACCAAATGGCAATCTAAACTCTACACAGCTTCAAAAACTTAAATTCTTCCAGCAATTAACCCCAGCCACTGCTTTCACCTCATATTCCCAAATGTCAGTGATGAAACAAGACTTTAAGGAGCAAAAAGGGACTGGTCTCAACTGCTGCTTGGGAAACTCTCAGTTGCCTCTGCAGAC
Source organism: Hafferia zeledoni (assembly GCA_035583235.1). Taxonomy (NCBI): domain Eukaryota; kingdom Metazoa; phylum Chordata; class Aves; order Passeriformes; family Thamnophilidae; genus Hafferia; species Hafferia zeledoni. Next base: position 48,696,381 of record JAWWEV010000043.1, read on the forward strand.
TCAGGGACACATAACTTGACACACTGCTGTTGCTTCAGATGTTCTTACAGAGTTCTTTCATTGCATGAATCTGTCCCATTTTAGTAAGTGGCTCTTGAAATCTGTCAGGCTAATTTCCAAGAGCAGCCCTTCCAGAGGACAGAGGCTGTAGTGCTCACCCTGTATCCCCCAGGATCAGCTCTGAGTCTCCTCTCATTCAGCAAAACTGGACAGCATACCTGACACCTCTGCCCCTACCTGTTATGTGGAGTTGATGGAGCTTGTGATATGCTAGAGCTGCATCCCGAGCGCTGGTCTTGGCCTCGTCCTCAAAGCCTGCAGTGGCCTCCCTTGCCCGCCACTGATGAGAAGTCCTCTTCAGCAGCCACCGCACCAGCGCCAGCTTCTGCAGGCTGTAGCGGATCACGTTCCAGGACAGGCTGCAGGCCAAGTCCAGGCGGGAAGCTGGCAGTGCTCGGCCGAGGACCGACAGGCAAGTCTGCAGGTTTGACGCAGCTGCAGCAAAATCGCCCTGCAAATAAACACAGCAAAAAGTTCAGCAACAAAATCACCATTATAGAGACACTTTGGGACTCCTCAGCACTGTGAGCAAGACAAACTGACGTGCAAGCCAGAACAAGATCTTTAGCAAATGGACGTCATCACAGAACCAGAAAACATACTGGCCATTTACACCAGCTTGAAATTTGGCCCTGGACATACCCTTCCACACATGGTTCTGATCCTGCACTGCCTGTGAGACACATTTGCAATAAGTGAAAGGAGCTTCTTGCCTTCTCAAACAACATGGAAGTTTCAGGGTCCCCATATCAAAACCCAAATGTTGTCTCAACAATGGAGAGGACTTCCAAGAGGCTGGAGGACAGCAGACAGACATGGAGGAGGCCAGATTCTGGACAAAACCCAAGATACTGCTGCCAAAAACTGACACAAGATGCAGTAGCTAGGAACAAGGAGAGAAGTTAGGAGCCTCTTCCAATGCTGGCATCTATGCCTCGCTAACTTGGGTTGATTGAGGACAGCAATCAGCTTCTCTGAAATCAGACAGGATGGTCCAGTCAAGGAATACTATGCTCTTCCAATTGCCAAGCCTCTGCCTCACTAGGCAACATTTATCCACAATCCCATCTAAAAGATGCACTCAATGCAAAACAGTAAGTCAGCTTTACCCGTGCCAGATCCAGGTCTGCTTGCTTGCGATGCCTCCAGAACGTGACTGACGACCTTGAGTGCAGCCGGGTCACCGGCTCTCCATGCACAAGGAGCTTTATGAACACACTCAGTACAATCACTCCATTCACAAGCCACAGGATTAGCGTGGGCATCATCCAACCAAACCAACCAGCTGCATCTACAATATACATCCAAAAGGAAAGTTAAAAGCTAATCTGGACACTGAAAGCTTTGCAACATAATGAGCACAGACCCAGAAGATGTGTTGCTATGCCTGTCACGTGCTTAATCAGCTTTTGCAAAGACTGCACTTCAATCAGGGAACACCTGTATCAACAGCCCTTCACCCAAACTCCAAGCCACAACATTCGCAACTAAATGGTTATTTTCACAAGACTGATGTATAAAAAACTGAATCAGCACCTATTCCTGGAGTATGTTGTTTTCTGATTTTTCTGTAAGATACACCCACAGGTACTCAATACTTCAGCGTCACTTTCTGATCTTGATTAAGTTTACGAAGCGACACTGAGGAAGCATATTAACCAGTCAGGAAAATGACCCTATGCCTACAGCATCACCTGCCCTCTCCTAAGTTGTACTCTTCACCATGAATTTTACGGATTAGCGTATCAAACAATCCAGTTGGCAAGACCCCACAGCAACAGTGTAATAACACTTTATTATTAAGTTACAAAAATCAGTCAGTTACCTTAAAAACAAATACAAAGTGAGCATGCCTCAAAGACTGGTGAAGACAGGAGGATGTTCCTTACCCTAACGTACTTTAAAGGATCTATCCCAAAAGCCCAGGTTGCTGGGCTACAAATGGGTGCTACCTCAACCTCACCACGCTAAGCCATGGCTGGTTTTATGCAAGAACACTGGATGTGGCTGTAAACTGGAACCAGATCCAAGCAGGCTTTCCTCTGGCACCCAGCCCTGCAGTTACTACCCCTCCCCACCCATTAAACAAAGGTCATAAAACTCTGTGAACACACAAAACCATCCTACTGAACCACACCAACTGTCCACCTCATGACCTGCAGCCATCACAGCTGGAGGTGGCCTTTAGGGAGGCCACATAAGGCTGGACACTTTGTGGCCCAAACTATTCCAGTTCGTTACCTGACTCAATGGTCAGCACGTTCCTGCCAGAGCCATGGCGCACCAAGCTGTCAGACTCTGGGGTTCCTCGGCCATCCAGGAGGGATGTCAGTGGATTGAAGGAAAGGCAAAGGAATGTGAGAGCACAGAGGAGTATTCGAGAGCGATCCACCATACCAAGCGCCACAGGAGGAGAGTCAGGCTCATCTTTAACCTTCAAAGGAATAACCATGGAGACGAAAGAGGAGAAAAGAAACTGCTTACCATTCTGTAGCACAAAAAGTGTTTATGCCAAGGTAGGGGTAGGGAATAAGGAGAACAGAACATATGTTAAAATTTGCTTTTGAGCTCAGGATCAGCAAGAACTCAAGTGAAGTTTTTCATAGCTTAGTAAGGTAAGGCTGAGATATTTGAACGCTTCAACTTCCTTCTGCTTCTAGTCATTTCAGGTATTAACTGGATCCTTGGTTTAGGCTAGGATTAAACTTTATTGCCCTACTTTTTTGAGGATCTCCCATAAACCCATTTCTACTGTGATATCCATAAAACAAATTTGTAAGCCAAAGATAGCTAACAACTTTCTGTTACTGTGATTACTTATGGTCTCATTAACCACAGCTGATGTCATCACTCATGTCCAAGTTGTCCTGCTTTACTCACTGGACATACATATCCTGCAAAGCCATGGGCAACTTGGGTCATGAACAAGCACTTGAAGTTCACAGAGACTGTACAGGGGCTGAAGGATAAGTACATTTCTTCTAGCAGCTAAGATAAGGCTCAGGTAATACAGATCAGGATGTAGTCTTGATCATTTAAGAAAAGATAAGACACATAGATGCACCTTCCTCACCCTTACAAAGGATCTCTGAGCCCTACAGGTCTGCTTGCCAGATGTCTGCTGGTTCCACTCTTGAGAATGAGGAGAACTTCAATTCTGGCCATTATGTATCCCTGAAGTAGATGCCCTGAATTTAACAAAAGAAGTCATAAATACCTTTGCATCATCAAGGAGTGGGCTTCCTGGCTCTGAATCAATGGAATAGGGAGAGAAGCCAGCCTGGGATCCTGAATCAGAGGCTGGAGGAGACATCAGCAGCAAATTCTGGTTGAAGTCATCTATCTTCAGATCTACATCGTTGTCAACCAGACTGCTTAGGTCAATGCCCTTCAAGAGCTCTGCAAAAATCAGAGTGCATTATGTTTGTGTTTTTCCATCCTGAACTCTGTCAGTATCTCTGAGATTGGCTCTGTCACCTGGCGTAACACTGGCCACTATCAGTGCAAACTTTGTCAAGAATAAGAAGCTTAAAGATACATCCTAGGTTCATGATAACTGCCTCCCCACTTAAGCACAGCATCCACAACTTACTGTTTTTTTGGTTAGCCAGCTTCAGAACCATGTTCTCCTGTCTCAGCTTATGGTTGGCCTGCTGCAGGTATTTAATATAATCAATGGCTTTTCTCAGGACTCCAGACTTGTGCATCTGAAAGGAATTAAGATGTACAAAAAGCAGTTTATATAAAGAGAATCAAAGGGTCACTCCTGCTTGTAGGGATAGCACAACCCTTCGTATCATGTGGTGATAGAAAAGGGCACAAAGGACCTCTCAGCAGCTGCAAAGAACTAATAGTGGGGCATGCTCTGTGGGCAAGGTATCAGACAAAGACACACAAGACTGTGGTCTCTCAAAGACCTTGAAAAATAGTACAATGGAAACAGATTAACATCCAAATTACAACAGAGTTCACACCTATGTTTCAGCCAGAAACAGTCCTTTGAAAATACTATAGTTTGTAAAATGAAGTGGCTCTCTTCTGGAGTAGAAGAAGCTGTTGTCTGTTGACCATCATTCACTGCCTAATTCTGAGGTAAGTAGTTCCCTCCTTGCCTCACTCTCCTGGCCACCCCCATGAAAATACCTGCTTCCAGCAGCAGTGGACAAGTTTATCTTGTAAACACAAGAAGCCACTGCACATTACCCATGTTTTTAAAATCATTAAGCTTCCAATTCCACCCAACAACAGGAGGTGACTCCACTAGTGTGCTTATTTGTACAGAGATCACAGAAGTATCAAGAATACTACTGCCTGCTCCACCAGCATGAGGCAAAGCAAATAGGGCAACACTTAATAGGTGGCATAAGAAAGCTTTCAATAATTGAGCAAGCAGGAGTTTTTACTGCTCAACATCTAAAGGAAATAAATTGGAAAGCTCTGTAAACCCTTGTCCCTGCTGCAGTCACATGGAAAAGGAAAACTACGTTAAGAAAGATCTGGTTTAGCATTTATCAAAACATCTGTTTGGATAGCCTACCCAGAGGACCTATTTTAAGTTAGACCTAACCACAGAACAAACACATGACATACAGCTTATTTTCAAGACACAGTACCACCAGCATAATAAAATCAGTATTTTACAGGTGACCCCTCCTGAATACAATTATACAATCTTTCTCACTGGTCTTATTCCAATACACGTGTACGTTACTAACAGCTGCATGCACCCAATGCTTCATTTGGTAGAGCAACAAGCACCTTTGAAGACGAAGTATTTATTATATCAGATGTGCTCTTATCCTCCATCTTTACCTTGGCATCTGTGCCCATGACAAGGTCCTTCAGCTCAATGATTTTGTCATTTATGGATGACCGGTAACGCTTTTCAATGATGTTGTGAGTTGTTCTCCTCTCTCCTTCTTTAGGTGGTTCAGGTTGCTTGACACCCCCAGGAACTTGTTTGATAGGCACCTTTTCTTGTCCCACCATCACTGGCATTGTGGTCAAAATGGTCCCATTGCTCCCAACGAGGGTCTACAAAGACCACATGTAACATGTGTCAAGAGCAATCAGCCAATTTACGTAAGGTTTACGATGGCAAAAGGAGTACACAAAAGAAGAATCAGGAAAAGTTTGTACAGCTCAGAAAAGATGTGAGATGCCAATTTCCTTCTGTCTTTCTTAGCTGGCACGAGCACTGGCACAGCAACACAGGAAAAATCTCTCACTCTGGCTCCCACACTGGTCACTGTGGAATAAGAATATTTTTTCTTCTCCAAGAATATCAACACTTCTGCCAATACTATGCTCTGTTCATAAAAAGAGAAATGGACTGAGACTCCTCTTTGTTCCTACAATCCTTACACTCTGAGTGTCCAAATCCACCTTTTCTGTGAACAAATAAAGTCACTAAAACAGTAAAAAGCTATGCTACTTTCAAACTAGTAATGACAATGTTAGAAAGGACCTGACTACAAAAAAAACCACCTTTGCTCAAGCAATGCAGTTGATTTGAATTGGATTAAATGAAGAAAAAAATGCATGTTATAAAAATGCCTTATAATGACGAACTAAGACAATGAGTGATAAACAGGGGCATAAAAAGCTCAAACTTGTACACCTGGATGTAGGACAAACCATCTACACCAAACTAAAGCAGTGTGTACTCCGAGATGGAGTATGATGAATCCCATCAGCACAGTTGCACAGAGAGGCTTTTAAGACAGCTGGAGTAAAAGAAAATTTAGACTGCTTAATCCAGCAAAGCAAGATTGAGAAAGGTAGATGTATTCTCTGAACTACACCAAGGATCAAGAAGTGGCTATGGAGAGGAAGAGTTATTTCTGCCAAAAGACAAACATAATAATAACTAGCCATGAGCAACTTCAGGAACAATTTCAACTCTGAAATAGTCTTCTAACTGGGATATCAGAAATTAATTTCATTTCAAGTAGGAACTTGATAAATAAGTGAATTTAAGTCCCGTACCTTTCCTTGGCTAATTTCCACCAAATTTCAATGTGTTCAAACATGTCTCAGATAGACAGAACCACTTAAGCCTCCCCTTTGTGTGAAAACATCATCTAAAAGCAAGCAGGTTAACTGAAGGTTTTACCCTGGCTGCTAATAAGTATGTAAGAAGCCTACCATGCTATTGCAAAAGCAGTCAAAATTTAAGTCCAAGTCTACCTCCCCCAGTAAATATTTGTACAGAGGTAACTGTTCAGAATATACAAGATTGTTATCAACGTTTCTTTGGGGGCATAAGTTTCTCACAGTGGAGGCCATGAAGCACAACTGCCATATCCAATGATTACAATGAATCCCCACAGTAAATGCCGTCTGAAAAGCAGTTTAATTAATTGTCACATTCAATATACTACTATTACACACTACTGAGGGGCAAAATAAAGTTCCACTGGTACTCTGATCAAGTTAGCTTTCAGTTTCAAGTTAAAAACTGGACAGAGTTTTTAGGTCATGTTCGTCTCCTTGTAATACCAGAAAAAGGTAAACAGAAATGTGCCCTTGGTCTTTGCTTACTGGCCATGGGAGACTGCCAAGCAGTAAAGTCTGCGTGTTTAGCCTTGGCAGAAACAGGGTATTACTCGCTCTGAACATGTCTAAAACATCCCTTAAAACTCCTTCTCTCTGCACTACTGCAGAATTCTAAAGCTCAGATCTCTTCCTCACAGAACAGGAAAGGGCATCAGTGAGAAGAGGGAAGGAAGAACATCCATACGGTACCTGCAGAGCTGTGGTCTGAATGGGAGCAGTAAGTGCTGTCAGCGCTGGGTTCTGTACTGCAGCCATAACAGGATTACCATCTGCTTTCAGGGTTGTCAGGACAAGGGAATCTGTTTTTATGATCTGAGGTTGGACCAGAACCTAGGTGGAAAAGAGTTACAGGTGAAGGGGAGAGCAGGCACGTATTTCCCTGCAGATCTCAGTAGCCACAGGTAAAGTGCTGACAGTTGTAATTACAACTCAGTGGATGGCAAAAGAGCAGGGTGAGTATTGCTTTCCTTATGCTCTGCATCTCCTGGATGCTTTTGGTCAGCCCTAATGCAAACTCTGACAATGGGACAGTCTGGAGAGCAGTGGAGGGACCCCAGAGGGACCACCAGCACATCAGTCTTCAGAAGTAAACAAGTATGTAAAAACACAAAAGAGCTGATGGAAAAGCTGCCTTCCCCTCTCCAGTTACACCTATAATTAGCTCTCTACATTAACTGTCTGAGTACTCAGAGTCTAACACAACTAGGACAGTCTGCTTTGGCAGACTGCTTCCTCACTACAATTTCACCAAAAGGATCTGTACCATAAACACTAAGCAGATCAAAATCAACTATTATTTTGCCATAATCCAGATTGTTCTTATTTCTTCCAAATACTCTGCTGACTCTCAGAGAACACAACAGAAGGCACAGTACAACTGATCCAGAGCAACTTTGTCATACTGAGTCCCATAGACAAGTATTTTTATTTAATACAAAGACATGCAAGACTGAAAAAAATCTTGCTTATGTTTTAATACAAAAATCACATGGCACTGTAGCAGCAAAAAGATTTTAAAAAGTGACAGAAGAATTGGAAGAACACATTCCAGTATCAAGCAGTCCTTATACATGTGGTAGAGGTGATGGACTTGCAAAGAAGTAGACAAAAGTCAAAGAAAGGTTGTTCAAGTAAGGTTTCCAATCAAATTTGACATTACCAAGTTAGCTAAATGTGATCTAAAATAGTTTTTGTAAGCCAGCGTTTTAGTGAAAACAATTTCTGAACAATGCCTGCTACCTGAAGTCACATCACAGCTTACAACAGGGACTTTCCTGCATGAAGCAAAACGCTTCTGTGACACATGCTGGCTAGAAATAACTCTCACATTTAAAAACGTTTGTCCAAAAGCAATCCTAGCCAGGACTGCCAGCCCTACAAGTTTCACCTCCTCTCCCCTGGCAAGCCAGGAGACCAGACCTGCAAAAGCACTTTCTTCTTCTACTGGATCCCTGTATCGTTCCACACTTTTACTTACTGGAACTTGCTGGACCTGTGGTGCAGCAACTGTCTGGACCGTGGCTGGTGTTAAAGTCTGGATGGTGCCGTTGGCAGCTTGTGTCAGCACTCGCTGGGCCTGCACAGTCTGCACTTGCTGCTGGATGGTAACTGGCTGAACCTGGGAGGATGTCACCAGGCTCTGGACTTGAGGCTGGAGAACTGAAAAGCGGAAATGTCAGAAATAATCCAGAGACAGGTCTCCCTTCTGGAGCCTGCAAATTCTCCCCTAGTATCACTCCTCTTCTTCCCAGTGCTTCTTGTAGGCAGCATTCATCTAACACATCCCACATGCTGGGAAGCTTCCAGCTCCTTTGGTGCCTCCTGCAAGAGGACACTGCACCTAGAATAGCGGCCTTCCAGGAGGCGCAGACGATCAGCTAAGAGAAAATAAAGCCAAAGCCCTTTGGTCTGATAGCACAACTCATTGCTTCAATGGCACTATGCTGTACATCCAACCTGCACTTTCCCACTCCCTGATCCTGGTGGACCAAAGGATTCTATTTGTCATGTAAAGAATCAACACCTCCTAAAGAGGATCAAGTCAACTGGCATTCACAAAGGAAGACCTGGTCATTGTTAAATATCCCTACAGGTGTCTCTGCTCAGTGCAAGCACTGTGCTAGAGAGTTTTGGTAGATAAAATGTGCCTTCATTCCAGATTGCCATGTGGGATAGACTGGATCTGCCCAGTGAACCCATCAGTGGAAGAACAGGGTTGCCAACAACTATGTTTTAAGACTTACTTTACTCAAGCCTCCCAAAGCCATAAGAGAGAACAGCAAGATGAGAACTATGGCAAGAGGTCACACAAAAACACTTAGGATCTTATTTATGACAATTTTTCATGTTCTCCAACTCGAAAGCCACACAGGCAGGAGAAGGGACGTCCCACAGTGTCTTGTATTCCACAAGAAAAGTATAGTCAGACTTGTCACGACTGAGGATGTGTTTGAACACTGATGCCGTTTTTTGCAAGTGTACCGAGCACACCCATCACCTGAGCACCCTGAAATCTTGAGTACAGCAGGCACACCTGTAGCCTGAGTACGGCAAGCACTACCTTGGAAACTTGTGGCTGCATTCTGGTAGATGACTGGCTGCTGGATGATCCTGGTCTGGGGAGCAGAGCTGAACGTTGGCGTGATCATGACAGCCTGCTGCTGGAGCTGGGGCTGCAGCGAGGGCCGCGGCTGCAGGAGCGGGGCCGAGCGTGAAGGCGCCGGAGGTGTCGTCTGCGCTGTTTTGACTGGCAGGTTCTGGAGCTGGGGGGATGCAGGGGACTGTGGGAAGGTTTGGAGCTGCACCTGGCTGTATGGACGCTGCAGCTGCGGCTCCAGGGTCCCACTGCTGCTGCTGCTGCTGCCACTGCTGCTGCTACCCTGGAAGGTGCTGCACAAGGGATCCGAAAACAGATCTGGAAAGTCTCCTGCCTGGTTACTGACAAACTGCAGCATCTCTGTAAAACAGAAAATTTGTTCAGCACTATGTTATCACCCACATACTTTGACACCTGCCATTGCATCAGGATTGGAATGATGGTGTGTGTGCACAGAAGGGAGCTCTGGATCCTTCAAAACTTTCGGAGAACACATCACACTAACCTGACACCTCGAGAGAGTGACCAAGAGGTGGCCAGCAGCACAGCACTGCTACTGCTGCTCAGGGGGAGAAGTAGGACTCTCCTACAACACTTTCCCAGACAGCAAGATCCAAGCACAGACTATAACTTCAAGCTATCTCCAATATGTAACTAAAACATTAGAGTCTTGTTCCATCACTCCTTCAGTCTAAACCCTGCAGAAGGAATAAACTAAGCACCTAAAGAATTCCAGCATTAACCATTCAGCCACCCTCCTGCCCCACTAAGAATCTGGACAATGAAGAAACAGGGTAAGAACTCATCTTAAATTTCTTTTCATTACAAGGCTACCAGAAATCGGGAAAAAAACACTAAAGGAAACAACACTTTATAAAACTGTAGCAGAAGAAATCCATGCATGTGTCTAAAACAACAGAATAACTTCCTGTTGCTTTTCTGCCTGGAATCACTGCACAGCAGATTCTCTCCATCCCACCTTCTCTATCATGTCATCAGCCCACATAAAGAGGCTTTACTACAATGCTATAGCTCTTCCTCACAGAGGAGAAAATTTCATAACCAAGAAATCATTGTTCACAAGCAGAGCTTCCTCTTCCCTCCATCTAATCCAATTTAATCCAATTATGCACCTCAAGCTACCTGAATGCTTTCCCTGATCTGTGTGCAGGCAATGGCATGAGGAGTCAGACATTCTTCTCCATCCAGCATCTGCCCATACTGCAAAGGCTTTTCCACTGTTTTCTGAAAGCTCTACTTATTTTTTTCAGGAAGTAGGAAAAAAAAAGGGATGGGACCCACAAACCTAAGAGTCAGTTTATAACAAAATAATAAATATGGGTTTAGGAAGCAGAAAATAATTTCTGATTTATAGGAAAAAATGTGGCAAAGGGCTCCTTATACTACGACCTTTTTCATCCATGAACCCAAAGGACGTTGCTGTGTAATTTATGAAGTGGGTTTGAAGCAGTAAACTTTTCACAAGAAGTTCCTATGGAGACTGGACCAGCAATAAGATGGCTATTAATCTGCTTCTCCAAAATGCCACCCACACATTATCCAATTAATTTGCCTGACACTCCTGTGTCTGAAACAGAGCAAAGCGATGGATCCTCCTCCAAGCTCCTTGCTCCCTCAACACACATTTCAACATATTTCTATGATACTATTACTCTTCCCTTCCAATAGCAATCCCTCCACCCTCTGACATACACTTAAGCACTGACCATGACCACTGCTCTTAAGAACTTGACTCTGTTGGATGGAGGAGCCTGGGAGGAGATACATCCTCCCGACCTTTTCATAACCCCACACTTAAGTGGGACAGGTAGGTCTCCTGGCATGAGGCAGCAGCCACCCTCAGGGACCAGCTGGACCAAACTCTTGTGTCCACTTTTCACTAGATGAATGAAAGATTTGGGGTTTTTTATGCATTGCCTCAGTTGACTTTCGCAAAACATTACCAGAGCAAGGAGGGCTGTTTCAAAATTAACACTTGTGCACAACTTCTAGATGGATATTAAACAGCTCTTCACCCACCAACCAACTACAGCTAAGATCACCCCAAATAAACCTCAACGTGATCAAATTGATAATCCAAACTACTTCTCAAACTCCTCATTTAATGGTACTGCTATTTCACTATCAGACAGCACTACTGCAAGTGGGGGATAAACATAAATCTGATGAGATTTGCTCTGGAAGAGTAAATTTCAGCACAAGAACCCAATTTCAAGCACTGAGTTTTAAAGAATGTTGTGTTCAATGCAGGAGACTTAATATTTTATTAAGAAAACTACTCCTGCTCTCACAAGTTAAACCACATCTTTATTACAGACTTAACTTGGGCTAAATGGAAAAAGTCTTCAAGTTAATTTTGTAGAATTAAGGCTGTCAGGGGATCAAACCCACTTCTTTTAAAAAGGCCAAGAACTTTCCTAGCAACAATACACAAAAAATACAAAGTAAGAGGAACGACCAACACCCAAAATCTAAACCTCTGCCATTTAAAACACCTTCACCTACCCAGAGATCAGTGTCTACATTCACTGTAAGAAACCTCGGATGCTTCTGGAGGATTAACCATCAGGTGATAAACCCGGTGTCACCAGGGCGCCCGCACCCTTTGTGCTGAATAGGACTTGGCCCCTAAAGCAGAGTGACATGTTACTGCAGAAAACTAGCCCATCCCAGCCCAAGGCTAAAAAATGTCAACAAGGTATTAGGAAACCAAGCCCACCAAAGGCTTCTGTTGCTTTCATTAGCCCAGGGCCCAAATACCTGGCAGAAAGGCAAGGGCTGGGCTTCAGCTGCCTCTCCCAGCCAGTGGCTCAGCTCTCCAGCACACAGGCTGCTCTTCCTCACACTGCTGGAGATGCTGTGCTTTGAGAAATGGAAGCAGTGGAGATTCCAGTCTCAACAGAACCCCTCTGCCCTGAATCCTGATGTGCTTTGCACCCAGGATCAATTCAAACCTTGTGCTCTGGTGTTACCCAGCAGTGTCCTGCCAGCAGGGAGGCACCCATGGTTGGTGGAGGAGCTTGTGCTAGGGTAGGAGGCAGAGCCTTTTGGACTCAGCACTGGGACCCCCTGACCACCCTTGCTATGATCCCAGTGAGGGCTGACAGATGCCAGAGCAGTTGGTGCATCTACCACAGAAAATCAAAATTCACCTAACAGGCACTGAGGGGTCCCTCAGCCTGAAGGGGGGAGGGACACCAACAAGATGACTTAAACCCCAAATGAAAATCTTTGCAAAATTTCAAACCCTGAGACAAATCCATGTTGGAGCACCAAAAATGGCAGGATTGTCATATACCTTCCTCCTCACATTCCCCCAGGAAAATCCACCCCTGGAGCTGGGGAGGAAAGTGAAGCTCCTTTTCCTACATTACTCATCGCTCTGAATCACACCTCCCGGGGCACACCTCACTTCAGAGCCATTTCTGGGTTCATCAATTCGTCTCAGTTTCTGTATGGAACCTGAGAACTCATCACATGGTGCTTAAACAAGAACAAACACCACCTTCGATGTGCACCATCAAACTTTATGAGCAATAACTAAGACCCTTGCACTTTAGTAAGATATATTCTTCTGTTATATACGTTAAAGGGAAAAAAAGGGTATAATTTTGCCCCAAGCTACACTGCAAATCGATGTCCATTAGCAACCTAAAGCACTGGTACAATTTTATCTGCCAGCTGCTAAACAAGGATGCTTTGGACACTCCCAGCCCCAAAGCTGAGCTGTTCGGGATTACAGCCCAGCAGAGCAGTGAACTGAGCCAGGACCATTCTCCAGCCTACAGCAGAGACCGCACCGAGAAATGACATTTTAAACAGGTTTTCAGCAGCTGCTTGGTGTCGCCAAAAATTCATATAAAGTAGCGTCACACACAAGCGCTTTGTGTTGCTGCACTTCGGTGAAAACAGCGATTTTCTCACGGGTCTGAGCTGCACCAGCGACGCGGTGAAGTTTCGGGATGACAGGGGAAAAGGGAAAATTAAGCGCTAGAGCTGCTTCGGTGTAAGAGGGCTTGGAGGCTGGGCCTCCCACGGCCACTAATGGCGGCACAGCTCCGAACATCGTTTAGCACTGCTTTAAGACAGCCGCGAGGAAACACGAGTGGAACGTGGGCTGCGCCGTTTGCCCCGTGGGTGTGTGGCAGGAGCAGAGGGACACGACCCTCCCTGCCTGCCACCCTTTCCGCGCCGGCCCCGGGTGGACCCACATCCACGCCGGCTCCGTGCGGTCCCTGCCCGGCCTGCCCCACGGAGGTCGCTGGAGGCGCTCCCGGGGCACGGCTGGCCGTGGGCTGCCCACGCCACGCGATGCCAGCGCCAGGCGAGCGCTGCCCGGCGGGACGCGCCCCGCCCGCCACTCCCGGAGCGGGGATGTCCGTCCCGCGTGGGAGGCGCACCCCACGCAGAGGGGCCAAGCCGGCGCGGCCTCCCCGCGCTCCCACTCCGCACTCGAGGGGGACAGCCCACGCAGCACGACCCAAGAAGCAGCCCCCCCTTCCCCCGCCTCCTGCCCCCGGGACGGCACCAGCAGCCCACGACACGCGGGGAGACACGAGCGCTGCCCCCACCGCGCGTGCCGAGCCCACGCGCGCCGCCTCCACCCCCGCCCCCCGCTGCTTCCCGCGGCGCCCACCGTCGATGTCGCCCAGGGTGAGCTCGTCGCCCAGCTCGGTCAGGGTCTCCATGCTCTCGGCGGCCAGCTCGCCGCCCTCCATGGCGCAGGGCCCGCCGCCGCCCCGGCTGCTCAGGCGGAGGCTGCTGCCGGTGCTGCCGCTGCCGGCGGGCGCCGCCGACCCCGCGCCATCTTGGGCCGGCCCCGGCCCCGCCCCCGCGCCCCGGCGCGCGCGCCCCCCGCGGCTTGTTGTCAATGAGACCAGGTCGGGCCCGGCCAATGGGCGGCCGCGGCGGCGCGTGGGGTGATGGCGCGTCAGCGATCAGCAGCTGCGATTAGCATGGGAGGCCACGCCCCCTCATCCAAATATTCATGAGGTGGGCGGGGCCGGCTGCGCTCGGCGGACGCGCGTGGGAGCGAGAGGAACGCTGTCACCTCCTCCTCTTCCTCTGCCCCCGGGGAACCCGGCTCGGGTAGGGCTCACACCCCGGGCTGCCCGCCAGGATCACGGCTGGCAAGGCCAGGTGGAAGGCGGCGGTGGGTAAAGCATGGAGTTTGTCCTTCCCTTCGCGGCTCCCACGGACTCTCACCTCCTCGGGAGCCAGCCTCGACGCCCTCTGGCGCACACCCCGCTCCCCCCAGAAACGGGAGCAAGAGCCAGACTTATTTTACTTAATTAAAAAAAAAAGTCAGTTTTATTCAAGAAAAACCAAATATGCGCCCACTGCCACCCCCACACTGGAGAGACTTGGCTCTGCTGTTAAAAATTCAGGATGCTTCCCCTTCCCCAGAGGCTGTGATGCCCCCAGCCCGGCACAGAGCACCCGCTTCTTTGGGAGGGTTCCTCTGAAGAGCCTCCTCTCGTGCGAGGTCCTCGGCGATGGTGGGAAACCACAGGGTGGTTGTGCCGGGTCCGGGGTCAGCCCCTCAACTCTGCTCCCAGTGCAGCCCTGACATCCCATGCAGGGTCACAGTCCCCAAGCAGTGTCCCTGCCTGCTTCAGCCCTGCTATCCCCACATGCCTTTGGCTGGCTGTCTCCCTGACAAGGGGCTTTGGGGACTAATTTAGAGAGGACAAGGCCCAGAGAGGAGGAATGGGGGCAGGATGGTGGGCGCAGGGCTTGGGGTGCAGTACAGGCCCACAGCAGCTGAGGGCTGGTTCCCCAATACCTGCAGCATCAGCAGGGCTTGCACTTCAGCCATCCACTGGCTGCAAAGAGGCCAAGTACTGACATTCCTTCAAAAAATTCACTGTGTGCTTCCCTGCAGGAATGCCCTGTGGTAGCAACACAGGAGAGGGGGATGCCATCAGGCATCAGCCGATGCTGTTGGCCTTTTAAACTACATCTGAACAATGAAATTCATGTTGCTCGGTAAGACAGCCACTGAGAAGAGGGGAGAGCTGATCCAGCAGAGGTAGCAGCTGTGCAGAGACCAGGTAGAGCTGGGTGGGGGGTGCCAATGAGGTCACCACTTTAACAAAATGAAAATCAAAACTAAGAGAAGCAGCACTGCTCATGAGGCTGTTTGGTGTGATGTACTCCCCAGCCCACCCATGTTGGAAGAGGCACGTTCAGCATGGAGTGTGCTGCAGAGGGGAGGGATCCCTGGGCTCAGGCACACCATGTCCCTCACACTCCACTTCCCCACAGGCAGCACCACCCTGACCATGGGGGATGGCCCTACTGCTTTCCTGTCTGTGCTTTAGCTATGGGGAAGGGATACCCCACTTCAGCCCCACTGGGGCAACCCACTAGCACCACCCAATCTCCACAGAACAAAAGGGAAAGGCAACAAAACAAAACTCACAGCACAAACAGAAAGGGGACCACCAGGCACTGGCCCAAGGCTGCTGAGAGGGAGTAAGCCACTCTGCATCCCAGCAGCGTCACCCCCACTGCAAGGCACAAGTCCCTGCACGCTACAGCTCAGACTGTGAGCGGGAGATGCGTGGGCCCTTGCGGATCTCCTTCCGCTTCTCCTCCTTCTTCCTCCTCTTCTCCTCATCCCGCAGCGCCTTCTGAAAGGTGTCGGCACTGGGGAAAAACTGTGGGTTGACAGCAAGCGGTCAGCATGGGGGAGCCCCCACAGCCTCCCAGAGGCACAACCCCCCCAAACCAATGCACAAGCCTCACGGTGCCAGGGGGCTTGAGGACAGATGTGGCATGAAGCAATTAGGGTCTCAACCATGGGCAGGTGGCCACAGGAGAGAGATGGCACCAGCTGCCCGAAGTCAACCACAGCCCAGCCAGTGAATTCAGTGTGAGCATTTCAGCCACACTTCCTCAGTGAGAGGGGTTTTTGGCTATTCTCCACATGACACGTGTTCGCTTCCCCAGCCAGCTGCCTGTAGCTGCAATGGGGATGGGGAAGTCCTCAAGGTGAGCTGGCAGCATTGCTGTCTTACCTCTGAGTGGTCCGTTTTAAAGGGATTGCGGTAATCGGGTGATTTCTCACTAATTCCCAGCTCCTGAGCCATCTGCAGAGCAAAGTGGGACTGTGTTGGGTAGTGGTGCCTTCCCACTCACACTCCCCCTTTACTGTGATGAAGGTCCCCTCCTCCCCACCAGCCCCATCTATGCTCTATGCTCTTCCTCCCTCCATCCCTCAGCCCAAGGACAGCCCTTAGCCATGGGGTACACTCGCCCTGCCTTCCTTTTACCCCCAAAACCTCCCCTCGCAGCCTCACAGCAGAGTGGGGACAAGGCAGGGGGACCAGGAGCCGTACCAGCCGCAGGACCTGTGAGTGGGGCCCCTGCTCGAACACACCCGTCAGGTTACAGAAACCGATGCCCCAGCGGATGAGGCTGTTCCAGTTGGAGTTGCGGTCGAAGTAGTGATGCACAATCTTGGGGAAGCGCAGGACGACATCTCCGAAGAAGGCAGTGTTCTCCACCACGTGGGAGTATGCTGTGGGGACAGCCACCAGCCCCATCGTCACACATGTCCTATCCCACTAGCACTTATGTTCCCACCAGGAAGTGGGGAAGCTGTGTGCAAATGGGTAGACTTCCCAGTACAAACTGGTCAGAGGCAGCAATAGGGTCCCTGACAGGGATGAGCCCAGGTCTATTCTGGATACACAGGGTTTTCATACCTACCTCAGTGCCAGTCCCAGGAGGAATGTCTGTGAAGCACCGGAGCACTAGAAAAGGAGGGGGGTAAAGACTGGAGAGGACCTACCATCCTTTATCTTCTCGTCCTGAGGGAAAGGCCCATCGGGAGGCACATCGGCAGCGATGAGCACAGCACGGGAATCCTCCAGCACCTGCCAGAGCCCTCAGTTACTGCCCTGTCCTTCCAGCTCTTTGCTGGACCCTGAAGGTGCTGCTCCAGCTGCCCCACTTTGAAGCCCTGTGGCATCCTCCCTTCAGGTCTTAAAGCTCACCTGCCGCACAATTCTTCCTTCTCTTTGACCCATGAAGGCCCTCCAGCCCTCCCCACTTCAGCCCACCCTTCCCAGCCCATGGAGCACAGCCTGCACTGTGGCTCACTTTGAAGAGTCCCTTGAGCATGATGTCAATGATTTTGTACTGCTGGTTGACGTCATTGAGCTCAATCAGATTCTTCAGCGCGTTCATCTGGTCCTTGCGCTTCACCTCAAACAGTTTCTTATCTGCAACACTGTCAAGGACACTGCTGGCATTCTGCCACCACACTCCCACTCTCCCCCTCCACCACGCAACCAGCATCATCCCAGCCACCCCCAGTTCTCCACGGGGTGCCTGAGGGCTGGGGGACAGTACCTAAGCCAGGATGAAACACGGATTTCCAGTGAGCCCCACTGCCCAGACACCCCAGCAGGGCCTTTAACAATGCTGAGAGCTGATGGGGAGCTTTCTACTTGCCGGTCCATGCTCTGGCTGATGGGCTAGAGGAGGAACATGAACTCCCACTTTCCCTATATGTGTCTCCACATACTAAATATCTTTTTATACTTTGCCTGTTCACCAGGGGATGCTGCTGAATGCTAAGAAGGGCTTGCATTAGCCCACCTCTTCATGGCTAATAAATGCCTGTGGCACAGAGGAGACCAAGTGCCACAAGACCAGAAGTCCTCTTCCACCATCCCAGTTGGTGATGCCACGGCTCTGAGACCCCAGCCATGCTCTGCCACCCAGCTGGCCATGCCACTTCCAAGAGCAGACTGGGAAGCATGTTCAGTGCCCAGCATGATGGACCAGAAAGGAAAAGCAGAACACCAGGCACCACCACCATTACTGCTCCTGCACCAAGCCAGGCACTTGGTTAGCAAGCCCAGGAGCTTGGCAAGCACTTCTACAAAAGAGCAAAGCAGCAACTTCCCAATACTTATGGATTCTCTGTTTTCCGCTTCCCTGTGCCCTTTTCCATGGTCTCTGGCCCTTTCCCTGTACATAAGCTCCCTCCAGCTTCAGCACATATGTGGGCAGGCTGCAGAGGATACAGATTTCCAAGCCAGAGTCTACCCTCTGTTTTTCGTCTTTGTCTGCAAAGCTGCCCCAGGACAGCAGCAACATCAGCAGAAAGGGACAGATGAAGAAAAAATCCATGTTGGCCGCTGAAGCCTGGAACAAAACAGACCAACAAAACCAATGATCAGTGAGGAGACTTATGAAAAGTCACACAAACCACTTGGGACTGATAACACATTGCATTTGCCATTGGGGTCCTTGCCTGCCTCTCCCTTGTCCCCACGAGAGGTTTGAGGGAGACAGTCCCCCGAGCAGAGTCATGGGGTGATGCTAGAGCCAGCTCACTCTCCCCTGAAAGGTCTCTGGTCTCCTCCTCCTCTCTACCTGCCTCCACTGTTGGCTGGGCCCCCAGGGATCTGACTGAGCACTGACCCAGAAGCAAAATTAAGTCCTATCCATTCTCCCAAAAATAACAACTAGCTTTTTGCTGTGTTTGTGAGTTAGGGCAGTGCAGCAACTGAAAGAGCAGGACTAGAGGGTGAGAAGGACCATCAAGGGGCTGAAGTCCATATCTCCTTCAAGTCCCAGGTGCGACCAGCTCAGCCATCCCCCTTCATCCCTTGGGGTGCTCGTACCTCGACTGTTTCCCTTGCTACAAGCCACGTGCCAGCTGCAAGCCCCACACCAAAAAGCTACAGTTGGATGATCTGGTGGTAACTTCCCCCTTGTCCCAAACAATTCCCTGCCCCGGCAGTAACTAAGGCTCTGCAGGGAAGCTTTTGGGCAGAGCTGCTCCTGATCACAATGGTCCCTCAGACAGAGCCAACGTGCAGAGGAGAGGCTGGAGGAGATAGTCCTGGAGAATTAGGAGCCTAGCCTCTTGGACAGCCTAGACCTGGAAAAGGAGAGCAGTATGTCAGCCTCTAGGCAGCAGAATTTCAGGTGGCCTGTCCACAGGGACAAGGTTTCCACAGTCAAGCAGCAACCACTGGCAATTACAGAGGCAGCAGCTCCTTCAGAGGCACTGCCCAAGCTGCCTCCAGTTCCTGAGGTAAAGGCAGATGTGTAAGGCCACCAGAGCTGCTCTCATCCTGTGACCCACTGACCTCCTGAGTCTGAGCTCGCCTGCCTGGCCAAACCTCTCTCTGCAATGCCCTAACACTGGAACAGAAAAAAATCCCTTCTTGTTTATTTCCTGTTTGTTCAACCTCAGGCCCACGACAGAGGCAAAACAGGCAGCACCAGCAGCTCTCCCAGCCCTGCAAGGATCAGCAGCAGCTCCCACCATGCACCTTCTGCCGAGGCTAAGCCAAGCACCTTTGCAACCCTGATTCAGGCAGGGGAACAGCATCAGGCAAACATGAGGAACCCTCTGCATTATTTTGCTGCTGTTCTTTGTAAAAGGTACTCTGGAAGGAAACAAATCAGAGCAAATACAACCAGCATTACCAAGGAAGACATAGCTGCCGCTGGTGTGGCTCAGCAACACACCCTATGTTTTGAACACAATGCAGAGCCAGGATGGCAGCACAAGTCCCCCACACCCCCTGTCCCCTCTGCCCACTCTGGTGCTAGGATCAAGCCATATTCCAGCCATCCTGAACTCCACACAGCACACCAACAAGCCAAGGCTGTAAGGAAAAATTCTTCAGCCCAGGCAAACAGATGTTCTGCTAGACTCACCAGCCTGGTCAGCTTCCAAGAGACTGCTTCACCCTGCCAAAAAATACGACCCAAGGCCTGGCTCAGCAAGGTGGTGCAGGTCTCCCCTCAGCTAGCCCTCCACGCTGCTACTCCCTCACAAGCTCTCAGGGAGGAGAAAGTGCAGCAAATCAAAAGCACAAAGTGTAACTGCCCTGGGACCTGGGCTATTATTTGCCCCTTGGATTGGACATGCAACAAGAACCAGGCTGGTTATTTGCCTTGCTCATGGAGAATTGGAGAAAGATATTGGAGGCAGCTGGTGGCCTCCAGACCAGGCTGGAAGGCAAACAGCAGAAATGCTGCCCACAACAGCTCTTCCACACTCCTTGTGGCAGTCCCAGCACACCTGGTCAGGGTAGGGGCTGCCACGTCCCCTGCTTCCAACATGGGAGCTGGGCGGCCAGAGGATGTTCCAAGGCAGAAGATATTGACCTACCAAAAACCCTGTTCAAGGCAGCAGCAGAGCAAAGTACAGTTCTCAGCTGAGGCAGTTGACAGCCAGCTGGATGCTGCAGCAGAAGGTCCACCAGGCTGCCTGGCTGCTCCCGAGTCTCGGAACAGTGATGAGCTTTTCCAGAGACATGACAGGAGATGCTGCAGTATAGATGGTCAGTGGTTTTGATGAAAATGTTTTCAATAACTTTACAGATCCTCCTGCACCAGCTGTAAAGACTGCCATGAGACAAGGTTGGCAGACAAGGACTGGAGAACCATGCCATACCAGAAGCCCATCACCTTTTCATCTGACCCCTTCCCTGCTGGCACTCATTCTCACATCCAAGTTACTTACTGCCATTGTCCATCAGGGCTGAAACACTCCATCAAACATGGAACAAGGGAAACAACTATGTCCTGCTTCTTTCCCTCACCCACAGGAAATGTGAGGCTGCTGATGCCATGTGTGACCACCTCAAATTTATTTCCCTTCACTGCCCTGTCCATTTCACCCCATTTTAACAGCAGAGGACATTCCTTCCTCTCCCGGCTGGATTGTGTAAGTGCAGACATGCCAAAGCTCCTTGCAGATGTTCCTCCATGCTTTCCCCACAAACTAACTCTCTCTCGTGTCTTCACACCTGCTGAGAGATGAGATGGAAACACCACAGAGCTGCTCCTCTCTTCCCTCCCTGCTCCTCCCTGAGCTGATTCCTGCCAAAGACAGCTCTGACTGATGCTCCCAGAGAAGTCCAGGGAGCCAAGGCCTGGCCTGATGCTACAGATGGGAAGGAGTTTCCACCAATATTCCCTCAAAGCCCTGGCCAGCTGGTTGTTTCAGCAGAAAGCCCACCAGTCTGTCTCGCTGTCTCCTATCCTCTTAATTTAATTTAGATATGTTTTTCCAAAGACATGACAACAGATGCTGCGTTATAGATGGTTAGTACTTTCCATTAAAATGTTTTTAATGGCTTTATAAATTTTCCTGCAGGAACCCCATCTGAACCAAGCATCCCTGAGATTTATTCACTTAATGATATTGCAAGGCAGAGCCATGCTGCCATGCTTTGGTTCCCAGGAGGAACTTTTGCAGGACCCCCCCACCTCCCCTCTGCAGGGCACCGGAGCGCAGGGGGAAAGGCATCATCAGCCTGCCTGTGCCAGGAGCATGCTGTGGCAAAACAAGGAATGAAAACTCCCCGCCTGACGAATCCATCCCCAAGCCGCTTTTCCAACAACCAGATGAGGATTAATCTCTTGTCACAGCTGAACCAAAGCTTTGGAAGTGAAGCACTGCTGCTCAGACTTCTGCTTGGACATTTCTACTTGGGGCTTACAGGACCAGCTGCTTCAGTTGAAACACCACCAGTCATTTACACCTGCTTGACTCCAAACCTCCCGAACCACCAAGCCCAGAGCTCACGTATCAGAGAGTTTGTCAGCCCCGACAGAAGCCAGCGAGGTGCTGTGATTTCCAGCAGGAATCTCGAAGTGCTCGAAGTGCTGGGCGGCCGCGGGCACAGAGATACGGGGCTTCTCCCACAAGAACCGCCGACAGCAAAGGCAATCACACAGCGACAGTGGAGTGGAAACAGGATTGGTACCCGTGAGTACCGCGGCCGCGCTGCGGGAAACCCAGCCGGAGCCGTGTCAAGCGGGCGCAGCAGGCGGCACACGGGAGGATGCGACCCCTCGGGACGGGACGGCAGCTTCCTCCCGGGGGCTGTGGCGGGCCGCTCCTCCCGCCGCCCCAGCGCGGAGCAGGGCGAGAAGGCGGTGATGGCAGGCAGAGCCCGTCGGGCACAGCCCTTTAACCCAGGGTCCAGGGAAGTGCCCCGGGGCCGCACTGCCCGCCCCGCTCATCGGCCGCCCTCGCCCCGCATTATCCCCCGAGCGGTCCCCGGGCTGCTCCCGCCCTTCCCTCCTGCCCTGCCGCGGCTGGGCAGCCCCGCTGTGCCTCCCGGGGCGGGGCAGGCTCCCCGCTGCCCCGCAGGCTGCCCCTCGGGGCGGCGCGGCCGGTCCCCTCACCTGCGGGCCGGGAGCCGAGGCCGGCGCTCACGCCCGCCACGCTGCCATGTCGGTGCCGGTGCCGGTGCCGCCGCCGCCTCCCGCTCCGCCCCGTCGTGTCACTTCCTGAGCCCCCGCCCCGCCCCGGGCCCCAGACCGGCGGCGCTGCTCGGGCTCCGGCGCTACGAAGGGTCCCCGGGGCTGCTCTCGTTGTGGGAGAGTTTCTCCCGGCTCCGCGAGGGAGGGAACGCCGTTAATCAGAGACCCGACTGGAATGGGGCACTCAGAGGGCGTGAAGGCAACAGGACAGCGGGAGCGGCAGTCAAAGTAGCTGCAGTTGAAGGGGCCACTTGAGAGAGTCTCCCCAGCCCCTTGGCACACGCGGCGTATCTGCCTCCCCCGGGGTCCTGGCTGAGCCCCACCGCCCCTGCCAGCCCAAAGCAGAGGCGCCATCCCGCAGAGCCTTGAGCCAAGGCGGGGGAGCAGAGCACCTCTTCCATGGCATCCCTGTACGCCGTCCTTTCCCCACGCAGCACTGTAGTTTGATAGCTGAAGGGCATCAACCAAGCCTCACCCTGAATAGAAAAGGAAACTGAGCCGTTTCAGTAACAGAACTTTATAAATGAGTTTCAATAAACCTTTTTCTCAAAATGAGCAACAAATTACTTCCTTTGTCTTATCTTCTTTCTCAACTGCTTGCTGGGAATAAACGGCAGGAAGGGGTCTTCTGCTTCATTCTTTCCTTTTTCCTCTGCTCTGTGCACCGTATCTTCTCATTTCAATCTCCAATGTGTGAGAGGGACACTGCCACACTTCCCAGACATCTGTCATTGACAGCATGAGTAGAAACCGAAGGAAGGGCATGGCTGAAACTCCAGCATGCTATGGGAATTTCCATGTGATATCACTCACAGGAGGTTTTCATTACTAAACCAGCCCTCCCCAAGCCACAGAACCCTACTCCCAGCATCTGTGAGAAACATCAGCATAGGTAAACCTTTCCCAACAAAACTGATGTCAAAGCTTGATTTTGACCAGAGGATTTTGTGTCCTGTGTTCATGACTATCTGGATGGTTTCCACCAGGACAACTTCTCCTCTCAGTGTCCCAACAACATAGCAGTAGTACCACATTAGGGGTAAGCACAAGGACAAGCTACTCCTCACAGAACAAACACCTCACCCACTGTACACCCTGCACATGGCTGATGACAGAGCCCCACAGTGAAGGAAGTCTCCACACTAACAGGAAATCATTGTCATGGCCACCTTCATCACTGCTATCTATATGCATGAGGCAATGCAGTGTGACAAAAACAGGAAGGAAAAAAAAAAAGTTTGAGAAATAACCAAATATTGCATCAGGCTCCCTCTTTCTCCACAATGAATCTGGGAGTGCCCCCTGCCTCCATCCCCAGAGAAGAGGAGGGTTCAGTTCTCAGTGGGGGACTATAAGGCCAAGCAGAATAAAATTTCATAACTCCACTCACTGGGTCCCCAATTACCCCTGCACTTTGAAAGTGCCTGAGTCATCTTTGGGTTTGCACTACTTCATGGACATACTGGCTCTAGCTGGCACGCAGACAGAGGTTAACTCATTGCTCATCCTCCAGGGAAATCAATACAGGGATCATTACTGCTTTGAAGTCAGACTCCACGGGCCTCTCCCCTTTCATCAGACCACCTCTGCCTTAGAGATGAATGCAGAGAGCTCTGTCTTTCATCCTAAATGTCTCTGCATTTCCCAAACATCTTCTCAGATTAGAAGATGATGAAGTCTTTCATCCCAAAGTGAGTCAAGTGTAGCAACCACTCAAGAGTTTTTCAATTTTGTTTGCCTTCAACTGGAACAAGAGAAGGAATAGCAGATTAAGTATCCCTTCCACCTCTGTTACACTTACTGCTCACATCACCTATCAAAGGTATCTGCCCAGCAAAGGATACACAATGTCCTGATGTTTTACACATGTGGTCTTCTGTCTCAGCAGGCGATCCAGTAAGGTTTGAATGGTCCCTGACTGCACTGGCTCCACCTGGAAATGACTGCTCTGAATCTGTGAAGTCAGAAGAAAGAATGATTTCCAGACCAACAAAAAACTGTTGGGTTTGTTCCTTCATACTCCCTCCCTTATTTCCACACAGAGCAATGAGATCTTCAAACTTTGATCTGGGGTGTAATCAAGGGGCTGCCCAATCTGGAGACACAGTTTAGGCAGTGGCTGCCATCACTCCCTTTCTGATTTCACTGTACACTCCTCAGGGCAGTAGGCCAAGGTAGCAGCTGCAGGATTCTTCTTCATCTTCCTATAGCCTCCTCAAAAGGAAGTTTATGGCTCCCCATCAAAGGCTAAAGCAAATGCCTAGGGATTCTCTTCCCATTTTCCTAGGCAGTCACTGCTCCCTTACCTGACAAAGGAAGAGATGAAGAGCACAAGATGTGGCCTCAGGCAGCTCTGCTAAGTTGGCTTCTGCTGCCTCCTGAAGAATCTGGCAAATTTCTTTTTGAGAAATAATATTGCTGCTCTGATATCTCACAAACTTGAACAAAGGAAAAAATAGAGGTATTAAATAGTGAAAGACCCACAGACTGCAAGAGTGACTCATCGCCTGCAAAGACCTCTTCTATGTAATGGGATGCTGCAGCACCCTAACCACAGGCCTGATTTTTATACCACTTCTAACAGAACCAGTGCAAGTATCTGTGTTGACAGTGCTCTGATTTATAGCCAGACTTATTTTCGTTTAGGTTGGGAAGGAACTAAAATAAATCAGGTAACCTTTTAAAACTGAAATAAACCAGTAAATACTCACAGATCCATCTTGTATTTGGAGTGGGAAGGTTCACATTAATATCCCCTTCCTCTCATCCACTGCCATGAAGGCTTTATCTCCAGTATTTCTGCTGGCTAGGATCACATTCTCCCGCTGGCCCACAGGCCCCACATACAGCAGGGTAGTATATTGTGCTAACTCCCTGCCCTGAAAAGTCAGGTCTGTAAGGTCGAAGACAGGGAGACAAGCTGTCAGCTTGCTCCTTGACTGGTAACAGCAGTTGCATGTTCTCTGCAGGTTTCCCCTCTCCTCCCCAGGGGTCCTAGATGCTATAAATAAATGCTACAAACACCAGAAGAACAGGACGTACTCACTAACAGCAGTCAGTTTCTGCAGGGTGTGTAAGGGAAGTTCACTTGAAAGTATCATTATTAATATAGGGTATGGATATAGTGCCAGACAAAGCCACAGCACTATTTGGTTGTGTGTGTGTAGCACGTTAAGTTCCAATAACTGGCCCACATACATTGTACCAACACACTGGGAAAAATGGAGAACAGCCTGCCCTTCTCCTGCTCACCAAAGTCATCAGCCTGAGAACTTCTGGCTGCAGAAGGGACTTCTGGCCCCCATTGAGTAGTGTGAAGAGCAGGAATCGGTGCCACGGCTGTGAAACAACATGTAGAGCTGGGAGAGAAGGAAAAGCCGATGAAAGACAGCTGTAAAATTGTCCAAGTGACAGGCTGAACCCAGATAAGGACAGTCTTCAATACTGACCCCAAGTTTTCTCTTCTGGACCCCACGCTGTGAAACACTAAGGGGATATTTTCCTCTGGTTTTACTTGCTTTTTAATCTGTCACTCTTTGGGCAAGTTTAGTCAAAAGGACAAAAGCTTAATAGCTTTTCATAATAGAAAATACATTTTGTCCATCTTTGTGCTGGTACAGGAAGAGAAACCCTCTCCTGGGGTGCATGTCATAAAATGGTAAGGCAATATCTTTAGCCAGGGGTTTTAAAAATAATACCCTCTGGTTTCAATATGAGGACAATTCTCCTGACCTCAGTTTTTATTTAGCTGCAGAATACCCTCTGTGGAATGAAGAAAGCCCTGTAAGAGAAACTGCACAAACTGAACTTGGATCTGCATGAGACAGCATACTATGGGGACCAGCCAGGCTGATGGCAGCACTGCAAACAGTCAGTAGAGAAAATGTTCTTACTAAGGAACATACATGATAAACATATATGAGGTAAGGCTTATAAGTCTGCGATGGCAAGAGGCCTCTCACTGAATGCTAAAATTAGAATGCTATTACCTTGTATTTATTGCAGGTTAGGAGTGTGGGATGGACAACTACAACAGGCCAGCTGATATAACTTGTTATACCATGGCAACTCACCAGAGTGTTAGAAAGGTCTCTTTTCCACTGGCAGTCACATAACCTCCCTATTGCCACTACAAGGATTTTTGCTATAGGAAAACAACACCAAGAATAATGTGAAATATTTTTGAGGTTATCTTTTAGAAATGAGAAAGTACCAGCACTGAGCTTGCTCTGCACATCTGGAAAAATTTCTGGACTGAGGATTTAAGAAAGCCTTAGATGAATCAAGTTCTAGAGGCAGAGTTCAGGACACACTCTTTCCAGCCAAACACAGCTATGACCCTCATTCTGCTTGAATAAAAAGAGTCCTGTTGTGAACTTCAGCATCACAGCAGCCAAAGTGACAGGTTCAGCTGTTGCTGAAGCAGCATTTAATTAGCTTAATCCCAAATCAGCAGAGCCCACCCATAACATGCCACTTCTTTTTTTTTCTAACCCAGCCTTTTAATAGCCTCCCTTCAGCTACTGGCTGTCATTCATCTGCAGTATTACATCTTCATCCAACTGCTTTGTCTCTCCCATCAGTGTCCCTCTTGTCTGGTGTTCATACACTCCATCACCTTCTCTCTTAGTGTTTAAAAGACTGAAGTGAGCAGGTCAAGGTACAGAGAATTTTCTGGTTTAAGAACAGAGCCAGCACCTGCATTTCATGACTCGAGGCTGACCGTAAGCAGAAGGGTCTATTCTTCCCACTCAACTGTACAACACCACCATCTTATATTGCAAACATAGTATGCATTAGGTCTGACATGGACTCTGGAAACCAAAGCATTCACCCCCCAAAATCTAGAATTTCCATCTTCCATTCCCTAAGGTTGCCTAGTACCCTTTCCTCAGGGCCAAACTGTGACAAACACCATCCTTTTGTAAGAAAACCCATGTTCAGATCCCTTCCCCCATCTATATTTATGGTCTAAAAGGTTTGATACAATTGGCCTGGAAGTCAAAGACTATTCCTATACTCCTTCCATTCCCAAACCTTTTACTCTTACAAGAGTGGACAATGACATTTTACCTTCTGGAAAGCACCTTGGTGTCCAGAGTCAGAGTGAGGGCCCATGCCTGCAGCAGAGCCAGGCACTGTGATTTCACCCCACAAAGCACATGATTAAGTTTAGGCATACAAATAATTTCTCTTACTGGGCATAAACTCATTAAGCATCTGCTCTAGAGCGCTACTGGAGAGAGATCAAAGAGCTCAAAATCACTGCAGGAGGAAAACCAGAAGAAGAAAGAGCAGGAAGACTTTACCAACATCCTGGTTCTTCACATACAGGTATTCCACTAGGGTTTCCAGGCAGGCAACCACAGCCTGAGAGAGAAGCAAGTCTTTCTGGAAAAAAGGGAAAGAAAAAAAAAAGCAAGACAAAAAACCAGTCAACAGATATTGTGAGAGGAAAATTCATAAAGTGGCAGGATCTGAAGATTATTCAGCACAGGACAATAACACCTTTCATCTCCTTCACAGGATGCAATGTGCTGCAAATTATCTGTCACATCAAGGAGCCAGACAAAGGCACGGGGCTACTCATTCTGAGACTAAAAGTATATTAAGTAACAGCCTCCAAAGAATAAAGATAGGAGCCCAACATTGATTAAGAGAGTTAAATGTAAACTGATGTACTACCTCAGGAGCCCAGCATCACTTGAGCAAGTTAAATGTATGCTGATGCCCACCTTGCCGGGGCATGGGGGAGGGACTGGGCTTTGTTACACTTTTGCCACATCTGTCCCTATGGATTGGCATCCCTGCAGAGTGGGAGATGGGAAAACAGAGATCGCCATTAGTACACAGATTTTCAGCTACCCAGTTCAGCAGCAGGGAGCACCGCATAGCTTGATTTACCTTCTTTCTCACTGCACTATGCTGCAGCAAGAGCGATTTCCCTCCTCCTCATCACATGTCTGAAAGGGATGGGAAATGCAGGCAGAAGGCAAAAAAAACCCAGGCAGCCCCTTTGGTTCTGTAACAGAGTGGTTTCTCCTTGGGTTAAAATTCCTGCTTGAAGCCCAACACTAGGGTTGTTGCAAAAGTCATATTTTATATACCTGCAACTGGATATGCACCAAAAGGTTCTGCAGACTGACAACAAGCGAGAAGACTTGCTGTGTGGCAAGGGGGTGCAAGGCAGCATCCTGCAGTGATGATGGCTGTGGTTCAGTAGCACCTTGTTCTGTGTTTTGGCCAACCATCACCAGCAGAGAGGAGGAGAAGTTCTGTCGTAGGGCAGCTCTCAGGAACTGCATGATGCTCACTAGACAGGGAGATGCTTATTACTGTGTGTCAGTGTTTTTCTCTGCCCTGGCCTGTGTGTTGGTGCCTGTGCATTAGCATGAGAGAGGGTGAGAAGAAAAAAATTGAGTTTAAGAGCCCACCAGAGTTGTCTGGCAGCTGCTGACAGGAATGGCCATATGAGTTCCCTCGTTCATTTCCTCCCTTGAGACACTATTACAGTTCACACTCAGTTCCAGATGTCACTACCAATCTCTAAGGAGGAATTGTACAAACACAGCAGAACTCCAGACAGTCCTCTTTTGCCCTTTCTCACCACCAGTTACACACTTACAAAGCCAAATGGACCAAAGATTCCACATTCCCTCTACCATCCCATTCCACAGGCACCAGTTCTCCTTGGTTGCTTGTAGCATGGTACTAGCCAAATCCCTGTAACAGATGCCAAATACCTAACAGCAGGATTGGCTTCTTATTCCTGAAGATGACTGCATTGAGGACTTCTTTTAGGTCTAGAGAGAGTGTCTGGTGAACCTAGAGGAGAATTAAGCAGAAGAGAAAAAAGGGTGTTAGTTTGGACCAGATAAAAAGCTCCCATACGTACTTCCAGTCATTAGATGTTACCTCATGATGACCATTGAAAAACAAGCGAACAGCAACAGGATTTCAGGAGACCAACCCAGAAGGGAGAGTTACATCGTTGGGCCCTCAAGTTTCATTCACCACCAGCTGCCAGCCCTGCACAGCTTCTAAACCACAGTGTAACTCATTTGTCTGTCTCACTCTCACTACTCCTTGCAGGCCTTCTGGCATGTGGCTGTCAGACTGCCAAGCACACGGAGCGGCAGGAACAGCCATCACCAAACACGGCTGTACCTTAGCCACACAACCAGTCAGGAAGACTGACAAGCCATGCAGCCAGAAGCCAGCAGTGGCAAGAAGCTGTTCCTGCCTGCTGGAGCTGGGAAGCCTGCACAGAGCCAAGGAATGGGTACTATGGCATGGGTGACAGGTGTAGAGCAGGTTAGGGACTTGGGAACTAGGGGAAACAGGAAAGGTCGGCCTGAGAGGGCAGTCTGCAATATGCAGTTTCCCTCACAGAGCCACTATCCAGCAGTGAGGTCATGAAGCCTCAGAGAGAGCCCCTGAAGGGTTCAAACTTTTCAGTAAGGCAGAGAGTTGGTATGGGAAGGCAGGCGTAAGGACGACAGGGTACACTCCCTCAACAGGAGAGCTAGAAGTAGCTCTGCAACATGGGGGCAGTGGTTAGTCGTCTAAGAACTGACAACCCAAAGCCTTTATTAGCCTACCATTCATGAGCCTTGTTTATCCTCAGGCTTCTGCTAAAGCCAGTACCAGTTACATAGTTAAGATGCAAGCTGGCTATGACCAGATAAGTCCTCACTATTAACATCAGCCTAAGATGAATATGGCCATTTCTTGCAGCCACTGTTCCCCTCTAAAAAACTGCAGGCTCAGGAAGGCAGCCCATGATTAGCTTTACAAAAGCAGCTAGAGAAGTGACTCTTCCTTTTCTTCCCCCTCAGCAGAAGATAGATACACTGACGCTTAGAAACACTGAAGCATCTTTAAATCACTTCCATTTGCCAACGGTATCCATAGTTCCTTTCCTCATCTCTGGTGCAAAAAGGACTATATTGTAGCACATCAATGCAGTAAGGTATTGATACAGACAAGTATCAGGTTTGTAAGCACTAAATGATTGCACTTCAAGGATCAATACAAGCTGAGAGGATCAATCCCAGAAGATGAAGCTCAACATTTGACACTAGAATCCCTTTTGGGACTGGCACAACACTGACCACCCAGACACAGCCCTGCCTTGGACACTGAGAAGGTAAATCATGCTCAGCAGCTAGCAGAGCAGAGACAGGCAGGTCTTGCTCTCCACACAGCTGGCAGTTCATACAAGTCCCATGCTGTGAGACCTAAGCAGAGGCAGCACACGCCTGAAGTAATGGGTTTAGACTTCATCTACGTTGGCCATTTTGAAAAAGTCTTCCCTCAGCATTAGAAATCCAACCTTTGCCTCTGTGGGCAGAGGCACTCATGTCATCTGTGCATAGGTGCACTGATTCCCACAGAACATATTCTGCTGAGCATAACTGCAAGAGCAGACTAAACAACTCGGAGATGTGCTATTTAACTCCGTATCAACAGAGGCTTGGGTAGTTACTTCCAAAGGAAACATCTTCCCTTGTGTTGACACTGCAAAGTGCCTCCCTCAGAGTTGTAATTCCATTATTAGCTGACAACTCCAACTTAGTTCTCTTGCTGGACTGCAAAGCGTCAAATACAATGACAGCTGTCTACATTCATAAGAGCTTGCTAATATTGAACACTTACTGAAAATAGGTTTGGATTGTGACTGTTTCACTACTGATCATTTTAGTATCAAAAAAGCAGTTTACAACATGGGAGCTGTGTCTTCCACCTCCAGTCTTCCCTTACGAAAGGCCTTAAAATACATTTTGTTCTGTCCTGAAGAGGACAGTGTTTTGGATCAGGAGGGCTGTGTATGCAATTTCTCCCCCCCAGGATTTGTGCCCTTCTCTAACTCTTTGACAATTCCTGTCTCAGCCTTCAGCAATAAGCTAGCTTGCAGTCCTGCTGGAGAAGTGCAGCAGGAAATAACTTGTGGTCAACAACAAAAGAGGAATCAAGGCAATCAGACTCCAGGCCAAAGCAAAGCACTTTGCTAATGAAGATATTATTTATTTATTTTAAGTTTTAGCCAGCTGACTGAACTCTAGAGTGGCTCTAACCTCAGTGTTGTAGCGATGCTGATAAAGCAAAAGGGATGCAACCAACAGCCACCCAGAGCACAGCAAGGCATCCTCAGGTGACAGGTAAGCAGGTCCAGATGGAGGAGACTGCAACCAGGTGCATTCCAAAACCTTCTGCAGGAGTTCTAGCAGGGACACATTGGAGAGCAGCACAGCCACTGCTGCATGGGAGAAACATAATCAGAGGTGATGGGATGGTACAGGTTAAACCAGCTTGACAAGCAGAAGAGAAGTGCAGAGCATACCCCTGCTGCAGTGAGGCAGCCCCAGCTGCCACAGCTCATCAGAGTAAGGCTGCCCAGCTATGCTGGTATGCATCTCCCACAGCACCAGCAACTGCTCAGCCAGCTCATAAAATGACCAGCCTTCAGCTAACACAGCAGGAAGGTCGGTTAGAGCTGTTCTCTATTATTGTCTAATTTTTTGAACTATGACAATACCAGGATATTTCAAACTAGGCATCAAAGTCCCACTGCTGTGTTTTTGGAACAAAAAAAAAATACAGTGGTTCTGTCTTTCTGCAGCCAATTCCTGAGTCATCAGAGGCAGCAAAACCAAACCAAACCCCTCAACCTAAAAGAACTTATCACAAATATAAAATGGTGTTTGTTAATTATAATGCTGCATCTGGATGGGGAAATATCCACCTTACCTGCTGGGACAGTTAGAATACAATCTCTGATGGCTAAGCTACAACCTCACTGAGATTAATTTAGTAATCAATACAGTCTTGCCTCACCTCTCTGTTGACTACAAGGTGTTGTCTGATGAAGGCTCCAGTACAGAAAATTCAAGGATGGCTGCAGGAGGCCAGTGTCCCTTGGCCTGCATTTCCCACAGAGATTACTGACTGGAAACAAAGGAACACACATAACAAGGACATCAACTTAACAGAGCACCTCAGCACAAGAAAGAAGTCAGTTAGTGGGGAGAGAATTCAGACAAGTAGTGAAAACAGAGCATGGCACAGACAAAGCAACAGGCAACTGCCCTACAGTGTTTGCTTTAGACTGGACCATGCAGTGGAGGATGATAACAGAGAGAGGGGAATAGAAAAGGGTATATTAAAGGACATAAATCACATTGGGCAGTAATGAATCCAAGAGCAATGGACTTTAAGTTATCTGTTTCCAGTGTGAATCTGATCCTAGTAATAGAACAAGCATAAACAGACATGTGATTGTCTCTCATGGTGACCAGACTGGGGAATGGCCTGGAGAGCTGACTGAACTGAACCCCACAAGAGTGTTACAGCAAGTGTGGACAGGGAAGAATGATTCAGGAAGCACATCAGCCATACTGTCCAATGTGCCAAGTCAACAACAGTCACTGCCCCTGAAATCATGTCATGGTCAGGGGAAGAGTTTGACCACCTTGTCAGATTTCAGACAACAAATGTATTTGTAAAAGGAAAAGAACCTGAGTTTTGTTGACTGAACTAGTAATTAGGGCTCTTCACAATGCTTTGGCTATGAAAGTATCACAAAGCAGCCATAATAATAATGCAAGGTACATCCCACAAAGGACAAAGAGCCAGCCCCTAGTCATCTTATGAAACAATTAGCAAACACATCCCTGGGAGAAGATGGATGCATATACTCACCCTGGTGAAGTAGCTTGAAGTCTGTGCTGTCCAGCTCCCTCATGCCCTTGCTCCGCATTTGCACCAGGAAAAGGAGGCTCAGCAAAACAGGCAGGTTCCTGTTAGCTAAGAAGGGCATAGACAGCTTAGGTTTTCAGTTAACTCTAAACTGTTGTACCTTACAAGTGTGCCAGGAATTGCTAATACTCTGGATCAGGAATGAGGATGAGTTAGGGGAGGAAGTATTGGCCCTTTACACACACACACACAGAGCTCCAGTTTCATTCTCATCTCTACAGTCCCCTCTAGATCAGGCACCCTTTCTGCCACTGTGGGTCGGCCTGAGTTACACCTGGATCCTGCCAACATCATTCTAGGAATAACTAGAAAAGAAGGGGGAAAAGGAGGCTAGGGCTGTGCACACCCACTGTGAACCATGTAGGGAGCATGGCTGTCACACTTTCAAATTGATACTGCTAATAAGCTAGAAGCCATTAGCCCTTTCTAGACTGCCCTCTTCCTGTCTACCTGACCATCACTGGCAGCCCATGCTTTGACAGCAGCCCAGCTGCACAGCATTTGTTCTTCATCCTATGAGACCAGAAAAATGCCATCCATCCCATCCCACAGAGCAGAGCAAAGACTGCAGAAGTGAGAGCCCCACAGAGCAGGTATGTATGTGAGGAGAATGGGGCTGCTTAGACCACCAACTCCCCAGGGCAACTCCCTCTCTATTATTAACTCGTTTTCAGTGCTATAAACAGACAAAGATTTTATATTCTATACAGCCATACCTACAGCAAGGAACTATCACCTCCAGAAAATGCTTTCAGAAAAGCTTGTGAGTTTTCAGTTTTGAGGAGGAAACATTTACAGGTGTCTTTAATGTTAATGCATTCTCAATGGTGTCCTACTGCAGGCCCACCTTCTTGTCTAAGAGCAGGCTACTCTTTGGATATGAATGCAAATCCCCTGGACTTAACTACCCCAGACCTCACAGAATGCTGCCTGTGTGCTGGGAGACAAGGAAGTCTGTCTCCAGAGTATATTTGGTGTTTGACTTCCTGGAACTTAGTAAACAAGCTCAAAATGCAGTTTGAAGAGAAGCTGAGGATATTAGTGGCAGCAGAAGAGCTCCTCTAGCCCAGTGTCCTATATTCATCACCAGTGTTTTGGAGAAATAGGTCTGACTCCTGCAATAGGAAATGGACAATCTCCCTCCCTGGCATCCATAGATCAGTAACAGAGACACTACAAGTACAAACATGGTACATGATTCCAAACAAGGTAAGATCTACCAGATGCCAACATTGCCTTCTCTATCTCTAATCTTGTAGCCTTAAGCTTTCAACCTCTCCCTCTTCTCCAGCCTACTGACTTGGCTGGAGGTCAGACAAAACCACTTCCCCTCTTGTTGCCTCCATCCCAAGTGCTCCACAACAAAACACCTGAAACAGAGCAGGGCTGTTAGAAGTGTCAGTGACCCCCTCAGGAACAAGAAAGAGCTGCGCTGGGTCCCTAACTTATTGAGTTGAGGACATCCTAGCACTGCTCCCTCCTTCAGTTAAACTCACAGGCTGCTTTGCACAGCACCTTTCATAGCGGGACAATAGTTCCAATGCCACAGGCAGGGACAGTAAGGAAAACAGGGATGCTCTACTTGAGAGATTTAGCAGAATTAAGAGATCTGCCCTGTTTGGGGATCAATATCATGAATGATTCAAACAATCCCTGCTCCTGTTCTCTGTGTCCTGGGAACTGTGTATACTCAGGCACACCAAGCGGTTTTCCACAGCAAAGAGGAAAAATGAAGGATGACTTTCAGTCACTGGCTGAGCCCCTATTCAAGCTGAAAGATTTACCAGCACAGCTCTCCACTTGAACACTGACAGCACTATATGAGAACCTCACCTTGGTTTAACAACCACAGAACAACATAAATTAGAAAAAAAAACTCACTTCAAAACTAATCTCTGAAAAAGGAAAATAAATCAGCACAGTTCTGCCTATAAATTTCCTCATGCAGATAATTACTGAAGCTACATCAGCAGTTCAAAAGCACTTTATCCCAGACTGTGTCCCTTCAGCCATCTGCTCTGCTAGTTGATCTTACAGCAGGACCAAGTCACAGAGGTGGGGTCACCTTGTAGGGTGGCTGAGCTGCTCTCTACCAGCAGCTGTTGAAGAATCTGTAGGAATCGGCTTCGTAGGAGGTCACAGACAAGGACATCCTCATTTCTTTCCAGGAAGGTCCTGAGAGTCATCAACACCTTCCAAGCCACCTCCTCAGAGCTTGAGCAGACCAGATCCTGCAAGGAAAGACATTCACATTACCCTTCTACCCTGATCAAGCAGAAGTCACTGCTTTTTAATACAATTATGCTAATTTGGTGCCTTGGGAAACAGCTAAAAAGCACCATTAGATTGAGTACGTCCTGATTAAATAGAGAACTGAATATGAGAAGGACTGAACATGAGAAGAACTCATGTCTGTTAGGCACCTCTGAGTCATATCCCATTTAAAAAATGCATTTGGCTGTGTAATTATAAGAGTAATATGCACTTAAGGTGAAAGTTTTAGATATGTGAGATCTTAAACGAGAACAGAGCCTCTGGCACTTCTGCTCATCTTGTTGTTTTGAAAAATCAGGTTGCATATTAAAGATGCATATTAAAATCAAGCTTATTAGTCAGTCCATAGTTACTGCCTTTCAAAAGGCTGGCAGCTTTGTATGTGTAGTAGTAACATAACAGCTAAACTGCATGAAACCTATGTAAACCAGACAACCAACCACTCAGTCACAGGAAAGGAAAGGGAAGAGTCATGTACACAGCACTCTGCCCACAAGCCTGCTTCTTGACTACAGAGCTCTGTCTGGAGTGTCTGAGCTGAATCTCACAGCCAGTAGCCCTAATTTGGGCATACTCTTGAGGTTAAGGTATTTAACATTAAATTCACTTGCACAGTATGTACAGAGGGAATTCCATAAATATCAGGCAGAAAAAGCCTGGTAGTGCTGACATAATATGACCATCTCAACATGTACTGTGCCAGCACTACCTTTCCTCTCTTCCTGCAACAGTCCTGGCTACTGCATTGCAAATGGTACAGCTGAAGAGGAAACTGGTCTCAGCAACTGAGCCTGCAGCCTGGCTGGACAGTCTGCTGCCTCTCTCAGCTGCCTTCCTCTCACCACACAGTAGTAATGCATCCAGACTGGGAAGATGACGAGGAAATGGCCGTGGGACCCCACACCCATGGAAAGCAGTTAAGAGTATGAAAAGGCTGCCTGTGACAGAGAAAGCGCTCTAGTTCTGAGCCTAATTCCTGCCTGTATCAGAGACCTTCAGGAATAAAGGGCAGGGAGCTGTCTGCACAATTGGCGCTGCTGACATAGATCTGCTCCATATGACAGTCAGGAATGTAATCTAGTGTCGATCTAATGTAATCTAGTGTCTTCATTCTGTGAAAGAGCACCTCGGATCTGGAGCATGGAAAAGACAAGTGAGACAGTGTGTCATCATGACCACATTTGCCCCAAGAAGAACACACAGAGCACAGAATGGCATGAACCAAGGGCACAGCCTTGCTGGTTCTGGTAGATGCACCACTGTGTTGACATCTTCCTCCCTACTCAGGAGTTCAAGGTCTCAGGTGACGTCACTAACCATCCGTTTCATCTAATCCAGACAATTATTAAAAGCAGATAAGCAAATAAATCATCCTTGGAAGGACATTCATTTTTGGTTCACTGTACCATGCACAGGCCTTTTCACTTCACTAGTGCATTCTGTGGCTTATGTTATTCACCTTGTAAGTTTTCTTTACATCTGACAGTATACTTATTCCAGTATATTGCACTGTTTTATTAGTCCATCTAAATTCAGATGGATTATGCTCTTCTGAAAGGTGAACTGTCAAAGCCTGTGATTTATTACAACTCACTTTAAAGCCTAGGAGAGATCTAAATGCATATATGTAGTTCTGCAGGAGCACATGGCAAGATAGAAAAGGGAAAGTAGGAATATTGTACCATTCAGGGAAGGAGACACTCCTTTCTTTGCTTATTGACAGACCTGTGATGTATACATCTGCTTCAGTTTATGGAGTTATAGGCTCCAGAACTACTGCCCAAGGTAAGTGTGGGCAAGTATCATGGGACGCTTCTCCTCCTTATTTTGTACTGATATGTCACCTCATTGATCACTTTTACTAGTGCTCTGCAATGGCATCAGATGCCTGGATGTTGCTACCTACTCTGCAGTATCACCTACCTGTGAAAAAACTGCCCTGCAGAAGAGCCCTCCTATCAGCCATTTCAGTAACCTCAGATATTAAACTTTACTTCATAGCCTCTTAGATCACAACAAATACATGCCAGTCTGTAGTGCCCAATGGATGCCCACTCAGAGTTAGACCTTGCTTCTTCACCATCTGCTGACATGGGTTTGTCTTCTCAATGACATTTAGTTTTAATTTCTCTAACAGATTGGAGAAAAAACACCACAGCTCTTAGCTTTTGCCCTTACAGGCAAATCTCACGTTCTTGTGTGGGAAAGTTAGCAAATATTTACCCTGTGACTGGCTGAACAGTCGTGTGGCAAGTGGCCACTGGTGGGGAGGGGTGACAGTGAGAGCAGTGGAACAAAAAGAAGGCCTCTAAGCAGCCATCAGGACATGGATTCTGCCACGATGACATATGTTAACAGAGCTCATTACACCAGCTAAAGGCAAACACACTAGTTCTGCTACTTCAAGGCATCTTCCCCTCCTACACTGATTAATCTTCCCTTTCTCAAGGTTTTTATTTTATCTTTAAGAGCAATAAAACATATTTGCAGTCCTGAAAACTCAAGAGTAGTGCAAAAATCTCTGACAAGAGTCTTCAGTTAAAACAGAACATAATTAAACGCCCAAACAAACAGAAGGCTATGCTCTCAAGACCTGTTCTGTGCACACTGCTTTTTCGAAGTTCTTGTTCCATACCCTTCCCATCTATCAGTAACAAAAAATTGCTCCCAAATTAGCAAAACAGCTTCTTCAAAGGCTGGCACAGAACAATCTGGAGCACCCAGCTGTGGATCTGGATAGAGAAAGGAATCGGGTTTTTCATGGCATACCTCAGCAGAACCCTTCAGATCCCTTCCCAGCCAACTCTCAGAAGATTCCTTCCTATCACAGTGGATGGATGACAGAGAACAAGATAACACACGTACACAGTTCCATTTTCCTCGTCAGGCTTCCCTGGCAGGTGGAAGTCTGTGTACAGACATGTGGCCCCTTCTATCAAAATCCTTGGCTTCATAATACCATTGAGAGCTTTAAGAACCAAAAAGGCCCCTAAATCAGGGCCAGGATAGCAGCCTGTCCTTGTGAAAATCACATACCAGTAAAATAAGCAAAATGCTGGAATTGCTCCTCAGAATGGGAATTAATGGGCTGTCACTCTTCAGCTGATCAGACATGCCAAAATCAGGTTCTTCAGCTTCAGTTTGCTTGCAGTCTTCCCTCGAAAACCAGAGCTGGAGGACTTGGTGTCCAAATCTCCCCATAAGTTCAGGGTAGCGCAGGAAGAATTTCAGTAGGAGAGGACAATGGACATAGACCAAGCTCAAATCTGGAAGATTATCCAGGATCCTTCTTATGGTGCACAACGACCTCTGGTAAGTGCGTGAAAGGCGGAGGGGGAGAGAGAACAACATAATCACTAGATACTGAATATCAAACAGCCAAAGTGATGAGAATTTACTGTGAGAAACAGTCACACTGCCTTTTAAGCAGACAATCAAATATATCAGTTAAACATCATTTTGTGAAGCCCATTTGCATCACAAAGGCTAAGAAACTTGTAGGCTTTATACAGAGCTCAAAGCTGTGCAGCAGCA
This sequence comes from Hafferia zeledoni, assembly GCA_035583235.1. Classification (NCBI taxonomy): domain Eukaryota; kingdom Metazoa; phylum Chordata; class Aves; order Passeriformes; family Thamnophilidae; genus Hafferia; species Hafferia zeledoni. The sequence goes on from JAWWEV010000043.1 coordinate 48,735,436, forward strand.
AAGAGCCATATGGGAACACTAGAAAGCCTGCTGCAGAGGCTGGAGATGTGTTCGGGAGAACGAAGCCATGAAATTTATTATATTCCGTATGTGAATTCACAGCATATCCAACGCATTTACACTTCCCACACATACACAAGTTCATTCCATCAAATCTATATTCCCCTGTGAGTTTTCATACTTGACTTTCCAGAGGGTAGATGCACTGCATGCTCTTCACTCATTCACCACCTATGCCAGAATACTTTCTGCAAGAGGGTTGATGGGAGTGGGGAGAAACCTCACTTTCAACAAAAAGGTTCCAAGAGATAGGAAAAATGAAATGAAAAAAAAAGAAATCTTTTACCAAGTCCAGGGCTTCGCCTTTGTCCTGACAGACAGCAAGGAGGTAAAGAGCAGCTCTGAGTATGTGTGGAGGGGGACAGTCTCCACCATCCTGTGCTGAGAGGAGGAAATTTCTTATGGCTCGAAATAATTCTGCATCTGGAACAAACCTGCATTCAAGGACGTTGGAGCAAAACCAATAACATTAGATGTGCTTTACCCACAAATACAGGGTATGTAATGACCACAAAAGCACTTGCCTTGTATACTCTTGACTCACCTGTCCCCAAGGGTGTAGGCAAAGTATAAGACTAGTATGAAGCAGTGTTGGTGGCTGCAAAGAGACCGATCCAAAGAGAAGGGCTCGGGGGTTTCAGACAGGAGGAGAAGGCTTTCAGCAATGGTGTAGTTTAACTGAGGCAGATCCTTCTGCAGGAGATCAGACATCTCTTGCTCTAGAAATAAAACTAATATGAGCTGGCAGGCAGTAATGAGGAATGTCTATGTCAAAGAGGAGTGGAACAACCTACTACTCCACAGTCTGCATACAGCAAGTGCACCTCTATGACTTGGCATCAATAGTGGTGTGGGACCTGATTTGATGTAGGAAATGGAAAATTTAAGGATGAAAGGATACTTCTGTTAGACATTCCCAGTTCTTTGCTGATGCTGCCTGCATGGTGACCAACCACTGCCAGTGGGAAAAGTGGCTTTTGTCATGTGGAAAATTTCATCTCATTCATTTGGGACTTAACTATTATGAAAAGTTACAGTATAGACAGGAAAGCTTTATAGAGTACACCAGAGGGGAAAAATTACCTTAATCTGCAGATATGGGTGACTATGTGGCAAGTAATTTTGTCTCAATTAAGCCATGCACAGTTGTGCTAATAAATGTCACCGTGTAAACAAAACCATAGGCAGATGAAATGCATTCTTTCAGCCAGGGTTCCAAACTCTTAAAAAAGCATTCTCTGACTGTTACCTCCTTACTGCACCAGTTTAAAAACAAGCTGGTGAAAAAAATCTCTAAACTGAGATATTTGTGTCCTCCCTTCCCTCCTCCTTTTTCCAATACTAATTTTTTTGCACCTATTGCCTAAACAGAGGGTGGCAGGGCCTCAAACTAAAATGAAGAAACTTTTCTCTTTCCCCAAACTTGCCCTCCTGAGATGTTCTTCTTTTCTCTGTTGCAGAGTAAAGGTTCAGGCACATGCTGCAAAGGAAGCTGGAACAAGTCTGATTCAGGACAGGATTGCTGTGAAGAAGAGCAGAAAGATACAGAGAAGAAGGCTAGAAACATCCTCTTCCTACTTCTAATATCACACACTGTCTGCCAGAACTTCGTTTTACTGAATGAACACATGCAAGCACCTGCCCCATCACCAAAAGACTCAAGGAGCCAGCCTAGGCTTCCAGGAAAATGAGGAGTTCCCACAGGACAGTCAGGTCACCAATGTGGTGGGTGTGTGCAGTGACAACAGTGACCATGTTCACACACCTCGGGCCACTATGAATGCAGTGGGATATCCTCACTATCCACACACCTTGTATACACAGGGAGTCCTGTAAGGGCAGGACTCCTAACACTGCAGAGAATGGGAGGTGTTTGAGGGTAGCTCCCAATACATGATTCCACTGGCAAACACCAGTTAGATTTTGTAGCAATGGTGTTTCCAGGAATAAACACTGAAGAATGCCAAAATATTAACTAAAAGGGTGAGAATAGCTCTATTTTCAGGACGTAACCAAACACCTGAATGACACCCCACACTACTGTTGAGAGGCCTAGGTCACTCCCACCACACACCACTCACAGGCACAAACATCCTCATTCTAAGTTCCACAGTAGTAACCTGGACTAGGAGTGCTGTGTGTTTTGTTTATTCTTTTAATGAGATACAGTCACAGGAAAGAGGAGGTAAAACATTTCTGCAGACCCACGGAGAGTTTTTTCCCCAAGTACTCCTCAACTTAGAAATCGCAGCCTCTACTACAGCAGACCCTTTGCAGTGGCTGCTATTGAAGTCTTTCTCCTCCCTCCCACTTCTTATACACTATCACACCATGAGGAACAACAACAGTGGTAGTACATGCCTAGGAAGCCAGAGCTCAGATGGAACCGATGCTACTGATACTTCTTTTCAAAACACCCACTGATCTGACTACTCCAAAGTCAGGCTGCTTTATCTCTATCTGTGCAACTCACGACGGAGCACAGAAGTCTCACAATGCCATGTAAATCCATCCGCCCCCTACCCAACTGCTTTTCCCTTCTCCCACATCCAGCTTTTCCATTATCAGTTGCCATTTTACATTTTGCAGTAAGATACAACTAATCTTGAGTCTTTCAGCCTTCTGTCTTGCCTAATCAGGTGCATTAGATAAGGCATGATCTACTTTCCCATCTCAAAGTTTTTGACTCACTCACAATACAATACCTTTGTACAGAGCAAAATCTGGCCTTCAGCTCCAGTGTCAGTTGGATGAAGGAGGAGGATGCTAGACAGAAAGCAGGACAGAAATGTCAAACGAGCATAGAACATGTACGATAAGGGAAAAGAGTAGGCAGGTCCCATAATCATCCCCACACATCTCCATACAAGCCTGGTAAACAGGGCAGGCAGGCCATCTCAGTAAGAATACATCTGTTAGGCTTCCTCAGAAAGCAAACTACTCTGAGTTTGGTTTGGAGGGAAGTATCTGAGGTACATGTGGTTTTTTCAGAAGGAGAGGGAAGATTTGCCAGCTTCACATATTTAGAACAGAGGAATTGTCTACATCAGCTCTCTGATGTGTGAAGAATAAGGAATACACAGAGTAAACAGGACTTCCACATAGTAAAATCCCACCAACCATTCCAACATAATCCCTGTCTACAGGAACAGCCAATTCTGAATATTCCAGAGGGAAGGGTAAAGCTGACACAACACACTTATCCAAAATAAAACCTGTCCCATCATCATTGCTAGACCAAATAACATTTTCATCCTGCTGAATATGACTCTGCACTCTATTCTTACTCATATAAATATGTAATATAATCCTCCACACAAAGTCTTGTTAAGCTCGTTGCCTCAGTAATATGCAGTAGCAGCAAGTTCCATCAGCTAAGTTGAGAGCACAGAGAACATGCTTCCACACTACCCCCATACCCAGCTTTTTGGAGAACTTATTCCGCATGTTTGGCACCACTGTAAAGAGGATATTAAGTGTTGAGATGAAAACCTCTGCCACTGACACGCTGACAGCCCTTTGCAGGTAGCTCTGTGGAGAGATGAAAAGATTAGGTGCGTGATATGTAAAAATCACCAAAAGCAGCAGCTTTCTTCCAGCCTCCTGCCTGCCCAGAAAGTTAGATTTCTAAATCTAAATGAACAGAGCAACAGTTCTTTTACTAAAATGTCTGGCAGCAAGTACACAGGCTCACAGAGCACTCTGAATGCGACTAAAATCCCTTCTGCCAACGTTATGAGCTGTGCTCTCACTGCAAGACATTACATGAGACAAGAAACTTCTTCCAGATTCCAGCTGGCAACCAGTTAGGCCTTAATCCACAGTGACTAACATTGCTGCCCACATTGCCCTGGAAGTAACTGCTCGTACAGGTCAGATGGCTAATTATCCAGCACAATACACAACATAGGCCACACGTTTAAGGGCAGCTGACTTCAGTAACACTTAACACCTGTGCTTCAGCATTTCATTGAGCAGTGGCACACACAGGCATTTGAGCTCTCTACAAAGTCCAGCCCTAAACTATTTAGAGCAGAATGACTCAACTCACGCTTGTAGCAGGTCACTGGAAAATTTTCTCACAGTCCATTAATTTTTACCCAAGTTCAATGAGCAAGAAACAGCACACTGACTCAGGCTTTGCCAAACTGGACATGCAACGCACCCTCATGTAAGGGAGGAGAACAGCAATGCCACTGCAGCTGCCTACCAAGAGACCGGTTAAGAAAACACCAACCAAAACATCTCCAAGCTCCCAACAACTGCAAGGATCTATACACATGAACCTGTAGCAAAGCACAAGCAAAATTTACTAAGCAATAGTAACAACCAGAGTTCCACTGTTTTGACAATCCTTGAAGTGTCTTAGGGACAGGCCTGTATGGAGCACTGAAATACAGGACTCTCCACTGCCACTTTCTAAATCATGTCCCTGGTCTTACTGAGGCCCAGTGCTTAGTACTGCCTTTGCTGCGCAGACTGGGCAGCCTCATCAGGACCTTCTGGAAAGAAGCATGAAACTGAAATTGCAGGTGCAAAACACAGGTGCTCTCTGGGACACAGGCAAGTTTGGGAAAAGTGGCAGAAGGGGAAACAACAATTCAGGCACTCTTCATTTCCTGCAACAGCCAGTGCTGCCATGGATCAGACAGCGTGGTAGGCAGGCTATGGAGATTACAAAGTCTGAAGAAAGACACTGACATCTACACAGAAGCTTTATGAAATTCTTCACCCTCTGAGACCATACATTTCCTTTTTGCATGAACTGTGTAATTCCACATTTGGCTCTGGAGAAGTGGCAAATGTCACAGCTGTTCTTGGGTTAGTCTACATGCTCTCTTCCCAAAAAACATTTGTGCAACCCATTCTTGGGACCTGAAATTGCCTTTCCAGATACATAAGAAACAGATCAAGTTCAAAGGAAACCCTACCATGACCATGGGGATGCAGAGTCTGTCACAAATCCTCAACAGGAACTCAGAGAAGTTGCTCAGCGTGTCCTTGCTCTCAGAGTTGGGGGCAGTGAAAGCATTCTCCTGGGCCATGAAGTCACCCTGGAATTCCACTGCTAACCTACAAATACACAGCAGATAACAGAGGAGAGGGGAATCCTCCTCACTCTGTAAAGAAAGGCAGAAGATACTACATTTCCACCACAACTTTCACTATCAAGGACCCACAAAACACTCATCAGGCTGGAAACACAGGAATCTGGCAATCACACAGAGTTACCTCTTGTGAAGCTGTTAAAAGTCATTAAGGTTGCACAACAGTACAAGCTGGGAAAGGAAGACAGTTTCTCTGAAGAAAGCACCTGCAGTGGGAAGCCCCAGTGTGGCAAGACTGGTACTCAGCCAGGCCAAAGTATCTGGGGCACAATACAGCAAACCTTGTAAAAATCAGCCAAGGGACCATTCAGCTGATCTAAATACATGACAGAACCCAAGTGCCCTCCAACACCACCCCAAGATTCTGGGACAGTGAAGAAAGGCATGCCAGCTTCTGACTGAATTATCTCAGCCAAGCCAAATGCAAGTGATGCAAGGCAAAAAATAAATTGGCTGAACTACAACTAACAACTGATCCTGATCCATACACAAAGTCATCTACCACTGTCTGCTGTACAGCTAAGGGTGACAAATAGCTCTTATCCAGCAAAACAGGAAAAGTTGGTGCCTACAGACCCATTTGTAGTAACGGATCATAGCCATAAGCAAATCCAAGGCCAGCATCTGTTAAATGGTTAATACCTTCTGGCAGCGAACCTCATACTCGAAAACACAGGAATCTGGCTTGACACATACCTTCCAACAATTCTTACATCATCAGTAGTTTTGGATAATTTTCAAGCAGTCTGTCAAAGCCCAAAGCCATGAAATAAACTGATACGTCCCATTTCATGGGAGACGCATCCATGGGTCACAAAATTTTCACTATTACTACATATTTCTCATTCTGCTGTTTCTCTGACAATTGTCATGCATTGAACTCAGCTGGGATATTTCCTCAGTGGGGTTGGGTGGAGGAACTCAGTTGGAAGGACAAAAGAATGACAGACATGGACACGCAACAGTCACCCGCCCACCTTCCTCACTTGTCCTCACCTGCAAGCATTTCTGAAACTTTCCAGGGTGTTGAGCAAGAACTGACCCTGTCTATGAGGAACTCTGCCAAGATTTCTGTTTGCTGGGTGACTCTGAGACACCGGGAATAGATCACCCTGTTAAAGGAGAAAAATCTTTAAAATCTTATGTTCACTTCGTATTGCCGTGATTTGACTGAATCTGAGTTTTAAACTTCTCAGCTAATGGACCATCAAGCCCTTACGGGAAAATTTGGTATATTTTAAAATTTTCTTTCTTACAATTACTCTTCAGTTCTCCTTGCTTAGCACTGAAATCTTAGAAGTTCTCTACTTTGGCTCAGATTTTTAAGCAACTATCCATGTACTAGCTCTTGTTCCCACACAGCATCCTACTGAATTGAGCCAGAAGCCAACTGAAGCATCAGAGTTAATTTCTCCAAACTGGGAACAACTTGGAACTCAAAATCTGCTTTTAAGTCTTAACCTGTTGTGGTGGTCTTCTCCAAATACTACCAGAGGAAGGCACAGCTACCACTGGTGTCTGGCAGTTCAGAACTTCTCCATTTCATACTGAGATACCTTAGCAGAGGTACAATAATTTACCCCTTTCTCCCTTAAAGACAGCCTGGATATCCTCGCTATCTGCCTGATTTCCTTCCTGTGCAGCTCCTAATCATGAAGGGGACACCAAGCTCCGCATGTGTGCAAACAGATTGACCAACATCTGCCTATAGGGCAGAAAATAGTTCTGCCTTCTTCAAGGAGAAAAGGCAGACATCTGGTACCAGAGAACTTGGGTCTAAAGATGGTTCATCAAGAATTCAGAGTTCTGGTACTCCAACAAGATGTTCTTGTCACTACAGACATGCCATCTAAACCTACATGGCTCTAAGCCTATAGCAAGCAGGCTCAGCCCTTGTTTTTTCACTATCCATCCGTAAGTGGGGCTCTCAGAAGTGCAGAGGTCCCAGTAGCACATCACACTAACTATGAATTCTGGGAACAGGAAAAGATTTGCACTTCAAAGAGTGGCTAACAACTCCCTTACTGAAGGATCACAGGGATCACAGTGCATATATGATGACACTCTTGATCTGAATGCAGAACAAGAGATATTCATTGCCAAAGAAATAGATGGAAAATGCAGCCTATAAGGTGGGGTCCTGAAGAAGGGGAAGCTGGAGTACTGGACACATAAGGAGAGCAGCATGCTCAAGCACTGTCCCACAAATCTTCATTGATTTAGAAAGATAACATTTACCAACATCCACCTTTATTTACTTCAAAGACAAAGTTTGGCACCATTTTGTGTAAAGCAAAGAGGATCAAGAGAAATATCGGAGAACCCAGCAGTCATAGGATAAGGGGATAGAACATATATACAACAGCCATATAGTGTGCTAGGAGGATCATCCCTGTCTGCTTAGTACTATCAAAAGCAACTTTTAACTCACTGCATGCCTCTTGCTACTCTGTGGTGGGGAAAGGTCAGCACATCGCTTCAGCACTGCCTCCAGCAACTTCTGCAGCTCTTCATATGGGACTGGAGGGGAGCTCAGATGGTCCTTCCTGAACAAGGCAAGAGAACAACAGCATGCACAGCCCCTGCTGGGGACATTCCACTGGGAAGGCAACACCATCAGCAATAACTGCTCTTCTGATGTCAATACACCATTGCCATGTCTCCCAAGCACAGCATAGTAAGGTCACAACATCTGAACAGTGCCTTCACCCACACATGCACCCAAACACACCTTCACTGCACTCTCTGTTCCCACTACAGTCAGGAAGCATATAACTGTCCATATCTCATGCTTGCTTTTGTCAATGTGGATGGGGCACAGAGTGACACAGCCACAGCAGCTGTCATACAAGCCTGCCTGGGATACCAGGTCCTTGCTGCAGAGAATTGCTGCCTATGGCAGCTTCACTGCCCTGTCTGCCTTCTGAGGTGGGTGGGAAGCTGGCTTTGCTGTACCCACGCCTGCCTCAGCCACAAGTCCCACTGCAGAGCACACTCACCCACACAGCCACAGGGGAGCTGCAGAGCCCAACATGGTATGAGCATATCTATCTGAAGAAAAGCCTGTAAATACTTTCCTGCCTACCTCAGGAAAGCTGCCACAGCTCTCACAGCCTCCACTGCCACCTCCAGCACTGGGCAGTTCACTGCCTCCATCAAAACATCAATGGCTTTTATACATACACCTCGGTTTGTGAATAATTTGATTTCCACTGGTTGCCTGCAGAGAGGAAACAGAGTAAGCAAGGAGAATGTTATCAGATTTAGGTAACTGTGGTGCCCTTTTCTCATTTCACCAAATGGACAGCTGAGCTGTGTGGTTCCAGTCATGCTTTTCATTATTGAGAGCCAGCTGCTCACAGGGAGGCACTCTCAGACTTGAGAAGGTAGAGGGTTTGCTACAAAGAGTGAACTTCAGCCAGCCTGAACCCTACTATGATGAAAAAACCCACAACTTGGGTAACTCTGTGAGTACTCCATTGAACAGTGACATGAAAAGCACAAGAAAAACAAGCTTTGCAAAATACAGTGATCTCTGTGCCTAGGACTTTATGCTCAGGCCATCTGCTCTGGCATTTCTGGGTTCATCTGGCAACTTATATTCTTGGGTAAACAAGCAAACATCACTATCCTAGAACAGGGATGATGCCATGAGAATAGCTTCTCTCACAGTCCTATAGCACTTCTAATGCCAGATGCTGCCAGAAGGACTGGAACTTTCATGAAATTGAAGTGGAATCAGGAATATAAACACAATCCAACTCTTTTGACAATTCTTCTTGATAGTGAGAGTTTTGGTTATCTGATCACCTTTTGGCCCAACACCTTTGAGCATTCAGCACAAGAGCATGGCAGGATGACAGGCCATTAATCCTATTATTGGACAGAGCTGTGTAAATGGCAGACTATGCTCACTTGGCGAGTCAGGTACAGTTGGGAGGGCAGGGAGAAGACAGGCAGCTACATGTACACAAGACGCAGTAACAGCCTGCCAGAGGCCCTCTCCAAAGTGAAGCAAGAAAAGCAGCAAGGCATGACAGGAGCCAGACTTGGGAGCCAAAAGTGTTCCAGTATTCCCTGTTACTCATTTTTCACAGTCGTGCCTGACTAAAGCAAGCCATGAGCACATGCTGTCATGCACAAATGGGAAGGAAAGTGAACTTCAGTAGAAATTACACTAGTAGCCCAGTTACATGGCAAAAAAGGGAACATAGGAAAAAACACACTTTTTAGTCACTCAGTGGGATGAAACTCAATTTGGCAGTAGGCTCATGTTCTGCTGTGGGAAAAAGCTGTGGGGTGGGCAAGGTAAGGAAAAGACTTGTGGAACTTGGGCATCAGGAGCCAAGCCATAAGTGATGTGCTGAACTTCCAAGTTATTTCTACTTATATTGTAATTCTATTAATCTTCTGTATTTCCTTTCTTTAATCACTGGCCTTCTGAAGTAAAACACATCAGGAGGAAAAGAGTCTTCACTGACTCATGCAGGGAGAAAAGGATGGAGGAGTACTGCTGACTCATTCAAGATGCACAAACCCACTTTCAATATGGTCCACTATGGTGCTTTCAGGGCCTTGGAGAAAAGTTTGAAGGACAGCACTCCTGCAGCTTCCCGCAACCTCTCGTCTTTGGGCCCCACACTGTGCCTGCCACTCTGGTTATGCTGGCAAGAGACAAAAAGCACACCAGGGAGAGCTACCCACCATTCCCGACATAGTGCCAAGGGGAGCAGAGCATCCTGCTTGGGCCTCACCAGAAGGTGGGGCTCACTTACACAAGAGAATCTGGCTGCAAGCAAAAACCAAGAGGAGAGGTTCCAGCATGAGATCTCTTTCCCCACTATGAGAGAGTTTTAAATAAAACATTCTCTCTAAGGCAAAGCTCAGAGAAACAGAATGGGTGTGCGAGAAAATGAGAGTAACTGCACAGAGTGTTCTTTTTGTTTTACAAGCATAAACGCTGTAATTAGTGTTTCCCACATCCTGGCTTCTCTTTTTGACAGATCCCACACTGGCATCATCACACTGTTCTAGCACAGCTGCTTTTTCTTCTCCTTTTTACCCTGCCACTTGCTACAGAATTGACTATGACATTTCCAAAATTCAGCTCAAGGGCTCTCTTGAGGGAACTAAGTGGCAAAACATGACTCTGTCACTAGCATGGCAGGATACGAACAAGATCATAGAGGCAAGAACAGAAAGCACAGAAGAAAAACAAGCCAGTGTGTATTATTTCTTAGCAGAAAACAAGGGGAAAAAACTGACAGAAGACATTAATATTTCAGCCTAGAATTTGTTTTTGCAGTTTGAATTTAGCTCAGATGACGGTAGGAGACTAGAGGTCAAGGAATTTGCATGCTTTGTTTTGTCACAGAGGCACCCTTAGCAGGATCTGGCCTGCTCACATATGCCTGGACCTTCCTGGCCTTCCCTCCTGCTCTGTCTATAGCTGAAAAGAGATTTCACCTTCTAGACTGGCAAGGAAGCAGGAAGAGGCAGATAGATTGGTGGATGTAGGCACAAGGAGGACAAGCTGGGAGGTTCACAAACAACCATCAGGCCTTTCTTTGCAGGAATAAGGGAGATGTAATTGTTCAGCATCATTTTGCAAACACAAAGGCTCCAGAGGTGTGTAGATATTTGGTCTCAGAAGAAAACCTTAAAAAGCAAAAGCACCACAGTCTCCATTTTTGGCTACCAAACCCACCTGTGCAAGTCTGTCAGGGTACCTGCTTACCGTTTTAGTATTTCAGTGAAGAGCAGGAGCCCTTGTTTGTGTAACTCCACATTGTTCATCTGCAGGACATCTTGGAGACTCCGCACCAGAGATTCAATGCCTACACGTGTTCAAGAGAAGTCATAGAGAGGCTTTTAACATTCCAGATTCTAGTATGGAAGCAAAATTAATTTTAAAATGAAGGAAGATTTCAACACCTATTATTCTGAACCACTGACAGAAACAACTGTCCAAAACTGTTGAACATTCACTCAGCTCCCTGATAATATGCCTTAATCTCCACTGATAAGTCCATAAGAATAGAAGGAATTTAACTATTCTTTCAAAATCTACTCTTGGCATGTCCACAAAACACCTAAAAGTAACTCAGGTAGTGTCAATCATGATAACTGGTGATTATAATGAGTTAGTGCTCATCAGAAATTCATTAGGACAATGGCACTGTAAATTCAAGCTATGCTGGACATCGCAAACATGTCTGATAGATACTCATTCTCAGTCCTTTATCCTTCATGACTGGAAATTATGATTGTGTGTAAAGCTTTGAAATTCAGCTAGAGGCACAAGCAATACTGCAGTCACTCTGTCAGAAAAGTTGATGACTCACCATAGACAGTGTGACACTTGGAGAAGAAAAGGCGCTCTTCAGTGAGGAGAAGCAGGCAGCAATACACTGACCAGATGAGGATTTCATTTTTGCACAAGAGACATTCAAACAGGAACTCTGTAAAAACACACACACAGAAATAAGGTCACCCCGATAAGAGACAGGCTGCTCACAGCAAGGCACAGCTGCTCCTAGAACAGAACAGAGGCAGGAGGAGGAAAGGAGGCAGCATAGCAACAGCCGCAGGGAGAACGGCTGTATTATGAAATGGCAGGAATGGAGAATGAAGCACATGCTCAGGATTATACTAGTCTTCAAAATAAGGTGACTGCAGAGCAGAGACCCATGGGCAGACTTCTTCCTAGCTCAAACTCAACAGGCAGGAGCTGAATTGTGGATCTAGCCTTTGGCTCAAATGAAAATCCATAAGCAAGCTTTACCATAGATGCAATGATCTTTTTTCCTCAGAACTTTTACATCTCCCAAAGAATTTGTATAATGAAAGTATTTGTCTTTTGGGATTACAGAGAAATAATAAACCATCTCCCATAGCTGCAATCTAAAGCTGAATTCTAGACCAAATTCTGTGCAAATGTACAATACTTTGTCAAATTAGATGGAACCAAAGTCTGTTTAGGGTTGTATTGAAGGTCCTGCAAGAAGCACCTTGACCTCAAGGACTTGTCCAAATTCTCAGTGTGGAAACTCCATTCTGCCTTTTGACAGCTGCTTCTATACTTTCAGTTGAAAACTTGCTCTTCCCTTCTATTCTTAAAATCACAATAGCCATTTTTACTGGTATAAAATGATCACCACAATACTGTGCCACCAGTGGATACCATGGAGCCAGACTGATTCCTAAAACAGCCAGGGAGGGCTTTGATACTTGGAGATGAACAATAAGATGCTACTGCCTCTCTTCACCTGGAACATCTGCATGGATAAAAGCAGGAGCGTATCTGCTGGGAGACTGAACCAGCACTGCAGCCATACAGTGAGAACTTGCTGCCTGTAGAATCTCATCTCTGGTCAACAAAAGCTGTTGGGAAACAAAAGCCAAAAGAAGAGAGGAAGTCAACTATGCAGCTATGAAGAGAAAACTTTCCTCTACATTTTAAAATTGTAAACATAAATTAAGATCTCTCTTTTGGCATGTACTTCACAGATAAAACTTGCTAAGGTAAGGTAAAACACTGAATCAAAGATACTCAAGAAAGTACAAAATGAGAACCACAAGAAAGGAGACCAAGAGTAGGAACAGCTCTGCCCCTATGCTTAGTCATGCTGGCATTCCAAGTGCTGTATGAGACCACAAGTGTGAGTAGAGTAAAATCAGCTGAGGCCAGAAGTAAAATTTTCCCCAGTCCAAGATGCAGGAATGCATGAGGGGGTGATCTATGGAGATGTCCCCCTTTCTTGCTGCAGCCCTTATTGCTGGTATTGTCAAGAGAATACTCTGCCATATATACATACATATAATGCTTCAGATAGATATTCAACACAGGCCATCAAGTTATTTGGGTCTACCAGCAATTCATTACTACTTCAGCAATCACCTTTTTCAGCACAAGTGGCAGTGGGTTTTCCCCTTCTAAAAAGTCAGGGTTCTCAGTCTCCTCTTCTGGCTTTGAATTATTCATAAGAATAGATACAAAATGGTCAGATTTCAGGAGCTCCTTTAGCAAACCTGCAGAAGCAGAAGCAAAAGTGAGCACAGTACTGGGCAAAGCAAGCATTATATTAACACAGGAGTATTTACAGCCTAGGACTTGTTGCCAACTTCTTCCCATTTCCCACACTCCTAACAAAGGCACTCACCTCCAATTTAGGGAGCTTGCTGTCACTGTGTCCCCAGATACTGCCATAAACCCCTTTTCTCGCAACCCCTTGTTGCTGATGCTTTTTGCTGGCTCTGATCTGCTCTTTGTTCCTTCTCAGAGACATGCATGTACACAGGTACATGATCTCAGGAGCCCTCCACTTGCATTATCTTCTGTAAGTAACCACACCTTAAACTGTTTCTTGGGAAAGCTCTTGACCGGCATTCTTCCCTAGCAGTCAGTGACCCCAGTGACTAGACATTTTCCCTGGAACACTTCCTAGAGAACTGGCATTTATTTTCCCCTTCTATTTTCACAGGCTCTTACTTTAATAGCTGAATTTAGCTGATATATAGACACACAGAAAACCCCTCAGAAGAACAGTATAGATCACTGCTAGGTATTGATGCAAATCATCAGCACGTGTCAGTAAAAATTCACAGGGGTATCATCTGAGCTACAGAATTCTACTTTCAAAGAAATCACCATCCATTTCTAGTGGCTGAACAGATGATCTGAGGAGCAATCCAGTTCCTCCTTGCCTCCTACAAGAAAAATTAATTCCCTGGATGGTTTACAAACAGGAATGTCAGAAAGGCTGAAATTGTGCTCCCCAGCAACAGCTGATATGTGCAGCTGGAAGCTCAACTGCAAGAAGGTGCCACTTCCACATTATCTTTGCAACCTAAATACCATGGTGTCCCACATCTGAAGACTGCATTTGTTAGACTCCATCCCACTGCTCTAAAAACCCACCTACCCATGCACAGTGTTTGCATTCAGACGCTTTGAGGGATGGTCAGGCCACAGTGCAAGCTCTGAAGAGACTCTAAAGATTAGTCAGTGCTGGGCAAATGTGGGACTTGAAAGACAACAGGGGGCTGGGAGTGCTCAGCAGCAGGTCTGATCCATTTGACTTCTGTGGCATAACAGAAAGGATGGACTGCTTCAGACGAGCAGCATAAAGGACCTCTAAAGAACAACGCACATTAGTGTGTCAAAACCAGTCAAGGATTTTTTTCTCATTCCAAGTCTTCCCCTGCACCTTGCAGTTTCTCCCAGCAATGCCTCCTTACCCAAACAATTAACCTGCAGCTCCTTTGTCTGCGCACATGCCAGAGTATTCAAGAAAAGACTACACAGCCTTTCTTCAAAGTGTGCTGAGAGCCGTCCTGTGCCAACAGGAGAGGAGTACAGCTTGCCATACAAGTAGCAGACAGCAGCCTTTATACCCTCATTTGGGTACAGCAAGCCCATCAGCAGATGATCCACGAAATTACCTAGGATGAGGAACAGAAGCAGAAAACATTCACTGGCATTTTAAAAGCACCAACCTATTTCCCTTGAACACTTGCAAAAGCCCACTGGACAGACTGGTGTATGCAGATGAATGAATGCCACAATTAGGTGATGTGCCCAGCACCATCTATCCCTCTGAGCAGAGGTACAGTTATTAATGGCTAGTGGAGCTCTCTGTTCACCACAAGAGGATCCATCATCCCAGCTACCCCCACAAACACCTAAGCTTGCTCACCAGCAGGGGCCAGATCAAGCTCAGAAAAACTAAATGTATGTTGCCTGAGGCAGACTCAAAACCCCAATTCAGAGGCTGCTTTTGCCTGGCTGGCTAATAGCACAAGGACAAGCTTGCTATAAAGGTTCTGACCTGCAACGCATGAGGCCTGAATGGCCTCTGACTTGTGGACACACTTATTGTGCGACCTGAGAATTCACCTGGGGGAAGGGGGAGTGCATGCATGCATGTGCATATGAAGGCTGTGAAAACCACCCTTCAGTGGGACATGACATGTTACTCACTGTGCTCTACCAGCAGTAGATCAACAAAGCCGGGGATGGCATCTGCCAGCTTGCCCAAGAGAGTGAATGTGGGCAGGCTGCTTCTCATAGTGCCTTTGCATAGCTGTAGAGGAGAAGGAAAATGTTTCACTGATGAAGACACAGTCCAAAGGCAGAAATGTGCCTAAACCAGCAAGCTCTCAGTGATGTATAATCCTCCAGCACAGGATCTTTTCCTAAGATTGGTCCTCTTTACCCCGCAAGATAAACTATAGGAAAACCCCAAACACAACACTAAGTCTCTGAAGTGTCTTTAAACTAATTCTAGGAATCTCTTGCTTCTTGCTCCTTTTCATCTCTCTCCCCTCCACGTCTTACATGAGCAAATGAATCACCTGAATTCCATCCCACTTCTGCTATTTCCCTATTTTTTTACCCATCATAAACTTAGTAATGAAGAGAGCAAGAGCCCATGGCACAGGCTCCTCATGTAACCGAAACTGATAAGAAAAGAAGAATCTGAAGAAGCCACACAGCTTCATAAGTGTATCACGAAGCCATAAGGTGCAAGGCATCATGGGAAGAATACAAAAACCAACAGTGCCAACATCACAGCAGGAGAGCTGCCACTAGAACATCCAAGGCCAGGATGGACGGGGCTTTAAACAACCTAGTCTAGTGGAAGGTGTTCCTGCTCATGGCAGGGGGGTTGGAACAAGATGATCTTTGAGGTCCCTTCCAACCCAAACTGTTTCATGATTCTGTGATCCCACTGCAGCAGATACTACATCCCAGTGTGGTAGCTGCAGTCTTGCAGGGCACTCATTTCCCAACCTCTGAAGGACTGAAAGGAAGGGCAGGGGAATTCATCTTCACCGACCTCCTTCTGGCTTTCATTCAAAATGCAGCATAAGTACTGCTCTGACTTCAGCTCCACTACAAGCCGCACCAGAACTAGGCAGAAAAAACAGGATCAGTAATACACACACAAGAGCACTCACAATCCATCTTCCACGGGGCTTTAGCAGACCAGTGAGCAAAGAGCTTAGAAATTAAATGAGCGCAGAGATGCTGAGAGAACAGGGTAACATCAGCATTCCCAGCACTATTACTTCTGATAGCCCAGCTCAGGCTCTCTGTGGCACCATTACAGCAGTCCTGTTCCAGCTGCACTACAAACCATGCATGGAAATGAACTGCAAGCAACAAAATGAACATCAGGACACCAAGTAAACATAAGGAACCAGGAAGGGAAGGAAACAAAGCCTTAGCTTAAAAAAAGGATAAAAATTTCTGGTAATTGAACAGAGCAGGCTTCCTATAGTAATAAAGCTGGCCTTCAAAAAATGTATCTTTCTGGAAAAGATAACAGAACTGAAATTTCTGAGGCTCCTTAGATTCAGAGTTCCTCCTTCAGCCACTACTGTCCCTAAAGTAATTGCAGTCTATCAGTCATTCTACCCCACTGTAGTTATCCCATACAGGTTACCAGAAAGCAAGGCCCCAGTCACCTTTGTAGTGCTCTTCACCTCCTCAGCCCCAAGTGCTGTTACTCTTGGTTCACTGAAACTTTAGGAACTGTCAGCTCTCCCGTAATAAGACGAATCAACAAGAAACTATGTTTACCAGGCACTGGGGTTTCCATAACAAAACAACAAGGGAGATGCCTGGTGCTGGCAGGTTGCCTCTGCCTTCACATATATACTAACAGAGCAGTTTCAGGAAGCAAAGTTCCTCTTTCAGTACTTCTAGAACTGGGCACTTGAATGTTCAGCAGATAAAGTTTGACAATAGCACTTTGACAATAGCACCTTTACTGAGACATTGTGCAGATTTGGTAAGGCTGTCTTGGATTTATTTTGCTGTCATGGCACAACTTATCTGGAAAGCATACACTTTCACTCTGTATTCTAGGAAAGCATCATAAAAAATACCAGAGACTTCTGGGTTCACCACTTCTTGGTATATCCAGGGCAATAATGGAGGTTTATGTAGGAGATCTACTTCAGCTAATGAGCTATGCATCTCAGCAGAAGCATATTTTGAGACAGGTGATTTATAGATGGTTTAATGGACCTTTCTTGCTCCAAACTCTCAGAATCTCTAAAAGCTTTCAAGAGTCAGGCAACACTAATTTAAAATTTCTCTGTTTGAGAACATCTACCTCTCAGCAGACTGCTAACATGACAGTAAGACTTCTCACCTTTTCAACATCATTTCAAATAAGTGTCTGAAAACTATAATCTCCCTGGAAAAAGCTCGTCACACCTCCTTTCACCTTTCATGGCTGGACATGAAATGCATTATTGCATTGCTAATATTGCTAGACTCAGCAGAGATGCTCAAGGTTAACTGGACTGCAGAGATTCCTTTGTCAGCCCTGCAGATGTTTCCTTCAGATCTCAAATGAGAGGCTGCTCATACACAGCAATCTGCAGGCTGTCTAGCCCAAATACCCTTTTGTCCTGAGGAGAAAGCAGTAGATCCCATAGATTTCCATTTGTTTTGAGACTTTGGTAATTTTTTATCACTGTTACTCATCTGACACTAAATTCACGGCACACACAGAACCTGTAAGAGAAATGCTAAGTATTTAAATCTACACATACTCCTCTGCTCCCAGTATTGGAACAGACTGCTTGTTATTGTTGTATCAATAGGCAATAGATGGTCTTCCCCATTCAAACTGTGTGGAAGCTGAGCATCTCACCACAGTTACCAGACAAGACAGATCTTCCATTCAGAAACTGACAGTACTTGAGATGTGGCATCTGTCACTCACCTTCTACTAACAGGTCCAGGGCACCACTGTCTTCCACAGTATGCAACATCCCTAAAAGATAAACCACAATAGGTTATAAAACTCATTCCTGCTTGTGATCACCAGTGCTGTAATTCCTTCTGGTAAAAAAGAGCTGTGAATTTTTTCAGAACTGTTGCATTCCTGTCTTCTCATGACACCAACCTGACTTTGTCAGGGGAAGGTGGATACTCTCAGGGAATATTGCAAAAGGTGCCTCCATAAGCGGGACACAGGGACATGAGGCACTTGGTTCTCTTGAAAATTTTTAGTGTACTTTATAGTTGAAGTCAATGGCTCCACCTATGTCAGGGAATATGTAACTACTGCCATTGCCACATCCACTGTGTGTAACCAATATTATACACCTGAAACAACACTCTGGAATGATGGAAGTTAAAGTCCAGCTGTGAGTTTCTGTCCTTTCCACCCTCCATTCATACCAATGACTCTGAACAGTCCTCTTCCTCAACAGTACTGAAACTGTTTAAAGTGTATGGAAACTATTCCAACATTAAATTGAACCTGAAGGCACCACTTCATAAGTTACTTGTACGATGAGAGTGTAAGATTGGATATATTAAAATAAACTACTGTTCCAGTCTACTATACCCCAGTAAGCAAGAAACTCTACCTCTCAGTTCCTTTCAAGTTCAGGTACCTGCAGCATCAGCCATCTGGTTCAGACCCCCACTTCTGCCACACCAAACCACTTGTTTCAACATATCCCAATCAAACTGCCTCCCCTCTGAAGACTCCATGATCTCCTGGAAATTTGGCCAACTTAAGCAATGTTATGACAGGTGAAGAAATTACTTATTTCCTGTCTCATCTGCCCAATCCTTAGTAACTCCAGAAATTATTTGAATACAGCATTAATGAACATTGCATTATTAACTGCATGAAATTCACCAGCTCCTCATACATAACACTCCGCACTACACCTCTCTTCTCTTTCTTTTGCCTGTTCTTATCTCAATACTGTCTCTCCAAAAAAAGAATGTATTTTCCTGAATTCACTATTAATACTTCCTCCATAGCACTGCTCAAACTTTTGGGGAGGGTCCCTCTTACACTGCTGCACCAAGTGATCCTTTGTTCATGCAAGCACTATGCAAAGGGTACATGCCATTGTCTGTAGCCCCAAACCTACACTGGGATTCCAATTGCTCTAGGATTTACACCAAGTACAACAAAATCCCACAGCTGTCCTCAAACCACCCAATTATAAAGTTTCTCAGAGAGAGAACTATTTAAAAGCAGACAACAGCATTGAACTGCAAGTGTCTTCTGGGCTATTTCGTGTTAGAGCCATACAGTGTAGGGCTGAACTAGCCATAAGCATCACTCTTTCCACTCCCCTATAGGATTAAGTGTGTGAACAGCACTCAATAAAAGGAGAGAACTAAACCTGAACAAAGTTCTGCTTCTAAGAAAGATGCCTTCAAAGCATGCACAACATGGGAAAACACTGTTTGAATTATTCAGTGTGTCAAGACAGGGAAAGACTCTTGTAAGTCACTTTCCCCCAAAGAACAAGAATTATCTGTGATGGGCAAATGAGATGGTGGAATTAAAGAAATCTGGTATATTTGTTCTTTGAAGGCACTCACATTCATACCCTCCACCTTTATGTTCCTGCCTTACTGTTCCCTCATTTAGACCACTATTTCTACTCCATCAAGATTTTAGACATTTCAAAGACATTTTTCACACCGCTGCAATGCAAACAGAAACCACTACAAGATGTTCAAGATCATAGAGACTGTTACTGGAAAGGCACTTTCTGACATCCTGCTGAACCCCATTCTGCTGTTGAGGCTGACCCATCAGAAAGAAGCAGGTATGACACTTGTACAGCTACAGGATTTGTACAGATTTAAAGTGATGGTGTGAAAAAAAACCCCACTATGTAGATTTGCAGATTCAATTCTAAATCCTGCTACAGCTTTTTAACCTCACACTTTCATTTCTACAAGAATCTTCATTTAACTCCACAGTTCAGCACGATGAGAAAGCCCTGAGACCAGAATAGAGGCCATTCAGAGAAGAATCATATGCCAGACATTCCCTGTTCTCCAGAAACACTGTATGGATATGTCAAGATACTTTGGAAAGTTGCAGGAGCTTTATGAACATGCCAATCCTGCTCCTTGGAGAATGAAGACATTAATTAACCTATTCTAAATGAGTGACAGCCAGTGTTCCCCGGGGAGTAGTAACACACCTAACAGAATGGTGAAGTTTGGAGGCACCTCAATATTATTTGCCTTTTTTTGCGGGGGGTGGGGGGAACGACTCGAAATGTGGAGAAGCTTCACACCTTTAACACAAGGCGACTGCCTCTGCCCTGCTGCTGTACGAGCGCTCAGCAGAGCTCTTACCAAAGAGAGTTCCTATCAAATGCATGCAGACCCTCTCGTCTGGTGCCAGCAGCTGGACGACTGGCAGCGCCTGCCAGGCCAGGGCATCCTGGAGACGGGACAGGACGTGCTTCTTCCGCACCAGCTACGGATCAAAGACAGCAGCCCGTCAGCCCTTGGGCCCAAGCCCCGCGCCGCTCCCCCCGAGGGGAAGAGGAGCACCGGGGCGCGGGTGCCGAGGTGACAGGCCTGGCCCAGGGCTAGCCCGGCCGCGCCCCGGCCCCCAGAGCAGCGCAGAGGTGGCGGAACAGGGACCGCTGTGGGGGCGCTGCACGGGAAGAGGCGGCGGGGCAGGGGCTGTGGGGCCCGGCCGCGCACGGGCAGGGGCGGCGGGGCAAGGGCCGCTGCACGGGCAGGGGCGGCGGGACAGGCGCTGCCCACCGAGGCGCTGCCGTCGCCCAGGGTCTCCACG
Source organism: Hafferia zeledoni (assembly GCA_035583235.1). Classification (NCBI taxonomy): domain Eukaryota; kingdom Metazoa; phylum Chordata; class Aves; order Passeriformes; family Thamnophilidae; genus Hafferia; species Hafferia zeledoni. The sequence continues at coordinate 48,756,200 of JAWWEV010000043.1, forward strand.
GCGCAGGCGAGGCAGAGTGGCGGGCGGAACGGCAGGGCCCAGCGCGTCCCGTGCGCGCCGCAAGGACCCTCATCCCCCGCCGCCATCGGCCGCTGCCGCCCGCCCTGCAGCCCGCCCCTGTCCCGCCCCGCCGGGGGCGGAGGCTCCGTACCGGGACCGCCCCGAGCCCACCTCCCTTCCGGCGGCGGCAGCAGCAGCGCTCCCACCTCTTCCTCCGCAGCGCGCTCGGGCCCACAGCAGCGACCGCGCCGCGGCCATGGTGAGTGCTGTCGGGCCCTGGCTTCCGCCTGCTCCTGCTTCTTCTCCTCCTTCTTCTCCTCTTCCTTCTTCCCTTCCTCCTTCTTCTCAACCTTCTCCTTGTCCTCTTCTTCCCCCTCCTCCTCCGGGGCCCGGAGGCGGAGGGACGCCGCCTCCCCGGCCGTGCGGCGGGCAGCACGTGGAGCCCGGGCGGGCGGCCGGTGCCGGGAGCCCGGGGGGCTGGCGGCGCCAGTGGCGGGGGGCTGGCGGTGCCGGGAGCCCGGGGGACTGGCGATGTCGGTGGCGGGAGCCCGGGAGACTGGCGATGTCGGTGACGGGAGCCCGGGGGGCTGCCGGTGTCGGGGCGCTGGCGGTGCCGGCAGCCGGAGGGGTCGCGGTTCTGCCTGCGCCGCTCGCTGACACCGCTGGTGACCTCGCTGCTATTCCATCACCCCACTGATGCTAGAGCATTTAGAAGCTACTGATGACCTGTAGGAATAAGCCTGATACGTGCTCTTCTGGGGATTTCGTTAGTATTTGCGTCAGTTTGTTAATTTGTGCACTGAAACCGTTCACTTTATGTAGCCTTTGTGGTAGCAAACGCCTGAAGACTGCCCTATAAGTTCACTGCTGCCGGTTTGTAGGGTGTAAATGTATGAGTAGAGATACTTTGATGTGACAGGTGCCTTTCTTACTTACTCCCTTTACTTTGATACAAGAAGAATCCTTCTTTTAGAAGTAAAATGCAGTGGGGTTTCTGCTATATGTGCAGAGCAGATGAGAATAGTGATATTCTACTAGTCAATATATGTGATAGACAGGATGCTTGTGCAGTGTTGTTCAGAACAAAGCCCCCTTTGCTTCTGTAATACTCTTTTTTCCTTTCTCTAGAGTGAGGCAGAAGTGAATCCCAAAGCTTACCCACTGGCTGATGCACAGCTCACCAAAACACTGCTGGATCTTGTGCAGCAATCCTGCAATTACAAGCAGCTACGCAAGGGAGCCAATGAAGGTGAGACCTGTATGTTACAAAGTGTGCTAGAAGTTCTAGTAAGAATTATGTGAGATGCTGTGGCTAGAGATTGTCTTTTCTCTGTAGCTGTGAACTGTTCATTCTACACTGATCAGGCTGTTGCAAGTGTGTGTTCTCCTTACTCCTTCAAGCCTCCTTAAGGAATATTCAGGGACAGAATTAAGTTGTAATCCTTTCAGCATTTATATGTGGTAGATTCCCAGATTGTTTTCTTGGTTTATGTCCTGTTATGCACACTTCAGTGGTGTGGCACTGGGAGTACTGGATGTCTAGCCAGTTCAGAATCATAAAAAGATTTTGGGTTTGAGGGTATCTCTAGTGCAACCTGCTCAGAGAGATTCCCTAAGGATAGCAACTTAGGACTCGTGTCCCATGGCTTAAACGCTTCTCATGGCACAGGGGAATATAAAATTCCAGCACATCTCTGGAATTTCACTGACGTTAACAGTCATGGTCTGCAAATTGTGCTTTTTGTTCTGCACTCACATGGACAGTTAGGCCTTGTCTTGTCTGCAATCCCCCTGAAGTGGAAAACAGTAGCCATGCTACCCCCAGTCCCACCTCAGCCCTCTCTTCTCCTGGTCCTCTGTTTCCCCTCATGGTGGGCTCTGGCCCCATACCCATCAGCAGCCTTGGGCTGACCTTGCTCCTTTGTGAATCTCTTCACTGCACTTGAGGGCAGTGCTGGGCATAGCACCCCAGGTGCTGCCCTGCAGATAACCCCTTCCCTGGCCCTGTAGCTGCCACTTTCCTTTGGCTGTCCTTATGCTGCCATGAGCTCTCCTTTCCACTGATACCAATTTCAACACCTCCTAAAGCTTTTTTCATTAGATGTGCTTTTCAGAAGAACTTAGACTGACTCTTCAGTTTCTTTTACAGCCACCAAAACACTGAACAGAGGGATAGCGGAGTTCATTGTGATGGCAGCAGATGCAGAGCCCTTGGAGATCATCCTGCACCTCCCTCTTCTCTGTGAGGACAAGAACGTACCTTACGTGTTTGTGCGCTCCAAGCAAGCCCTGGGCCGGGCATGTGGTGTTTCCCGGCCTGTCATCGCCTGCTCCATCACCATCAAGGAGGGATCACAGCTAAAGCCTCAGATCCAGTCTGTCCAGCAAGCTATAGAAAGACTGTTGGTCTAACATGAGTTTTTAAGTGTGTGTGGAACAGGAAGGTGGAAGTTAGGAGACATTAATATTTAGCTTCAGTTGAGATGATAGTTTTGATATCAGTGTCTCATTTCAAAATGCCACATTTTGTTTAACAATGGGTTAATTCTTAGTGTTTCTGCCTCATCTCCCCACTTTTCTATTAATCCACTCCAACACATTCATTCTCATTGTATTACTTCTTGAAAAGTGATCATACAACTGTATTTCCTCTTTTATGTTTAAAAGAAAGAAAAAAGAAATCCTGCCCTTATTTCCCTGTCTGCCTGCTCAGGGCTTCTTTAACCCAGCCATCAGCTTTCTCTGTGTTGAAGTATTTCTGCTAAGCTTCAGCCTCCAACAGGTGTGAGTAACTCTGTGTTTCTGAACGGTTTTGGCTGCTGAGGACAAGGCACAGCATTCACTGCTAAATGATAAGGCATTGTAGGCCAAGTGTAAGCCGGAGAGCAGCTACCATGTAGCAGCAGATGGAGCCAAGATTGGTACTTGTAGCACAGCCCTTGTTCTTGAAACCAGAGAAGAGACTTCTGTGAGAGATGTGAAGCAGAAATCTAATGACAGTACACAAGGGGAAATCTCTTATATCTATTATTTTTGAATACTGACTTTTTAAGAAAAAAAATAAAAATGCTGACAAAGCTAAATGTAATTGTCATTCCCTTGGTGAAGCATTTGCAACTAACTGGAATGTCTCTACTTGAAAAGCTAAGCTGATCAGAGGTTGCCTAAAGGCTATTGCAGTGCAGTAGTTCCTATTGCTTTACTATTCTTTGCATGGACTGTTATCATTGAGCTTGGGCTTCCTAGAGAAGTTAAGTACAAAACATGGTAGAGAGCAGCCCATTGTGCCTGACAAGAACTCCACATCTGGCCGATAATTATAAAAAGTATGTTATGCTTTTTAGCTACTGTGCTGTGGTCACCTGACTAAAGATGAACCCTGTAAGTCACAACCAAGAAAGCGGAGAGCAAGTATTTTTCCAAATAAATCAACCTGTGTCTCAAGAAAAGAATGCTAGATCATCTCCTGTTCTGGAAGAGCATGGACCACCACCAGCATTCTGCATTAGTGGTGGTTTTATGGAGCTAGTTTGAATTAAATGCATATTGTATAATAGATCCACTTCCTGCTCTGAGCAGAAGTGTCAAAGCCCTGTGTTGGAATGGGCCATATCAAACCTGTTTCCTCTTGCAGGATGCCAAACCAAAGTAGTGTGGAAGCACCAATAGGTGCAGTAGCAGATGGGAAAATTAATTTTCCTGTAATGTTTCCAGAGAGGCACTAAATACCTTTAGTAGGTACCTCCCAAGCAGATGAAATCAGCTTATGAAAGACTGAAGACATTCTGTCTATATTTTTGTAAATGGCTGATAACAGTAATCCTTGCTGAGGTGAACTTAATACAAATATTTTTGAGTCCTTTCATTTGTATGAGGTTTAGAAAGACTGCTCTTCCCTTCTACTGATGCTGACTGTTGAGTTGTGTTTAGAACCACAGCTTTGGCAAGGATTTGCCCTCTTGGTGATGTAAGACAAAGCACAAAAGGAGCAGAAATAAAGGATTCTTGAGCAAGCAAAGCTGTCTCTTTTTCTGCTCTGAAGCCTTCCATCACTATCCCTTTTAAAATTCTGCTTAATGTGATAGCATGCTATTCAAAAAAAGGCCAGGAAGCAGATCTAGTAACTTAGAATAAACATGCCACAACTATGCAAAGCCTGGAACATGCTGTGGGTATTTGCAGAATTAAATTTGCAGAATTAAATTCACAGAATTACAGACAGGAGTCTCACTATTTCACTGCATTCAATTCAAGCCTTGCTAATAAAAGCATTCACAGTAACTTTTTTGCCAAAGGGCAAAATAAATTGATTGCTCAGAAAAACCTTTATTGAAAATAACTACTATAATGCAGGCTGATTGAAAGAGGAACATCACGCAGCTTCAGCACTGCAGAGCTCAGCACGGGCTCTTGAGGAGCTGTGGAGGTAGAAGTGAGCAATGGTGCTGTCACAGCTAGGACAGTCAGTGCCAGGAGGGGGCTCACAGCTGGCTCCCATACATGTGCCACACTACAACACCAGCACGACCTTAATATATGACTTAATACTTCAAGAAGTGGCCTGATAGTCTGTGTGCCAAACACAGGAATCTCTGAACACTAAAAATACAATGCAGACCAAAATGGTGACCTCAGGTATCCTATGTTTGCATCCCATAGAAAGTTAACTTTCACTATACAGTAGTTCCTAGAGCAAGGGCAACAAGGGTTTATTGGTTTTAGTCATCTTGCATTGAAAGACAGGTGGGGCTGACGTGTGGAACACAGCCCTAGCTATGACTCTGTAAGTATCATTAAAAAAGTAAAAATACTGTGTAACAATGGCTACTCTCCACAACTGTTTTTCTATTTTTAAAGCACAGATTTGAGTACAGAAGCCTGCACAAGTCTGACCCATACTAAAGAAGTCGAAAAGCTCTATGCCATCTCAATAGTTTAATTGGGATAAGTGCTTGCAGCTGTGAAGTGATAGCTTTTTGCCCAAAGGATTGGCTACTGCTTCCCAGTAAGGAGTTTTTTTTCCTTAATGATCTGCTGGTAATGTTTGTAACAGTGATGATGAAAAAGAATCCAATTTCATTACTAGTACTTCTCCTGACTGGCTGTTTTGGAGAGTAGGAGTCATACACCACGTTTATACACTCTCTTAGCATGCAGACTCAACCTGCTGGCTTGAATTCATGTGATGTCATTAACTCAGGTCATTCTGTTTTCTTATATTGCAGTGAGTTTTGCTGTCTTAATGATTCAAAGATGGTATAGTCAGTGTTGCAACGTTAGAAGTCCAAAATAACTTTTATTAAGAAACCAGGAAGGCACAACTCTGTTCACGTGCAGTGGGTGACCTGAGCTCACAGGGAATTGAGTTCTGCCTTTGGCTACCGTCAACAGAATCCAACTTTGCAGAGATGTTTCATAACTATGAGTAAAAAGTTTCTCCACTGCTAGATACAGCAACATTTAGTTGCCTTCTCTTCCACAGCAAGACTAAACAGACACAGCATCCACATAAGACAACCAACATTCCAAGCAGACAGAAGTCAACCAGGGCCTTCCGTTCCTGCTTAACACACCTTAAAGTATTCAATTAAAGCATCCATGAGCTCCTGCTTCTTGCTTCCACTCTTCAGCCCCAAAGACCTGCATGCATCCTTCAGAATAGGTACAGTGAGCTTGCCTAGAGTGCCCTCCTGCACGTGACTCCAAAGCTCATCTTTTGAGACTTCTACCTTGGCCCTCTTCTCAGGTTGGTTATCAGAAGCTAGAAAGATAAATTTTAGATCACAAAGATTTTTAAAACTTTCTACTAGAAAGACAGCATTTCTTATTAATGGCCATTAGCACATGGTACTTTAACAGCTACACTCACAGGTTTCCACATTTTGTTTTAAGAAACAGATGTCACTGCATAAGTCATGCAGTTTTCAATTACCTTAATTGAAGTATGAAACTTCGTATTCTGTGGAAAGATCACCCTCCAAATGAAACTTTTAAGAGATTCTCATAGAGACAGCAGAATACAATGGTTTCACAGGGAGCTCAGCTAACTGACACTCCCAACTTTATGAAGAATTTCATAGACTCCCAAACTACACACATACTTCAGCATTACTTACACATTTAGCCCTAAAGATGCCCATTTTGGACTTGCTAAACAGCCCGTGCATAAAAGTCTGCTCCCTCACCAACTGAAAATATGAATTATTTTACTACTCTGTCATAAAACACAAAGATACTAAATATTTTGAAGTCCTTTACCCACACTACTTTCTATACTTCACTTTGCAGTTTCTCATTCCAGCAGTTCTCCAAATGGATACCACAATATCCTCTACTTTCTAATAATCAACACTGGATATAAATCCACTTCATTGTGGAGATCAGTACAGAGAATTCTTGCACAATGTTTGCTTGTTTAAGCTATGAGACAAACTGAAAACATAGAACCTTCTAAACCAAGTAGACACACTGTTTTGCGTCTGCACCATGACTACCTACCTTGTTTTCGCTTTACAGCCTTCCCTTCTGGATTGTAGTCAGGGGGATAAACCAGCTGCTTAAACTCCTCCACCAGGTTGCCCAGCCTCTGGTTCATCTGTTCATTCTTTGGCACTGGCAAAAGATAAAGATTTGCCCTCTCAAAAACTAGAAAGTCTAAACAAGGCCATCACCAGATGCAGTTGTGCTTCTGCAATTACTAGTCTGCAAGTGTCTTGCAAGCACGCAAAATGCAAATACCTGTGTTATGATACTTCTAAATGAGAAATTTATAGCTCTGGGCAACAGGAAGAGTTTGGACACCTGGAGTGGTGTCCAGTTCTAGGCTCCACAGTTAAAGAGAGACACAGAGCTCCTGGAGTGGGTCCAGCAGAAGCCAACAAAGATGATGAAGGGACTGGAGCAGCTCTCATGAGAAATGGCTAAGAAAGCTGGGCTTAGTCAGCATCAAGAAGAGATGACTGAGAGGGGACCTAATAAATGTCTGTAAGTATTTGAAGGATGGAGTCAGGCTCTTCTCAGTGGTGTCAAGCAAAAGAACAAGAGGCAAGAGGCAGAAATTGATGCACAGGAAGTTCCACCTGAATATGATGAAGAACTTCTTTACTGTGCAGGTGACTGCACATTGGAACAGATGGCCCAGAGAGGTCATGGAATCTCCTCACTGGAGAAATTCAAGAACCATCTGGATGCAATCCTGTGCCATGTGCTGTGGAATGACCCTGCTTCAGCAGGGAGGTTGACCCATTGTGGTCCCTTCCAACCTGATCCATTCTGTGGTTATACATATGTATACATATGTAATGATTCACACACATCCCTGCAGATATAGAGATATAGATATATAGATACATACATATGTATGCAGGACAAAATTTACATGGTAGAAGTGACGTAGAAGATCTACCTGGTTGCACTTCTACCAGGTCTAATCCCAGAGTTTTACAGGTTACTGTCAATGGTTGTGAGTAGTTTGAGGCACAACAGCTTGTTTCTGTCATGTATGTGTATGATATGTAGCACAGGGACCTACATTGTTTGTTAGACCACTCCAGAAGAACAAAATAATTTTAAAAACGGAACTTCCCCTTAAGGAGCAGGTTTCTGTCCTTTGATAAGATATTCTTACATAATGAACTCTCACAGCCACGCGGTGGCAGCATTGCCCCCAGCAGAATAATTCTCTTAATGCTGCCCATTTATCAGACTAAAGTATTATTAACGAGAATCTTGATGAGAGGAATTTCAGAAAAAACATCTGTCACCACAGAAAAAAAGTGATTCAATTTTCATTTTGGATGGTAAAGTCACCAATTTTTTCTTAACCGTACAAGTGACTTCAAAAACATTATAAAGAAAGGTTTCAGTATTTCAGAATGGACACATCCACAATTCTACATCAAGGAACCATACACACTGAGATATTTTTTTAGACATTTGAGTTTGTAGTAGTACATATTTGACTTAGAACCAAGTTAAGAGTCCTCTACCCCACCTCCCTTCACACCCACCAATAATTCTCACTTGTAAGATCCTCAGCTTGTTCTGGTTCCATCATATCCAGTGCCAAAGCTTCCAGATTCCTGAAATGCTGCTGCAAAACTGGATTCTCAAAGCTGTCAGGCCTGTCAAGAATCCCCCAAAATGTCAATGCATGCTGCCAAGAAGACAGACAAAACACTTAAGATCTACCAACAACTTATTCTCAAATAAAACTTTCCTCTTTTTCACACAACAATACATTGCATCGGAACTGCTTTTCCTCTTTTCAATTTACCTGCTGTCATGAATCAACCACATTAGAATGCTGTGTGAGTTAGAAAACTGTATGAGCAAAAGGAGACAGTGGCATTCTACTTCAATAACAGTTATACTGTTCCACATACATAGGAAAAAATTTCCCATAAAATTCATAGCATTTATCTTAGTTATAATGAAAAAATGGCCTAACTATTCTTTCCAAAGTGCTCTAATGCAAATGATCCAGGTCTGATCTGCAATAGAGTGGCAGAACCACAATAAAATGTGATACCTCTGCAACAAATGACAACAGCCCAGAAAACAAGAGCAATTCTATAAAGAACTCCAGAACATGCCACATAAAGCATTGTGGTGCCTGGGTATCCAGAATGATTAAGAATAAAGTTTGCACAAAGCTACTGCAAAGAGAAGCAATTTCTCTCAAAATACATCAAAATCTCATCTCATGGACACCACAGATGAATCATGAGTGCAACAGAGCAAGCAATAGTTGTGCTTTCTTCCCCATACCACCCCCTTGCACACTATTTTTCTCCACATACCTATATTTGAACCGGAGTTTTTGAATGATTTCTTTCATTTTGTCCACCTGCTCTTGACTTGCTGGCACATTTTCTGTAAAATCAACATTCCGTTTGTCATCCGCGTATGGTAAAAAAATCATGTGGAAACCTACACAGAAGAGAAAGAGCAAGAGAACAGTTATACAGAAGCATGGCCTCAAAATAGTAATAGATGGAAAAGACCAAGACAGCTATTATCTAAGTCTGATGACTCCAAACTGTTTTGTTGCAAACAACAGCAATCCCTAACACTTCCTAGTACCTATGGCATGACCCTCAATCCCAACCTCAACGTATATAACCATCACTAATGGCTTTGTGAAAGAGACTCCAACTAAATGCATAGCTAAGAGCTGGATACTGGTGAGTTGCTTCTTATGCAGGAGATCAACTAGTCCACCTTCCCCATCTCTTACTGGATATGAGCTTGAAAAAGACCTGTCTGAAAATTACATATTGCCCATGTTATTCCAAAATGCTTTACTTTATACACAAGCAGTGTGACTTCCCTACTTTATATTTTTCCAGAAGACAATTTTCCACTTAAAGAGGTGAGAAAATGCAAAAGAGCAGGAGTCTGCCTTTGCTCCCTAATAATTTCTCACTTGGCTGATGAGATGTGAGGCTCAGTATGAAGATTACTCATTTAATAATTTAAAATGTATTCAAGGATACAATAAAATTCAAGCAAAGACGCTCCATCTAGTCATCAGACAGAAAAAGGGGCTTTTAATTTTTATGTCAGTTACTTGAATCTGCTAAAAGAGGTAGGAGGCAGGGAAAACACTGTAGCCAGGTCATACCTGAGCAAGCACTGATGCAACTAGGGTTTTAAAAATAGAGTCAACATCAGATGCTTACAATGACAAAACTGAAGAAAAGAGATGTTGGAAAGCACTTTTTCTATTTTTAGGTGAGTAGCACTAAGACTATTTCCATTCAGTACAGGATGCTATTGTGCTGACTGCATCCAGTCATGCAGGGAAAGGTGGCAACCCTTCCCATACCTGGAGGGGCTGTCTGCACTTTCTGCTCATCCACCTCTTCCTCCTGGGGAACCAGGGCCACAAAGCGAGGAGGAGTGTTCCGGCGAGCAGTGTATCTGCACAGCATCATCATCTCCCTCTCCAAGCATTTCATCAACAAGGCATTAAATAGCGTTGCACTCCCTGCAAAGTAAAGAGCAGATTGGTCAGACTGACAGGTTTGCTCCTTTGTTCAGGAATATAATCCTAGATAGTACAGTTTCAAAACCTGCGACTTCTTTAAAATAGTTGCAATATTGCAGAAGTAAAAAGCAAATTTTGGAAGAGAAAACACTCAAAATGGACACTGTTAGAGCGTCTCTCCTGACCAGAGCAGAGAGAGTTCTGATGGAAGAAGTAAAATCACCAGTATGTGAACAATGAAATACAGTGAAATTTGGAAACAGAAATCTAAAAAGTCTCTTTTCTCTACCACAGTAGCAGCACATCATAGGAACTTTTACAGGAGTAACACACTAAGAATTCAGACTTCAATACTCCTCTGGAGCCACACATCTGCTTTGTATTTTACCAGGTATGCTGGTCAGGAAAAGACTGACATATAAACAAGGTTTTTGAGTCAGGAAACTGCTAAGGGAGAGAAGTTCGTGTAAAGCTTCTTTTTAGTTAGACACTGCAAAGCATCTAGTCATAACTCAGCCCTCCTTATCCACTGGTAGACTGAGGAGCCAAAGACTTTTTCTTCACTATTGCAGCTTGGGATTTTTAGATAAGTAGACCTATGTATACACATAAAAAGGGGAAAATAAGCAGTCCTAACTCTTCACAAGTCTGTAAAGTCCTGTTAGTTCAACTAAACTTCTGGAGCATCATATTTCCAGTCCTAGCTGATATGGACTTAAAAATAGCAATCATCTTCACTGGTTTAGAGTTTTGTTGGTTTTTTTCCAACCATCTTTGCCTTCTTTTCAGGTACTAGGATCCTTCACTTTCATGAATGACAAAACTGAGTGTTTTGGGACTACATCTGCATGGCTGAATTAGTTGCTTGTCATGATGTATGAAACATGAAGCCTAAGAAATAATTGCAGCTGAGAGGAGCAGTAACAGTTAATTCACTTCTTAACATTAGCAAGTTTTTAAGTTAGACAAAGCTTTTACACTCAATGATCCCCACTCAAACACACCATGAATCAGCTGATTAGTCTAACGCAAGGTGGTGAATCTTCTCTTGCCATCTTTACTTACCCCTCACCTGGGACTCCTCAGGATACAGGAACTGGGAGGGCCTGATATGGTGATGCTGCTTTAGCATTGAAAGTGGCTTGAAGCCAATCAGAAACAAACCCGGAGGATCAAACCGTTTTAATTCTTCTGTTTCCTCTTTCTCCAGCACAATCTGTCGGTTTCCGTATGTCTAAACAAGGGAAGAGCAGATGATAGTGCTGCCAGCATAAAGAAAATTGGGGGAGAAAGGGACAGGGTTGGGTTGGAAGGGGATACAATCGCTGTCTTCCACTACTGAGAAGAGGGTTATAGACAAGACAGAGTAAACTCATCCTTAGTGCACACCGAAACACTGTCTGTAACCATTATCTCAAGGGAAATTCTACCCAAATGTTATCAAAATGCACTTTGCTAAGACACTGGGTAAGCCCTGGTACAGAGAGGCTGTCACATCTCATCCTTGATGTTCTTCAAAGCTGACCCAAACAAACCCTGACCGACCTGATCTGGTTTGTGAGTCTTCCTCTGGGCTGGGTTGGACCAGGCATTTTGAGAGGTCCTGTCTGATTCTAACCTTGCTTCAGCAGATGCACATCAGCTACCTACTCCTGGCAGAAACAGGGACTGAGAAACAACTCTTCTAA